>CM053576.1:14182913-14219563 GCA_028646485.1 Cryptoprocta ferox
TTGCCATCAGTGGAGCAAGGAAAGGTGTTCACTCGTGTCTGGCATTGCCCTGGGAATGACAGTGGGCAGACCAACCCTGGAACTGTTCCAGACAAATCCCTGTGATCACTGATATATGACCTGTCAAGACAATGGGCGAGGGTCTCAGTGGGGCATGAACCAGTACTGGGGCTGAGTGTGGGGCCACCAGGAGGTCCTGGGCTTGAAGGTCCTGCCCTATTCTCCATTTGACCTCAGACAACCCCATTCCCCCCGTGCATTTCAGTTTCCTCATCTGTGAACTGAGGGAAGTGGTGGATCATCTGCATGGCTTTTAGTGCACGCTCTGTGTCTCTGTCTGGCTTGTGCCTAATCCCCACTCCTCTTGTCACCCCACACAGGTGCCTTCCTGTCCACAGTTCCTCCTTCTTCCTAAGAAATGTAGCGCTCCTGCTGCTTCTCTCTCTCTCTTTGGAGGAGACATCTTCATCGCCAATGAAAAGAGTCAAAAGTGGGTTGAGGGAAGCTACAGCCACCCCTCCTTCAGGAGGCCTTCCTGGGACTGTGGGTTGGACAGGAAGCAAGGACTCGTGTCGGATGAAGGAATTTCTACTGTGGCTTCAGAGGACTAGCCCTGCTCACCCACCCTGGGACCTTTCAATCCTTCCCTCACTTGCTCCCCCAAATTATTTCCTTAACTTTGCCTCATTTGTATCTTTTTCAAGTTTAATTTTTAGAGGTGAATCAGACACTGGGCAGGAACCTGAGGTCAGAGGACAGTGAGGAAGAGGTTGCACAAATGGAGGATAGAGATGGGCCAAGGTCGGGAGCTGTCTTGGAAGTGGTGGCCAATGGGTCTTGGCGAGAGATTAGGAGGAGAAACTGAACTTAGTCCTAGACTGACAGGATGCTGGAGTGACAGTAAAGAGTGAATCTCGGGGTTCTCATGAAAGCCTGGCAGCCTGTTGATGCCAGATATACAGATGGGAGCAGAGGAGGCGCTGTTAAGGCATAGGGAGATGTTAGTTCAGTTTTGTACATGTGGGAAAAGAGGTCTTACAAGATGCCCAGATGTATGTTCCCTAGGTGGTTGGATAGGTGTCTTTAGCTTGGAGGTGAGGATAGGTCTGGAGGGAGGTATGGGAACCACAGCACCTTGGGAATGGATGGAGTCACGTGGGAAGTGTGTGTCAAGTAATGACAGCAGAGAGTGAGACCCCAACTTCGGGGAGCATTCCGAGTAGTTTCAGAGGAATCCCCATTGTGTGTGCATCAGGGAGGAGACCGATCAGTCAAGGTAAATGTCTGAGGAGGGCTGACCAGGAGGGAGGAGGATTCTAAGTGAGAGCTGAAACTGACAGGGGGAAGGAGCTACAATGACTTGTAGCTTTAAAAAACGAAACAAAACACCTTTTTTTTTTTTTTTAATTTGAGTCCCTAGGCTTAACTTTGTAGAGATTCTAATTCAGGACATGGTCTGTATTTTTAAAAGATGCACAGATGTTTTAAATGTATAACTCCACATTAGGAACCATAAACTCCTCTTAGCCTCAGGACATCTTTGGAGGGTGCATGAAGGGTAAGAAATATAATTGGAAAGTATAACAATGACAATGGCCAATGCTCAGGGCTTTCAGAGTGAGTCATGAGTTGGAAGACCCAGACTTGCCCTTCGTTCACTGTTTTCTCATCTGACGCCATATATTTTAACCTAAGAAATTAAAAGGGTGATACATATGATACATACATATGATAAGTATGGTCTTTCCAATTCTAAACGTCTATAATTCCAAGATTCAGTGGTATCCAAAAGGATCATGCCTCTCCAGTAGATCTCATTGGAAAGATGCTCAGTTTAGAGCCTCACAGCCCCTGGCACAGTCTAGTAGCTATCTCTGGCTGTGTAACACATTACCTGTAGTTCAGAAGTCTGCGTGGTGTTCTGGCTCAGGTTCTGTCTCTGCTCAGGTTCTCACCAGGCTGAAATCAGGATGTGACCCAAAGCTGCAGTTTCCATTTGGGACCCAGAGTTCTCATCCATGCTCACTGGCTGTAGGAGTTGCACTACTGAGGTTGCTTCCAGAGAGGCCACCCTCAGTCCAGGGCAATTAGCTTCTTCTGTCCTCAAAGATACTAATAGCATGTTGGATTCCTCCTACACTTCTAATTTCTCTTAATTCTTCTCTATTAATCAGGGGAAATCATTTCCTTTTTCAAGGACTCAATAGCTTAGGTCTGGCCCACTGAGATAATCTCTATATTTTAAGGTCAATTAACTTGGAACTTTAATTCCATCTATGAAATTCCTTCACAGCAGTATCTAAATTCATATTTAATTCAGTAACCAGAGGATGGGAATCTAGGGGATGAAACTTTAGGATTCTGCCTCCTCCAGGCATGGATATGAGGAAGCTGTGCTTAGCCCTACAAAGGGAGGAAGCAAACCCATATCTGCCAGGCTGTTCCCATGTGCCAGATACTGTGATGAGTGCATTACAGGCAAAATTCTCCTTATTCTTATAAGCAGACTGTAAGGAAGAAATTAAAATTCTCATTTCATAAATGGAAAGCTTAGGACTCAGAAGGAAGACTTTTTTCCCCAAGGTAACTTAACTAGTCATGTTGGAGTCACGCTCCCACACCAGGTCTTATAGTGCTCCTCTCACTGCACCATTCCTGCTCACTTTAAAGATAACTGTGAAGTTATATAGTGGAAATTATGTTGTTCTTGAGCTCACAAGGGATCAGGGGCCCAAATCGGGTATCGTGTCCACAGTATTCCCATTTCCATGATATTTCCACCACTTCTTACTGATTAATTTCCTCTGTCAACTGAGATACTGGAGGCAGAGGAACTAGACATTAAAATATTAAATTTCAAGAGGAGAGAGGAGCTCTTGAACTTAAGGTAAGGCTCTTGGTCCCTACTTAACTCCCTGCTGTAGAATCTGAGATGCTTCCCTTCCCTTCTACCTGACCACAGTTTCCTGATTCAGATTGATCTAAATGAGCTACAAGTGGTGAGAGGCAGACTCAGCCCATAATATAAGCAGAGCAAGCACTGAGGATGGAAGGTAGAGGAGTGGGCTGAGAGAATATCACTATTCCCCTTTGCCATGGGAGGAGAGCTGAAACTCTCAAGGGATGTGAATGTGGACATTATTCTCTTGTAGTGAAACCAGGAGTGTGCCCCAATGAGAGGATCACCTGTGAAACTAAAGTTCCAGATTTGTGCAAAACTGATGAGCAGTGCATAGAACAGATGAAATGCTGCTCATTCGCCTGTGGGAAGAAGTGCATGGATCCACTCAAAGGTAGTGGCACCAAGGTGGAGGGCACAGATGTTTTTTGAGGTGTCTTACTTCCTGCCCCATCTAGAATTTGCTGAATGATTCCCTTGGATGGTAGGACAAAGAGGCCAGGGGGCACACTTCTCTTTCTCTAATAGGATTCTAACCCTCAAGTATAAACAATGAGTCTAGGCATGGTGGATGGCAACTGGCTAATATTGATGTTAGTCTTCTTTGGTCCAACATTCAAGCATTCATAATGGTTAGTGAAGCATAAATCACTCATAGGTGTTGGGTATTCTGTGGGCTTCACAATTACTGTTTTTTGGTCTCCCTTTATCATGGTCCCAGAGTGACCTTGTTTGACGTGGCTGTCTGGTGAGCTGGTTAATATCTGACAGGAGAACACCATGGCTCAGCTGTGAGCTATGATCAGTTTCCAAACATGGGAGGCTATTTTTTTTCCTTCTTGATGTTTCATTCTATCTATGTGCCAGGCGCTTTGTTAGGCACTTTGGATATAGTCGCTGAACAAGTCTTGTCCTCCCTAAGCTCAGGACAGTAGAGAAGAAAGATCAGCTCCAAAGCACCTCATATGCTTTTCACTATGTCTTTTGAAATGTAGAAATGATGCTCAGAGATTCTAAGCGACATAGAGTATTTGTAGTAGAGCTAGGCTAGAACTTTTATTGATGATGGCTCTCCTTATGACTTGAATCTAATACCAAGAACTGTACAAAGGTGAAGGCCTGACCCCTTTTCTTTTTTTGCTACCCTTTATGTTCTTCCCTCTTTGCTTCCTGCCCTCAGAACCCTGCCTGCTACCCTTAGACCAAGGAAACTGTAACATTAATATCATGCACTGGTATTTTGACAATAAATATCACCTCTGCAAACCCTTTACCTATGGAGGCTGCCATGGGAATGCCAACAACTTCATCAGCAAGGAACACTGCGTAAAGGCTTGCACATTAATTGGTAAGACTTATATGCCTGGCCATCTGAGGGCCTAGTGTAACTAGAAATAGTATAGCAGCATAGTTATAAGCTCAGCCTTTGAGGTTAAAATATTTTGTTCAAGTTTAGCTCACTCATTCACTGAACAGATGGTCTTGGGTCAGTTTCCTGCTTCCATGAGCTTCAGTTTTCTTGTCTATAAAATGGGGGTAATAATAGTATTGACTTGATGGAGTTGTTTTGCCATGAAAATGAGAAAGTGCACATACCTGTTGAGTATTAGCTGAGGACTCACCCAAAAATGAAGCATAATCAGGTCAGCTCTGGTTTCCCAAGAAATAGGGATAGAGCATGGAGTAGGTGAATAATAAGGTGAGGTGAAGGTGAGGGCTGTGGGTTAATTCCTCACTATAATGACCATCAGCAGTAATGTTGGGAGACAGTCTTACACTGTTTAAGTGCCAAATGATGTAAATACAAAACACTTTTTCCCATCTTACTGCAAATTTCTTCACCTGTTAAGTTTCAGTTCCCTCCCGTGTAATACTGGAATAACAAAAGTCATTGTTGAGTTGTTGGTAAGATTACATGTGATCAGGACACAAATACTTGACATGGTGGCTGTTCAGTAGTGTGGGTTTGCTAAATGGTAATAATTGAGGTGGTGACCATTGATGTTCAAAATGCAGCACTGTCCGACTTTACAAGGCAGCACTAGAACTTTGACCTCAGATTCTGCAATGCAGGCTGAAATGTATACAGTCACCTCCATTTTATAGACAAGAAAACAGAGAGGTAAAGTTAGTTGCCCAAGAATTCACAGTGGGTCAGGGGTAGATCTGGAATTTTAATTCTATAGGCCTAGTAAGCCTGAATGGTCAAGGCAATCTTGTGGCCTGACCCTTTGCGGGAGGTTGTAAGGAATTATGGCACTATAAACTAGACCTTGATTGTCCCTCAGAAGCCAGCAGGAAGAAGAGCCCATGGAAATTGGTTTGGGCTGGTTTGTGGGAAATTTATGTTTAGGCCTCAGAAAGAACCTAACAATAGTTCTGAGAGTCAAACACACTATAGTCTGTCAGAATCTGACCTAAGGAAGAAGAAGAAGGAAGAGGAAGAGAAGGAAACGGAGGAGAAGGGGAAGGAGAAAGAGATGAAACAGGAGGAGGAGGAAGAAGAGGTAAAAAGAGAAGGAGGAGGAAGAAGAGGAAAAGGGAGAACAAAGAACAGGAAGAGGAAGAAAAGGTAGAAAGAGGAGAAGGGAGGAGAAGAAGATGGGGAAGGGGAAGAAGAAGAAGAAGAAGAAGAAAGGAAATACTTCCTACCCTCATAGAATTTGCAATCAGGTAAGAACAACGGAAAACATGCACAAAATTCTAAAGAATTGATTTCAATACCATCTCTTCCCTAGTGATTCACACAGTTGTATCTCCAGCCTGAATATGACTCCCAAACTCCAACTGCCTAATCTACTTCTCTATCAGGATCTCAAAAACATCTCACACATCATTTGTCTAAAACAGAACCACTTATCTTTGCTCTCCCACCTCAAACCTGCTCTGTCCATAGTTCTCCCCAGCTTGGTTGAAAAAAAAAAAAACTTCTAAATCACCCTTGATGAATTAGCATTGCTCTTTCTCAATCCACATCCATTGAGTTAGGAAATCATTTGAGCTCTACCTTGAAAATAGATCCAGAATCTGACCACTTCTTACCGCATCTACAACTGCCACCCTGATATGGGGAGTCATCTTCTCACCTGGGGCTTCAAACACCAAGTCTAACTCTCTTTCTACTACATCCTATGAGATGGTGATGCATTACATTCCTCCACAGCCTACCAGAGGTCATCAGGGTAGAGTGAACCAAGTGATAGAAAGAGATACTAGTTTGGAGGGGAGGGGAAAGCTGTTTAAAGAGGTGAGATGGGCTAGGGTTTGAGAGAATTCACATCTGTTCTTGTTTTAGTCAAGGAAGGACATTGCCCACTCTTCCCTTTCAAGAACCGTATGGAGTGTTCAGCTCTGTGTAAGAGTGACATCGATTGCCCCCAAAGTGACAAATGTTGTGAATCCATGTGTGGCTTTGTTTGTGCCATGGCTTGGACAGGTGAGGACTGGGGTATACCTCCCAAGGTCTCCGGGGGTATGCTAAGGATGCCATACTGTCCCATGGATTAGGAGATAGCCCTTCAGTTGACCTAAGGGATCTCTTGGGAATTTTTCCTTTTTTAATGCCCAGACGCTGCTCTTGTGTTGTCCTTCTGATCTCAGGAAACTAATTTGCTAGCCTTCAAAAACAATCATGCATAGTATCACTCCCTATTTTTCCCAATGAGAACTTATTTATTCTGAGTCTCATCTTCAATGGCTGACAGGTGACAATACCCACTTATTTGTACAAGAAAAATTTTTTTAACCATTACGTAAATTCCTAACAAGCCCTTATGTCTGCACAGAACTTCAGAGCATGTAGAGCATATTCACATCCTGTAGGTATGCTGGCGTGTTGATTGGTAGTGAAATGTTGTTGGGGTAGAAGTGAACTCTGTAGTCTCTGAGGCTAGTGCTCATTCCTTCACGTAGTGCTGAGATAGTATAGTCTCGTCCCAGGGATTGTTAGTATTTTGAGTCACAGCACAAATTCCTTGGAAGGAATCCAAGGTCTTTCAACTGACTTCAACTCTTTTACTCATTTTCATTATGGCTGTAGGCAACTCACTTTCCCTACATGATCCTCAATTTCTACAATTTATTTTTTAAAGGAAGTTCTGGGTGCTCTCTCATATCCCTTTTATCTCTGGTAATCTGGGATCAGATAACCCAAATAAATCCTTTAGTTTTTTGAGGGCTAGCAGGAATCCTATCAGATTTTGTAACTCAGAGATGGCAAGCCTTTTTGATACTCCTCAAATTACTAGCCATAGAAAGTTGATACTCTGCCTTGTACAGTCTGTTGTTACTCTATGGGGAAGAGTAAGAGACTTCATGAGAAGAAAGCCCTGTTTAGGATTCCCCAAATCTCCCAAATTTGTCTCAAACTATAATCAAGTAGTTCAAGATCAAGTGTCTTATTTTATCCCATAAAGCCAAATCAGGTTTCTGCCCGCACAAGCCTGTGGTGTGTTCCAAGATTGATAGACCCAAGTGCCTTCGGGATAATGATTGCCCAGTTTCACTGAAGTGCTGTTCACATTGTGGACTGAAGTGCCTGGAACCTCAAAATGAATAGTAAGTGGAAAATGTTATCATCAATGTGATTAATTATGAGTAACATAAGAAAAAGCTATCAATTTTATCTTCTACCAACTACCTGCCAAGTTGTCTTAAGAAGTATAACAATATTATATTCCATTGATCTATGTGTCTGTTTTTGTGCCCAAACCTTACTGTCTTGATGATTACAACTTGTAATACAGCTTGAACTCTGGAACTGTGATGCCTCCAGCTTTGGTTTTCTTCTCAATAATACTTTGGCTATTTGGGGTCTTTTTGGTTCCTTATAAATTTTAGAATTGTTTGTTCTACCTCTGTTAGGGATGCTGGTGTTATTTTGATAGGGGTTGCATTGAATATGTAGATTGCTTTGGGTAGTATTGACAATAATGTTTGTTCTTCCAACCCATGAGCATGGAATGTTTTCCCATTTCTTTTGCATCTTCTTCAATTTCTTTCATAAGCTTTCTATAGTTTTGCATGTATATATCTTTTACCTCTTTGGTTAGGTTTCTTCCAAGGTATTTTATGGGTTTTGGTGCAATTGTAAATGGGATTGATTCCTTTATTTCTCTTTCTGCTGCTTCATTATTGGTGTATAGAAATGCAATTGATTTTTGTATGTCAATTTTATATCCTGAGACCTTGCTGAATTCATGGATCAGTTCTGGCAGTTTTTTGGTGGAGTCTTTTGGGTTTTCCATGTAGAGTATCATGTCTTCTGTGAAGAATGAAAGTTTGACTTCCTCTTTGCTGATTTGGATGCTTTTATTTCTTTTTGTTGTCTGATTACTGAGGCTAGGACTTCCAACACTATGTTGAATAACAGTGGTGGGAATGGACATCCTTGTCATGTTCCTGACCTTAGGGGGAAAGTTCTCAGTTTTCCCCCATTGAGGATGATATTAACTGTGGGTCTTTCATTTATCGCCTTTATGATCTTGATGTATGTTCCTTCTATCCCTACTTTCTTGAGGATTTTTATCAAGAAAGGATACTGTGTTTTGTCAAATGCTTTTTCTACATCGATTGAGAGGATCATGTGGTTCTTATCCTTTCTTTTTTAACGTGATGTATCCCATTGATTGATTTGCGGATATTGAACTAGCCTGAATCCCAGGTATAAATCCCACTTGATTGTGGTGAATAACTCTTTTAATGTATTGTCGGATCTGGTTTGCTAGTATCTTGTTGGTAATTTTTGCATCCAGAAATGGATCTGGCCAACTAATCTTTGACAAAGCAAAAAAGAATATCCAATGGAAAAAAGACACTCTTTTCAGCAAATGTTGTTGGGACAACTGGAGAGACATGCAGAAGAATGAACCTGGACCACATTCTTACACCATACACAAAAATAAATTCAAAATGGATGAAAGACCTAAACGTAAGACAGGAAACCATCAAAATCCTAGAGGAGAACACAGGCAGCAACCTCTTTGACCTTGGCCCACAGCAACTTCTTACTTGACATGTCTTCAGAGGCAAGGGAAACAAAAGCAAAAATGAACTATTGGGACTTCATCAAGATAAAAACTTCTGCACAGTGAGGGAAACAATCAGGAAAACTAAAAGGCAACTGACAGAATGGGAGAAGATATTTGCAAATGACATATCAGATAAAGGGTTAGTATTCAAAATCTATAAAGAACTTACCAAACTCCACACTCAAAAAAACAAATAATCCAGTTAAGACATGCACAGAAGACATGAATAGACACTTTTCCAAAGAAGACATCCAGATTGCTAACAGAGACATGAAAAGATGTTCAACATCACTCATCATTGGGGAAATACAAGTCAAAACCACAATGAAATGCCACCTCACACCAGTCAGAATGGCTAAAATTAACAACTCGGGAAACAACAAATGTTGGTGAGAATGTGGAGAAAGGGGAACTCTTTTTGCACTGCAGGTGGGAATGAAAACTGGTGCAGTCACTCTGGAAAACAGTATGGAGGTTCCTCAAAAAATTAAAAATAGAACTACCCTATGACCCAGCAATTGCACTACTAGGTATTTATCCAAGGGATGCAGGTATGCTATTTCGAAGGGGCACATGCACCCCAATGTTTATAGCAGCACTATCAACAATAGCCAAAGTATAGAAAGAGCCCAAATGTCCATCGATGGATGAATGGATAAAGAAGATGTGGTATATGTACACAATGGAGCACTACTCACAATAAAAAAGAATGAAATCTTGCCATTTGTGACTACGTGGATGGAACTAGAGGGTATTATGCTAAGCAAAATTAGTCAGTCAGAAAAAGACAAATATCATATGACTTCACTCTTATGAGGACTTTAAGATACAAAACAGATGAACATAAGGGAAGGGAACCAAAAATAATATAAAAACAGGGAGGGGGACAAAAACATAAGACACTCTTAAATATGGAGAACAAACAGAGGGTTGCTGGAGGGGATGTGGGAGGGAGGATGGGCTAAATGGGTGAGGGGCATTAAGAAATCTACTCCTGAAAACATTGTTGCACTAAATGCTAACTAACTTGAATGTAAATTTAAGAAATAAATTATAAATAAATAAATAAATAAATGTAAAAACCACAAAAAATATGAAGAATGGATTCAGAAATATCATTTCTGAAACAAAAACAATAGTATAGTATAGAAGCAATGAAATGAAAAAACACAACGGGTTCTAATAAAATATTCTTGATTAAAACAAAGTCTTTGAGATAATTTTTAAAAGTTCTGTTAGAAAAAAAGTATAACAATATTTAATGAGTTGACTTAGATTTCATATATAATCATATCTGAAAATGATGAGTAATTTGACTCTCTTTTTTCCCAACGTCATGACTTTCTTTGTTTTCTTGTCTTTTTATATCATGTAGAGCCTCTGAAATAATGTTGAAAATAAAGGCAATGACATCTATACCTGTCTGTTTTTTATCTTAAAGTCAGTGTGAAATGTCATTTGTTGTGGGCTTTGGGATAAATAGATTTCACTGCACTTGGATTGTTTTCTTTTTATACATTTACAACTGCTATTGGATATTACTGTGGAATTTTATCAAATACCTTTCAAACATCTAGACATGTAATAATTTTCTCTTCTAATTTGTTAGTATAAGAACTTATTAAATTTTCATACATTGAACCATCCTTGAATACCTGGATTGACCTTAATTATATTGAGGGTATACTTCTATTAATACACCAAAAGTTCTTTTAGCGGTTAGTTTATTCAGAAATTTCACATCAACAGTCGAAAGAAAAATGGGTCTATTAATTTGTATGTTTTGATATTGGAATCATACCTCTTTCAACAAACTAGCATGGAAAACTAATTGGGAGCTTACTTATTTTTCCTATGATTTGTAATATTTTAATATTTTTATTTATTTTTATTTTCTATCTAGTAATATCTATGCCCAATATGTGGGGCATGAACTCATGACCCTGAGATCAAGAGTTGCACATTCTCCTGACTGAGTCATCCAGGCACCACCTATGATCTGTAATATTTTAAATAATATTTTCCATAATAATATTTTAATAATATCCTCCATTTGTAAGGGCTACACAAAATTGAGCTCCAAAAGCAACTAAGTAAGGTTTTTTCTCTAGTGGTATATTTTAAATAATTTTTTATAATTTTTAATTTATATTTCCTTATTTTGAGAAAAGGAGAGAGAGTGAGAGGGAGCATGAGCGGGTGAAGGGCAGAGAGGGAGAGGGATATCCCTAGCAGTCTCCACACTCAGCATGGAGCCCAGCACAGGGCTTGATCCCACAAACTGTGAGATCATTACCTGAGCCAAAAATCAAGAGTCAGGTGCTCAACAGACTGAGCTACGCATGCAACCCTATTTTTACTAATATTTTTTACTTTACCTTAAGTGTATATACGCTTTCTACCTCCTCCTCTGCAAATTTTGGTCTTTTATATGTTGCTAAAATTGATACATTTTCAATGTATTACTTAGAGTAGTAAAATTATTTTCTACATAATTTTTTTATGTCTTTAACTTTGGTTAATATTTTGATTCATATACTCATGCTTCTACCCTGTCCCCAATATCCACCAATCATTCAATCCAATTACCAGCTACCCATCCACTCACCTAGCCTGCATTGACATAGCTTTAAATTTATCAGTCTTTCCACCCATTTTTTCACTCATATATCCATCAATTTACCCCTCTCATCCATCTTCTTTCTACCTATACAGCTGCCTGTTTCATATCTAACCTTGATTCATCTTTCATACACGCATATTCTCATATCTGTCAACAAAGGTCTCCATCATTTCTACACCCATCTCCCCTCCATCTACCTAACAATTCAGTCATCTACCTGCCATTCAAAGAGTTTCATCAATTATCCATTCGTCTCATTACTAACCTATCCATCCTTATGTTCAATCCAATCCATTTCTTCACCCAGCCATTCATCCACCCAACCATCTTCATGTGTTTATGCACCCAAATATCCATGATACCCTCACCCATCTTTCTTCATATTCTTCCAACTATCTTCCCATTCATCACACTATGAGCCCTCTATTCATTCACATATATCTCTTGCTCATCCAGCGGTTTGCACCAAGTGTTTATTCTGGCCCCAGCTGTATAACAAAGATACCAACAACACAGCTAGATAAGGAACCAGGCTGTCCTCACCCATGAAGTTCCCCTTTTGGAAAGGCCTCGAGGAACCTAGATAACTGACCACCTGAGTGACCCTGATTCTCCCTCCCTACACCCTAATTCCTATTTTATATGCTTTAAATTCACCAATAAAAATTGAACCCATGAAACCCTAGACATTCCACCCTTGGACCCTAATAAAGGCAGAGTCCCAGGTCCACAACCTTCTGTGTGGCCTTCTGGCATGCCATGTACCCTCCAGGGCTTGTGAGTAATAATAAATCGTGTGCTCTGAAGTTCCCTGGTGGTTTGGCAGAGGTAAGTCCTGTGATCATAATAAGAACCACAAAGGCTGGTCCAACCACAATGCTGACCCGTGGTGGTGGAGGGATGTCTGTCAAGAGAATGCCTGTGGGCCTCACTTTGAGTAAATATGCCCCCAAGAGTGTCTCAGGCCTTCCTAGCTGAGAATATCACTGTTAATAGGCTGAGACACACACCACAGATTCCCACAGGGGCCTCTGTCTGTGATCCTAAATTTTGTGACCATATAGTCACTCACTGATGATACAGCTGACTTTTCTGGCTTCTGCCCATGTAGGACAAATGGAGAACAAATCTTGGCTCAAAAGTGCAACAGCTAGTTGGGGAAAGAAATGGGGACCCTACAGACAACATTTACTCTTTGAAGAGAGTCTCTCCCTCTGCCAGGACTGACTGACTGGCTGCCATTGTGGAGTCTATGTAGGAATGCTGCCAAATTCTCCAGCACTCTCTCCAGAGCCCTTCCACCAGTTCTGTCAGAAGCCAGAACCCTGGGGGAAAAAAGAGAGAGGGGAGCAAACTATAAGAGACTCTTAATGATAGAGAACAAACTAAGGGTTGATGGAAACAGGGGGGTTTGGGGATGGACTAGGTGGGTGATGGCTATTAAGGAGGGCACTTTCTATGATGAGCATTCGGTGTTGTATGTAAGTGATGAGTCAGTGAATTCTACTCTTGGAACTGCTGTGTGTTAACTAGAATTTAAATAAATATAAAAAGAAGAATCCAGCAGCTCTGCTGCCGATGCAAGTTTACTGGGGTGTAGTCTCTCAAGCAGGCCTCCCCATTTTACAGTTCCTCCTCTGACAACAAGGAGTTTGCACTATAAGCTCTGCTGACATTCTCTGCTGCTCTCAAAGCAATACGGCCTTGACAAACAGTATCTGGAAATTCTGCTGACGGGCTCCTCCTTCCTCATACTCCACTCTATAGCAACATATTTACTCTTTGGCCTTAGACAAAGAATATGAGCTACCCAAAGAGAAAAGGGGGAAGGATGGGGGAAAGCATGGGAGAGGGAGAAAGAGACACAGAGACCATGAGAAGCCCACAGAAAAAGAGAATAAGGCAGACACCAACACAGAGAAGCACAGATAAACAAAGAGATACCAAGACATCCATAGAGACACATTGTCAGAGACAAACAAAAGGGACATAGCAGTTAGTGTGCAGGTAAAATGGAAAATGAATGGAGAATGAGGACATTCCATAACTCTCAAAGTTATCAAGACCCCTGATGGCGGCATTTACTCCTAAGTTCACCTGGAAAATGAGATAAGTTTTGCCCATGCCCCATGGTGGACCAGAAGGCCCAGGCTAGCCCAGGCTGTTGAGCATCATGAGCCATCCAAGAAAAGACCCTTCTCCAGGGCTGTGAGCTGTAGATGCCAGCTGGTCACATTGATGATCTCAGGAACTTGGCGTTCCCAGCAGGATAGGAGGTGGCTGGCTTGACTCCAGCTCTCACATCCAAGATACTGACTACTGAAGAAATAGGCTGGACAAAGTCAGCCAGACATTTTCATATTCTGGAACCACCGAATAGGCCAGCTCTTCTTCAGAATGGAGTCTCCTAGACTTTTGAGCATCCTGGTCTTATCCACCTTTCTAGTGAATGTCCAGGGATCTGGTCTGCATGGGTGGATCTTTCCCAGTAAGTAGTGGGGCCTCAGCCCTTATGCTGGAGAGAGGGAAGGTTGCTGGGAGGATGAAATGTGGAAAAAATGCTAAGACTTGAGTTGCTTCCCACCATGTTAGCCTGGTCCAAGGTTGGGAGGTATTTGGAACATTTCTTCCAATTTCCCTCTTTATAGAAGATGCCTTCTGTGAATGCAAGAATCTGGACCTGAGGCAACCCACACTTTCAGCCCCTTTGAAATGAAGGGTCAATTGGGGGTGGAGGAAAGAGTCACAGGATCTTGCATATGGGAGGGGCTATAAGAATCTGGAAAGCCTAGGGGGTCTTCCCCTCACTCCACAACAAAAACAGCCTCCCTTCTCAGGATATTATCTCTATCAACTCCTGATTCTTTCAAATGTAGTCTTATAAAGTATTCCTGCATCCCCAGGGGTTCCTTGCCTTTGGGATAAAAGACAGTATCCAGAAGTTTCTTTGAACTGAAGACAGTAATCCTCCATGACTATAGAGTAATAATGATAACTGGTTACCATTTACTGGACATTTATAAAGTAGGGAGTTAGAGAAATCTAGAGTCAGACATGGTGGGTCCAAATTCTGGTTTCACTTCTCAGTAGCCATAAACTAAGGCAAGTTAGTTAAATTCCATGTGCTTCAGTCTCCTCCTCCGCAAAATGGGGATGTCAGTAGAACTGACCTCTTAGACATATTAGGGGGATTACAGGAGATAGTGTTTAATTTTTTTTAATGTTTATTTATTTTCAAGAGAAGAGGTATGAGCAGGAGCAGGGGAGGGACTGGGAGAGAAGGAGAGAGAGAATCCCAAGCAGGCTCTGTGCAGTCAGAACAGAGCCTGATGCAGGGCTTGAACTCACCAAATGTAAGATCATGACCTAAGCTGAAGTCAAAAGTTGGACACTTAACCCACTGAGACACCCAGGCACCCTGAGATAGCATTTAAAATGCACGGACAAGTTCTTGGCTATGGTAAACAGTTGACAAACATTAGTTAACATTGCTCTGCATCCGTTCCTATGATTATAGCTTTACACACTTTGTCTCATTTCCCCCTCAACAACTTTGTAAGGGTAAAATGACTTTACAAGTGAAGAAACCAAGGTTCAGAGAGGTGAGTGGTAAACCAAGATGTAGAATTAAAAAACCCAACTCTCTGATGCCAGGGTGAGTGATATTAATCATTGTGTAATAGCACCCCAGAGAGAAACTTCCAAACACTGATTCCTCAACCAGGCCAAAATGACCAGATTAGCTTAGACCAGTGGATTTCAATGGGTAATTTTGCCTTTCAAGGGACATTTGCAATATCTACAGGTATTTTTTATTGTTAAACTGGGGAGTGCTATTGGCATCCAGTGGATAGAGTACTGAGATGCTGAACACCCTACTATGCACAGGACAGCCCTCCCTCTCCCATAAATAATGATCATAAAGAGTGGCAAGGTTGAGAAATCCGGACTCAGAGGGGATGGGGCTAAGGAGTGGAGCTAGGGATGGAGTAAGAAGGTAGAAGGTAAAGGGTGGTCAGAAGGGAGTATAGTGTAAACAGTGCTGGGAAGTACATAAGAACATCCTAAGGAAAAGGACTCCTGTGGATGAACAAAGAAAAGGCAAACTTCCCTGACTTCCCAGAGTGGCCTTGGGTTGAGGTAAGAGTGGGCACTGTGCCCTCTAAGATTCACGGTTGTAAAACTTTCCTTTCCTTTAGGGAGATGCCCCAGAATCCAAGAGAAATGTGAATTCAAAGAAAGGGATGAATGTACAAAGGACAGACAATGTCTGGACAGCAAGAAGAAGTGTTGCGTCTTCAGCTGTGGGAAAAAATGTTTAGACCTCCACCAAGGTAATACTAAGAGCCTCAGAATAACCAGCCCCTCTGCCCACACCCTCACCTTCTGCCCACCTGTGTAGCATCATGCCTGCTTTGCTAGGGGCTGGTCTTTCAGCAAGATTGCTGGATGGGGAGACCTGCAATTTAGATTCATCACTGCCCCTAATATTATGTATGACATTGGGTGGTATCTTCATCCAGCCTGGGCTTAAGTTTCCCCAAACAGAATATGAGTGTAGGATTGAAGAAGATAGTCTCTTGGCTGCTTTTCACTGTTACAATTTTCTTTTTTTGTTTGTTTGTAACTCATGATTTTCTGAGTCCCCAGGTGGCCATTGTTGGCACATTGTTGCTGCAAGTGATAAGTAAGCTATTGGTATTTACCAGCTTTTTGCTGCAGAGGGGCTGTCTCTCTGCTTCTATAAGCTCAACTTAGCACCATGAAACCTCCCTCAACTACTACAGACCAGAGGGTTTTTCTTTTGCTCCTGCAATCTTAACTCCATGCCCATCTCCTTGGGCTCCAAAAAGATGATCAAAGATTCTTTACTCATTTATATAACAAATATGTATCGAGTGTCTCTGAGAATTATAAGGGGATTTGACTAGTGTGGTCAGGGAGGTGAGGAAGGCTTCCCTGAGAGAGCAAACCCGAAGTTGAGTTCAGAAAGAGGGGTAGTAAATTTAGGTAAAGAGTGGATGGGAGGGATTTCAAGGCACAGGGAATAACATGCACAAAGTCTCAATGGTGAGGCCTAGGGAGGCCAGAGAGCAAGAGTGCATATGAGCATGGTATAAGGAAAAGGATCCTAGGTAGGTAGGGTCTGGTGGACTAGCATCTCACTTTGATCCCAAGGTCAATGAAAACCCACTGAGGTGGACAGAGACGTGATCAGGGTTTTATGATGCACTAACAGAGGAGAAACAGAATGTCTTGAAGGATTTCAGGAGGAGAGAATATGGTAGCTTGGACCAGAGAGGTAGCTGAGAGAAAGGAGAAGACCGGGGTGTGTTTGAAAGATGTCTAGGTAGTAAAGTAAGCAGGACTTGACAATGGAGCAGAGTGGGCAAGAGGATGGTAAGTTGTTTATTTGCCTAAAGGTGAGGGATTCTGAATCTAGGCTTTCTGAGTTCAAGTCTTAGCTCTGGTTTTCACCAGCCTGAGCAAATTAACAACTTTCCCCTGTTGTTCCCTAAGTTCCCCCGAGAAGAAAAGAACCAATCTTAAAGGGTATTGGGAGGATCAAGTAAGATGATGCACATGAGGTGCTTAGAGCAATTCCTGGACACAATATAGCCAAGTGACACATATCAGCTTAAATTATTTGTTATTCTTGACTGGAAGCTCCTAAAAAGCAGAGGCCATGCCTTTTCTTTGTCTCTTAAAGCATCTTGAAGGGCACCTGGGTGGCTCAGTCAGTTGAGTGTCACACTCTTGGTTTCAGCTCAGGTCACGATCTCAAGGTTCGTGAGTTCGAACCCTGCATGGGGATTTGCGTGGATGGCATGGAGCCTGCTTGGGATTCTCTGCCTCCTTCTCTCTCTGTCTTTCCCCCACTCACTTTGGCACTTTCTGTCTCCCTCTCTCTCTCTCTCTCAAAAGTAAATAAATAAACATTTATTTTTAAAAGTATCTTGCACATAGTAGGTGCTCAATGAATGGCTTATTCAGTTCAGATTAGGATGCATTTTGTTTTACCCTCAACGTTCTACAAGATCCTATTCTATGCCAGACCACCTGCTAGGAATGGGGCTCCAAGATAAAATCAGACACAATCTCTGCTCCCTTAAAACTCATGACTTCATGGAGAAGACTGAGGATGGAAACCACCGACAAGAGATTCAGAAGCATGGTGGAACAATGAAGGATCAATCCAGGCACCTATGGGGGCGTGGGGTGTAGACTGGAGTCAGTGACATCACAGAGGAGCTGATGTCTAAGGAAGGTTTTGAAGGGAGAGTGGGACTGTTGCTAATGAACAACAGCAGGGTGGTCAGAGGACATGACGGTGAAAGGTGTGGAGGTGTGGGATAGCACAGGGTATTGAAAATTGCAGGAGCATGTACCTCAAATGGTACTGTGGTGGCAGGTGGTGGTGCAGAACCACAAGCAGGAGCCAGACTACAAAAGGCCAGTGGGTCATGGGAAGACTTTGCCATGAAGTAAAGGTCTTAGCTGTGTAATGACATGACCAGCTTTGTTTCAGGTCCATTAGGTGCTTCCCTCTGGTGGGCAGCACAAAGGACTGATTAGAAGGGCCAGAGACAGGGGCAGGAAGATCAGTTCCAGGCTATCCCAACAGCTCAGGCATGAGGCACCAAGATTTAAAGAGAGTGGCAGAGAGGTGAGCTATGAGGAGGATAAAAACCAGCAGGACTTACCTGTTCAGCTATGGGAAGTTTTCCCTCATGGAACTCAGAGTTTAGTTCGGATCTGCATTCATTTGTTAGGGCTGCAACAACAAAGGACCACAAATGGGGTGGCTTAAACAACAATGTATTGTCTCACAGTTCTGCAGGCTATAAGTCCAAGGTCAAGTGTTGGTGAGGCAGGTTCTTTCTCAGGTTGTGAGGGGAGAATCTGTTCCATGCCTCTCCCCTAATTTCTGGTGGTTTGTCTGCAATATTTGACAATCCTGGGCTTGTAGACCTCTGCCTTCAACTTCACGTGGTGTTCTCTCTCTCTCTTTCTCTCTCTCTCTCTCTCTCTCTCTCTCTGTCTCTCTCTCTCTGTCCAAATTTCCCCTTGTTATAAGGAAAATAGCCATATTGGATTAGGAATGCATTCTACTCCAGTATGACTCCTCTGCTACAATCTCCATAATTACATCTGCTACAACTCTATTTCCAAATAGGGTCACATTCTGAAGTACTGAAGATTAAGATTCAACATACGAATGGGGGTGTGGTGAGTAGGGAGAGACACAATTCAACCCATAACAGGACTGAAGCTAACTGCAGGAAGAAACGTGCTTGACCGTTTAAAATACTAGCCTCTGGCTTCCCTGAGTGGATTGCCCTTTACTCATGATCCCATATTCTCTCTTCCTGTCATGGTTTGGAGGGCAGAGTATGTGGCTTATAATTTGGCATTTCCAAGGCACTTTCATATCTTCAATCCATTCAGGATGTATTTACTGAGCAGCTACTTTCTGCCAGGTACTGCTAGAAGCTGCACATTCAGATATAATCAAGGAGTTCACAATCTCGAGTGCCATGAGGGCAGTGTCACATGTACCTCAGGACGGCTCTGTGTCACAAGCAGGGTGAGATTTTGCATTCCCATTGTACAGAAGAGGAAGTTAAGGACAAGACAGGTAACGTGGGAAGTCAATATGCACACACTGAATTGGGAGCAGAGCCTTCAAATTAGTCTCCTCACTCTCAAGGAAGACAATGGGGACAGTGACCAGAAGAAATGGGGAGACTGACATTCTCTGGGGATGCAGACATCCAAACAGCTCCACTCGGGGGTCTCCCTACAATGTGCACAATATTCCAATGGGTCTGGGCTCCTGAGGTATGAACAGGTGGGAGGAGCCTGCTCAGTTTCATCTCTGGTGGTGTCCAGGGGTAACAATAACAGCTCCTTTTTTTGAGGGGTGGACACTCTTATTTCTCAATTCTGGGGTCTCCCTACAGACATATGTGATATGCCCAAAGAAACCGGTCCCTGCATGGCTTCTTTTCATCGTTGGTGGTATGACAAAGAAAAAAATACCTGCTCCAGTTTCATCTATGGTGGCTGCAAAGGAAACAATAACAACTTCCAATCCAAAGCCATGTGCCAGAACATGTGCCCAAAAAAACGTGAGTCCCTGGGGCTTCCCAACCTCTTAGGGCCATGCTGAGAGGTCTGGGTGTTGGCTGCTTTGTTCAGGGCTGGCTACATCCTTAGCAGACCAGATGCTGGCAGAGCCAGCTCCACTTGGGAGGTAAGTATGCACCTGGCAGAGGGTTGTACAGCAGCTTTCTAGGGACTGAGGTTGGGAAGGGACATAGTGACAAAGCTGGCAAGTAGGAGGGATGGAAGGAGGATGCAGACATGGATAAATCCCAGAGACCAACTTCAGAGAGGTCACAAGATATCCAGATTAGTGCTGGATCGCCAGCAATCTACTCCCAACCACATCCAATTCTGCCTTTAAGGAGGAAAGCTATAGCTCCCCAAAGCAAACCCACTTTGTTTTAATTTGCTGTGCAAAGGTATGCAAACGTAACTTCAAGACTTGTTCTCAAGATAAGCTGAGCCCAAGGTGCATAGCTGGTCCTATCCTACATTCTCTCCAGGCTTATAATCCTCATTGCATAAGGACGTACCTGAACAACCACCAAGATTTGTCTCACGATCCAAGGCTCTGTCCGGGTGCCTGACCAATGTTCCACGTTGGTTTCCACTGTTCTACTCTCACGTTCCAAGGCCTCAGCTCTTCTCCATATGGAGCCCCAGGATCTGCATTTGCCTTCCTCTATCTCAGCCTCTTAAACATGGTATCATTCTGTTTTGACCCATCTCTATGCTTCTTTCCTTTATGTCTAATGTCTAGAGCTCCCTGCATAGCTCCCAATTTACCCCAATAAAGTACTTTGTGTAGTCCTGTGCCTCTGAGGCTGAATAATTCACATTTGTTGGTACATTACACCTTGCGGAGAATAAAGGGTCACTGAGGCCTCTTGGGATACAATGAAAGGGAGGGAAAACAGTCGGCTCTTGAGAGTTGAGAGTTCCAGGGACACTGTCCTCCTCTGTTTCTTCAAAAAAACTGTAAAATCTTTTTGAGACAAGGGTCTATGGACATTGTCTTAGTTTGGATCCCCCAGAAATCAATTCCGGGACAAGGACATGGGTAAAAGCAGTTTACTTGGGAGATCTCTCAAGATATGCAAGGTGGGGGTGGAGTAGGGGATACACGCAAGAGAGGAGTCGACTATGAGCTGGTTACCATGGGGGAAAACTGCAGCTTACTCTCCCTGGGGGCCTTCTAAGGAATGCTGTAAAACATGTGTCCAAATGTCTGCATTCATCTCCAGTGATGGGGCAGTTGAGGTGTTTATTCATCGATTCCCTTCCCATCCTGGACGCCTGAAGGTATTAAACCCCTTGCTCTTCCAGACTGTTCCGCATGCAAGCTTAGCAAGCTGTCAGAGAGCCAGAGAAAACCTGTAGCACAGAGGTAGAGACTCTGACACTTGAAGTTGGGAGCTATCTCTGAGCACTGGGTGTCATTCGGTCACAAAAGGAGCAAAGTACTAATATATGCCACAGAAACCTCAAAACATTACTCTAAGCAAAAAAGGCCACACACAAAAGGTCATCTACTGTATGAATCCATTTATATGAAATATCCAGAATAGGTAGATCCATAGAAATATCCAGAATAGGTAGAGCCATAGAAATGGAAAGTAGCTAACTGTTTGGCAGGGACAGGTTTTGGGTGGGGGAAATAGCAACTGCTAATAGGTATAAGGTTTTCTTTTGTTTTTGTTTTTAAAGTTTTATTTATTTGAGTGATCTCTACACGCGACATGGGGCTTGAACTCACAACCCTAAGATCAAGAGTTGCATGCTCTTTCAACTGAGGCAGCAAGGTGCCCCTAAGCCTTTCTTTTGGAGTGATAAAAATATTTTGGAACTAATAATGGTGGTGGTTACACAACATTGTGAAGGCACTAAAAAGCCTCTGATCTGTCCTCTTAAAAATGGGTTAATCTTATCTGATGTGAATCCCACCCTCAATTTTTCTAAAAGTGGGTTAGGAAAAAAAACTGTTCACTAGGTCTGTCTCCTGCATCTGCAGGTGAAATCAGAGGGAAGCCAAGAACATGCCTTATTAAACCTTCAAACCTTAAGTTGGAGAACTCAGTGGAAGAATCTTCATGCCCCATGACTGCTGGTTCTGATGTCATAACTGAGAGTCATTATTTTCCTCTTGCATCACCCATTCCAAATTGCACCCAATAATAGAGGCTCTCTGTAAATGCTGGCATCCTCTCCTGCTTTCAAAGCACCATGATCTTGACGAACACTCTCTGGAGATTTGGTTCAACCTGTGATCAACCTGTCTCCTCCCCCACATGCTATCCATAGTAATGCCTTTACTTTTTGATGATGGTTAAAGAAAAAGGGTGGCCCAAAAAGAAGAAAAAGGAGAAGGACAGAAGGGAAACAAAGGGCAGGGAGAAAGAGACCCAGAGGATGACTCACAGGAAAAGAGAAAAAGGCAGGCACACAGTAAAAGGAGGAAGCACAGAAAGAAGAAAAATAAAGTATGAGAAAAATAAAAAGACAAATAGACATGTCAGGAGAAGGGTAAGATTGGAAAGAAAACTGGAATGTTCTTGATCTCTAAACTCCACTGGAAAATGGAAGATGTTGGACTTGAACTTCCCTTTCTCCAAGGGAGTCTCTGGTTGACCAGAGAGCCAGAGAGCCGCAGCAAGCTGAGGAGTAGGAGTTGCCTTTCAAGAGTTCCTTCCCCCAGGGTTGGTGCTGTGGGTGCCAGCTACTCCCGCCGATGGCCTCGGGGACTTGGTGTTCCCCGGCACAGGAAGTGTGGCTGTATTGTCTCCAGAGTTATGTGGCTCCTGTGCCAGGACAGCCAAAGCTCAGAAGCAGGAGCTACTGAGGAGCAGCTCCTAATTTTGGTGCCAGCAGCCAGGCCAGTAGCTCTTGAAATGGGGCCCTTGGGACTTGTGCCAGTCCTGGCACTATTCATCCTCCTGGGGGGAGTTCAGGAGCCTGAGTTGGTTGAGACGTTGCTTGGCAGTAAGTATCAGGGACTAGGTCCTCCCAGTGGAAAAATGGAAGTTGCTGGGAGAGAGGAACAAAGAATTCTACAGAGGAGGAACACTTCCGCCCTTCAGCCTGGGTCCTGGGCAAGAGAAAGGGGAGGTATTCTCAGTCAAACTCCTGGTCAGATGTGCTCCATGAGGACAGGAACCTGAGTCTGTAGCAACGGACTCCCCACTGTCATTATGAAAGGGACTGTTTCTGGAGCAGGGTCCCATAAGATGGACTAAAAAGGTGCTGGAACTTTATGGACCTTCCCCATAAGAAAGATCCCTCCCCCTAGCACCACCCTTAGCAGCTTCAAATCTTCCAGTTGCAGCCCCAAAAGTCTCCCCATACCCATACCCCCAGAGGGTCCTTGCCTTTGGAGTAAAGAATGGTCTCTGGAAGTCCCTTGAAATGCAGAGATATGAAGATCCCTTTTAAGTAGCAGCTAAAATATGCTGAGCACTCAGCAGTGAAGCCATACATTGCAGGTTCAAATCCTGGTACTGCTCCTCAGTAGCTGTGTGTGAACTTGGGGAAGTTCACAAAACCTCCCTGTGCTCCAGATTCCCCTGTTTATAAAATGGGTATTGATAGGACTCACCCATAGAAGTGTCTTGAGAATTAAGGAGAAAAAGACAAGGGTACAGTAAGCACCTGTTAATATTAGTTATTATTGTTATGCCCCAGGCAGCTTGACGATGGCTTACAAGACTTATCACCTAATCCTCAAACCAACTCTATAAGCAGATGAACAGGTTAACCCTTGGCCTGTCATACCAAGGGTTGCACAGAATTCAAAGTCCAGACACCTGACTCCACAAATGGAGATCTCAGTCACCTGGAGGACCTACAGCACCCTTGCCCCTACCCAGGGAACATCCAAACACAGGAAAGTCAAATGACCAGAGTAGTCCTAGTGGAGAGCATCCTTCTCCCTGAAACCTTATGAGTGTTGGAGGGGTGGAGAGAGGGCTGGGTGTAGATACTATATGGTGAGTCGTTACAGGATTGGGAGTGGGGGCAGTGGTGTGAAAATCCAGAGCCATCTAAAGGTCACTACCTTCTGGGGACGATGAAGTGAAGAAAGGCTTCTCTAACTCTGCAGTGGTGCCCTGGGCCTGCCAATGAAGGGTTCTAGCCTCCCTTCTTCCCTTGTTTCCTCCCTCAGACAAGTGTCCTGAAAACAAACCACCATGCAGTTTCAAAGAAATCGACCATTGTGGGAGGAAAAAACGTTGCCCGGGGAAGATGAAGTGTTGCAAGTTCAACTGTGGAAAGAAATGTATAGACTTCGATGAAGGTAACACAGAAACCCCCTGAACTATCCAGTGCCCTCACTCCTGACCCCCACTTTCTGCCCATCAGCACTGGCATTGCTGGACCCCTCCCCTTGAATGATGGCTGGTCTCTGACCAAGAGTCTGGGTGCATCTTCTGCCTGACACAAATCCTAACAGTGCTGGACTGGGATGGGGTTTATTTCATTTCTTCTCCTATTTAGGTATGTGTATGAGTAACAGAGATTTTCCTTTATGGGCCTTAGTTTCCCCATGTGTAAGAAAGTTGTAGGCATTAGACCACATGGTCTTTTGGCTATTCTTCTGTGATCCTCTGAGATGTCAAGTAGCCATGGAGGTCCTATCAAATGCCAACATGTCGTCAGGAGATATGATAGCTCTAAGAAACAGGTATCTTTCCAGTGCTCTTTGTCTACATAAATCCAGGATGCCTTCCCTAACCATTTTTGACCTCCTACACTCTTTCTGCCGTGCCCATATGATCAAGCTCTAAAGAAGACCATCAAGGACTATTCATTCATTCATTCATTCATTCTTTCAACAAGTATTTACTGGTGCCCCTTACACCCACAATGGTCTGTGCTTACTCAATATAATCCAGGAAGGCAAGAAGGGTTTTCTTGGAAAAAAAGGTCCAAGATTTATGATCTGAAATATGGGTTGTAAGTAGGCAAAAATTGGAGGGAACTTTCAGGCACAGGTAATAGCATGTGCAAAAGTCCTGTGTGAGGAGATAGCATGCTCAGACCTAGAAAGTCTAGAGACCAGAGAATGAGCATGCCCATGATAAGAGGGAGAAATATGTCAATAGTGAGGCCAGGCTAGGTAGGCAAGGCTCTGACAAGGTTAGCTTTTGCCAGCCAGAGTAAGGGGTCTTGTCTTGATCCTAAGAGTAACAGAGTATCTATGTTCAAATCCCTTGTCATCTACATGACCTTAGGGAAGTTACGTAGCCTCTCTGAGCCTGTTTCCTCAGCTGCAAAATGAAGACCGTAAGAGGACCTACCTCATAAGGTCATATGTTAACATATGTCAAGTGCTAAGAACGTTAATAAATGCTGTCATTGTGCTTTAGACTATGAGGCTCTAAAGAACTCTATTTGTACTGTATAGTATTGTGAACAAAACAGCTGCTCAATAAGTATTTCTTTAAGTGCAAGATATATATTCCTAAAACATTGTCTCAGTGCCAAATTATCTGCTAGGGACTGGTGTACCAAGATAACATAAGGTGTGAACCTCACATTCTGATGGAGGAGTCAGAAAATATGAACAATTAATTACACGGAAGTGATCAATACGTGTGCAAGATTGAAAGCAACAAAGAATAACAAAAATTTAAATTAAAAAAAGCAATAGAGAAAAGCAAAGAGAAAGGCAAAGAGAATGGGGCCAGGAAAGACATCACAGAAGAGTTGGATGTCTGGGGATGGTTTGAGGAATGAGTGAGTGGACCTAGTAAGTAAGAGAGGGATGGACACTCCAGACATGTGCAAAAGCATGGAGGAGTGTAGCAGCATAATATTTTTTAGCGTGTTCATGGAGTTCTAGAAATATCATGCTTTTACATTGCTCTAAGCCTATGCACATGCCTGGAATATTCTCTAGCAACACAGACACCCAAACAGCACTGCTCGGCAATCTCTCTGCAGACATATGCAGTTTGCCAAAAGAAGTTGGTGTCTGCCTGGCCCTCATTCCACGCTGGTGGTACAATAAGGAAACCAAGAGCTGCTCCACATTTACCTATGGCGGTTGTGCTGGGAACAACAACAACTTCCAGTCTGAAGCTGTCTGCAGGGCCATCTGCCCAGATACATGTAAGTCCCAGGGATCCCATCCCCCATGCTCACCTGCACCGGTGGGAGGTATGAATGTTGGCTGGCCCATTTCAGGAAGTTGGCAAGCTTGGGGCTGGCTGAACCAGTCCAATCACGAGGTAAGAATGCACCTTGCAGAGGGGTAAATAAATAGAGGGTGTTTTGGGAAAGAGAAGGTGGGAAAAGGAGCCGTAGTCAAAGGGAAGTTGGCAAGTAGGAGACGGATAGGGGGTGTGGAGAGAGGAAGCAGAAGTGGTGGAGTGTCCAAGATTGTGTCAGAAGAAGGCCCAGTGAACCAGCCCAGAGCCCAGGGCTGGGCACCAGGCACCATCACCCATTCTCTTAATTTTCCTTTTTAAAGTAATTATAGCTAGGACAACCACATGCTTTATTGACCAAACCGAGAAACTTCTGAGAGTGAAAGAGGATGCCATTCATTACTACATTGGGATAACAGGCTTAAACTGGGGCTTGACAGGAAAGAATGGAGCACATGATCACCCTATGAGCCCAAAGTCACTCCATTTCTGTTTTTTCTTCCTGTGAAAAGATAGAAAAATAACCCCATCTCCTTTTTTCCGTTAACTACAAGATTTGGTTCCCAGGGTGAGTATGGCCCAAGCATCTCATCCTTTTCTATTCTGCTATCTTGCAGAGTCACCAGCTCCCTGGGAAAGATAAAGAGAACTGGAATGACCTCCAGAATTTGGTTGTAATCTGGGGCTCTCTCCATGTGTGCCTGACTGATGCCTCTAATTGTCTTCCTCAGCTGCCAAGACATTAGCCGTTCCAAAAACCGAACCCCAGCATTTGCTTACTCTCTTTCCTCCAGCTCAGCTTCTTTCCAAACATAATGCCCTTTACACTTTGGCCCTTTCTCAGTGTGATACCCTATCTCTTCAACTCTCAGGGTCCCCATGTATCCTTCAGAAGCCACCCGTTTCCCAAATAAAGTTTTCTGTGAGGTCTGGTATTGTGAGAATGAATAATTCACATCTACTCCTCCTGTGCAGTGTTCAGAGAACAAGAAGTCATTGGGTCTTCCAGGCACACCAAAAGAAAGAAAGAGGAGTATGGAAATCCTGCAAATTGGGAACTCTGGTGACCCTGTGGCCCTGATTAAGTTGTCATAAGATGCTTAGGAATGGAACCAGATTTGCTCAGATGAGGAGTCATGAGGCTTGAGCTCCATCAACTTCATGGTAGACCCATCTCCAAAAAGGCTCATGGGCTTGTTTCCTGGGCTTTCAATAAAGGATACACTTCCAGAGTCCAGCACAATCACTACAAATAGACGGTAACTGGGGAGAGGCATGAAGGGAGAACATAAGGAAAGAAAAGAGAGGCAGAGGAAGGGAGAAGAGAGGAGGGATGGAGGAGGGAAAGACACAGTTTGAAAAGCACAGTTTGAAAGCAGGGACCCACAATTCTTTCACATACTTCAGTCTAGAGGTAGAGTCCATGTCACCTCCCTTTGAGTCCAGGAAAATGCTGGGACTGCTTTGACCAGTAGAATAAAGTCAGATGATGCTGTGTGACTTCCAAGGTTAGGCCAGAAAAAGTGCACTCAATCCTTTCTGGATGCTTGTTGGGTGTGTGTGTGAAGCAGCTGCCATGTAAGAGGTCCAGCTACTCTGAGACAACCATGTGGGGGAGGCCCACGCATGTGCTCTGGTCGACAGCCCCAGACTAGCTCTACCTGAGAGCCAGTGTCAGGTCCCAGCCACATGAATGAGCTTCCACCCAGCAGAGCTTCAGATGACTGTGGCCCCAGCAGACATCTGACTGCAACCAGGTGAAGACGCCAGGAGAGAACCACCAGGCTGATTCCCTCCCAAAGTGCTCACCCACAAAATGGTGAGAAATAGAATATGTTTCAGGAAATTTCATTCACTGAAATAGGTAGGTAATTGGAACATATGGGAAGTACTCGTTACTCAGGTAGTAATTCCTTTCCTCTCCACATCTCTCAGTTTCACCCTCTTTATTTTATTTTAAATTTTTTAATGTTTTATTATTTAATTTTGAGAGAGAGTGACAGAGCAGAAGTGGGGGAGGAGCAGAGAGAGAGACAGAATCAGAAGCAGGCTCCAGGCTCCGAGCCGTCAGCACATAGCCTGACGTGGGGCCTGAACCCACGAACCGCAAGATCACGACCTGAGCCAAAGTCGGATGCTTAACTGACGGAGCCACCCAGGCGCCCCACTTTCACCCTCTTTAACAAGGGCTGGTTAAACTGATGAGTATTTATGAAAATGCTGTTGACAAACACTTACATTAGGTCATTTGGGTTGGGGAGGTGCTGTCTAAAAGTCCTTCAGGCCTTGCAGATGCCATCTAGCCACAATTGACCCCACCATGTTCTTTGGTATCAAAGTGGAAGGCAACCCCTTGGACTACATCTCCTTCCAGCTGTTTGCAGACACAGTTCCAAAGCCAACAGAAAACTTGTGTGCTCTGAACACTGGGGAGGAAAAAAAATGGTGATAAAGATTTCTGCTTTCACAGGATTATTCAGGGAATATTGGGCAGGGTGGAGACTTTACCTCACATGTCATAATGGTACTGGCAGCTACTCCATCTAAAAGGAGAAATGTGATGATTAGAATTTCATCCTGAAGCACACAGGTCCTGGCATCTCATCCATGGCAAATGTTGGACCCAACACAAATAATACCAAGTTTTTCATCTGCACTGCCAAGACTGAGTGGTTAGATGGCAAGCATGTGATCTTTGGCAAGGTGAAAGAGGGCATGAATATTGTGGAAGCCATGGGGCACTTTAGGTCCAGGAATGGCATGAACTGCAAGAATATCACTGTTGCTGACTATGGAAAAATCTAATAAATTTGACTTTTGTTTTATCGTAACTACCAGACCATTCCTTCTTTAGATCAGGAGAGCATCACTTCACCCGCATCTTCTCAAAATATACTATAAGCTTTTTGCTATCGCTGCAATTCTATGGGTTCCATATTTTCCTTACTCTCCTCTGAGTCTAGCTGGATTGCAGAGTTAAATTCATGATTATGACATAAAAACTAAACAACAACAAAAATAAAAAATAAGAATAAAAATTGGGTCCTCCAGATACCATAAATATGCATTTTTAACACGTAGTGCCAAAAAGTTTCAGAACTTATGGATTGGATGATAGTTAAGGGCCAATCCACTGATAGGGGGAAAAAAGGCTTAAGAAGTCTATTGGTGCTTGCTCCTTGTATAGAAGGAGATCGGGAGAAAATATTAGAATCATTAGATGAATGTTAGAATCATTAAAAGTGGGGAGCATGAGGGAAAGATTATGCATAAGACCCCAAAGCCCTGTTAGTCTGGCAGTTTTGCAGAGTGACCCTCTAGCCAAGTGGCCCTTGTGTGTGGTATCTCCCACATTTACGTGACCCTTGCCTACACACATCTGTGAGAGTTAGTCTGCTTTCCTGGGAAGCCCATCTTTGTGCATCTTTATGATTCAGACCAAATTTGCAAGTCATCACTGGTCTACATCCTGTGGGAAGAATACTTATCCTGGAATAAAAATATCCAAATACAAATCCCAACTTTGCCCCTGGTTGAATGTATGACCTGGTTAACACAGGGCAGGGTGGAGGGATGTTCCTCTCAGGACCTTAGTTTCCTGTCCATAAGTTGAAGGTGATGGATTAATAATGTCAAAGAGTACTTCTCAATTTGAAGAATTATGGCTGCTCAGGTACCTAGCCAAATCTGATAAGCACGTGAAGTTTGTCCATCTCATTGGTACTTCTCAGTTCTTGATTAACATTGACATACATGAATGACTGGAACAAAATCATTCTGTCCTAGAGGGTCCATGGACCAGCACAGTCCTTGAAAATGGCCAGAGTGTGCCTTGCAGTTGATAGTGTCTGCTCACCTGCTGTCCTCAGGAATGAACTCAGAGCCCTCGGGGCTGAGCACAAAGAACACTCTAACTTACAAAGACCTCAGTAGAAGATGCTGTGTTTTTTTGTTGTCAACTATTTCCTCATTACTCTGCCCATTAGAACTCAGAAGACACCTCAAGTGGAATCTTCAAGTGTTTCTCATGGTGTCATGCAGACCCAGGACCCCTTCTCTTCCCTCTCCTTATATTCTCTTGGAAGCTGTCTCGAGAGCCAGAATGCCCAGAGGAAGCTGGAGATGATTTGGAAACTCAGGAAATGTTGAGTTCCACAGCCCCAGTACTTTCCTTTTTTTAAACACATGTACAAATGGAAGCTTCAGTAGGAAATAGACTCATCCAAGACCTCACACCAAATCAATAGCAAAACTAAAGTTAAAATCCAGGTTTGAAGAGTAACAAAGTGTTGACAGATTCAGTGGCCTAGTTGAAAATCAGGATGTATATAAAGGCTATTTGTCAGCCATTTCCACATCTTAATCCCATTCCTACAGTTGAAGAAGTCCCTAACGGCATCCCTGATATGAGGTAAAACAGCATTCCACTATAAAACTCAAAGAACCAGACTTTGAGCCTTCCTTGTTCCCAGCCACTCTCCTAGTCTTATTTTCCAGTCCTGCTGGTGATCCTGTGAACTAGCCAAATTTTTTAAAACTAAATTTCCTTTCTGCTCAAAATAACCAGAGTTGCATTTGTGTTTAGAAACGCTGAAGAATACAGTGAGGATGGCACCTGGAGGGGACTTTGAACCTAGAAGTCTGAATGAGCACAAGAGAACTTTTTTTCTCGCCAGAGAGTTTGTTACCCTTATATGATGTGTCCAGTGGAGTCCTTCCCCATGTTCGGTTCCTGAAGCTTGTCATCATATGCTGTGGGCCCCCTATTCCTCTGAGTTAAATTTTACCTTGGAAGGGTGCCCTTTAGAACATGGATGTCCAGAAGTGTGTAACACTGAGGTCATTTACTATCCTACTTTCTCATCTAGCTATCAGGAAGAGCTGGAGCTTGAGTGAGAAACAGAGAGAAGATTCTCTCCAAAATAACAGAGTAAAGATAGACTAGTTCCATAAATAGTAGAAAAGCTTTGGGCTTGAGGAACTCTTCCGTAAATCTGACCCCAGCCCTTACTTTCTGTGCAACAATGAGCCAATCAATATCTTCTCTGGGCCTCAGTTACCACACCTGCACCACTGGGAAAGAGAAAGAAAGGATCTTCCCCTATAGACTCACCTGAGGATCTCATCCTTCCCACCTCCAGTGATGTTCAAAACATATTAATGATGGTATTGATGGGAGAAGGGTGGATCTGTGCAAAGCCACAGAAGATTCAGTAAAACATACTGTAAATCACACAGCTCCCAGGAAGACCTGAGGCTCCAAGCCTTGTTCTATGTCTTCCTCTCATCAAATGAGTTGTACTCCATGGGAATAACATATCGGGAAGGGACAACAGAGCCCATATAACTGTCATTGTTTCCTAAAATTTCCTCTTGGATTTCTTAAGACATGAATTGACTCTAAAAGTGACTAACCTTATTTTTGCCCTCTGTACATTTATTTGGAACATAAATAAGGTAAAAATAGAAATAAACTTGTTTCGTATGTGCATGCTTATGATAAATGTATTTGTTATATGTACAAGCATGTCTTCTCTCTAAGCCCTGGTTCCCCTGTTCTGTAAAATGAGGATGGCAATAATATCTATTCCAAGGACTTTTTATGAGAATGTGATAAGACAAGGCAGAATCTCCCTGACATATAGTTAGTGCTCAAGCGATGTTAGTCTCCTTCCCTTTCTAGATAAGAGAAAGGTTTATGGAGGGTAGAATATAAATGGGGGAAATTCATTCTTTCAAAATTCCATCCAGTATACTTCCCATATCCCCATACCACCCAAATCAAATGGGTCTTAGTCAAAAATAATATAATTAGGGGCACCTGGGTGGCTCAGTTGGTTAAGCGGCTGACTTCAGCTCAGGTCATGATGTCTCGGTTCGTGGGTTCAAGCCCCACGTCAGGCTCTGTGCTGACAGCTCAGAGCCTGGAGCCTGTTCTTGATACTGTGTCTCCCTCTCTCTCTGATCCTCCCCTGCTCACACTCTGTGTCTCTCTCAAAAATAAATAACCAAAATTTAAAAAATATGTATATAATTATTTACACACATACAGACGTACACATACACACATGCATGCCTGCACATATAGTTGATGTGGGGTTAGTAAGAGTCCTTTGATAAGTATAAGAGGTGGATAACCAGCAAGAAGTTGCCAGCTTCTCTATTGTGCATTTAATAGATCTTACACTTGCTCTCCATCTTCTGGAATCACAGTAACCCTACACCCAATCATCTAAGAAAGGGCCAAGTTACTGAGTCATGATCAAAGATTCCCCAGGATGACCTGGTACAGTGTGCCTGGTTTTCAAAGTCCAGTGCCTCCCACACCCACCCACAAAGCCTGTACAGCCAAAAAATTAAGGCACACCTTGTCAAGCACTGCCCTCACTGCATGGAGTTCTTATCATGCTGCTAATGTTAGAAATGTTTTTTAATTTAAAAAATACGTCCATAATTATTCTGCAGGGTTTCCTAACCTTGCCACTATTGACATTGGGGTACAGATAATTCTGTGTGGTAGGGCTGTTCTGTACATTGGATGATGTTTAGTAGCATGCCTGGCCTTTACCAGTAGGTCCCTTCCCACCCCTGCATTGTGGCAATCAAAAGTGTCTCTGGACATTGCCAAGTGTCCCTGGAGGGAGCAGAATTGCCCCTCACCAGATGAAAACTGCTCTTCTGTATAGTATGTTAAAAGACCAATTCTTACTTCCAGGCCAGTTGCTCTAGAGGAGGGAGCACCCTGGTAAGTTCTCACAAAAGAGCAATCCTGACTTTCCTTTGCCTAAATGGCAAATGGCAGTCTGTGCACTCCTGGGCGCCTCCTTCTGCCATTATTTTGGTTTCGGATGAACTGATTGAGCCACCTGAGAGAGCTAAGGAAAGAGATCCCAGAAACAATGCTGGTGGACCATCAAAGTACAAAAGAAGATGAATCCCAGAGATGCTGATATGTAAATACTCATCTCCTTTGAAAAAGAGATAAATAGGAAATAAAGGTAGAGGAAGCAGTGAAAATTGGCAGGTGATGAGAGAGTTGACCAACCATTGTGTAAATTACAGTTGGGAGAAACAGTGGCTGAAGAATGAGTATCATAGCTTCAGGGGATTTCAAGAGAAGGAAGAGCTACTAGTGATCAGAAAAATGGGTAACACGTGTCTTTAGGGACCAAGCATGGTGCTGATCTGGTTAACACCTCATTTCTAAAAAGGCATCATGAACCCACACACACACCTGCAAATGGCATGTGCCTGTGTGTGTATTTACAATGAATGATGCAATTACATTTGCATATTCATTGAACACTTGTCCCAGATTCTGGGAAGCAAGCCAAACCAGTGTAATTCACCTCAATCTATATCTGAGAAAACTGAGGCTCAGAGAGGTTAAATAATTTGCCCAAGTTCAAGAGTCCCTGGACTCAAAAGCACAGACTCAGACTTCAAATCCAAAGCTCATGAAATCCCACTAAAGCATGCCAGCTTTGTCTTCTGAAAAAACAAATCTTTGGAGGATCCAGGAAAGGAGTTGGGTGGGGAATGTGCTGGACTCATGACTGGGGCATGTGGTTTGACAAATGACTCTCTAAACCAAAGTTGGGCCCTCCTTGCACACTGCTTTTGATATTTCTGTTTAGATATACTGAGTCTGCATCTTCTCCAAGTAGGTGATTTTCTGACCTCTGGACAGTGTATGTGTTGTTCCAACAATTCCCTGGAGTCCCCAAAGGGGAGCACCTAAGACTATGCCTGGCACATTATGGGAGTTCAATAGGTGTCTGTTGAATGAATGATACAAGAGCATTGGAGCTGGACAGGCCAGGGTCCTGACTGTGAAACTTGCTATCCATGTGACAATAGTCAAAGTAGTTTAACCTCTCCTTGTGTGTAAGATGGGTTCCAAGCCTTGTGGGAATCTGTAGATTCAAGGGAGGCAATGTGTGAAAAGTATTTTATATGGTCCCTGGAAAGGTAAGGCACTCAACAAATGGTAGCTGTTGTTTTATTATTATTAAAGGGGCTTCCACCCTGATAAAATCAGATCAAATAAGGCCAAAGGAGAAAGGCAGAGCTGTGCTTTGGCTGGACACTCTGTTCTATAGGTAGCCCAGCCTTGTAACTAGCAGAACTTGGGGGTAAATTAGCTGAACATGGGCCTAGGCTCCTCCCATTTGGTCCCCTTTCTTCTTAAAATGCCAGTCCCAGGTAGGGCCACAGGCTGGGTGGCAACATGCAGCTCCAAGTCTCTCTCCCATTCCTCCTGCTTCTCACTCTCTGCCAAGAACCTTGATCAGCATTAGGACAAAGTTGGTATGGAATGCTAGAGCCTCAAGAATAGCCTGGGAAGGGCGTGGGGAAAATGAGAGATGGGCATTAGGGGGCACTTGTTGGGATGAGCACTGGGTGTTATATGTAAGTGATGAATCACTGGAATCTACTCCTGAAGCCAAAACTACACTGTATGTCAGCTAACTTGAGAAAAAAAAAAGAGCTTGGGAATAGGGCAGGGGTCCAGCAGCACAGAGAGAGTCCATTTCTTAACTTATAGGAGAGGGAGTCAATTCAACTCACTTCATCAAATATATGTTCATCAAATATACACGTACAATAGGCCAGGCACTGTCCTAGGTGCTGAGGGTAAAGCAATGAGCAAAACAAAGATCCTGCCTTTGTGGAATTCATATTCCAGTTGGAGAGAGAAAGACAATATATAATACACATAAAAGATGGTAAAAGTACTATAGGGAAAAGAAAAGTAGAGCAGGGTGAGAGGGATTCAAGTCTGGAGTGGGGCTGGTGGCAAGCAAGGTGAGACGGAGAAGGGGGAGATAGGAGTCAAAATTTGAAGGCGAGGGGCTTAGCCAAGTCAGACCTACTTGTAGGAGAAGGGCTCCTTTCTGGGCTACTTTCTTTGCTGAAGCTTAAAATCTGCAAATGGAAGTGGGGAGATGAAATGCACTATATCCAAGATTACTGGAAATGAGGACAGTTAGCAGTAATTTCCAAGATTGTTAAGCAGCCTGTAAGATTCCTTTTAAACAATCATATTATGACAAATAATTATAAAATTAATACCTACATTTTATAGAAAATTCAAACATACAAAACTGTAAGGGAGAACATTAAAAATTCAAAGTCAAAATCTTATCTTCCAGTGATTTTATCACTTGTACGTGTAGCTTTCTACACATATGCACATGCGTGTAGCTACAGAGCACAGATTCTTACATGTAACCGGGATACTAAACTCCCAATAACCTGACAGACCAGTGGTTTTCAAAGTTTGTCTCCTTTTCCAGAAGCCAATTGCCAGTCTTACTGAATCAGAAACTCTGGGAATGTTTCTCACGGTTTGTGTTTTAACAAGCCTTCCAGGTTATTCTGATGCACACTCCAGTTTAAATCTCTGCTAACATTTGGGCTTTTTCTATACTTTGCCATTTGCAACAACATGGATGGAACTAGAGTGTATTATGTTAAGCAAAATCAATCAGTCAGAGAAAGACAAATATCATATGACTTCATTAATTTGTGGAATTTAAGATGCAAAACAGATGAACATAAAGTAAGGGGAGCAAAAATAATATAAAAACAGGGAGGGGGACAAAATATAAAAGACTCTTAAATAGAACAAACTGAGGGTGGCTGGAGGGGTTTTGGGTGGGGAAGGGAAAGGGAAAGGGGAAGGGAAGGGAAAGGGGAAGGGAAGGGAAGGGGAAAAAAAGCCAGGGAGAAATAAGCCCAACGAAATCAGAGCTACGGGGAGTGTGGAATATAGCATCCCAGGAAACCATAGACCAAAGTAGCAGAAACAACAGGGCAACTCTACATTCTGAACCACAGGGAACCGGAATTCCCCAAGACAACTGGAGAGCTGCCCTGTGATTGCTCGTCCACACCTCACTGGTGTATTAACATGTGAGAGATTTATGCGGTGTCAAAGCACAGTTTGGGGCCCTAAATCAGAGACTATGAAGGAGCTGATGTAGAGACTTCTGTGTTCCAAACCGCTCAGCCAACCCAGGCCCCTACTCATGAGTCTGTGTAGATTGCTCCCTGTCCCTGGAGTTTGGTTGAAATGGGTCCTGTGGGCACCCAGGCACTGGGGAGCCCTGCCCACTGGCTGGAACTGCCAGCCTCCCATGAGTGAGCTGTTGTTTTCATACTGATGGCAGCCACTTTCCGGCATCTATCCCCCTGGTGCCAAGACCCTGCCCATAATCCTAAAACTAACCCTAACCCGTAAGAAAACACAGGCTTCGGATTGTTCATCTGGTGAAAAATTTCCAGAGGGCTCTGTTTAAGGTGTGAGGGGCACAAACACTGGGGACAGAGCAGCTCAAGGGGTCCCATCTTTGTGTGTAATGAGCTCACCCCAACAGGTCTGGTCTGGCTGGTCCCTGGGGTTGATGTCGTCGCTGGGGGCGTGGGGGGTGGGGAGGGGACATACAGAGACTTCTGAGTCGAGGACCTCTTCTCTGTGAGGCAGGACCTACAAAGGCCATGTTGCTCCGTGGCTGAGGGGGTCGCAGCTCTCCCCCCCAATACCACGTTTCAGAGCTGAGCAAACTAGACCCTCAGCAACAGACCGTGGCACTGAATGGAGCGTTGGCGATCCGTCAGCTGTCACTCTGTTCTTAGGCTTCCTCACCCTCTCACTTTTGCCATGACCCTGTGGTAGAATTATCAGCTGGGGCAGGAGGTGGGGTATTTGGTGTGTTTGCAATATGATCATTTCACGAGTTAGTTTCCCGAAGATGCATCCATGGGCAGGGCAAGCGGATCCTGGGAGCAGCCACAGAAGACACACAGCTGGTACATCCCCAGCTGCCCAAGCGTCGGGG
>CM053576.1:14229190-14332928 GCA_028646485.1 Cryptoprocta ferox
ACCAGGGAATCTTCAAATTTTAGCCTTCATGGGTCTCCCCACTTCCGCCCCAGGAATCCCCCATTTCTCCAGCTCCCACTGAAGCTGCGTGCACCTGGGCCTGGGCCTGTCCTGGCGCTCCGGGAGCGGCCCCTCTGGGCGCCGGGGTATCCCCGCCCCGCTCACCTGGGACAGGGGAGAAGCCGAGCAGCAGCAGGCCGAGGAGGAGGGGGACGGCGTGAGGGCCGGGGCGGCAGGCAGGCATGGTGCTGCGCCGGGCGGGGTGCAGGTGTGAGCCGCCGCCGGGATGCGGGGATTTAACCACGCGCGCGGGGGGCGGAGGAGGGGAGGGGGACAGGGGTGGGGCGACGCCCGCGGGGGGAGAGGGCTCAGCGGCCACCGCGGGCGGGCTGCCACCTCACTCCATTTCACAATCCCCCGGGATCAGGTGTCACTCTTGGCCCCGGTGGGAACCAGGAACCTGAGCAACTTCCAGGCCTGGCGCAGCTGTAGACCAGCTGCGGCCGGACCCTTGTCCCGCTCCTCCCTTCCCTCCTCCCCGCTGGGGCCTGAGCGCTGGGCTGCGGTGGCGAGGGCTGGGGCCAGGACTCCTGAGTTTCCCTGTAATGCCGGGAGAGGGAAGGGCAGGGTCCTCAGGGAAGCGATAGAGCCTGGGATTAAGTGGTTAGATTTGGGGCAGCTGGATAGGAGTATAGAGCCCTGTTGAAGGGTTGGTGATGGACAGCTAGTGTACTGATACAGAGCACATAGTAGGGCTACAGAAAAAGCAGTTGTTTTAAATAAATGAACCCATTTGACACAAGAAACTGAGGCCCATGAAGGTGAAACCCCTATTAAACAGTCTGAAGCCATTTTGGATGTTTCTCTCTCCCTTGTCTTGTCTTTTTTTTTTTTTCTTTTCTTTTCTTTACTTTTCTTCTCTTTCCTTTCCTTTCCTTTCCTTTCCTTTCCTTTCCTTTCCTTTTGCCTCCCTCTCTTTTCCACACCAACATTCTCTCAGGGCTGACTGTGTGCCAGGCTCTGTGCTCATGGTCTCATGGAGTCTCACCCATCTTCCCAGCAGAGCTAAGAATTGAGAGGTACTATTATCATCAGCTGTATATGCCGGTCAGAGATTTAGACCCTCCCCCCAAGGTCCCATGCAAAGCTCTAGAGACAAGGTTCTGAACCCACATCTCCTTCTCTTCAAGTCCTTGTGTTTTTTTTTTTCCCCATTCCATCATAAATATTCACTAGGTGCCTATGGCGTGACACACATCGGGCAAGACAATTGGTGTAGAGAAATCATGGAAGGAGCCAACCGGCACTGGCTTCGCGGTGGTGGAGTCTGGGTGTGACTCCATCTTCATTGTGTCCCAGCTGAGGAAACTTGAGTGAGTCGTTTCCCCGTTCTGAGCTTCCACTCTGTCATCCACAAAGATGGCGACAGTATAAGAATTCAGGGAGAACACGTTGCAGCCCATGGACTGACTGTGTACTCACTGAGGGCTGGGTCTCCCTGATTGACATAGGAAGTCCAGCCCTGACACAAAGCAGGTAGTAGATCAGCGGGTGTGAGAGCTTGATAAATGGTGTCTCCTGGAATCAACAAGGCTTCTAAGCTTTAGAATCCAGGCTGGCAAAGGTCAGAACAGGGTTGCCCAGGGCATTAGACAAGACCCTTCTTGATCCAACAATCTGAGGCTCTGTAAGCCCCAGGAGGTCTTTGCTGCTGGAGGCTAGAGGTTATCTGGGGCACCAACCATTGGGATGACAGGTGAGTAGGGCTTTGGTGACATGAGCATATCAGGCCGTTGTGCCCACAGATGGCTCCTGCTAAAAGAGGCTGAGAATGCCTCCCCCAACTTCCCATGCCCGTCCTCGAGAGTAGAGATGTGCGATGGTTGCAAGGGGCCAGGACTGTTTACTCTGAGCTCAGAGAACAGGCAACAGCAATGAGGCAGGATCCAGGTGGGGGCAGTACTGGGCACACTCCCAAAGCTCAGTCTAGGGCATACAGAGGACACTTTGACAAGCAGCCAGTTTTAGGCTTTGGACCCAGTTGGCTACTGAGCCATATTCAGCCTTGGGCACAGCTTCCGACCCAGCTACCCAGGCAGGGAAACTGCCCAGCCATGCTCCTCCCCAGCCTTCACACACACCCCCACCTGACCCCACCTTCCCTGCTGGTTGCCTCTCTCTTCTTGCAGGTGTGCTGGTTAGTCTAAGCTAAGGGGGTTGGGTAGGGCAGAAGATGGAGAAGAGTTTCCTCTGCCAATGGTGGACAACATGAAAAGATGTTTCACTTCTGTGATCCTAGACTCTGTGCTAAGAACATTCATATATAATTTCCCTTCTCCATAACAAGTAATAAGGGCAGAAGCTTTAGAACCAATACATTCAGGTCTGAGTCAGAGACTGGCCACATCCTGATGTTAAATAACAAAAGTTAGGGGCACCTGGGTGGCTCAGTTGGTTAAGCGTCCAACTTGGGCTCAGGTCATGATCTCATGGTTAGTGAGTTCGGGCCCCATGTCAGGCTCTGTGCTGTCTGTCCCTCTCCTTCTCTCAAAATAAACAAACATTAAGAAAAATGAAAAAAATATAACAAAAGTTAGCGTAAATTTTAAAGATCTAATTGGCTTTGTTAATTGATTCATGAATCAGGCAGCATCCCATCTACTAAGTAGAGGCGGGAGCTCCAAAGGGCTGCAGAAAAGGAAAGGTTTTTAAAGGTAAACAAGGAGCAGAAAAAAGGAAATCATTAACAAAGAATCTATTGTCTTGGCCAACATCACCCTCCTAAGAGGAATAGAAAGGGTCTATCAGTCAATTTCCTAGGCTGACCAGGAAATTCCCACCTTAACTAGTGAAATGTTACATTTCTAGGGGGTTGAGACTGCAGTCAGGTTGGGTATTAAGTCTTGGTTTACTGACTTGGGGCCTGAACCTAAGTGAAGCCATTTGGGGCCGGTGGTTTTCTTTTCAACAAGTTCTCCCTTTTGATCAGAATCTCAGCTTAACTGAGAGATGGGCTCAAAATTTAAGGCATTAGCACTACTCTCAGCTACATTCTATAGTTCTTTCAGCTTCTGTTGATCCCTTGGGTCATATTCACAGCTCATGATGTTTTTGTTCAATCGCTATGATATTCACAGGTCATGACTTCAGCTTCACATGCTTTCAATTGGTATCTTTGTTCCTTTTTTGACATTTCAGTTTCAGAGAGATCATTTGCTTGGTGATTAGTGGCTATGAATACACACCTAAAGCTTTTGAGAGAGTATAACACAGCAGGAAGATGATCATGATTACTATAAACAGGATAATTCCCAATATTTGGTGTGCCCTTCGAAGCCATGGTCCCCAAGACCCAAGCCAATCAAAATTAAGTAAGTCAAAGAAAGACCCCATTGAAGGAATTACTCTTTCAAGTCAAGTAGCTTACTCAGTGATCTTATGTAACTGAGTTTCGACTTCCCCAGGAGTGTTAATCCAGGTAGAGCAGGTGGTGTTGGCCACAGCAGACACCCCCTGGTTCAGCTAAAAGATAATGAAGGACTATTTTATTATCAAGAACAACTTTGGCCAGAGAGTCTAAGGATCTTTGTTGAGCCCCTGTTGCTTTAGCAGCAGATTTTGCAACAATTTCAAGAATTAATAAGTTCCTGATCCTGGGCTCCTTTATATTTATCCTTAATCAGGGAGGTAGGAACCTGCCAAAAGGAGTGAGTGAATCATGAAAACCTCTTGGCAGGTCTCTTGTAACTCATGATGTAAATTTAGGGAATGTCTTAGTCTTATTTTGCTTATGAAATGTTAGGAGAACAGGTAGATTTTCTCCTAGCCTGAGATTAAAATTTGTTTTAAATTCTAGATGCTAATCCCCTTAGCAGTGGCCTGGGAGATACAGATGAGGGCATTATTTTCCAGTCCAATGTCAGAGTAAAGGAAAGGAAAAGAAGGAGAAAGAGTGTCGTGTTTAGGTAAAGTATGAAGTTGATCAGTCATCTTGAGCGGAAGCAGTCTACCTAGAAGCCAGTTACTTCTCTTCCTCTGTCACCTTGATTTGGAGGTCTCCGGTGTCTGTACAGGACCAGATGTCAAGTGGAGCCTTGTTTAGCTGTGTAATGTGGATCAAGGGTCAATGCCTTCTAGTTTTGCAGCAGTGTGAGTCATCAGGAACACTTGGTAGGGTCTTTTCCAACAGGGCTCGAGGGCTGTCTTCCTCTGATAACGTTTCTAAACTACCCAGTCACCGGGCTCTAAAATGTGACCAACAATTTCCTTTGAATTGAGATCTGGGAAGGCTTCTTTAACCTGTTGATAATAGCATCGGATGTTGAGCATCAGACTTTAGAAGCTTACAGCAGCTGAGCATACTAGCATGAGACAAGGGATCAGCAGAAGGTTGTACACTGATGGGATTCCAAGAAGTCTAAGATTTTCATCAAGGGTTGTATGATTTGTCCAATGAAGTGAATGCTCCAATCACTGGAGATTATAGAAGGTATATCCCAAGTGGGAAACACATTTTTAACAGTTTTCTCCCCACACAGTGAAGGCATCAGCCTTGCAGCAGGGATAAGTGTCAACCCATCCAGAAAACATACAAGCAATAACAAAAACATATTGGTAACCCATACTTGGCAGCAGTTAAAAAGAAATCCAGCTCTAGGTGTTCAAAATGTCTAGAGGAAGGAGGTCTGAGGCTTCTGGAGACAAAGAGAGCTTTTCCAGGATTATGGACTTGTCAAGTCAGATATTGCTGGTCTACTATTTTTTGCTATATTGTAGAAGTCTCTGCACCAATGTCCATTTATAATTTGAGTCATCTTAAATGCCCTATGATGAGCAAAGGAATGCAAACACCAAAAAATGAGGTTCGTCAGGAAGCTGGGAAGAACCAAGCAGTTGTCTTAGTTTTCCCATAGCCCTGTCTGTTTGCTTCATTTTACGGCCATTGTTTACCCACCTCAGTTCCTCTGCTTGGGTTGCTGACTATTGCCATGTTACCAGGATGTCAGGACGGCAAAGTTCTGGCAAGAGGGGCCATCATTTTAGAAACAGAAAGGATGTGCCTCAATCTTACAAATACAACATAAGAAAACTAAGTGTCCCTATTTATTGGACAAAGCACCCCAGGCAATTGAACATGTCAAGTAAGCCTAATGAGTTTAGGGAATCTTTTGGAATGTTTGAGGTCGAAAAGACTTATGCAGACCACAAGTTAAAAAAAAAACAACTTTCCTTTTAATGGAGAGTAAACCAAATTCTAATGTTGCACCAGCTCACTTTTGATATTAAAACTTAACTCATTCCAAAAGAAATTGTGCAAAAGATACAAATAAACAATTCACCAGTAAGTAATGTAAGAACAAATGAAAACCTCAAAACCCCCTACCTTATTCATTCCAATCTTCCTCAGTTCTGACCACACATAAAATTCCTTCCCAAAGATTTGTTTTTCATGAGATTTCTACAACTTTCTTTTTCACATTCAGATGTTGTCTTTAGTTTACACTCTTTAAATAATCAGCCTCACTTCAGGACAAAATTACTTTCTTTTTCCTCAACAATAATGTATTTCTATTCCTCATGTTTTTTTATTTTTTACCAAAAACATACATATTACTTTTTTGCATAGAGAGCTGTTTCCCTTATTAGAATTTTTAACTCTTAGAAACCTTCATTTTCAGTGAAAGCTAATAACTAAGCAATTATGACCTGTACACCAGCGTTCTCAAGAGGGCAAATTGATGAATACATTTCATAATTTTTAGAAATGTACTTTTTCATAGTATAGTATTATTTTATTTTATTTTTAAGTTTATTTATTTATTTTGAGAGAGAGAGAGAGCAAGTGTGCACAGGGGAGAAGCAGAGAGAGAGAGAGAGAGAGAGAGAGAGAGAGTCCCAAGCAGGCTCCACGCTGCCAGTGTGAGCCCAATATGGGGCTCAATCTCACAAACCGTGAGATCATGACCTGAGCTAAAATCAAGAGTCACTCAACCTACTGAGTCACCTGGGTGTCCCATATATATAGTCTTTTAATAAAGCACAAAACATGTTTACTAACAGACCTAAGTTTATCTTTAGTTTCTCTGTAATAAGGAAGCCAAAAGTAGATAAATGTACATTCAGTAATTAGTATTGCAGTATTTTATCTTCTTTGGAAATGACCTAGATATTTAGTGGATTTAACTGAACTTATCACTTAACCCAACTCAGCAAAACTTGAAAGTGTTAGGTTACCAAAAAAGATTTGGGAGACTATTTAAAGTTTACCTAAAAATTGTTTTATTTTATTTACCCCTTTTTACTTGTTAGTAACAATTATGCTTAGATTACCCATAAAAACTTTATAAGACATCAAAGTCCTTCACTCTCCCAAGGTATTAAAAATATTTTTTTTTGTAACAGAGATCATATCAACTTATTTAACTTAAATAAAAACAGGCAGAATAAAAGTTTCCATTTTAATGCTGATAACTCTGAAGACATGTCTATTTTTTAAATTTTTTTTTAGTAATCTCTACACCTAATGTGGTGCTTGAACTCACAATCCCAAGACCAAGAGTCTGTATGCTCCTCTGACTGAGCCAGCCAGGCCCCCTAAAACATGTCTATTTTATTTTATTTTATTTTTTAAAAATTTTAATGTTTATTTATTTTGAGGGAGGGACAGAGACAGAGTGTGAGCAGTAGAGGGGCAGAGAGAGAGAGGGAGACATAAAATCCGAATAAGGCTCCAGGCTCTGAGCTGTCAGCACAGAGCCTGACATAGGGCTCGAACTCACAAACTGTGAGATCATGACCTGAGCGGAAGTCAGACGCTAAACCAACTGAACCACCCAGGGGCCCCAAGACATGTCTATTTTAACAATTAAATGTTTTCCCCGATCAGGTGAACTTGAAAAAAAATAGGGGTTAGTTTCTATTTTTGAGAGTTTTAGAATGTCCAATACTTATAAGAGCTTACTTTTGAACCTACTAAATAAGGCTTTTTACAAATTAATTTTAGCAATACCATCCCAAATTAGAAGAGTATCTCACGTGTACAACATGCACATGAACACACAGATTTAAAGTCCTTGTAGTTGCTAATATTCGTGAAGAAGACTTGAAATTTGTCCCTAGAATTCTTCTTAAAGAGACTATATATAGGAGAATTTGGGCACAAGCAACATTTTAGCAGTTCATGCTTTTAAAAGGCCTCTTACCCTCCCCTCCCTTTCTTGTCCTTTAGTCTTCAGTGATTGTGAGCTGTGTTCACATTTCAAAAACATGATAAGATGTGTAACTTTAAGGGACAGAGAAAGAATGCAAGTTTTTCTAAGGACTTCAGTTTTCTAAAGCCTGTAACTTACAAGCTGTTCAAGACAAATGGGGAAAGTTCAGGGATTGGGAAAGGAAAAGGGGAACCTTAAATTGTCTCCAGACCTGTATTTCCAGTTCTGTAAAATTTGTAAAATGTGGAAAATTGCTTTCCATTCCTCAAAGAACTGGTTCGTAACTTAAATGTCATCATAAGTTGATCCACCTCTTCCAGCTCCATTCTCCTCACCTTGCTTCTTTCCCTTTGAGGACATAGTTGTCATTTAAAATATTTCTGGCAGTGTTGAATAACCCCCCTTTAGTGTCAGATGGGTCCCCGAGGAGGGTACAGAGAGTTATTACCTTTCCGAAATCCAGAGTCAGTCCCAATGAGAGCCAAAAAAAAAAAAAGAACCAGGCACCTGCCTGTCCCAGGCAGGCAGAAAGCCAACCCCAGTGACAACGAGACAAGATAAGAAGACAGTAACTATCTCTTGGAGAGAAAAGATCAATAGCCAATGGGTCTGGATTTGGAAAGGAAGGGACAGTGTGAAGTTTTCTTTTCCTCCCTCAAATGGGCACTGAGAACAGAAAGAAAAAAAAAGTTTAAATTCCTGACATAGTCCTTTTGAGTTGGGGACAGTCCTTTTTCACACATCTAGATCTTTTCAGAAGTGGTGGAAATTGGCAGGTGGGGTACTTTTGGTTTAGACTGATACTCGTCACACCTCAGATCTAATGCAGAATGTTATATAGTTATACTTTACAAATCATGGTTAAATGGAAGGGTTTAAGCCATTTTTATAGTTGTGCTTCACAATGTAACTTAAATGAGGACTCTCTCAAAAATATTTCTTCAGTAAAATATGCATAGTTGGCTGCCCAGAATGAGCAAACCATGAGAATTTATCACCGGCTTAATCTGAATGATTCACATGTGATCCAATGTCCATATTGTACCATATCACTTCTCACCAGTGCTGTTTTCACCCATGTGGAGTAAGTCACATGCAGGGAGTGTGAACACCAGAGCCGTTCATCAGTCTATTCACGGATATTTATCTACCAACAATTTTTAAGAGTCATGGAATAAGAAAGTGAAGTGTTTGTTCACCATTTCCCAAGGGATTGTAAACTTGAGTTTTTCAACAACATCAAATTCCATTGTTTAAAAACAAACAAACAAACAAACAAAAAAGGCTAAACCAAATCCAAAGGCCCTAAGACAGGAACATGCCTGACGGATGCCAAGAATAGTAAGAAAACCAGTGTAGCTGGAACAGAGACAAAATCGTGCAGGGCCCTCTGATACGGTATGTCTTCTCAGTACAATGGGAAGTCATGGGCTAGTTTCAGCTGGGAGGTAGGGGGATGAGCTCATCTGATTTATAATTTTGGAAAGTCACTCCAACTGCTCTAAATGAATGGATTGTGAGAGGGCAGCTGTGGAAACTGGAGATATAGTAATGAGTTGTTTTGTTTTGTTTTGTTTTGTTTGCAGTTGACTGAACAAAGGATCAATGGTAATGGTTCCTTATATTAGACAAAGGATCCTGAATCACTTGTTGTTGGTCAATCCATCACATCCAACACAGGGCTGATTTATTAGACATTAGACTTGTCACCCTAAGGAAGTCACAGAGAAGTGCTGTGCGGTGACCAATTCATCTGTTGGGATGCCTAACATTATTTGTCTGAGCCCCTCCAGGCTGCTATCACAAAGTACCACAAACAACAAAATTTATTTCTCACAGTTCTGGAGCCTGGAAGTCCAAGATTAGGGCACCAGCATGGTCAGGTTCTGGTAAGGATCCTCTTCAGGTTGTAGACTGCCAACTTCTCATTCTATCCTCACGTGGCAGAAAGAGCTAGCTAACTCTCTGGCCTCTCCTTAGAAGGGCACTAATCCCATTCATGAAGGCTCCCACCCTCATGGCCAAGTTACCTCCCAAAAGTCCCACCTCCAAATATCATCACACTGGGATCAGACTTTCAACATATGAATTTGGGGAAACATAAACATTCAATCTATTGCTCTTTCTGGGCCTTCCTGGGATGGAAAGTTTGGGGACCCACATAATTGTCATGAATGCATGGGCATCCTAAAGGGAAGCATGTTGGAGAACCATGAAATCTTCCTATCCCTAAGAATAATGTGGCAATGTTTAGACATGACTGCAACATTTTTGACATCTCTTATAACTCCTTGTATTGAGAAGTGAGGGTCTGTGTACCCTTCCCTTGAATGTTGACAGGCTTGTGATTGCTTCAATTGATAGTCTAGTTGAAGTGATGCAATGGATTTCTGAGGCTAGGTCATAAAATGTCAGGCAGTTTCTACCTTTTCCCCTGGAAGTTTCTATTGTAATACTAGCTCTTGGAGCTCTGAGCTGCCATGGACAAGGTCTGACTATCCTGAGGCTTCCATGTTGTAAGGAACCCTAAGGCACATGGAGAGGCCACATGTAAGCACTCTGTGCCACCATCCCAGCTAGCCCAGCCTTACAGGTATCCCAGCCCAGATATGTGAGTGAAGAAGCCACTAGATGATTCTAGCCCCAGTATGGAGTCACCTCCAACTGTCTGAGTTTTCCCAGGTAAGTCCAGAGTCATTATGGAACAGAGACACCATTCCCACTGTGCCCTGTCCAAAATCCTGACCCATGGAATCCATGAACATAGCAAAATGATCGTTATTTTACACTAGCTTTAGGATTGTTTACTATGCCAATAGGTAACTGCAGCAGGTAAAAAATATTGGTAGGGTTTTTTTACAATCCTATTGGCCCTGTGAGTGAACTATGTAGAATTAGAATAGGCTCTCTGTCAATTACTGAGGTTAACCCACAGAAATCATTCTGCAGTAGAAGTGAAGAAGAAAAATCCAGCAAGTAGGTTCATCATTTGCAAATGGCCATCAACTCCCCATCCCTTGAGAATAGTTAAGAGCCGGCCATTTGGAGTCAAGACGATCTGGTTTGAAGCCCAAATCTACTACTTCCTAGCTCTGTGAACTTGGGCAAGTTATTTAACCTCTCTGAGCCTCAGTTCCTTCATTTTTAAGGTGAAGATAGTAATTCTCGCCTCACAAGGTCAACATGGATTAAAGAATAGTTTTTTGCAAAGCAACCAAGACAGTGCCACCATGTGAGCAATGCTCTTGTCAAAATGCCCTGTAGGTGCCCTGGGCTCTTTGTAGCTGGCCCTGCTCCATCTCATTGGGCTCCAGTGTTATCTTCCTTCACTCTCAGGCAGCCTCAGGTTCTGAACCAGATACTCTGTGCACACACTCTGTGCCCGGTCATGATGCCTAAAAATTGTTTGCCTTTGCAACATCCATGATGTGAAGTAGAAAGAGAGGAAAAAGGAAACTCTCCCTTCCTCCCCTCAACATCTCTCCCCCAGGTTTATCTAATCATATCCTTCGTGTACTCCTGGGAGGTGGGCAGGGCAGATTTTATCACACCCACTTCATAGAGGTGAGAACTAAGGATGAATTAGCATTTCAAGGTCAGGCAGCACAACACAGGTCCTGAGAGTAATCTACATACACAGCCAGTAGGCCAGGAATCAGTGTGGAACGTTTCACAGAATCGTCTAAGGAAGAAGCAGAAGTGTACAGCACATTTTCATGGTGGTTGTTACTCATCTCCATCATTGCATGGCACCGAGCACCACTCGTCATGGTAAATAGACCCGTATCCAGGGTCACCTGACAAGGCGAGAGCAGGGATGCCCTCTCCCTGTTGTTGTTGTTGTTCAACTCAGTCCCCAGGCCGTATCATCGACCCCTGTTACACTGTCTTCCATCTAGGAGAAGAATCTCCGATATCCATTACCAACCCAGACCTCTCTCCATTCTTGGCACATTACATTCTCTTCATAGTGGCCAGTGGGTGACTAAATCAGGCCATGATATCCCCACGCTCCAAGCCCTTCAAGTCATTGCCCACTACACTGGGAATCACAATCTAACGCGCTGTCACAGCCTGTGAGGGAGCCCCTGCCTACTTCTGTATCTTCTCCTACCGTACAGGCCTTTGTGTTCCTCAACCATCCTGGGTCTTCGCATTCCTTCTTCCACTCACATCCCCCTGATACTCACATGGTTCCTCCCTCACTCCATTCAGAACCACCCGGACTAATGTAGCCCCTCGTGGTCCTGTACTCTGTGTGACTTTCTTCATAACAGTCATCACTATCTGAAACGTATCTTGCTCATTATCATTTACTTGTGTACCCTCCCCCAGCCTCAGCTAGAATGTCAGCTCCACAGCTATGACCCAGAGCCTAAAACAGTGCCTGGCACTCACAGTGGGCACTCGGTTAGGACACAGTTATTGATCCTTCCTGAGTGCAGGCACTGACGTCTTTACGTGGATTAACTCCCTGGGTCCTCACTAAAAACCAAAGAGGTATGTGATCTTACCACCCCGCCTGCTTTGCAGGTGAGTCAGATGATGACAGAGAAGTGAAGTGATTTATTTGCCCACACAGCTAGTAAGTGGGCAGAGCCAGAATTTGGGGCCGTGGAGTCTGCTCTTCGCTTTCAATGCCCACATACACTCTCCCTAATAAACATTTGCTGAACAAGTGAATGGTTGAATCAATGTCGACTCAACATCTTCGCCTCAATGCTCTACAGGCATCACGGATACAACATTTACAAAACTGAACTCACTGTCCTTCCCCCCAAAGACCTGCTTCTCCATTCTTCCGGGAAGCAGACTCTTGTCCTTGATTCTTCCTTTTCTATACCTCCCCCGTGAGAAATCTATCCGTGAAGCCTGTTGACTACCTTCTCACAATCTCCTCCCAGACCATTGCTCTCTGCTGAATACAGGCCACTCTCCTCTGCCATCTGGACAACTGTCATGCCCCCCGCGCCACAGGTCCCACCCTTCCTCCCACCCAGCCACCGGGTTCTCAGATGCTCAGGCCCTTTCTCTGGCCTTCAGATAAAGCCCCAAACTCTTAGTTTGTTTCACAAGGCTCCTTGGGTCTGGTCCCTACTTTTACTCCCATTACCATCTCATCCTGGCCTCCCACTTATTCTCAGAGTGTCTTGTCTTCTTCAAGCCATCTCTTGCTTTCCCATCTACTTAGAACACTCTCTCCCAACACACACACCTTCCTCCAAGTAACTCTTGCTCACCCCTTGGGTCTCAGCTTCAAGTTCACATACCCAGGGCATCTTCCCATCCACCACCACCACCTCCACACTTGGCCAGGTCCCCTGCTAACTTTTCCGTCACACCTTGCACTGCCCCTTCACAAACGGCCACTACATTCATTGTTAATCTCTTGTTCAATGTCTCAAGGGATTTCCTGCTCAAAGGTGAAGACCATGAGAGCAGAGATGGTCCTGTGTACAGATGCACAACAAATATTTTATATTAATTATTCCTACTAATTTATGATTTATGAACTCTTTCTCATATATATATACATATATATATATAGATCTCATACATATATATATATGTTTAAAGCAGATACCAAAAGAGGTAAATCTTCCCCTGTCACAGGGGAGGGGGTATGTGTGGCCTCGGGTGCAGGTGGCACTTCCTCCTGCTGCCACCAGAGGACAGGCAGAGCTTTCCTTTCCTTAAAGAGAGATTCAAAGATGAGGTGTCCTTGATCCCAAAGAAAATCAGCGGACTCTTGAATACTGAAAACAAACTGAGGGCAGAAGGGGGAGGGGGAAAGGGGAAGGGGGGTGATGGTCATGGTGGAGGACACTTGTGGGAAAGAGCACTGGGTGTTATATGGAAACCAACCTGACAATAAACTATAAAGTTAAAAAAAAAATCAGCTGTATCCTCCACCTCCTACTCACGCTTTTTGAGAAACCGGAAAGTCAAATAAAGGGCAAGGTGAGGTGAGCGCATGAATGAACCTGGGTGAGGCCTATTACTAAAGCAAGAGGGCTTTATTTACCCCTAAGGAAGCCTGGGACCCATTTGGAAGAGAGATTGTGACACTTCCTGGGCGCTGGAGGGACTTTCCAGGGGCAGACTTCCAGGAGGTGACACTACGGAGAAAAAAAATTTATTTGTTCCTTTCTTTAATACCATCGATAGCACATTTAAAAAGCAGTCAAGAGCCAAAGAAACTAAACATCTATGTGCTTTTGGATAAGTTGTCTTGGTGTGTGGTGCTCAAAGCACTTCAGCACCATAATCAGCACAGTCCTCAAAAATAACCAAACTTGTGGGGCTCCTGGGTGTCTCAGTCGCTTAAGCGTCTGACTTCGACTCAGGTCTGATCTCACAGTTCATGAATTCAAGCCCCCGCATCAGGGTCTCTGTTGAAAACTCAGAGCCTGGAGCCTGTTTCACATTCTGTCTCTCTCTCTCTCTCTCTGCCCCTTCCCTGCTCATGCTCTCTGTCTCTCAAAAAATGAATAAACATTACAAAAATTTTTAATTAAAAAAAAAAAAAACCAAACTCATGAATGTCTGAAAGCAGATACCACCATCCTATTTTAAAAAGAAAGTAACCGTGGCCCAGAGAGGTAGCGACTTGCCCAAGATCACACAGCAGCATCCAGGGCTACTTCTTATTAGTATCAAATCTGTTTTTTATTACAAGGTTTTAAATTAGCAATTAAATAACACATTTATTAATAGTATTACTATTGCTGTTATCAGAGCTGTCATTCACTGAGGGGTTACTCTGCCAGTCACTTGTACAAAGCATTTACAAACATCATATCATTTTAATCATCCCCATAATTCTATGAGATTGATATAAGACAGAAAAAAGCAGCCCCCGACTTCCGAGAGATGACCTGGCACTCACAGTTGACCTTTGATGTTCTCCTACTGCCCACAATTTCACAGAACATCAGCATCAGACAAGGCCCTTCTGTGCCTCTGGTGGACCAAGACAAAAACATGGCCCTCTGTGATCTTGTTTGAACAGACAAAGCCTGAGCATTGCACAAGCCAAAAAAATAAGCAAACATCCCTTATCCTGGCCAATCTGAGGGACGGTTCCTTCTTTACCAACTATAGGTAGGTATAACCTCTACCTATAACCTTGCATTCCCTTCTTATTGTTGAGATTAAGATACCCAGTCAGAGAACTGCCCCACTTCCTGACAACATCCGATCCAGAGTAGAGCCAGCTTCCTTGAACCTGTTCCCAAATCACCCAACACAAGCCCAAATCCCATAAGTCCTTTCTAACATCCTCTTAATGAGATGTGTGTGTGTGTGTGTGTGTGTGTGTGTGTGTGCTCTCCTTTGCTGCAACGAGTAATGAACCCAACTTGTTCAAGCAGAAAGAGGAATGTTTCTAGTGGTCTTTGGCTGGAGATATTAAAAGGTATTCTCATTACCGTTGTTTTATAAATAAGGAAAGTGAAACCCAGAAAGGTTGAGAAGTTTGCCCAAGACTGCAAGGTAATGTGTGACAGAACCAATTCTATGTTCTCTTTTGTTTAACAATCCCTGCTATGTGGACACTCTATGCCTCAATTTCCTCATCTGTAGTGAGGCAGTCAGACTGCTCTCCCAAAGCCCCTCCAGCTCACGTCTGTCCAGAAAGCACTGTTAAGGGCATCTGCTTCCAAGACCTGGGAACTTTGGCTAGGGGAACTCCCTTTGGCTGGGGACCCACTGGATTTTGAAGAAGTCCCACAATGCCTTGTAGCTGAGAAGGTTTAATGATGAACCAAAGAGTGGTACATCCTGAGAAATATGTCCATGAGCTTACACCCCGGCCCATCACCCACCTCCTACCCACCCCCCTAGAGATCCTCTTTCAGCTATCCATATTTTCACATGATCTGATTGCCACTCTCTTGCCTAACTAGGGGAACCAAGTCAGGAGGGTAGCTTGGAAGCTCTTACCCTACCGACGATCCTCCTGTTCTTACACTAACCTCTCTCCCCCAACACAGTGAGGTGGCATTCTAGCAGTCTCTGCATAGATTGTAGGGAGCTGAAAAAGAGAGATTCCTCCCACTTCAAGTCCCGAGAATCTGAAAGCTGATAGAGGGGATGTAGCAAAATGTTGCACAAGAACCTAAAAGACACTTTATGGGAGATGGGAGTATTTTCTTGATGGCCATCTCCCAGTCTATGTATAATTGTCTTAAGACAAAGATGGTAGACTTGGTGGGTGGGTTTCTTGGGAGTAGAATCAACACCAATGTGGCAAGGCTGGACAAGGGTGAGGGAGACACTTACTGGTTCAAAGAGAAAAAAAGAGTATTCTAAAGACGAGTGTCTGAGTTGCTCATTCTCCAGCAAAGGACAGCATAATTTAGTCAATTATAATCCTAGCAAATGTTTCAATTGCACTAATTATATGCCAGGCTCTCTGGTCTAAGGGATCAGCATGGATTAAGTCATTTATCCTCACAACAACCCCACGTAGGAAGAAGATAGGAACAGAGAGGTTAAATAGCTTGTTCAAAGTCACATAAACAGTGTGACAGAAGATATGTGCCCTAGCTTTACCTCTGGGAGCTGCCATGTCCAGTGTTGCTGGCTGACTTCCAACAGCCACTACCTGTACCTCTTTGCCTGAGGGCTTTCTTGGAAGCCACACAAGGAAAGCCTGTGCACAGAGCAAGCCAGATGTCCTCAACCAATGAGTAACAGGGAGTTGGTGTGTAAGCACTTTTCCCATTCCTCTTGGGGGAGGTAACTGCAGGGACAGCGTTCCACCTACCTCCCTGAATCCCCATGTGATTAAACACCAGTCACAAACAGCAGTAGTGAGCTTGATAACTCAATGTCTGTTGGCTGTCTCTCACCTTCCCTTTCTCACCTGCTTCCATCTTACCTAAGAAGCTCCTTGCCTCTGCTTCTTAGGAGCCCCAAATTAAGACAGACCCAGGCATTTGGACCCTTGCAAGCCTGGCTGGAGAGGCTGGGCTCTTAACTTCTGCAGTCGTCCTCCATCCAAAGGACAAAGACTTTGGGTCAATCAGATAGGTCCACATTTTGCCATTTCTTTGCTATTATGTGTTGAATTGTGTCCCCCTCAAGAAAGATATATTGAAGTCCTAACTTCACCCTGCCCCCCCCCGCCCCCTCACCCACCTGTTTTGGGCACTTTCTCACCAATGCAGGTGAGGACGCATGCCCACTCACCCAAGAAGCGGTCCTGTTTCCCTCTGCAGCCACCATATGAGAAAGTCTAGCAGTGCCCGGAGTTGGCATCGAAGAACCACGGGTCTTCAGGACCCTGCATTGACCTGGGTAAGGGAGCTCCAGGCAGAAGGCAGGCCCCAGCCTACTGGATATGAGGGGGCTCTGGGTCACTTATGAGGTGTCAGCACGACTCAGTCTGCACAGTGCACAACTGAAACAGCCTGCATGCCTCCAGATAGTGGTAGGGGGTGGGGAGCATGAGGTGTGCAACCTCCATTTGGTGGCCTGCTTTCTGGGGCACTATTAATTGATTTTGTTAGGTGTCACAATGACATGGTGATAATGTAAAAAAAAAAAGGTATATAATTAATGAAGTATTTATGGATTAATCAGCAGGATGCCTCAGATTAGCTTCAGAAAACTCCAGAAAAAGGGGAGATACATAAACAATATTCTCCATGTGTTGATAATTCCTGAAACTGGATGATGGGTACATGGGGATTTATTATACTATTCTCTGTATTTTTATGTATGCTTGAAAGCTTGTACTATTTTTAAAAAACATTTTAAAGAATCATGCTGTAATGAAGAAAGGCAGGGAAGAAAATGTACCAGTGTGTTAACCATGGATGCCCCAAAGGGATGGGAATAATGTGATACTGAGGGGGTGTAGCATTGTATTTATAATAAGAAATATATACTTGATTTTCCTCCCTTTCCTGGCACGAAGCTCCTAAGACCTTGGCACTCCCTAAATGATGAGAGCCATAAAGGTGTCTTTTATTACCTCAATGACGTGACTTTTGGAAAGCCCCTAAGTAACCAAAGGAGAGGGATTTGTTGCCAGGGGAACCAACAGTGTAATTTAAGGGTTGGACATTTCAGCCCCATCCCCTGCCTTCCAGGAGGGGAAAGGGGCTGGATATTGGTTTAATCAACCCATAGCCAATGATTTCATCAATCATGCCACTTGGCTGAGAGTTCCTTAAACACCCAAAAGGATGGGGTTCTGAGAGCTTCAGGGTTGGTGAACACAAGAAGATTTGGGAGAACGGTACCCTTGGAGAGACAATGGATGCTCTGCGCCCTTTCCCCATACCTTGCCCCCATGCATCTCTTCCATCTGGCTGTTGCTGAGTTATACCCTTTTATAATAAACCCATAAGCTAGTAAGTAAAATGTTTCTTTGAGCCTCTAGCAAATTAATTGAACCCGAGGAGGGGTCATGGGAACTTCCAATCTATGACCAATTGGTAAGAAGCACAGGTAACAATCTGGACCTGCATTTGGCATCTGAAGTGGGGGGGGGGGGGATAGGTATGCAGTTTTATAGGACCAAGCCTTTACCTGTGGGATCTGCCACTATTTCCAGTCAGAGTTAAGTTAAAATGGTAGGACACCAAGTCAGTATCTATTGGGAAACGGAGAATTATTTGGTGGTGTTGGAAACAACAAACACCTGCCAGTGAATGGGGTTCAGAACAAGTCTTCCCAAAATGTGCCACTTTGATATGTGCTCTATTTTAAGCTAAAGGTGGCTAAGACCCTGTGGGCTCAAGAGAAATTTTTACACCTCCCTCAACTACCTAGAAGAATCTAAATTGGGGATCTCTCCTAGAGAGAGTTTTTACCAGAGAAAATTTTTATCTGACCGACTCTTCTGTGTGGCAGGGCAAACATCTAATTGCCAAACATCTGCCCTTCTTCTTATTGCTCTGACTTGCCCTCTTCCCCTTGAAAGCCCCATGCCCCGATCCCATACCTTAGCCCAGGAGGGCCTATAGATCTCATTTTACCTGTCTTTGAGCTGCTCATGGATGTGGGGTTCCTGTAAATACAACATTAAATTTGTTTTTCTCCTATTAATCTGTCTCATGTCAATTTAATTCTTAGGACAGCCAGAAGAACCTTTCAAGGACGGAGGAAAAATTTTCCTCCCCAACACTGGAGAGGGAATCTTAAAACTTTATTTACACATCTTTATGTCCTTCCACTAGTTATACTAAGCATATACACCTTTTGTAATTAAAAAATAAAGAAATGTTTAAATATGCCACAATTTTTGCAACAAGTAAGTAACATTATATAAGCATACTGACCTCGGAAAATGGTTGCAGGATATTGTGGAGTAATAAAGCACTGCATCCAGTGACATCCTGGCTTTGTAAAGCATAGGATACCTGCTATGTGGATGTGGATGCCGATCCTTTTTAGCAGCAGATCCCTTCTTTCAAACGAAATCTTACAAGAGAAAGCTGTCTGGTAGGTACCTCGGTGTGGGTGACGGGGGGCCTGGAGCCCCATCCTCAGCCGTCTCACTGTCTCCTGCCTTTCTCCCACCCCTTCAAATCCCAGTACCCCCAAGGCTCAAGGAGCATCTTATGCACAATGGACTTCATGTTATTTAAGCTCACCACTCATTGGCTGTGTGATTTTAGATAAGAAAACTAACCACTCTGAGCCACACCAGTCTCGTCAGTGAAAGGAGCACAAACAATAGTCCCAACCTCATAGATTTGTTGAGAGGCTTAGAGATGATATGTCTAAAGTAAGTGGCAATTAACAATATTCAGTAAGTGTTAGTTATTTGAGTAGTTGTTAGGTGCACTCATTAAATTCTAATTTAATGCTCCAAGTAGGTATTCAAGCTATAAATAACCTGGAACAAAATTGCCCAAGAAAAGCCCTTGAACCTCTCCCCAACCTATTGAAGCACGATAGACTCATTCCCAGTGGCCCTCCACTGGAAACCAGCACAGCCAGATTTTCCAAAGGTAGGATAAACCCATGCCTCTTTTTTTCCCGCATCATATTAAGTAAATGGCTTCCTTTTAAGGATTGCAGCGTATTTTTTATAAAACCACATATTTTATCAAGCTAAAGTTTAAAAATATATATCTAGGGACGCCTGGGTGGCTCAGTCAGTTAAGTGCCAGACTTCGGCTCAGGTCATGCTCTCATGGTTTGTGGGTTTGAGTCCCACATCAGGCTCTGTGCTGACAGCTCAGAGCCTGGAGCCTGCTTCGGTTTCTGTGTCTCCCTCTCTCTGCCCCTCCCCTGCTCATGCTCTGTCTCTCTCTCTCTCAAAAATAAACATCAAAAAAAAAATATATATATATATAGCCAGGAAGCAGAAAAATAATTATTATATATTTTAGATCTAATACTTTAGATCTAAGTTGTCAAAATGTAAAATATCTTGATGGATATTAAGTCTTTACTTAAGTCTCTGAATTATTCAATGTGTTGATTCAGCCACAGACTCCTTAACCATCAAGTAAATAGGAAAAAAATCCTGTGCAACACAGGCTGAAACCATCAACGAGGTGTCCAGAGGGCAGAGAGAAATCTTTCATTTATGAGAAAACCTTGAAATTGATTTGGAAGTTGCTTTCTTGCACATAAGGAATCACAACTCTCTATTTGAAAGAAACATTTTTTTTTTTGAAGTAGGAAATCACATTCTGACAGACATCTGAACTTGAAATCTGTCTGAACGTAAAGCTCTTGGATTTCAGCTGAGCAGGGCCAGGACTGAGATGAGGCAGGGTTATCAAGTACAGGGGTTGATCCTGCGTTTATTGAAAGTGTTAACATTTTGTTCATAATGGGCTTTTTGTATTAATTATGATTTTTAATTATTGTATTCAAATACAACTTATCTGAATTATTAAGTACAGTAAAACCTTGGATTGCAAGTAAATTGTTCTGTGAGTGTTCTGCAAGGTGAGCGAACATTTCTAATAAATTTTAACTTGATAAACGAGCGATGTCTTGCGAGACGAGTAACATGTGACACCGAATGTCACCTGATGATACCTGAGCCAATTGTTTCTCTCTCTCTCTCTCTCTCTCTCTCTCTCTCTCTCTCTGCAGGATTGTAGGTGATTCTCTCCCATGCTTGGATGCTTGGTCTCAGGTGGTGGTATTTGGCAGAAATCAGTGATTTTTCGGAATGATGGAAAGTGCCCACAACTGGCACTAGTGTATTTTTTGTCACTTCAAAGCTCCTATGGACAGTCCTTTGTTTTTCCATACAAGTGTAACCTTAAGAATGCTTTGCTTCATTCTGAGTCATTGGATAAGTTCCTTGTTAAAGCTGCACAAAAAGAAAAAGATTCCACTGAGCCAATAGATAGCAGTGATTCTGTGAGTGATAGCGAAAGTCATCCTACACAGTAACCCTCCTCTCTCTTGTCTCCCTCACACCAGCCGTGAAAGTTTTCAAAGGTAAGTGCAGGTTAGTTTATTTATTTTTCTTTATATTTTGTATTTTATTATTTTGTATTATATTACAGCATTGTAATCATTTTTATATGAATATTTTGGGGTTGTGGAATGAACCATCTGAGTTGCCATTATTTCTTATGGGGAAATTTGCTTTGATATATGAGTGCTTTGGGTTACAAGCATGTTTCCAGAACGAATTATGCTCACAAACCAAAGTTTTTCTGTATTTGGCTTCCCTTACATTCTGTGTGAGAGGCAGGTGCCTCACTGCCCAGCCCTGCTGCTGAGGCGAAGTGTGTCCTCTCTCGGGGTGTCCTTCATGAGTTGGATATTCTCCTGAGAGGGACTTGATAGGGACCTGGAGGGAAGGTGGCACAAGGGCCCCGAGGAAGGAAGGAGAAATGAAAGGGCAGGTTGTGGTTTCAGAGGACAGCCTCACCTGCTTGGTGGCTCTTCCTGGCACTGCTGCCTTTAGATGAGTGAATCAATTCATTCATGTACATTACGAGCTCTCAAAGTAGAATGGTTTATCTGTAATCTTTGGGTTGTAGGATTTGGAAACCTTTATTTTTTAATAATAAATATGTTTATCTTCTAAGTGTTCTATAATGAATACACTACTACATTTCTTAACAGAAAAGAGCAAAGAAAAGATATTTTAAAAAAAGAAAAGAAAAGATGTTTAATTACTCACATAAGGAACAGAATCATTCTTAACAGAGCAAGGCATTTGCTTTATTCAAGAGAACTGGGTAGACTGAGGGAATCACGTACGCCCACACTCCATCATTGTTTGCCTGGATTATTGCAGTACCCTGCCCACTGGTCCCTCTGTCTCTACCCTTAGCCCCTTAGGGACCACTCTCCACACTGCAATCAGAGGGATCCTGTTACCACTTGAGTCCTATTGCATTGCTCCTATATCCAAACACTTAGCAACTCCCCGTAGCTCTCTCTTAGAGCCAAAGTCTGAGTTCTTATAAAGTCCTACAAGGCTCTGCATGACCTGCTCCCCCAGGGCCTCACTGGCCTCCTCACCTTCCATTACACCACCCCACCCACTCAGCTCCAGCCATGCTGGCCTCCTCATTGCTGCTCAAACACTCGAGGCAAGTTCTTCCTGCTGAGTCCTCTTCCTGCACTGCTCTTCTACCAGCTGGTCACCTGGCACACTCTTGCTTTCTCCAAGCTCTGCTCAAACATCTTTTCAAAGAGGATTTCCTTGACCAGTTTGTAGAAAGGGCATAGCCTTCTTTATCCCTGTCACTCCCTATCAGCAAAACACTTTTCATGACCTGGCATATTATTTCCCTCTTTCTCTATTGTCTGTTTCCCTCCTAGAGGGCAGGGTCTTTGCTGTGTTTTGTTTACACCTGTGTCCCCACACCAAGAACAGCGCCTTATAGATACTTGATAAATATTTGTCAAATGAATTAATATTTGTCAAATGAATTCATCTCCCATCTCATGTTCACACAGGTGCACAGTCATTGGATAGAATGAATATAATGAAATTCCCATTAGTAAAATGTCTGTTTGATGGTGGGGCACCTCTGTATATATAATTAGGAAGCTGGTTCCACCTTTCTGTATCCTGAGAGGATAATAAAATAATAGACATGGGGGCAAGGGGAAGGGCCTTGAGTTATTACTAACATTCTAACAGCCTCGGACAAGCACGGCCTTGGCCTGGGGGCCAAGCTCACAGAGGCATTGTTATTTCTTGCTCTCTGTCTGCACTTTCCTCAGGCACCACAGAAGCTTGGTTCAACTGTTCCAGGTCCTTCTGATTAATTTTAGTAATGGAGAAATAAAATCATTATTTGACACCTGAATATTTTTTCCTTGGGGGAAGGAGATGGGTAGACAAAGTCTTTCAGACTGAGACATCTTAGTGGATAGTGGACATCATGGGACACAGAATGTTATTAAATGTTTATATTCATGGTTGGTAATCCTTTCAAATAATTTGGGTGGCAAGTAACAGGTGAAAAAACTGAACATAAGTGACTTGCCCAAAGTGACACCTATTGAGTGGTAAGGTCAGGACAAGATACAAAGCCACCACAAACCCAGTGATGAAACACCTGACTTCTGTGGGAAATTGTTAAAATGCAGATAACTAGTAGATATTCAGAAATGCAGATAATAGGACACCCATTACTCTCCTGTCCCTGAGCGTCACCCCAGCCACCAAAGTACAGGGATTAATGAGTCTTGGGGTTTTCTCCTGACACCAAATATGTGTTGCTCTACCAACATCAACCAATTTTCCAACACCACCTGGATTTCCTGCAAGTCCATTCACTTCTGACGTGAAATCCTCAGAGTTAGTACAGAGCCTACAGGTTAAGAGCTCAGTCCCAGAGGACTGCCCCCTCTTCAGGTGCCAGTCACAAGTCCCTGGGGCCACCCATACTTCTGACCAACCAGCTATAAATTCAGGGTTCCTTAACCACCACCATTCTCCCAGGTCGAGTAATCACTAGAATGGTTCACAGAACTCAGGAAAGCCCTTTGCCATTACCAGTTGCTTATAAAGGATAAAACTCAGGAACTGTCAAATGGAGATGTGTAGGGCAAGGTGGGGGGTGGGAGGACTCAGAGGGTGACTCGCACAGCACCTCCATGTGTCATCAACCCGGAAGCTCTCTGAACCTTGATGGTTAGGAGTTTTTATGGAGGCTTCATTACATCAGCATAGTTGATTCAATCATTGGCCATTGGTGATTGGAACTCTCTCAGCAGCCTCCTCCTCCCCAGAGGTTGGGTAGGGTTAAGGGCTGAAAATTCTAGCCCTATAATAACCTGAGCAGTTTTTCTGGCCACCAGCCCCTCCAGACGCTATCCAGCCTGTAGTCATTCATTAGCATCCCAAAAACAGTACATCCCAAGGGTTTCCTGAGTCCAGAACAAAGATCTAATAGTCATCTTGTTCATTACACTACAGTGAGGTTCAGGGAAGAGGCAGAAACCCGGAATAGGAAGTCTCAGAGATGGGGCTCAGGTTCTGGTAGAGCTGTCTGATGAGCATTAGGCAGGATAATGTTTTAAAAGCTGAAAACATACCGTTTACTTTTCAGTCATGAAAAATCCCTGCAATTAAAACTTCCTAACGTCCCTGGAGAAATGAAAAGTTGTTTGGCTCCCCTTTCAAAGAATTACTCTCCTTTACAGGCTCCAGCTTATAGAGGACAGGGAGTGGGCTTACTTGGGGATGAGGTACTAGTTTCATCCCCCTGGGTACTGGCACCATGGTGCTCAGGAGGACGAGAAGGACGCAGAGAGGCAGAGGCAGCCCATCTTCAAGGCCTTCAGAAGGGCTCCTGTGGAAACCTGGGGTCTGACAGAGCTTTTCACATCCCAGCAGAGGGGTGGGGACAAACAATGGGAAGTGGAGTGGGGAAGGGGAAGACCTGGGGGAGGCCGTGTTCATTTTGTAACCTCCCCACTTCCCCATGCTTCTGCCTGCAGGGGCCAAAATGCTGCGTAATAGCCTTCTTAAACTTTATCATGCCTTTGAACTGCCTGGGGATCTTGTTGACATGCACATTCTTGTTTTATATATAAAGTTTATTTATTTATTTATTTATTTGGGTGGGGGGAGAGACAGAAACAGAGAGAGTTACAGGGACAGAGAATGTGAAAGGGGGAGGAGCAGAAAGAGAGGGAGAGAGAGAGAATCCAAAGCAGGCTCTGAGACACCAGCACAGAGCCTGATAAGGGCTTGAACTCACAAACTGTGAGATCATGACCCGACCTGAAATCAAGAGTTGGACACTTAATTAACTGAGCCGCCCAGGGGCCCCTGAAGTGTACATTCTGTTCAGCAGGTCTGGGGTGAGGCCGGAGAAGCTGCATTTCTTTACAGGCTCACTGCTGCAGGGTGCTCCCAGCTCCAGTTTTTCCCCTTTCAAGTTGTCCCCAGATCCACACTTTGAGTGGCAGGCCTGGAGGAGACCTCACCAGGGATAAAAGCTGCCTTTGCCACACATCTTGGGAAAGTGGCAGAGGAGACGAGATCATGAAGGGGTGAGTCTCAGAGAACCCCAAATTCTCTCCCATTCATCTACCCCCCTTGCCTCAACCTCCACCATTACCTTGCTTCTTTGGAATAGTCACAATGTCTACCATGTGACCGGTATAAGTCACTTGAGTTCTTTGGCAAAAATGAAGGAGTCCCCTAGACCCCATCTCCCTCCGAGGATTAAGCAACTGAGTAGACCTCAATGCACTTGCACCACATCACACTGTGTGCGCGAGGTAATGAGGCTCCACAGTACAATGTTGCCCTCACCCAGTACTGCAGAGACACCCTCTAGTCCAGTTGTCATTGGATCAACTAGCTGGGAGGATCTGGATGGGAACCAGTACAAGTTACGAGTACCCTTGGGAGAGGAAACACCTTAACTCCTACCTCATGCTTGAGACAAACTGAACTAGGAGTACAAGGTACCAGCAAGGTGGTGTTGGAGAGGAAGAATTTTCTTTTACCTTTTAAGGACTCTTCTGGCTGGTCTAAGAATTAAATTAACATGAGACAGATTAACAGGAGAAAATCAAATTTAATTCTGTACGTGTGGGAGCACCACACACATGAGAGGTTCAAAGACAGGTAAAATGTGGTCTCAAGGCCTTCCTGGGCTAAGGTATGGGATCGGGGTGTGGGGCTTTCAAGGGGAGGAGGGCAAGTCACAGGGCAATAAGAAGGGCAGATGTTTGGTAATTAGATGTTTTCCCTGACACACAGAAGAGTCAGTCAGATAAAAATTATCCCTGGTAAAAACCCTTACTCTGGGAAAGATCCCCACCTTAGATCCATCAAGGGAGTTAAGGGAGGTGCAAAAAATGTCTCTTGAGCCTGCAGGATCTGGGCGCCTGGGTGGCTCAGTCAGTTAGGTGTCCGACTTCAGCTCAGGTCATGATCTCGTGGTTCATGAGTTCGAGCCCCGCATTGGGCTCTGTGCTGACAGCTCAGAGCCTGGAGCCTGCTTCAGATTCTGTGTCTCCCTCTCTCTCCCTGCCCCTTCCCCACTCATGCTCCGTCTCTCAAAAATAAATAAAAACATTTAAAAATTAAAAAAAAATAGTCCATATGCCCAAATGACACATTTTGGGGGAATCTTGTCCTGAACCCCTTCAACAGCATGGGTACAGGCAGGAGGGCCTGAATTTGGCAAATTTCTTAGAGTTTCTGGGCCTTGGTGCCCTCATTTGCAAAATAGGGTTGTTTATAAAATCAACTCCCACTTCTAAGAGTTATTGTTGTGAGGATATCTGAGACTAATGAATGTCGAATCTTTAGCTTTGTGCCCCTGGGTAGTAAATGCTCAAAAATTCAAGGTTCCTATTATGATCATCATTATCACACCCAACTCCCAGTCAGAAAGTTTGGCTCTGATCTCAGGCCTGAGTTGAAATAAATTTCTCAGCCCAAGGCGGAGCCACTCCTGCCGAGGTGTCGAGTCAGGAAACCGAAAATTTCATGTTCCTGCAAATGCTCTGCTTGACCAGAAACACAGTACAGCGGGTCAGCAATCCCCAGAGGCCAGGCCGACTCTGGGCTCTATACTTATTTCCTTGCTCCTTCCTCATTTTCTTTCTTTTCCTTGTTCCTTAGTTTTTACCCGATAAAATCTTCCTGCCCTCTGCCCCACTTTGCAGTTCTCTGGATCCTTGGGAATGGAGATTGCCCACTTCGTGAAGTGTTAACTAAAGTTATTTTGTATCGCCAAATTGCCTTTAATCATTTTTATCAGTTTTTGGTATGAGGTAAGATCCAAAGTTGCCTGCTGACAGCCTGTGGTAAAACAAGACACCCAGGCGAGGAGCCCACTGAACAGTCTAGGCTCCCTGCTCCTCTCATGGTTCCTGAGGACCATGGGTGAGTCACTCTCAGATTTGAGCCCTGCTCCCTTGTGTGCAGCTCTCTGGCCCAAACAATATACATGTATGTGCATGTAGATATTGTTCCCAGAAAGGTTCCGGGATCCTGAAAGGTTATAGGACAGTTTATATTGAGGATTCACAGTGGGTGGCAGCCATTAGGGAACTCACAAAGCCTTGAGGTAAGTTCACAGCATAAACTGCTAGAGAACTTGGGTTAATAAATTAAGATAAGGAATTCTGTTTTGACCAATGGCACATCAAATTCTAAGTAGGCACAAGTCGGATTAAAACCCACTAGGGCATCTGCCATTTTAAAGGAATCTTCTTGGAGCACCCTGGTGGCTCAGTAGGTTAAGCATCCAACTCTTGATTTCTGCTCAGGTCATGATCTCACGGTTTGTGGGTTCGAGCCCCATGTCGGGCTTCATGCTGGCAGTGTGGAACCTGCCTAGGATTCTCTCTCTTTCTCACTCTCTCCCTGCCCCTCCCCTGCTCACTCTCTCTCTCTCTCGAAATAAATAAATAAACTTAAAAAATAAATAAAAACAAAGACAAAAAAACAAATAAATAAAGGAATCTTCATGTGCAAGCAATAACAGATCTAGCACAGATGGGAATCTCCAAAGCCAAGCTGCGAAATTGGTGGGCATGCGTCAAGCATCTTGGAGCTTTCAGACTAATCCAAGACTCCTGAGCTAGGCTAAGTTGGTTGTATGCTTATGTGACTGACCACAGTAAAACCCCAAGAAACCCAGGCTTCAGTGTGTGGGCAACACTTCAAACATGTTGGGCTGGGGGAATGAAACACATCCTGTGTGACTGGACTGGGGGAGGGGAGGGAAGCTTGTGCCTGGTTTCCTCCATTCTTCACACCCTACACTTTGTCCCTTTGTTGATTTTAATCTGTATCCATTGGCTGTAACCTTAAGTATAACAACTTCTGAGTCCTCTGAGTCCTTTTCATGAATTGAACCTGAGCATGGTCTTGGGGACTCCAAATGCAGGGAGTTTCCATTATTATCTCCAAATAGAAACTGTAGTCCAGAGAGGTTAAATAGATTCCATTCACTGTAGCACAGACAGTGAATGGAAAAGCTGATATTTAAGTTTGTCTGTCTCCAGGGGCCATACTTTTAACAAGAGGACAAGTGACGATAATCTGACATAACTGATGTCTCTTGAGTAGAAAATTCAGCAACTGGAACAGAAAATATTCAAAGAATAATACAAGAAAATTTCCCTTAAAAAATCTGTAGATTGAAAGAGTCCTCCATGTCCCAGTTAAAAAAAAAAAAAAAGATGCAGAATGGTGTCAAAATAATGTTAAGTGACTCGATCTCAGAGAGAAGCAAAGAAATCCTTAGGCATTCAGGTAGGGAAAAAGTAACCTCTAAGGGAGAAAAACATTCAGGCCACTTCTTAGCAACATTCCATGGCAGAATTCAGTGGAGCTAGATCCGCCCTGATCCCAGGTTCTGGGAAAAGAAACCAGGATTTTTTTTTTTTTTTTTTTTTTTTTTGCCCCATCAAATTGCCCTTCGAGTATTAGGGCAATATGCAAAAATTTAGGGAAAATACTACCTGTAAACTCTAATAGTCACTAATAGTTACTTCATGTGGTGGATATTCACTGTTCAATATGGTAGTCACTAGTTCACTGTTCAATATGGTAGTCACTAGCCACATGTGGCTACTGAGCACAGGACATAAGGCTAGTTTGAATCATGATGTGCTATAAATGTGAAACACACACCAGATTTCAAAGGCTTAGTACAAAGAAGACTAAAATATCACATTAATATTTTTATTGCATGTTGATCATATGTTGAAATGGTAATATTTTGGATATATTTAGATTATCATTAAAATTAGCTTTACATTTACTTTTTTTAAATGCAGGTACTAGAAAACTATACTGTAATATATTTCATTATAATTCAGTTGCACAGGACTATAGTAGAATTTGGGGAGGGATTTGTTTCTTGTTTTTACTATTCAGTATAGCTTGATCTTTTAAAAATAAGTATGATAATTTATATAAAACAATAAACTCATTATTCCTAAATTAAATAAATAAAGCAATGAACAAAGAGCTATGTTTTCTCTCCTGGGATGTTGAGACAACTAGCTGGGAGGATCTGGATGAGAACCAGTAACAACAGAATGGGGAACAGCTAAGCTGGGTTCTTAGGGACCATGTTGTCCAGCCCACTTGTTTTACAGATAGGGAATAGGGAAACTGAGGCTCCAAAAAGTCACTTACCAGTCCAAGGTCACAGGAACTCAAGTGTGCAGTAGATGAGGCTGAGGACTGGCATTGCAGATGCTGCAGAAGCACTGACCTAGGGCGCTTACTCAATAGCCTTCCAAAAGCCCTCCCAGGCAAGTGGCACTGCCTCTGGGTGAGATATCCAATTCTTCTGGGCCCCATACTCCTTGCCTAGGGTACTTCCTCTTCCAAGTAATGAAAAACCAGATGCTTCCCTCCACTCTGAGGAATAGGGCACGTGTGCTTCAGCTGTGGGTATAAATTTTAGCCTCCTAGCCCCAGTCTAGAACACTCAGCTACCGGCACCATGAACTTCAGCCTGTTCCTTGCCCTCTGCTTTCCCTTCTGCCTGGTGGGCGTCGCCAGCTCAGAAAAGACCTCAGGTAAGCTGAGAGGTTAAAAAAGGATCACTGAGGGGCACCTGGGTGGCTCAGTCGGTTAAGTGTCTGACTTTTGATTTCAGCTCAGGTCATGATGTCACGGTCGTGAGATCAAGCCCTGTATCAGGCTCTGTGCTGGGCATGGAGCCTGCTTAAGATTCTCTCTCTCTCTCTCTCTCTCTCTCTCTCTCTCTCTCAAAAAAAAAAAAAAAATAAGAGGACCCCTGAGACCCATAGCCTGTAGGGGAGAGGGAGGCATAGGGTGGGGGGCTGGCTGTACAGGGCCACCTGGTCACTTCCACCTTGGGAGGAAACAGGGTTTCATCTATGGTCTCCATGTAGTCCGGGGAAGATCTGGGGCTCAGACCTCACAGATGTCTATCTGATTTAATTCAATCCTCACCAAATTTAATTTTTATTACAAAGCCATGTATGAGTTTGTCTTAAAAAGACAAATAATATGTAAATGTGTGAAGTTAAAAAGTGTGTCCCCTATATTACACAGCCCAAATAATCCTGCCCTCCAGAATCCTACTCCCAGAATTCTTACAAGAGAAAATAGGTTTTCATATTGCTTTAAAAAGGAGATCAGAGACACCTGGGTGGCTCAGTCAGTTGAGTGACTGATTTCAGCTCAGGTCATGATCTTGAGGTTCATGAGTTCGAGCCCCACATTGGGTTCTGTGCTGACAGCTCAGAGCCTGGAGCCTGCTTCGGATTCTGTGTCTGCCTCTCTCTCTGCCCCTCCCCTGTTCGTGCTCGCCTCTTGCTCTCTCTCTCTCTCTCTCAAAAATAAACATTCAAAAAATGTTTTTAAATAAAAAGGAAGTCAGGTTCTGAGACTTGGCTATACACTGGAGTCACCTAGGGGCAACGTGGGTCCCCTACTCCCAGATTCTGATTTTATTAGTCTTGGGTAAAGCCTGGGCATTGGGATTTCTTTAAAATTCCCCAGGAAGATTCTAATGTTCCACCAAGATTGATAAGTGCTACCTTAATGAAAGACCTTGAATTCCCTTCCTAGAAGGGTTTCTTTCCAATTCTAGGGAGGAATGGGTTCTCCCAGGATAGGGAGCATGTCATATCAATTGAGAATTCACAAAATCAGAGTTGACCCATGAGCTCATTGTCTGAGGGCACATCCTTGTTGGGGAGTGTACATATCAAAGCAGTGTGTATTGCATCCCATGAACATTGGGTGAGGATGTGGCAGGGGGGGATACACAAATGTTTGATAAATCACTACATGTGATAACCAGAACCAGCTATGAAAGGAGTTAAAATAGGTGATTTGGTAAAATTTTGTCCATTATTTTTTCATTACTCATGGATATTGAAGATTATTTAAATACCTTTTTCCTAGTTAAAAAAAAGATCCTTGTTAATTGTCATTTAAATGACACTAAAAATAATTAGAATATAAAAACCACTTGAAATTCCACCACCCAGGAAAATTACTACAAATGTAGTGGTGAACAACTTTCTTTTTTAAAAAATTTTTTTATGTTTTTTTTTTTTTATTTTTTATTTTTGAGAGACAGAGAGAGACAGCGCGAGCAGGGAGGGTCAGAAACAGAGAGGGAGACACAGAATCCGAAGCAGGCTCCAGGCTCTGAGCTAGCTGTCAGCACAGAGCCCGACGCAAGGCCTGAACCCATGAACGGTGAGATCATGACCTAGGCCGAAGCCGGACGCCCAACTGACTGAGCCACTCAGGCACCCCGGTAAACAACTTTCTAATCATCATGGGTTTATCGGTATATTTTACATCAACGGGACCATTCTAGATCTTGTCTTCTTTCATGTGATTTTTGTTCCACAAAACTAGGGACGTGTCTCCATGTGGATGCATATAGACCAGCACTATTCTTATCAATGACTGCATGTAACCCATCAATCATTATAAACAAGGCTACACCAAATATCTTGAGTCAAGTTATGAGAAGCTGTAGCATGCAGAGCCTGGGAGTTGAAATTGGAACTGGTTTTAAACCCCAGGCCTCAACTGCTGGGTTTTATGATTTTTGGAAGATGACCAAACATCTCTGAACCTCCGTTTTTTCATTCATGGAGGAGGGACAGTAATATCTGCTCCATAAGGCCGTTTAAATCATGCAACACATGGCAAGCACTTAGCAGGGGGCTTGGTGTGGAAGACATGCTTCTAAAAGAAAAATACTGGGGCACCCGGGTGGCTCAGTCGGTTGAGTCATGGTTCGTGGGTTCGAGCCCCATGTCTGGCTCTGTGCTGACAGCTAGCTCAGAGCCTGGAGCCTGTCGTCAGATTCTGTGTCTCCCTCTCTCTCTGACCCTCCCTTGCTCGTGCTGTCTCTCTCTCTCTCAAAAATAAATAAAAACATTAAAAAAATAAATAAAAAAAAATACTTAAAAGGGACACCTAAGTGACAGTCCCTGTCCCTCCTCACCCCTGCAGCCCATCTTAGGCAGGAGGCTCCCCAGGAACTGCTCCCAACTCTGCCTGCCCTGTGCCGGCTCCCCCCAGCCAGGGGCCCCTGCCGAGGCCGCTTCCACCGCTACTTCCACAACCCCACAGCCAGTGAATGCGAGCACTTTACCTACGGTGGCTGTCAGGGCAATGCCAACAATTTTGAGACCACCGAGATCTGTCGGAGGGTCTGCAAACCCCCTGGTGAGTCCTCTTATAGACACAGGAGAAGTCGATGCTGGTGATCAGGTGGTGGTGCTCGTGGGAAGGGAGATAGTACAGTGCGGACGGTGGTGGTGATGCTACCATGGGACGTGATGATGCCGGGAGCAACCAGGATGTGTCATGAAGAGGCGCGGGGGCCGGTGGTAGTGGAGGTGCTGGGGTGGAGACAGCAAGGCTGTGGCTGATGGCGGTATGCATGGCGAAGACGAAAGCAGTGTTGGTGAATATAGTAAGACCTTTTCTTGTTAGTGGTGGTGCTGGCCCAGGGAAGGCAGCAATGTAACCTTCACGGGGGAGGACAGTGTTGCCTACGATGACCAAGGTGAGAGTGGCAGTGATCAGGGTGGGAGGTGAGAGAGCTGAGCGGATTCCTGGGAGGGCGGCTGTTGAAGGGGATGGGTAAGGGGTCCAGCTGATGGCTCTGGCCCTAGGCCACCAAAAGGCTGGCCAAGAAGGAAACTGTTATCTCTATTACAGGGACAAGGTGAAGAGTCACTGAAGACCATGCCTGCATCCTCCTAGCCTTGACTGAAAGCTGGCCAGGCCTCCCTTCCTGCGCTCAGACCCTGCTTGGAACCCATCCCGTAGCCCTCTGGCTCTGGGTCAATAAAGCATTCCAAGTTGGTGTGGCCTGAGGCCTTCTTACGAGGGTGCTGGGCCTGTGCCCACAAACTGCCTAGAGCCACCTCAGCAATGACGGGTGGTCAAACCTGCAACAGCCCCATGCCTATTCCCTCAGCCCCTCGCTGTCCTGTGCCCTCAGAAGTAGGATGAGGACAAAGGACACAAGCTCCCTATCACCAGGGGGTCCTCCTCATGGGGGCCAGACTGAATGCAAATCTGGGGGCCCTGGTATCTGTCTCCAGACCCCGCCACCTGCTCTTTGCTGCCTGGGTCTCTACCACTGGCTCCATGTCTACTCTCCTGTTCAGCAGGACATGTCTTAGAACATGGAAAGAGCTAGAAATTCAGGGCATCTTGGTCAGCCAGGTGGGAATTCCTCCCCCGTCCCCCATGCAGAGGGGATCTTGGAAAAAATGAGGGTGTTACATATTCTTTTAATTGTGTAAAATATATACAACATAAAATTGACCAATTTACCCATTTCTAAGGGTACAGTGTAGTGGCTTGAAGGATACTCAGTGATGCGTCACAACCATCCGTCTCCAAAACATTTTCATTTTCCTCAACTGAAGTTTCATGCCCATTAGAACGAACACCTCCCCGGTCACCTCCACTCCGCCTCCTGAGTCTGTGAATGGACCGCTCTCGGCGCCTCCCGCGAGAGGGACCTTACAGCATTGGTCCCTGTGTGACCGGCTCATAGCGTTTAGCATCATATTGTCAAGGTTCATTCCTGCTGCAGCCTCTGTCAGGACTTCTTTCCTTTTTAAGACTAAGTAATAGTCTGTTGCTACATCATTTTCGGAATGCCGGATGGCGTCTGCCCTGACCATCGCTGCCCTCCCGCATACCCTCTCCTGCTATCCCTCCTTCCTGGAGAGAAAAACGGCTACCTGGGACCAAACAGCAATACTAGAATCCAGGACCTGGGATTCCCAGACTAGAGCCCTGTCCTTAGTGGTCTCATTCATGTCCTTGGTGTGACCTTCCCAAATACATGGAAATAAGATATATTTGAGAGAAAGGACATGTTTCCCCCTGTATTTCCCCAGTCTCTTTCATGTTCTTAACTACCTGAGATACTGAGCTCTAGAAGATTAATTGAGGATAGACTTTGGTATATGAAATCGTGTCTTTGCTCTGAACCTTATACATTTTTAAAAATATGACTATTAAAAACAATTTTAAAGTAAAAAAAATATAAATCTACACACACACAACTAAAGAATTTAATCAGTTGCTCAGACCAAGCCATGAGGTGGGACAATAAGAACTGAGAACTGGGGCGCCTGGGCAGCTCAGTTGATGAAGTATCCAATTCTTGATTTCAGCTCAGGTCATGCTCTCAGGGTTTGTGGGATGGAGCCCTGTGGAGAGTTCCACACTGACAGTGCAGTCCAATCCTGCTTAGGATTCTCTCTCCCTCTCTCTCTCTGCCGCTCCTTGTGCACATGCTCTCTCTCTCTCTCAAAATAAAATTAAATAAGTAAATAAGTAAATAAATGAACTGAGCACCTGTTTTGTGCAAGTCATAACTAACCATCCTTTTCTTCTCTCCCAGAAAAATGAACGAACCCTTCCCTGGGCTTCCTGGATCACAGCACTTATTCCAAAGTGTTTTAAGTGTTTATTTATCTCTGCCTCTAGGCTGTGAGCAGGGCAGGGACCATGTGGAACGTGGAATGTATGTTTTGTAAAGGACTTAACAGATACTAAGCAGTTACCAGCAAGCACTGAATGAATGAATAATTAGTGACTTAATTCTTGAATTCATGGATTAGTAGCATCCACCCCACGCCCAATCCAACAGTCAGTCCTGGGGCTCTCCCTGAAGAATTTATCCCAAACTCAACTCTCCACCTCTGCTGCTACCACCCCAGCCTCCTCTTCCTGATACTCTATCACCTCCTCACTGGCCTCCCTCCCAGGGTCCATTCTTACCTCCTACAGTCTTGCTACACAGCAGCCTGAGTTTTAAACATCACATCTTCTGCTATCACATGCCAGTTTTCCCGTTGGATGGTAGATTCATAGGCCCTTTCTGCACCAAAATACATGCATAAATATGTAAATAATACACAGAAAGTCCATGAATTGACCAATGATGAGAGTATCATGAAGCAAAAATTATTAACCCAATTCTGTGAATCAGGCCAAAAAAGTACATAAGCAAATAAATAAATGCAAATCCGAGCCTGTTACTCCTCAGCTTCCCATCACATGTAGAATAAAACCTAGAGTCCTCGTCTACAGGGGCCACTTCCTCCTGGTCCCTGTCAACCTTTCTAAACTCACCCCCTGCCATCCCCCATCCTCAGCTCTAACTACTCAGACTTTCCTGTTTTGCAAACATACTAAGCAAGCTCCTGCCACAGGAGCGTTTGCACTGGCTCCTCCATCGGATTTCATGTGATTTCCTCCTTCCCTTTGCTTGGGTCCCTGATCATTCATCACCTTCTTTGAGGTCTCAACCATCCCTTTCATGTTCCCCCTGCTTTCCTTTTTTTCAAGGACATAGCACTACCTGGGATTATACTGTATATTTATTAACATAGCCAAGCTTCTGTCTGTCTCCCTGGCTAATCTGTAAGCACTACAAGGTGGGGATTTCCTGCCTTGTTCACTGCTACATCCCTAGTGCCTAGAACAGTACTGGGCACATGACAGGTACCAGATACGTACTTGCTGAGTGGACAGATGGATAATAGAAGTGACAGGTCAGAGAGCGGGTGAGTGGGTGAGTGAATGAATGAATGAATGAATGTCCCTACAGGCTCGGATGAAGATATGGTCAGTGTGGAAGTGGGAATGGTCAGGAAAGGGTTCATGGAAGGAGCTCTAGGTGCGGGACAGAGTCAGGGAGGCATGAAAGGGAAGAGCATGAGCTGAGAGGCGGGGAAGCCAGAAAATACAAGGCTGGTTTACTTTGCCTCCTTCTCCTACTTCCCAGCACCCCTTGCTCGGGGTAGGGGCTTTGCCTCTCAACCCAGTTCTTGGTGTGAGAACAACACACCGGTCCCATTGCAGGCCATGAAGGCTGAGGCTCGGCCACCTCCCCAGATCCTGGCATTGGGGATCGGGGGCCGGACTCCGGGTGCCCCGCTGCTCCTCCCTGAGCCCTCGACTGCATGTGGCAGGTGGGCCATAAAGCTCCCTGGGACAGCAGCTGCCAAGCTTGCCTGACCCCCCAGACAGCTCTGGCTCCCAGCCGTCTTCAGAGAGGACGATCCCTGCTGGAAGTACCTGAATAGGCGGGCAGGGACTGGATGTCTGTGAGTAACAGTACTAGTTGGTCACAAGGAACTGTCCCTGGTGTTGAAGGAAGACCGGGAAGGAGACTCGTTCTTCTGCTGGCATTTCTGCTTCTGCAAATCTCCTTTGTCTACTCACTGCACTTTACCCAGGGGGCCCTCAGAGGACAGAAGTTCCCTTCTCTGCACCCCCCAGAGCAGCTCCACCACACACCCCCAGCCACATGAGGGGAAAGCGCACCTCATGCTGCCCGGAGGGCCCAACTGACCTGGCCTTCAGCGCCTCTGGCCCTTCCCACCAGATGCCACTGCCTTGTGCCAACCCTTTTGGAGAAGGCCACGGCCAGGCTTACACTTAAGAACCCCTGAAATGCATAACTGGAAATGCCCAGGCCCTGGGAAGACTGTCCTGGTGCAGAAACAGCAAGAATTTCAAGGTTCAGAACCCAGATGTTTGGGTGACCTGGCTGGCTTAGCAGCAAAATTACCGCGAGATTCATACATTCATTCACTCATTCATTCAGCAATTATTGGAATGCAAACCACATGCCAGGCTCTGTTCCAGACACTGTGGCTATGAGACAAAAATCCTTGTCCTTATGGAGCTTAATTATTAATAAACAAGACAAGACACATTGCACACTGATGGCCGTGAAAGCCATAGAGGAAAACACAACAGCAAAGCGGGGAGGGGGTAGCTGGGGTGGCACTTTTAAATAGGCGTGGCCAGTTAGCCTTCACCATAGCGCCCTAGCGGGGGTGGTGAAAAGGGAGCTGGCTTCTGGGTTCACTTTGAAGGTAGAGCTGTTTACGGGGCACACACGACTCGTGAGGGAAGAATCAAGGAGGCTCTAAGGTTTTTGGCCTGGGCGACCGGGGAGATGAGAGGTGCCATTAACAGAGATGAGCATGTTGAGGGTAGTGGGGGAGAGGATCGGAAGCTTGGTTTGGGAGATACTAAATCCGAGATGCCCTCGGACGTCTAAGCACAGATGGCAGGGAGGCCGTCGGGTAAATGGATCTGGAGTTCAGGGAGGAGCACGGTGTCGTCAGTGCACGGATTACATAGGACATGGTCGTGGAGGTGGTTCTGAGTGCTGACCCGGCTGGGGGTGCAGACAGCCAGGCCGCTCCGTGCAGCCAGGACACTAGCTTCGGACACCCACCCACTGCATTCACACTCCGCTTTATTTACTGCTTGGAAGAAAAACTCAAGGGAAAGCATCTTGACCAAGGTGCTTCTGCCCATAGTCTTAATTAGCTCATCACCTTCTTCCTACACACACACACACACACACACACACACACACGCACACACATGCACACCTGCACACACATCACTTGTACATTCTGGGCGCTCTTGGAAAACCCTCAGAGGCAACCTAAATGGCCCCATCTATGTTGGCTGTACAGACATCACCAGTACTATTGTGCTAAAGACTCAGCACTCATACTTGTGGGGTTTCTAGGTGCCCCTTGCCTTTCCCATCCCTACCCTTGAACCCCAGATCCTGGGCCAGAATATCCTATACCCATTCATACATACATGCTGACTGAAAGCTTGCATATCCTGAGCTGGATCAGGTCCAGATGGAACAGAGCCCCTGTGCCTCCAGGAAACTTACAGTTTAACGGAAGTCAAAGAAAAAGAACAGCCGGGGTGGTAAGGAACCTGTCAAAGTTAAGTCCAGGGAGCTCTGGGAGCAGAGGGAGGGAAGGGGCACCTACAGCAGCCTGGTGTATCAGGGAAGACTTCCTGGAGGAAGCAGGATCTCCTCTGGTTTTGTAAGAGAAAACCAGGCAGTAGAGGAGTGTGTGTGGTTGAGGGAACAGGGCATTCTAAACCATGATGGGAGAGCCAGGGAAGGGACAGGCAGACTGCAAATACTGATACAACTAATGCCAAGTTGCCAGAGGCAGAGACAGAAGATGGGGGGGGGGTGTGAATCTGCCTAAGGATCTGCTACAGGAACCCAGGCTTATAGAACCAGAAGGGGAGGTGGGCAGGGGCAGGCCTCTCGATCCAATGGGCCTGGCCCCAAAGCCCGTGGGAGGTCTAAGGACCACCCACAACACATGCTCGTGAAGACCCCGATAGAAATGCAAAGACTGGGCTACACTTGGACCGACTGACTTCACGGGGTCTGCACCCCAGGAATCTGTATTATTTTCACAAGTGATTCCAATGCACAACATGGTTAGAAAACCAACACGCAGAGTTCCCCCGCCTCTCCAGCCCCACCCCCGGTGACAGGGGAATGGTTCTGGGGCCCCTGGAAGGCGGAGGATGATTCATGGTCATGGTCATGGATATGCTCACACAAACACTCCCGGCCAAATCCAGGGAGTTCTGGGAATCACAGAGGAGGGCAGTGGGGAAGCAAGAGAAGAAGGAATTTTCAGCAGGAGGTGGAGGAGCTTTGTTTGTTGGGGGTTTGGGGAGCAGCATAGGAAGTCTTTTATGCAGGGGCCCAGCAAAAAGCCCTAGACCCCTCTTCCTGAGCCTCAAGACCAGGAAGCCAAGAACTACGAAAGCCACTTTTTATTCCACAACCAGTTAATTCCAGCTACCACACAGTGACACGAGTTCTTCAGCATGCCCCGTTCTCTAGGTCAGTACTGTCCCAGAACTTTCTGCAGGGATGGAAAGGTTTGTCCGCACTCTCCAATACAGGAGCCACTAGCCACTTTCGGTTACTGAGCCCTTGAAACGTGGCCAGTACAGCAGAGAGAGTGAATTTTTAATTTAAGTTAATTTAAATTCAAATGCCACATTTGGCTCGTGGCTGCTGAACTGGAGACGGCGCTCCAGGGCCTGGCCTCGTCCAGGGGCAGTCTGGTTCGAAAGCCAACCCTGGAAAGAACACGCGGCAGGGAGAGCCCCAGAGGTCACCGGGGGAGACGAGCAGCAGCCCCGCTGTGACGAGGGCAAATCTCAGAGCGGCGGCACGCCACGGGCATGCCGGATGAGGTTTGCCAGCCGCTTGGCCAGGCCGCCCGTGCTGGGCTCCTCGATGTGGAAGGTTCGAGTGAGGAGATTGTAGAAGGAGCCGTAGCACACAGCCACCACCGTGCACGTGAGGCAGATGGCGTTGTAGGGCATGCTGAAGTCCGGCGTGGGCAGGTTCACCAGCAGCGGCTCCGTGTAGAGGCGCACAAAGTAGCTAGAGCTATCGGAGACCGGGTACCTGGGGGTCGGGAAGGAGGGGTGAGGCAGGACGAGGCTGCTCCACCCTGTCCCCACTCTTGGCTGCACTGGGCCCATGCGCAGCGGGCAGGGTTTGCAAAGTTTTCGTAGCCTCAAAACCTTTCTGACAGAAGACGTCTCGGATCAACATAGGAATGTGTAAGACAGCACAGAAACCCGTTCAAAGGAGAGCTGTCCTGTGCTGAGGGGAAGAAAGGGGCCCGGCCCTTCGCTGGGCTGCCTCTGCCTTAGCCTCGAGGCTGTCTTCTCAGAGAAGTCCTCCTGGATAACCCACTAGCGTGCTCCCCAGCATCACCCCCGGCCCCATTACTCTAGACCAGAGTCTCCCTGCCAGCTGCTTGACATGAGCAGGGCAGGGGCAAGGCTGTTCCGTGTCCTGCCAGGTGCCCGGTGCTCTCTGAAGCACTGGCTGGCATCTGATGGGCACTCGTGAAATATTCGCTAGGAGAATCACTAAGTAAGTGCAGGCTAAGAACTACAGCTCTCCTCGTCTGTTTCCTCTTCTGGAAGCACTTCAGAATCGTTTCACAGAGTCAGAACAAATATCACAGACCACCAGGACTTTTACTGGGATTGAGTTAACTCTGCACGTCGCTTTGGAAGAGACAACACCCGCCCCGACCTGGCCGGCAGGAACCTGATGGCCCGTGCAGATGCCCGACTGAAGCAGGCAGCTGAGGTCATACTTACAGGGACTTGAACAGGGGGCTCTCTTCCCAGTCCACGGGCGTGGCTGCCACCGTGCTAGGCACGAGGGCACTGATGACAGACGGGCTGTGGAGAGGCAGACAGGCATTCCGTGCGCGTGTCTCCCCGACCAGGGGCGAGCAGCACGGGGGGGCCAGGAGGCTGCGGGAGGTATGTGAGGGGAACCCACCTGACATAGAAGCCGTGGTTGGGGTCCGGGGTATACTCCGTCCACTTGAGCAGTGCCCGCTCAAACTGAATGGAGACCTTGGTGGCCGAGTTGGCCGGCAGCTGAATCAGCATCTCCAGGAGGTGCGGCTGTAGCCGGTCCTGCGCAGGCTGGTAGTGGACGTAACCTGGGGACAGGCAAGGGTCACCCACACTTCTCTCCTGGGGTCAGACTACCTGCACCCTCGTCCCTACTTATCAAGGCCTTAGGGTCTGGATCGCAGAAGCCAGGCAGGCTCAGGGAGGGGAGCAGGATCCTAGAAAAGGGAAAAGATGCTTCCAGGGCGGCTGTCCCAAGACACATTCAATCTAGTCAATCCTCACGTCACCAAAACCGGGGCGCCAGGCATCAGATGCCTGATGTGATGATGCAACAGGAAGTTCACCAAACTGGAAGTTTCCTGGCCAAAACATGGAACCTGAATCTAATCAAGGGTCTATATCTAACCGCCAGCATACAAGAAACATACGGGAGGGAGGAACATGTTAAACACAGGCACAAAGACAGATTCAGAATGTAGAACATTCTGTACAAGTGACCGAATTTCTCCAACAAATAGAGTTGGGGGGAAAAAAGTGGGAACTGTTATAGATTAAGAGAAACTGAAGAGCAAACAGTGCAATGCAAAACGTTAATAATGGGGAAACTGAGGGTGGAGGAGAGGAAGCACATGGGAACTCTGTGCTTTCTGCTCAGTTTTTCTCTCAACCTAAAATTGCTCTAAGAAAATGAAGTCTATTAATTAAAAAGAGAAACTTGAGAGCGTATCAAGCAAATGCAATGTGAGGACCCTGTTTAGATTCTAACCCAAATAAACCAATTTAAAAGTGTTATTTTTAAGACCACTGGGGGAAATAGGAGTGCCAAGGGTAGGTGGTATCTTTTAGAAGACCTTCCCCCATTAGAGATGTATACTGATGCATTTAAAGGTGGATACGGTGTCTAGGATGTGTTTTAAGATGCTCCGGCAGAAACACAACAAAACTGAGAAACGAAATAAGGGCGAAGATCACAAACAAGGGGACCTGGAGACCGAGGGCGCTGTGTGACAGGCACACGTCACGCTGCTCCATCTGCCTGTGCATTTGACACTTTCCAGAGCAAAAGGTTAAAAAACAAGACAGAAAAGCCTACGAAATGGGTGGGATGTGCGAAGGAGATTCTGAAGGTGATTCAAATGGTGGTGCGAAAGAGAAGTAAAACCACCCCAGGTCGAAAACCGCGGGCAACAAGAAGTGTTCAGGGACGTTAAGTGTGGCCGATGGGGATGTGCCTGAGAAGTCCTCTGTGTTAGGTCCCCCTCCACTACAAATGACAAGCGACAAGTGTCCCAGTGCTATGCCTGCCACCCAGCGGAAGGCACACAGTAAATAGGAAGTCCCCTTCAAAATAGAAAAAAAAAAATACATTTTTGAAACTACACCTCTTTACTCCTCCAGGGAGGCAAAAACCATCTATTCCAGCTCTTTTTTTGGTTCCTACACGGTTTCTCCTGCTGCTAACCCGTTCTCTGCCGCAAGCCTATGAATCAGCACAAAAGGGCATGCCCAGGGCACCAAGGAAGGAGGAGTAAGTAAATGCAAAAGATGAGGAAATCGCTGCCCTTGTGAAGCCCTATTAAGAATCAGTATGACGGGGGCACCTGGGTGGCTCAGTCGGTTAAGCGTCCGACTTCGGCTCAGGTCATGATCTCACAGTTCGTGGGTTCGAGCTCCACATTGGGCTCTGTGCAGACTGCTAGCTCAGAGCCTGGAGCCTGCTTCAGATTCTGTGTCTCTTTCTCTCTCTGCCCCTCCCCTGTTCACGCTCTGCCTCTCTCTGTCTCTCAAAAATAAACAAATGTAAAAAAATAAAAATAAAAAAGAAAAGAATCAGTACGACGTGTTGGAATTATTTTTGTGGTAGAAATTCCTTCCGCGTCTGGCACGGCGAGGCTACCCTTTCCACGTTTCAAACTCTTTCAAACTTTGTGCCGGTGCAGACACTCATTCCGAGAGACTTGAGGAATGACCGGGAGAAATGAGGGTTTGGGGGACCTGGGGGGGAGAGCAAGCAGGGGCAGGGGGAGTGGCGGGGGGGAGGGGGGGTCTGGTCCGGGACTCAGCTCTCACTTGGTTTGTTGTCCTTGCCCTTGGAGGTGATGGTGAGGGTGTGCACGTACAGCCGCAGGTACCAGGGCACGGTGTCCAGCAGCAGCACGGGGAAGGCCCGGTAAGGGTGCGTGTTGTACAGCAGCGTGTTCAGCTCCCCGTTCTGTAGCCCGTAGCCGCTCACGTACCGCTGCGCGTGCAGGAAGGGCACTGGAGGGGCCTCTGCACAGAGAAGTCTGCGGTTAAGGGCTCCTGAAGACAAGGGTCACTCCTCACGCCTGCTCCCCTGGCCTCGTTCAGACTCACAAAGCCAGGTGGCAGTGGGAAGAGCCTTTCCGGCAGAACTGGGAAACTTGCATTCCGGAAATCATCCCCGTCCTCCCCAGCCCACAGCATGACGGAATTACTATTAACTGTCTGAGTACTTATATGTGCCAAGCTCTGTGCCCCTTCCAGCCCAAACCAGCCGCCCTTGGGATAGTCTGTACGTTTCCTTGGTTAACACTGAATGCAATCACAATTAATTAATTGTTTCAGGTCTGCCTCAATCAACAGACATAATGTTTCTCAAATGCAGGGTACCTTAGGTCTTCAAAAAATATTTGTTGATTGAATGAACAAACTGTGTCTTACATTAATTATGTCATCTACCCTGCTGGGTAATTAATTATGTCCCCATTTTCCAGATGAGGCAGTTAAGGTTAGGAACCTGCCCAAGGTCACAGAGCTTAGAAGATGAGTTAGATCAGAACAGCGACTCGAGGGGCGCCTGGGTGGCCCAGTCGGTTAAGCGTCCAACTTCGGCTCAGGTCATGATCTCGCAGTGAGTTCGAGCCCTGCATTGGGCTCTGTGCTGACAGCTCAGAGCCTGGAGCCTACTTCGGATTCTGTGTCTCCTTCTCTCTCTGCCCCTCCCCTGCTCGTGCTTTGTGCTGCTCGTGCTTTGTGTCTCTCTGTCTCTCAAAAAATAAATAAACATTAAAAAAAAAAAAAGAACAACGACTAGGGACCTGGGTCTAAACACAAGCCTCATATCCATGGTAACAGGAAGGACTAGGAGTTTTCCCCCAGAGAGGAAACCTCTGCAGCCCATTGCGCCTGGCAGCCTGTCTGCACCCACCGTTCTCTGGGGGGCCTCTCCACTTGAGCTGGAGGTTGAGGTTACGGGAGTTGTTGATCACGGCTGTGTCCAGCAAGTCGTAGACGGCATAGGTCTTCCGGGCACCTAGGATGACGTCCTGGTAGGTGGTGGTTGGGGGCGGGTTCACCTCCAACGTCTCATTGTCCTGGGGGCACAAGGGCAGGGCTGAGAAGAGAGCAGAGGCGCAGGCCGGCCTCGGGGGGAGGGGGGCGATTGTGCAGACGTTGGTACCTGGCTGTAGCCGGTGATGTCCACGTAGACTCGGCTCTCTGAAGCCAGGGGGCAAGGCTCCGTCAGGGTTCGGGAGAACATCCGAAAGAGGGACCAGTCTGAGGGGCAGAGGGCAGGACTGAGTGGGGGTTGGGGGTAGGCCTCGTGTGCACAGACAAGGCGGGACCAGTGACAGTGGGGAGCGATAATCAGTTGCCAAGGCAGCCTACCTTTCTTCCCCTGTCCTGTGATGAAGGCATCAAACACAACAGAAAGGGTCTGCCTCAGCTCCCAGGAGATGCTGGTGCAGCGTGCATTCTACCACAAGGGCCAGACGGCGGCAGTGAGGACGCATCGCTCCCTGCCCCCAACCACACGCATGCAGCCTCGGGGACCCCTACCCGGATCCAATTCCTAGTCTATTATGTATCTTCCCCCCCACCATCAGTTTCCTACTGTTCGCCACTGAGCACTTGACCCTGTGCCAGCGGCATTCTGTACCAGTCGGACGACCGACACCCGTAGGAACTGATACTATTGTTACTCTCCTTTGACAGAGGAGGAAACCGGGCTCAGAGAAATGAAATGATTTGCTCGAGGTCATGCCCAGAGTGACTGAGCTGGCAGCTGCACACACAGCTATTGTTCTTAATCACTGTGCTCCGTGACCAAGACGGACCGGACACTTGCCAGGCAGCCATTCAGTTTCCTTGGTGTGTGGCCAATGCCCCAAATAATCACCATCAAGGCCAACGCTTACTACCGGCTCAGCCTGAGCCAGACGCTAGGCTCCATGCTTTATCTGCACGGTCCCTCGGGGCCCCTGGATGGCACCCCCAGCCCCACTCCCCGTGACTTACCCCGCAAACAGGCCGGATATGCACTGCCTGGGAGTGGTAGCTAGTGTGGAACAAGCGATCAGCCTTAAGCAGCACGGACAGGCCTGCCTGGAGGAAGCAGGAGGAGGGGACAGGTCAGCGCCCTGCACGGTGTGACACCTGCACCGAACACAGCCTGGGGGGCAGGCAGTGAAGGGGCGCGCTCTCCAGGGCTCCCATGCACATTCAGGGCGCTCCGGCCTCACCTTGGAGCTGCAGGGCAAGAGCTTCTTCCACGGGGTGAGGTTCTCAGTGCAGACAACCTCTCGCGGCAGCACAGCGTAGCGCAGGAAATCGTGGTCAGTGCCTGAGGGAGACTCAAGCTGTCTGGGGTGGGCTTTGGGGCCTAACTCTTCAGGACCCATACTCCAAAGTTGGGGTGACCCCCTCCTGCTCGCCATGCAATTCTCCAGCACCACCACCCTAACAGTCCCCGCTGGGGATGGGACCCCTCCTCTCCCTGGGAGAAGAAGGCAAGGCAGAGGCCGCACGGTCCCGGGAAACCTTCCTTCCGGGCCTGCACACCCAGGGGACTTATGACCCGGCCCAGCTGAGGAAGGTGGGAGCTGAGGAGAGACGACACAGAGGCTCAGGCAAGAGGTACCAGAAAGAAGGAAAGGGGCTCAGGGCTATCTCACCATTGGCCAGCCCCAGGGGTTTGAAGGAGGCAGTGGGCGTGACCGTGTTGGTGGAGTCAATGAAGTTCAGAGAGGCGCAGAAGATGCCCGAGAGCACGTTACTGAGCTCCTTCCAGGATGTATCCACGCTGGATGGAGACACAAACCCACTCCCTGTCACGGGGCTGCCTCTGCTCCCTCCCTCCAAGCCTGCACTTGGCTTCCAAACCAATTAGACTGATTAGCTCATGGCGCTGCCATGGCGCTGCTGCCCTGCTCAGCCACCTCCTGGGTCTCGCCTCACCTACCTCTTCCTCCTCACTCTGGACATCCCTGCATCCCCACAGGTCTCTGTTCAGGTGAGTCTTCCTCCTGCCTGCGAATGCCCTACTCACCCGTCTCTGCCCACCTTCAAGGAAGCCCCCTCCTCCAGGAAGCCTCTCCTGCCCTCCTCCTGTGTTGCCATAGTTCTGACTATATGAGCCTCTCAAGAGGTCCCTCCTGGGATATGGCTAGGTGGCGGCAGCCTCTTGTTTTAAGCATCTTTTCTCCTCAACTAGGCTGTGAGCAACCGGGGGACAGGGAGCAAGTCTGGGTCAGCTGTATATGTCCCACAATACTATGCAAAGTGCCCCACATCTTCAGAGGCTGAGATCATCCCACTGAACCACGTGGAGGTGTGCCTAGCTGGGCAAAACTACATATTTCCCTGTGAACGCCCTGGGCATGAAAATAAGTCCTGGCTCCACCCTCAGAGTGGGAAGTCTCACGTCTACTATTCTAGGCCCCTACAAAAATATCAAATTAAATTAGAAAGAGAAATATCACAACAGACTTGCTCTCTGTATTCATAACAGAAAGCATAAAACCAAAATTCCCAACATCAGCTCTACGTTATAGGCAATAATGACCTGAGGGGAGACAGTGACAGCAAAGCAGATGGGAAAAAAGGCAAAGAATCCAGAGTTCAGGCAAGAGAGAAAGGCTTGGCGGGTCCAGAAGTCACTGCTTGCTCCTTATTTGATACTACCTTAGTGTCGTCCTGGGGTTTTCAATAATCCTCTGCTCAGAGCTTTTCAATCACTCCAATCCTTAGGCCTCAGGTAAAGATCGCAAACGTAGAAGCCTGAAAGCTCTACCCAAGCCATAATCACGTTTCATTTGGTGTGCACAATGGCCCACATAGCATTTCTTAAATTTTGAAATCACTGATACTTAAATTTGCCAATTTTCACACTAAAATCCAGATTTCTGGCATCCCTGGATAATGAGAGTATCTGACGACAGTAGACAACAATGTTCCCAACATGGCAACAATCTACTGGGGCTAAGTGGCAGCTGTCCTCTCAAGCTCTCTAGCCGCAGTCCCCACCCCACTCTATTATCCCCCCTTTTTATATCACACTTGTGCTACTGATTTCTCACAGTGGCATGAAGAGGAAATTGTGATACAAGAGCAGGACCTAAACCTGTCCTTCTCCCAAACAGAAGCTATTCCTCTAACATCGAGATCTGGGATCTCGTAGGCCAATTCTAGCCCACAGATGTTCTGTTTGACCCTCCTAGGATGATGATGATGATGATAGTGAATGTCTTTTAAAAGGTTATCCAGTTTGGGGCACCTGGGTGGCTCAGTTGGTTAAGCGTCCGACTTTGGCTCAGGTCATGATCTCACCATTCAGAGTTTGAGCCCTGCGTCGGGCTCTGTGCTGACAGCTCAGAGCCTGAAGCCCGTTTCGGACTCTGTGTGTGTGTGTGTCTCTCTCTGTCCCTCTCCCGTTCACGCGCTCTCTCTCTCTCTCTCAAAAATAAATAAACATTTAAAAAACTAAAAAATAAAAGGTTATCCAGTTTGCCACAGTCTTCTACTGCCTTACATGCAAGTAAGCTTCGATTCTTTGTTACCTGCCTCTGTAGATACAAGCATGTACTACCTCGTGGAAATATTAGGGGAAGTAAAAAAACACCAAAGTAAAGAATGCCCCCCAGTGGTAATATCATTTCTTACTTCCAACGCCAGCTTCACACCACTCCCCCCCCCGCCCCCCGCCATGGAACTGTTGTCCGCTGGAACTGCTGCCCCCCAAGAGCAGTGGCAGGATGATAACACCCACGGCTGCCGCATCCCCTCTATGGCCTGCAACAGGCCTCACGGTGGGCACTCACTCAGTGACGGTGTCTTGGAACCAGACCCAGAGCTCTGCACCTGATGGGGCTTGCAGGAAAGGTGGCCCCCAGTATCGAGTCCTCCAAAAGCCTTGCGTGAATGACAAGTGCAGCTCTCGTAGAGAATATCTGGAGATCAACTGCCCCAGGGCCTTGGGAAATAGCCTATAATGAGACACTGGAAAAGGGAAGCAGGTGAGTGATGATCCTGGAGGACGGGTTCTCAGCCACCCCAAAGAACAGACCCCAGGCTCTGGGGCCAGAGAGATCCGAATGTCAGACCAAACTGTCATTTACTAGTGATGTGATCTTGACCAAGTGCCTTTACCTCTCTACATCTCCAACATCTTCCTCACAATCGCTCACAGAACTTAGCACTGTGCCTAGCACCCAGGATAAATAGTAACCCCCAAGAGCATCATCGTCAGTGTTGTCGACGCAGGGTTCTAACTAAAGGTTAGAGGGGCAGCCTGGACCTGCGGAAAGAGCACCTGGACTAGGAGTCAGCAGGAGTCACTGCCCCTCTCCGGGACTCAGTTTCACCCCCGTATAACGGGGTTCTTCAATAACTCTCCCATCCTTCCCCAAAGAGCTAGTTTGTTGAGCCCAAAGTCCAGGGCCCAGAAACCCCTCCCAGGGACCAAGCCCCGCCGCCCAAAGCTTGCCTCTACGCCCCGTCCCCGCAGGTGCCACAGATACCTTCCCCGTCTCACCCTCTCACCTTCTTCCCGCTGCAGCTCCGAATCCCAGCGCGTGCGGAACTGGAACGTGGCGGCTACGTCCCCAGAAGGCAGCGGGGTGATAACGAGCTCCTCCCGCAGGCCGTCGCGTGGGGGTTCTGCATGGCCCCTGCCGACCGGCCCCAGGAGCAGCAGGACAAGCAGCACCAGCGGCAAGGCCGCCGCCATGCCTGCGGCTGCTTCCGCCTCCCAGCGGGGCCCGCCCCCACGAAAGGCCGGCCTCCAATAGGAAGAGCGTATGAGAAGTGACTTCCGGTGCCGTCCCGGAAACCGGGGTGAGATTACCAGAGAGACGGTTTAGCTAGGTGCTTTGTGGATGGTGGGTCTAAGGGCGCGCGGTAGGGCACGAAGGGCGCTGGGCGTTTGGCATGACGGGGGTGGGGGGCTGAATGGGTGACCCCCTACTTTGCGGTATTCCTACGCAGTAGAATTTGCTTAATAATACCGAGTGCCGCCACTGCCGCTGTGCCTATGTGATACTTGAGGAAACAGACTGAGAAGGTTACTTTTGCTAGGTCACATGGCAGGTCTCGTGCTTCTGGTGCCTCCATTTGCTCAATCCAAAGCCTGATGCAGAGCTTTCCTGTAAACCCCCCGAATAACCGTCCCCTTTATTATGAAATGTATGTCAAACATAGGGCAAAATCGAAAGAATGAACGCCTGTTAATGAACATGTATTTCCCCATCTCCTAGAGTCCACCATTGACATTTTACTACACTTGCTTTATCACATATTGGTCTATAAATCCCTCAGTTCTTCTTATGTTTGGATACATTTCAAGGTAAAGTGCAGACAAAAGTATACTTGCCCCCTAAATATTTCAGATTGCATGTCAGTAAATAAAGGTTAACATGTGTTGGCATTTTTCGTTTGGTGTAAAATTTACATACAATGACATGCACAATCCAAGTGCACATTCACTGAGTCTGACAAGAGCATACACCTATCAAGATACAGAGCGTTCCTAAAACCCCAGAAAGTTGGGTAATGTCCCTTGCCAGTCAATCCCTGCCGCCCCCTACCTTCCAGAGGCAACCACGGTTTTGATTTTTCTCCATGAAATAGCTTCATCTGTTCTACCGGCTCATCTAAGTGAAACCATCATATAGTGTGTGTATTTTCTTGTGTAAGACTTCTTGCACAGGAAGAATGTTTCTGAGAACCATTCATGTTCTTGCATGTATCAGCAGCTTTTCTTTTTATTGGTACGTAGTCAAATTGTATGAATACACCTTCCTTTATGCCGATGATGAACACCTGAGCTCTTTCAAGACTTTAGTTATTATGAACTGGGTTGCTATATAAGTTACTCTGTAGACATGTGTTTATTTCCTTTGCTTAAATACTTAGGAGTGGTCAAAGAATAGGTAAATGTTTAACTGTTTCAGAAACTGCCAGAGCTTTTTCCAAAATGTTATCATTTTATATTTGTGCCAATAATAATGTGAGAGTTCTGGTTTCTCCACATCCTGCTCAACGTTTGTTTTTAATTTTTTGGACTTTTTCGCTTTAGCTATATGGCATATGTATATCTTATTGTGGTCTTATTTTGCATTTCCCTGGTACATAATGATGTTGAGCATCTTTTCATATGCTTATTGGCCATACATCTGTTTTCTTTTGTGAAAAGTCTTAAAATATTTTTGCGCCCCCCCCCCGCCTTTTCTATTGGCTTATTTGCCTTATTATTATTGAGTTGTAAAGTTCCAGTGTGAAAATTCCTGCTTTGGTTTTTCCAGCTGCCCTATGAGAAACACATTCACAAAAGATTTTACTCACAGTCTCTTGGTGAAACTCACAACCATACGTCTACGAAGAGCCAAATTTGGTGTTGGACCCGTCTGCCAAGATATACCCCAACCAACCAGAGAGGACGTGTCAAAAAGTGTCATTATGCCCTCATTCTACTTACATCTAGTGTTCTCCCACTAGACATGGAATAGAAGAAAGGCCATGAGTTTAGATGTCGGACAGAGATGAGTTCAAATCCCCACACCAGCTTTTAACCCGTATGAACATGAGCAACCTCAGTGTCACTTTTCTTCCTCTGTAAAACGGATAAACCTATTCTTGGGGTTAAATTATGTGTATGTAGGGTCTAGAATGTAGTAAGTGCTTAGTATTTACTATCATTTACTCAATCTTTGATATAGGGTCTATGGTCTCCATTTTACAGAAGAGAAAACTGAGGTACAGAAACTGAGACAGTTGCCTAACATCACATTGAATCATGAAGCCAGGACTAGAGTCCACACCATCAACCTCAAAAAAAAGGAAGGATGGAAGGAAAGGAAAGGAAAGGAAAGGAGAGGAAAGGAAGAAGAAGGAAGGAAGGAAGGAAGGAAGCTGCCCTCATTATTATTATTTTACATTTCTATGCTTTGTCTCCATTTGAAATTGCCTGTCCCCATCATAAAAGACCCAGCCACCTCCAGGAGACTTACCTGCTCCCTCTAGTGGGCTACAGTCCCCCATGCACTTCTACAGCCTGCATCATATTTCCATTGTATGCGGCCATGTCTGCTCCTGGAAGAGCTCTTGGTCGCCTTAATATTCCTAAGCAAGGAGGCTAGCACACAGTAGGTGCTCAGTAATGTCTGAACAAACAAAAACCACAGCACAATCCCATATTGTCCCCACACTGCCATGCTGTTCAGTGTCAAGTTCTGTGCCTTCCTGGGCACTGCTATAGTGCACACCTTCCAGGGAATCTTCCCTGAAGCTGTGGTCCCTCCTATTTCCTCCACAGCAGAGGAGTCTACAGGATGAGCCTGTCTTTTTCCCCTCCCCCCCTCAGAGTCTGTGACCAGTCTAGGCAATAGACAGAAGAAGCCACACTGTGGCTTGGGGACTGAAAGCTGGGCTGCGTGCCTCGGAGTTGGCTCCGAATCACCCTTTCCTCTCCAGGGGCACTGTGTGACCTCAAAAAACAGTCAGCTGGAGATGCTGGCTCTGAAGGCTAGGCAAGACCTTGTGGTTTGGCAGAAGAATAGATCATTGTCCAAGGAGGAAGTGGTCCTGGGGTCTCAGCTGACCCTAGACTTTTCCAGGCACGGCTGGGGCTCATAGCAGCTGAACTGAAGGCTCCCCGTAGGCTCGCAGACAATTCTCTCTCTCCAGAAGGCTGGAGGCCCCTCTCCCCAGGCAGACTCCCTGCCCTAAGCCCCACAGATCTTAGCATCCCATGCCTGGAGTACTAAGAGATTTGTTGACATATTGACAGCAACCAAGCAAGTGGAGCTTCCCATCATTTGCCTCGGAGGGGAGTGGGATGACCCTGGGAGCTGAGAGGCCCTGCTAAGGGAGAGGGCACAAAGACAGAGACCGTCTTTTGTGTGCAGCAAAGTCCTAAGCAACCCAGAAAAACTGCAAAATTTAACATGAGACTGAGTCCCGGCCCAGTTTAGTGGATGATCTCAACTTGAACACAGAGGCTTTTAGACAAAAGGAGCACAAAACTCTCACCAGTTTCTCACCAGTGCTAGGAAAAGCATTTAAGAGCTGTCACTTACAGTGGCCTCCCACAGGGGTGGAAGCAGGCTGGGATGACTGGAAGACTGCAGGGCTGTCACTCACTCAGTCTGGGTGGCTCCAAGAGCTTTGGGATTTGGGCTAAAGGTCACTGATCCCATGGGTGGTGTTTGATGTGTGAAAGGAGGTGAATGCTTTATTTTATTTTATTTTTTCTGATGTGAGAAATGACTTGATGCCCCTTATGGCTGGGTCCTAGAACTCTTTCTCCTTCCACTCCCCATTCCTCCCTGGACACACTCACATAGCACCTACACTCTGGTAGCTCCATCTATTTATTTTCCCAGCCTTGGGGCGCCTGGCTGGCTCAGTCGGTTGAGCGACCGACTTTGGCTCAGGTCATGATCTCGCAGTTCGAGGGTTTGGGCCCTGCGTCAGGCTCTGTGCTGACAGCTTGCTCAGAGCCTGGAGCTTGCTTCGGATTCTGTGTCTCCTTCTCTCTCTGCCCCTGTTCCGTTGGTGCTCTGTCTCTGTCTCTCAATAATAAATAAATGTAAAAAAAAATTATTTATTTTCCCAGCCTAATCCTCTCCAAACCCCATACTCGGGTCTGAGTGCCTACCCAACATGCCCTCTTGTAGGTCTCAAGAGCACCTCAAACTCAACATGTCTAAAACCAAATTTATGACCTTCTTCCCAAACCTGGTTCTCTCCGACACTCCCCATCTGGGGAAGTAACACTCCACATGGTCCAGTTGCGAGAGGGAGAAACAATGGTGGCGCCCTTGAGCCCTTCCTCTCTCACCTACCTGTCAAATCTTTTGGAACTTGTCTCCTAAACATCTCTTCACTCCCTCCACCTTTCTACATCCCGTCCACCTCCACCCTAGTCCACTGCCCATGATGTAGCTGGCTGCCATCGCCCCCTGGTTCCCAGGCATCCACTCCTCCAGTCAGCATTCCACAAGGAGCCTCCCCCCCACCCCTCTCACTCCCCCTAGCTGACCCCTTCTTACCCTTCAGGGCTGAGCTCACATGCCACTTCCTCAAGGGAAATGCTCCGTGAGTGCTCCCAATAGACTAAGTTCTTCCGAGCACTGGTCATAATTGCAATTTTACATTTGGGTCCCCACTAGACTAGAATCCCATAAAAGCAGCACAGTGTCTTTTCTTTTCTTTCTTTTCTCTTCTTTTCTGGCCACTCTACATTCCCAAGCCATGCTCAGTGTCTTACACATGTTAAACATTGACATTTAATAAATATTTACTGAATGAATGTCATTTATTTGTTTATACCCTGCCTCAAATCATTAGATCATGACTCCTCATAAAGTTCAAATTCATTAACGTGACCTCTAACATGTAAACTGCTAGTTACCAATCCAAAGCCTGTCTTCTTGTTCCTTAGTAACCTACCCCTGACTTTAACAAGACAGCAGCGTACCCCTACTAAAGGATTCTCCTGGCCTCTCTCTCCAGTAGCCACAGTGCTTCTGAGAGGTTTGCGAGCTAGTACAGAAATCAGATGCATTGGTAATTCAGTGACTCAAAAAGGTTACTGTCTTTCCAATGGCCAGAATTTCCTTTCTTGTAGATAATGTCGTGTCCCTATGTCTATAAAATATCTGTAAGTGAAACATTTCTTACGTTAGCAAGCTCTGGTCAGTGAGATGAAAGCGGACGCCACCGGACAGAACTCCCAAGAACGCTTCCTGAAGTGGAAACAGACCGCAGGCTGTGCTTTGCCCGCCCCCAGCTTCCTCTCCGTCTTTCTGCCAGCTTCAGGGATGTGATGGCTGGCGCTGCAACAGCCATCTCGGACGTGAGCGATCAACGAGAATCCCAGCCACGTGGCTGCTGGGATGGCTGAGAAAAGAGCCAAAAAGGACTCAGGCGCCCAAGAGCTTTGGAGCAGCCATATAGCCCTGTGGTTTGGACTTCTTTTATAGAAGGAAAGAAAATTGTATCTTAAGTCTCTGATCTTTTACTAGCAGCCAAATTGAAACTTGATACAGGCTTCAAAGTATTTCATGACTAACCTTTGTCAATCTTACCTCTCCCTTCCTCTCATCCTCAAATTCCACAGTTCCACCAAGCTGAACGCTTCAGCTCCTCGGAGCTATGTCTCCCCATGCACAGTCTTCTCAAGCTGCTCTTTCTGCCTGGATTACAGCCCCCACTTGGCAAACTCCCACTCAGCCTCTGGATCTCAGCTTAAAAATCAGCTCTTCAATGACCATATGAGCTATTTTCTGATACCAGAGTCGTTCCTCACCATGCTACTTAATACAGTGTGAACTGTGGTATTTACTTCATTTTCTCCTCCAGAGACAGTAAACTCCGTGAAGGCAGGGATACAGCCTGTCTTGTTCAAAACTGTATTCCAAATGCCCGGCACAGGTATTCAGTAAATATTTCCTGAAGAGATGGAGTACATGAGAGATGGGGATACGGTATTGGTTAGAGAACTGAAAAAATACCGCGGGCTTGCTATCTCTGCAGTGTGACAAATGAAGGGGGATGGTTGGTATATTATTATCTGTTTATTATTTATACCGTGACCTGTTCCCAAACAGGAGGTGAGGGAGCAGGGGTACCACCCACGGGGAGTGCTAGGAGTTCACGTCCACTTAGAGACACTGGTGTAGGAGACTCTATCAGAAGACTGCAGGATGGTCTGGGGAGGGAGGGGCGCTAGGAAAAGCAGTGGCATCTTGTCCTACCTCATCTTCCATCTCCACGCCTCTAAGCCCTGCCTCGGGAGTAAGCCAAACACTGGTGGGAGGGTCGCGGTGGGAAAGGTTAGCAGGAAAGCAGGAGGGTTAATTCCCAGAGAGGCGCACCATCCCACCGTCCTTGCCTCCCCCTGGCGCCTGCTGCAAGTAGAGTATGGTCTTCTCTGCAGGGCTCCGGCTGGGCCTAGCGTCTCCTGTGGGGAAGAGCTAGCTCGGTCAGTCTATAGATGGACGCCCACTGCTAGCTGCAAGCTCCAGGCTCTGCCCCTCCATCGGCCCCATCCTCTTCCTCATCAGACTGTGCCAAGGGCGTGTCTGCTCCGCCGTCACTGGGATTTGGGCTATGCAGGTTGGTGGAGTCGTCAGAAGATGAGGAGGAGGTACGGGACGCGGTCCTGTCTGGCGTGGCCATTGGCAGGCTCAGCTCCTCTGGATGGTCGTCCGTCCCTGCCCAGAAAGAAGAGTTGGTCAGCGCCACAAATAGCACTTCAGGGGACTCTGAGAGGTGCTCTGGCCAGGAGGGGCTGAAGCCCAGAGAGGAGTAGAGGTCTCACCAGTCAACTGAGCCAGTCTGGCAGAAAGCCAGGTGTCCTGACTCCCAGGTTGCTTCATGTCACTACGGTCCGTGTGGGCCCTGCAGTCTGCTCCAGCGATTCAAGTGTGCAAGCTCCACCCACACCCCTTACTTGATACTGGGTAGCTTTGGGCAAGTCATTTTCCCCCTCAACGACTCTGACTCTTCACTATAAAAATGAGATATGCACCTATATTCCAGAAGGGTTTTGAGGATGAAATCGACAAATTATTGTAAAATGTCTGGCACATAGTAGGCCATCAGTAAATAGCAGCAGTTTTAAATAAGAGAATATCTGGGGGCACCTGGGTGGCTTAGTCCATTAAGTGTCCGAATCTTGATCTCAGCTCAGGTCTCGATCTCAGGGTCTTGAGTTCAAGCCCCTCATTGGGCCCTGCATTAGGCATGAAGCCCACTTAAAAAAAAAGAGACTATCTGTCTTACAAGCTAAACACATGGACTTTGGAATGAGACAGCCATGGTTTGAGCTCAGCTTTTCCACTTTCTGGCTGTGTGACAACTTCTGAGTCTAATTTCCTCCTTTATAAAACCGGGATAATACCACCTGCCCTAATAGGATATTGTTAGAATTGAGCTAATTTGGCACAGTATTAGCAACTTGAAAAAAAAAGTGCTCAATAAATATTCATAGGAAGATGACTAAAACAGATTAAGTTGTGTAATATAAAAATTATATTTTATATTATTTTAATTACACGAATTAATTACATAAATTTCACAAATGTAAAATTAACAAAGGCTAAGGGGGGGGGAGTTGGGGCAATCCCAAAATTTTATTTATTTATGTTTTAAATAGTATGCAGCACCCAATGCATTTAAATGTTTGTTTATTTTGAGAGAGAGAGAGAGAGAGGGAGAGTGAGTGAGCATGCGAGCACACATGCGAGAGCTGGGGGAGAGGAGAGAGAATCCAAGCAGGCTCCTCACTCACAGTGCCCAGCTCAATGCAGCGCTTGATCCCACAGACTGTGAGATTGTGACCTGAACTGAAATCAAGAGTCGGGCGCCTAACCAACTCAGCCACCCAGGCGCCCCCGCCCCAGAATTTTAGATTGAGGATCTGTCACCCAGTTCCTCTCAGGGTCAACTTCCCTAAAATCAGAACAGATAGCTGTTTCGTTGGTAGAAACGCCCACTTCCAGCCCCTCCGTGTATACTTCCCCGGTCTCGCTTGCATCCTCATTTCAGAGCCTGACACCCGGTTCTGGCTAACTGGTGCCCAAGTCCCCAAAGCCAAGGGGCATACCAGATGTCTGCGGGGTTGGTGGAGGGTCTTCGCAAGGCAAGAACACATCTGCTCCATCTTGGTCCCCAAGGTCAATAAGTTCTACCTGCTCCAGGGCATCCACATTCACTTCCATGGATGAAATACTACCTATGGGGGCTGCAGATCAAGAAGGGCGCAGGTCAGGAGGATGCAGGCCAGAGCCCATAGGACGGTCAGAGATAAGGGGTCAGGTCTAGAGACAGGAGTTTTGAGGGCCAACAAAATGGGACGAGGCTCCCATGATTCAGGACCTACAAGACACGCCTCCCCTCCCCCACCCCAGTCCCTCTCCCCAGGACTCAGAGCTTACGTCTCTGCGACTCGAGATGCAGGTGGGACAGGGGGAAGACAAACTCTGTCTCCGGCTGTAAAATGTCCTCAAAGAATTTCTGCCGCTCCCGAAGGCGGAGCTGCTGGCGCTCCAGGGCTGCCCGAGGATTTGGGTCCATGTCAGCTCCTGGAAAGTGGAAGAGCAAGGACGGCTATGAAGCTGAGAGGGAATACAGTGGGGGCCTGGGCTTGGTAAGTTTGGGGAGCTCCGCTGCTGCTGGCATCCCAGCTGCGGGGCCTCCGGATGCAGCCTGGACACCTCTGGACTTGGCTACCTCCTTCCCTTCCTCGAAACAAAGTCCGTTACCACAAACTTGAAGTCCCCTAGAGCCACAGCGCTGACCCTGGCTCCACAAAGGGGATGCCGGTTCCAGGCACGACAAGAGAAGCTCCTCTGTATTCAGGGAACGGGGCCAATGGCCAAGTCTCAGTATCATGCCCTCTGTGAGAAGGACTGGTCCAGCCCCAGTGGGGGAGGCACTTGTAATGGACCCGGCCTCTCCTCAGAAGGCCAGGGAAGGGGGTGGGCTGGGGATCTCAGAGTGGAAGGTCATCTTCCTCTAGTGCTGCAACTCTGGTTCATGCCCAGCTTCAAAGCCCAAAGGCTAAAGCCTCCTCCCCGCCCCATGCACCCCATCACCACCATCCCCTCCAAACCCTACTCTGAAGTCCCAGACCCAACTTCCAGTCTTGGCTCTGTCCATAAGGAAATCTTCTTTCCAGCCTTGGTCTCCCCATCTGAAAATGGCCTAATAGTCCTACCTGCCCCAAATAGGAGACGCTCCGGGTGCAGGTGCCCTGTAAAACGCAAAGCCCAGATACTATACTATTTAGAGGCCGCCCATCCCTTCTCCGCATTCCCCAGCTCATTTATTTGAGCATCTCTCCTCCGATATATCTCAGTCTTACATCCCTGTGGGTCAGAGTAGCAATTGGAAGGGCGGGGCCTGGGTCCAATTCAGGACCCGCGGGCCCCCAGTGCTGAGAGCTTTCCAGAACACCAGAACTCTGGGCCGGCCCAGGCGCTACACATTCACTCCCATTCACTCATCTCTCTGAGCCCATCACCGGAGGCAAGAGCTTGAGGACCAGCTCGTCATCCTCTGCAGCCTGCCTCCCTCGACTCATCTGGAATCAGTGTCCGAGACCCTGGCCAGCTCCGCAGGAGCTGCTGTGGGCCGTGAGGGGCCCAGACCCAAGTGGGCCAGCCAGGGCCAAAGGCAGTGTGCGGGGACCGGGTGGCCGCCGGCTGGCAGCGGGGGAGGGAGGCGCTGACGCCGATTCCTGGGAAAGGCTTTCTGAGCTGCCGCCCAGGTCACAGCGCTAAAAATACCCGGGGCCCCTGGGGCCGTCTGCTCCAGCGGCCGGGTGGAGGGGGTGGGGGGATGGGGGAGACAGGGGAGGGAGAGATCAAGGGTGGGGGCGCCCAAGGACTGGGGGCGCGGGGGCGCCCCCTCCCCCCTCCCCCAACCTCATCCTTCTCCCGAGACTCTAGGGGCTGCCCCCAGGGGGCATCGGAGCCGGGGACAGGGAGAGAAAAGGAGTTGTTTACGAGACGAAAGGTGCTGGGAGAAGGGAGACCAGGTCTGGGGAGCCCGGGGTGCCCGTGAAACGCAGAGCGCCCTCCCGGTCTCCGCCCCACCAGCCCTGGAGCCCGCAGGAGCGAGAGAATTCCCTAAAAAGGGCCGGGGCGCGCCCGCAGGGGGCGGGGGGGTTGGGTGGAGAGGCGGCCGAGGGCCCACGGACGTCCAGTTCGTGCCGCCGGCCCCCGGCCCCGGCCCGCCCGTCGCCTCTGCGCCCCTTGCCGCGGAGCCCCTACCTGCGGCGCCCCGCGCCCCCGCTGCCTCGGTCGCTGGGCTCCGGCGAGACGGCTGCGGGGGCGTGGGAGCGAGGCGCGCCGGCCGGGGTGGGGCTGCGCTGCCGGGGCTCCCGCGGGACGGCCGGGCCCTGGGAGCCGGGAACGAGGAAGCGGCGGGCGGCGGAAGTGGGGGAGGGGTGGCGACGGGCACCCGCGCTCGCCTCCCTCCCGGCCGCCGCGGGGAGCCCCCTCGGGCGCGGCCGCTCGCACTTCCAGGCCGGGCGAAAAGTTCCCGGCGCGCATCCTTGCCCCGCGGCCGGCCGCGCTCGTCTGCACGCCGCCCGCAGCCCCGCCGCCCGTCCGCCGCCCGGGCGCTGGGCTCCGCACGCTCCGATCCACTTGCTGCGCCGCGCCCGGCGGCGCAGCCCCGCCGCGGGGACACGCGCGGGTGCTCGGCCCACGCGCACTCGCTGCAGGCGACTCCTGGGCAGCGCCGCCGGAACGCACCCGCACCCGCACCCCCGGAGGGAAGGAGCACGCGGGGAAGGAGCCCCGGCGGAGTAGGGAGGGCACTGACCCGGTGCCGAGACTCAGGGCAGGTGCGCCGCGGCGGAGGGCCCCCTGACCCTGGGACTCACCCGGCAGCCCCCGGTTCTGGCTACGGGACCGGACCGAGCCGCCGCCCAGCCTAACAGCGCACTGGGCGGGGTGGGCGCCGGGACGGGGCGGGTCAGGGCCGCAGGGGTGGGCCGCAGCGCCGCGCCCCGAGACGCCGGCCAGAAGCCAAGTCCTCCAGGGCGCGAACAGGGGCGCTGAGCGCCGGGACTTGGCGGGGGTGGAGGGGCGAGGCGCAAACTGCGGGAGGAGAGGAGAAGCGCTTGCCCCCTTCGCCGCGCCTCCTGCTCAGACCAGCGCCAGAAGTGTCCAATCTGGTGAACTCCTGGGCTGAGATTCTTGCCTCATTCTCTTCCTCCTCCCTCCCACCCAACCCCTTGCGCTCGCAGCTCCAGAAGCCGCGGGAACGGGACGGGGTCGGGGGTGTCTGTCGGGGATGCTTCTGCCGTGGGGTCATTCGTTCATTCAGCAAACATCCGCGAGCAAGCCAGGAACTAGGAGTCATCCTTGGCACCTCCCTGTCCTTTGCTAAATGCACCTCCATTTCCTGTCGATTGTCTTTCCTAAATAACTTTCCAATCCACCATCCCTCTCCATTTCCACCACCATCTCTCCCTTGGCTCTTCCAGTAGCCTTCTATCTGCTTTTCCTGTACTCGCTCTGGCCCTGCTACACTCCATCCCCGCCCCCTGCCCCGGCAGTCAGCCATCATTTCGAAACGCCAAGTCTGGTGTGCCACCCCCTGCTTAAATACCTACATTGTTAGAATAAAATCTAGGTGCTGATATCTGAGCTGAATCTTGAAGAAATGAATTCAACAAGCAGGGAAGAGGGGGAAGGGCATGTGCAAAGAAAGGGATGGAGTCATGACACATTCAAATTTCCCTGTTGGGAGGACCAGCACTCCGTACAAATCCCTAAAGCACTGCTTCTTCTTCTTGTTAGTGGGATCTCAAAACCCTGAGAGAAATAACAGCCAGCGGCTTTCCCAGTATTTTACAAGCAAGGAAACTAGTTTATGGGAGGCAAGTGGTTAAGAGCACAGGCGTGGTAGTCAGACCCTCCTGGGTTGCAAACCGAGCTCTCCATCTAGCTGGTTGTGTAAACTCTTAATTTCTCTGTTCTTTGATTTCCTTGCATATTAAGTAGGAATAATTAATCCCTACTACTTATGAGATAATTCATATAAAATGCTTAGTACCAGACCTGGGCACTTTGGAGATGCTCAATAAACATTAGGTGTTTTGATTGTAATGGGTTCTGAGAAAGGGAGGAAACTGCTTTCTTCCATGCATTTCTGTAATTATAGGAAGTACACCCTAATAGTTAATTATATATCCGTTGCTATTATAAGTGTTTTGCGTATAGTAACTCTTTTAATCCTCTTAACAATATTGTGAGGTAAGTACTATTATTATCTCCATTTTCCAGATGAAAACTGAGGTACAGAGAGGTGATGGGACTTGTCCAAGGCCATACAGCAAATAAATGATGGATTTCAAATCCAGATAGGCTGCTCCAGAGACTGTGCTTGTAACCACTGCTCCCAGCCTGTTCCCCTTCTGTCCTGTTGCAGTTTTCATCTTCCAAGAAAGGTTTCAGTTAGTTTGATTCTTATTCCTCATTAATGGGTAGAGTAGACACTCGGTCCCATTTCCTAGGACAGAGGAATGAGGCCAGCTTGGAGTGTGGTGGGTGAGAGCTCAATTCCCAGAGCCACTTCCCCACTTTCCGGGCTTATTCCTGGGAACAGGACTCCATGAACTGTTTTGAGCTGTCCCCCAGATGGTACCAGATCTGGAACCTCTGTCCCTTCTCTTTGCCAGATAGTTGCCTCATGAAGGGGTAGAGAGGGGAAAGTGTCCAAGCTAGAGAGCGTTCAGGGGCTAAGCTGAAAGGGTGCCAGCGCAGAGAAAGAGCCAGGCAGCGGACCCAGGAGCAGATGGCAAAAGGGGGTGAATGTAGCCGTGGAAAAGTAGATGGCTAAGACTTCAGGCTCCATCTCAGATGCAGAGAGCAGAGGAGAGCACCATTCCCACACTAATCACAATTTTTAAAAATTGTTAGGTAGTCTATAAAATTACAGCTTTTGTCAAACCCATCAGAGAGCTGAGTTTGCAGAGCAAGCAATTAACCTGAATTCCAAAGAAGGACAGGAGCCTCCAAGAAGAAATGGGACACAGGCGCTGGCACACTTGTGAAGCAGGAGGAAGACGAGGCCTCTATTCCGACAGGTAAGAAGGCTTCATTTCCTTACTAGATGCAGGTTGCTCTCTGGTATCATATTCTTTCTGCCTTCAGAAAGATCTACATAAACAAGTAAAGCTCTCTGGAAATGGACAGGAATAAAGGTAAATATAAGAGACATTTTTTCTGTTTTTAATCACCTTAAAAGACAAGTGACTTTCAAAGCAAAAGAGTGGCAATACACTACTCTTTTTAGAAGTCATGGGGATGTAAAGTACAGCATAGGGAATAGTCCCTAACTGTGTGCTGACAGGTGGTAAGTACACTCACCACGGTGAGCATTTTGTAACGTATATAATTGTCAAATGACTATGTAGTACGCCTGAAATTAATATAAAACTATGTCACTATACTTCATTTTTTAAAATCTATTTGAGAGAGAGCACGAGCGGGGGAGAGTGGTGGGGAGGGGAGAGAGAGAGAGAGAGAGAGAGAGTGAGAGAGAGGAAGAGAATCTTAAGCAGGCTCCAAGCTGACTGTCGGGCACCATCCCACAACCCTGGGATCATGACCTGAGCCAAAATCAAGAGTCGGACACACAACTAACTGAGCCACCCAGGTGCCCCTATATGTAACAACACTTCAGTTTTTAAAAGAGCAGCAATATGTTGTGGGTATATAGCATATATAAAAGTTAAATTATGACAATAACAATAGTCAAAATGATGGGATGAGTAATTAGAAATATACTGTCGAAGGATCCTCTGCTATATAAGAAATGGTATAACATTATTTGAAGATTGCCTTTGGTTAAATTTAGACATATACTGTAAATGCAAGGGGAACCACTAAAAAATTTTTTTAAGAAGTATAAATAAGCCAAATGGAGATAAAGTGAAATAATAAAAATATTGGGAGGCTTTCTTCCTGGCCCTTTCAGGAAGTTTCAAGTTCAACGTGTCTTGCTGACTATGTCAAGATTGCAAGGATCTGACTTCTCTTCTGCACCCTTGCTTAGGAATGCTAATTACTAGTAGAGCTTGAGAGACCAGATCATGGCTTTCTCAGACCAAGGCAGGCTTGCCTACTGCCTGCTGTAGAAGTTCTGGGCCTGGTTCCCCAGCCACAATGTAAAGCCACTATGCATGTGCTGTGCATCTGGGACTACCGTATCAGTTACTGGACCTGAGGCCAAGTGAACACAGACACACAGCTATGCTCCTGTTCATGTTGTTTCGTGTGCTATGAGTAATGTTTCAATCAAATGGAATAAGTCTTATTGTCTATTTTTGATACCCAATAGGTTGATGTTTTTCCTGGAAGAAATGTAATTAATCCAGGGGCACCTGGGTGGCTCAGTCAGTTAAGTGTCCAACTTCGGCTCAGGTCATGATCTCATGGTTGATGAGTTCGAGCCCTGTGTCGGGCTCTGTGCTGACAGCTCAGAGCCTGAAGCCTGCTTCGGATTCTGTGTCTCCCTCTCTCTCTGCCTCTCCCCCACTCATGCTCTGTCTCTCTCTGTCTCAAAAATAAATATAAACATTAAAAAAAATTTTTTAAAGAAAAGTAATTAATCCAAAGTAAGGAAGAAAAAGAAAAAAATGAGAAAAGAAATGGATGGAAAATATAAAACAAATATGTAAGATTTTAATCTAATTGTCAATGAAAGAACAAATTAAAAGACAGACTAGTAGATTTGGAAATAAAGCAAAAGGCAATAAGGTGCTGTCTATAGAAACCCAATTTAACTATAAAGAAATAGGTACATTAAAAGTAAATGGATGGAGGGGTGCCTGGATGGCTCATTCTGTTAAGCATCTGACTCTGGCTCAGGTCATGATCTCGTGGTTCATGAGTTCAAGCCCCACATCGGGCTCTGTGCTGATAGCTTGGAGCCTAGAGCCTGCTTCAGATTTTGTGTCTCCCTTTCTCTCTGCCCCTCCCCCACTCATGCTCTGTCTCTCTCAAAAAAAAAAAACAACAACAATAAATAAAAATTTAAAACAACAGTAAATGGATGGAATGAGATATACCACACAAATAGTAATCAAAGCAAACTGGAGTGGCAATATTAATACCAGAAAAATATAAACTTCAAAAAGACTATTAACAGTGATTGAAGAGGGATAGTCATAACAATAAAAGGTGCAGTTCACCAAAAAGACTTCACTGTTATAAATGTGAATACATCTAATAACAGTTTTAAAAATAGATGAAGTAAAAACCAATAGACCTAAAATAGAAAGAAAAAAATCTATATTTCAGTTCGAGAATTCGATACTGCTCTCTCAGTAATCAATAAAACAAGTAGGAGCAAAAAGGAAGGAGATAGAAAACCTGAACACTATCAACTGACTTGTTCCAACTGCCAAATTTTGTTAACACTTTACCCAACAACAGCAGAATAAACATTCTTTCGACTGCGCATAAAGCATTCACCAAGATACATCACAGTCTGGGCCACCAAACAAACTCAGCAAATTTAAAAGAATTTAAATTGGACAAAACGTTTTCTGACTATATGAGAATTACAACATAATGAATAAAGGTATCTGGAAACCACTCCTAATCCTTGGAAATAAAACACAACACTTCAAAATAATCCCATAGTCAACGATGAACTCCAAAAGGAAATTAGAAAAATATCTTGAATTGGATAAAACACTGAAATGCTGCAGTCAGCCACCAAAATAGCCCCCAGTATTCCCTGCCTTTCCTATATTCATACCTTTGTGTAGTCTGCTATACCGTATCAAGGCTACTCTTGATACAGTAACACGTGCTGGTGGATCCCATCCAAAATTAGGATTAAAAACACAGAAGACCACAGCTCCCATTTTGGGTGTGTGTCCTCTGTTGCTTGGCTCACTCACTCTGGGGAAAGCAAGCTACTGGGTCAACAGCCATGCAGAGAGGCCCCCATGGCAAGCAACTGAAGATGCCAGCCGACAGCCAGGAAGAACAGAGGCCCGCCAGCAACCACACGCACGCACGAGCAGGGAAACGGAGCCACTGGCCCTGGTGGAGCCTCGAGAGAGAGTGGACTGAGGTCCTGGCCGGCGGCTTGACGGCAACCTTGAGGGATACTGAGGCAGCACCACCTCAGCCAGAGCACTCCTGGATGCCTGATGCCCTAAACCTCTGAGAGAATAAATCCTTCTCGTGTTAAACTGCTACATTTGAGACTAGTTTGGCCTGCAGCACTAGATAGTACCTAGACTGCGGGACTGCAGTAGAGCGCTGCCGTATCAGCTCAGAAATGTGGCAGTGCCCATAGAACTCGAAAGAAACCAATTGGTGTGTGGTGAAAGTGCCTTGGAAACGCTGTTAATAGAAGCCTCGGGCCTTTGATAAGACAGCAGCCAGAGCAGACAGCAAAGTGGGTAAATGCTATTGGAAACTGGGGATCTGGGGGAGAGGAAGCTATGTCATAGCACAGAGGTTAGCAGCCCCCTCACCTGCAGGAAAGTGGGCAGCAGAAGGTACGCCTGATGAGCTGTGTGATCTAGCTAAGGACGTTCCCAAGGAGGGTGTCCGAGGTGCCACCTGGTCTCTTTTTGCTGCTGACAGTAAAATGCAAGCAGAGAGGGAGGAACTAAGGCAGCAGTTCCCGAGTGACAGTCCCCACGGGGCATTTGGCAATGTCTGGAGACGTTTTGGTCATCGAAACTGGAGAGGTTGCTATTGGCATCTAGTTAGTAGAGGCCAGGGATGCTGGTAAATATCGTCTACTGTGCGAGACAGACCCCTCTCACTAACTCCCCCCACACAGAGGTTCATTGTGCCCAGAATATCAGTAGTGCTGAGACTGAGAAACTCTGAGCTAACAGGAAGTGCTGGTAAATATAAAAGAGCCAGAACTTCATGGCAGGAAATTCTCAGCCTCTCCAAATGGCAAATGATAGTAACATTAAGAAGTGCTTTCCTAGCAAGGCTCAAATCCAGGGCATTGAAAACATTAAAAAACAAAAACAAAAACAAAACAAAACAACACAAAAAAAAAACATGGTCCAAAAATGAAACTGAGCATGTGACCGTTAAGATCTTGAGTTTACTTCTCAGGAAGACGGAAAAGCAATGCCTCAGAGTACTATTCAGTCAGATAAAAAACCTCTAACATTATAGGTGTGCCTCACAGATCCTCTGAATCAAACAATAGGGATTCTAGAAAGCTGAAAGGTGTTGTCCCTTAGCCATTTCAGCAAAAGCCTAATGCAGAGAAGGGCTTATCTCAGAGAAATTGTCGGCATGGCTTTTGTCTAACCAAGTGGACCTGAATAAGATTCAGAGTGACCTACAAGTTCTCAAAGGGATAATAAATCCAGAAACATCTCCAGCTTGGATTTATACGAATGAAGAGCGTATAAAATAAAAAGAGGACTTTTGATTCTGAATAAAATGGAGTAGATGCATTCCTCTCTTTCCTTCTCACAAGTACAGCTTAAAATGCTGGACATTTTAAGGGCGCCCGGGGGGCTCGGTCAGTTAAGCATCTGACTTCGGCTCAGGTCATGATCTCACAATTTGGGGGTTCAAGCCCCGCATTGGGCTCTGTGCCGACAGCTCAGAGCCTGGAGCCTGCTTCGGATTCTGTGTCTCCCTCTCTCCTGTGTCTGCCCCTCCCTCTCCTGTTCCTGCTCTCTCTCTGTCTCTCAAAAATAAATAAAAGTTAAAAAAAATTTTTTTTAATGCTGGACATTTTATCTCCAACAAACATAAGAAGGCAGATCAACCAGGAGCCCCCAGTAGGCTTTCTTTTTGCTAGGGTCTGGAGAAGCCTGCAACCTAGGAATGCCAACCAGGCACAGATTAAAATCTCCCCCATGAAAAGCCTGTTTTCTCTTGTCAAAGGACGGAGAAAGGGGCACCCTAGTAAGACAGAAATCTTCTGACATTAAATGGCCCACTCCAGCAAAATACTAGAGGAAAAGTCACCCCCAGCCTCCATCTGCAAAGATAGAGGGGAAAGCCTGGACTTCAATGTTTGTCTTGTAACAAAGGTAACAGGGCACCTCCCCCACTTCATCTCCTGGTGGTGTTAGAGGAGGGAGGGAGGGGGGGAGGGGGGAAGGGGGAGGGGGAGAGGGGAGCCTGGGCTTCATCGCTTCCCAGCAGTAACAAGTAGCTCTCCCCAAGTACCCTCCCCGTTTCTATGGTGTCAGAGGAGGCCACCCCCATCGAGCAATAATGAGGCACCACTCCCTTCCCCCAATGTGAAGGAGGCCCAGTATGGAGCCTAGAGCTCTGCCCAGCAGTAATGAGGCAACCCTACCCTTCCCCTACAGGGTGGTGCCAGGGGGGTCATGTGGGTAGCGTGGGTTTTCACTCTCACCTGATGGTAAAGAGTTGGTAGCCCCTGTCTCACTGGACTGGGTCATCCGAGGCTTACTAAAGCAGAAGATTTAAATGAAATCCAGAGTCTCATAACATAATTTCCAAAATGTCCAGGTTAAAAGTGTAAATAATTCATCATACATAGAACAAGGAAAATCTCAATGGATAAGACAAGACAATCAACAGATGCCAACAGGTCACAGTGTTGCTGGATTTATCTGACTATGATTGTAAGACAGTCTCTAAAAATGCTTCAACAAGTTGGGGCACTTGGGTGGCTCAGTCGGTTAAGCATCCACTCTAGCTCAGGTCACACAGTTTGTGAGTTCAAGCCCCGCATTGGGCTCTCTGCTGTCAGCGCAAAGCCCACTTCAGATCCTCTGTCCCCATCTCTGCCCTTCCCTCACTTATGCTCTCTCTCTCTCTCTCTCTCTCAAAAATAAATATTAAAAAAATACTTCAACAAGCAATTACAAACATTCTTCAAATAAATGAAAAAATATATATCAGGGAGGGGCATCTGAGTGGCTCAGTTGGTAAACCTCCAGCTCTTGGTTTCAGCTCAGGTCATGATCTCAGCTGTGAGTTCGAGCCCCATGTCGGGCTCTGTGCTGATAGTCCGGAGCCTGCTTGGAATTCTCTCTCTCTCTCTCTCTCTCTCTCTCTCTGCCCCTACCGGCCCCCTCCTCAAAAGAAATAAGCAAAAACTTCTAAAACATTATTTTTAAAAATCTCAGGGAAAGAAATAAAAGACACACAAAAAATAGAAATGTTAGAACTGAAGAAAAAAATTACTGTACTGGGTTGAATAGTGTTCTCCAAAATAGCCAAGATTACAGAATGTGACCTTATTTGGAAATAGAGTCTGTGCAGAAATAATTAGATAAAATGAGGTCATACTCGAGTAGTGTGGGCCCTGAATCCAATAACTGGTATCCATTATAAGAAGACAATGTGAAAGCACAGAAGGATACACAGGGGACACCACCATGTGAAGATGGAGGCAAATACTGGGATGATCGGTTTACAAGCCAAGGAACGCCCAGGACAGCTGGTGATCACCAGAAGCTAGGAGAGATACAGGGGACAGGTTCTCGCTTGGGGACTCCAGAAGGAACCACCACCTTGGTTGTTGGACCCTTGGCCTCCAGTACTGTGTGAAAATAAACTTGTTTTACGCCGTCAAGTTTGTGGGCATTTGTTACAGCAGGCAGGCCTAGGAAACTAATACAGAAACTAAAATTAAAAAAAAAAATCTCACTGGATATGCTCAATAGAAGGATGGAGATAATGTATGAAAGGACAGGTGTATTTGAAGGTAGAACAGTAGAAATGATCCAATCTGAGATAGAGAATTATATTAAAAAAGATAAAAAGCAAGAACGGAGCTTCAAAAACCTGTGAGACAATAACAAAAGATTTAACATTTGTGTCACCAGAGTCCCAGGTAGAGAGGAAAAGGAAGTGAAGCTGAAAAAACATTCCAGAAAAGAATGGCTGAAAGTTTCCCAAGTCTTTCCCAAAGACTTGAACCTACAGATTCAAGAAGCCGACTGAATCTCCAGCATAAGCCCAGATAAATCCATGATAACACACACCATAATCAAACTTCTGAACACTCAAGTCAAAGAGAATCGTGAAGGCAGTTAGAGAGAAATGACACCTTCCCTGTGGGAGAACGAGAGTTCAGTTGCAGAAGATTTGAGTCAATCCAGAGTTCCTGACTAAGATTCTGTGCTTGACCAAACTCTAGTCAGGCTCCTCTGAGCCCTCTTTTCGACTAGGCCTTAACCTTGGTCTATACAAACTTGAACAAACACTAACATAGTTTCTAACAGCTCAGGGCTGAATCCGTAGGATGACCCCAGACCCCTTAAAGTGCCTGCCCGAGAAAGCTCAAGGCTGCCAAATGAATGTACTGTTTGCTCCAGCCAATCCCCCCTGAATATAGGGCCCCTGTCTCCCAACAGCAAGATACACATTTTTGTGGAAGTGTAGGAACCTAACTTCAATAGTGTCAGTTAGCAAACTTAGATAGGTTTCACAGGGATCAATACCCCCTTTCTGCTTTTGGTAAATTTTCACTTCCTTGGCTCTACAGAGCCCAGTCACCCCCCTCCCTATTCCCGAATTCCTTTAAGAATTCTGTACAAATCAAAGTTGAATTCAGCTCACACTGGATTCTTTTCCCTATTACGGGAGTATATTAATGATCAAAATCTGTACTTTCTACCTTAACTAATTTGTTTATCTCTGACATGCTATACCCAGCAAGAAGACCCATTAGGACTGAAGGTGAAATTAGGACATTCTCAAATGAAAGAAATACTAAGAGAATCTGTTGTCTGAAGACCTACCCTAAAAGAATGGGCTGGCTCAGTTGGTAGAGTGTGTGACTCTGGATCTTGGGGGTGTGAGTTCAAGCCCCATGCTGGGTATAGAGATTACTTTAAAAAATGGCTCAAGGAAGTTCTTCAAACATAAAGGAAATGGTAAAAGAAGGAAACTTCAAACATCAAGAATGAAGAAAGAACAATGAAAAGAATAGAAATATAGGTAAATATAATAGACTATCCTTCCTCACTGGTGTTTTCTAAATTATATTTGATGGTTGAAGTATAAATTATAACATATAACCTTGTCTGATGTAGTTATCAGTGTTATGTAGAGGAAGTATGTAAGATGTTATAAAAGGGAAAGTAAAGACCTAAACAGAAGGCTTCTCTACCTCACTTGGAAGTGGCAAAATGTCAATACTGTGACTCATGTAGACTGTGATAAATTATGTATGTATAATGTAACCTCAGAGCAGTCACTAAAAACTCTGCACAAAGAGATACACTTGAAAACACCATAGATAAATTAAAAAATGGAATCCTAAAAAATGTTCAAGTAACACAAGATGGGTAGAAAATAGAACAGAGGAATGAAAAACGGAACAAACAGAAAATAAAACGGCAAATGAAAACACTAAGACATAAATAATTGCATGAACTGGAAATGGCCTACATATGTCATTTAAAAGTGAGAGACCTGCAAAAGAGAATACAAAAATGCGACCCAACTTATTATAAGCCATCAACAAGAAATTCACTTCAAATATAATGACATAGGAAGGTTGAAAGTAAAAGGATGGAAAAAAATATGCCATACAAACATTAATCAAAAGACAGCAGTCTGCCATCTTAATATTAGATAACACCAGATAAAAGAAAATCACCCGGAAAAGAGGTTACATTACATTTAACAGTAACAGGGTCAAACCAGGAGGAAGACAAAGTAATCCTAAATGTATAGGCACCAAACTGATAGAACCAAAAGGAGGAATAGACACAAACACTATCAGAGTTGGAGACTTTCACACATCTCTGAACAACTGATAGAAATACTGGGAAGAAAACCAGCAGGATTTATAAGAACTTAACAAAACCATCAGCCAAAAGGATCTAACTGACATTTAGAGAATACTCTACCCGACAACAGCAAGATACACATTCTTTCAAGTGCCCATGGAATATTCACCCCGATAGACAATATCCTAAGAAAGAAAGGAGAAAAAAAAAAAAAAAAAAAACAACCTCAAGAGATTTAAAAGATTTAAAGAGATTTCAAATTATACAGTGTGTGTTCCCTTGACCACAGTGGAATCAAATAGGTCCAAATTAGTAACAGAAGGGTGACAGAAAACATCTCCAAACACATGAAAAGTAAACAACATACTTCCAAATAATCTATGCGTCAAAGTGAAAATCTCGACAAAATTTTTAAAAATTTAGCTGAATGAAATTACAAAGTATCAAAATTTGTGGGGCATAGCTAACTGGATGCTGAAAGGAAAATTTTCGGCACTAAATGTTTACTTTCAAAGGAAGAAAGGCCTCCAACCAATAATCTAAGCTCCTGCCTTAAACTAGAATCAGAGGAGCCAAAATAAACCCCAAAGAACTGAAAATAGAAAAACAATACAGAAAATCAAGGAAACAACGAGCTGAGTCACTGTCAACCTATAAAGTTGACAAACTTCTAACAAGATTGACAAAGAAAAAAAAGAAAGAGAAGACCTAAACTATCAATTTCATGAGTGCAACAGAGGATATCCCTGCAGATTCCCAGACATTAAAGAGATAATAAGGGACTACTAAGAACAATTCGACACACATCAATTTGGCAATTTACATAAAAAGGACTAAATCCTCAAAAAGTACAAACTGCAAAAACTCTACCAACACAAAATAGATCATAAAAATAGCTCTATAACTATTAAAGAAATTGAATTTGTAGTCAATGCAACACACACACACACACCTCTTAAAAAAAAAAGAAGAAGAAGAAGGGGCGCCTGGGTGGCTCAGTCGGTTGGGCATCTGACTTCGGCTCAGGTCATGATCTCATGGTTTGTGGGTTCGAGCCCTACATCAGGCTCTGTGCTGACAGCTCAGAGCCTGGAGCTTGCTTTGGATTCTGTGTCTCCCTCTGTCTCTGACCGTCCCCCACTTGTGCTGTGCCTCTCTCTGTCTCTCAAAAATAAATAAATGTAAAAAAAGAAAAAAAAGAAAAAAAGAAATATCCAGGCCCAGATGGTTTCACTGGAGAGATCCACCCAACACTTATTAGATTTAAGTAGAAGAATGAATAACAATTCTATACCATCTCTTTCAGAAAATGGAATAGGAGGGAACACTTCTTGACATATTTTAGGAGCTTAGTATTACCAAACCTAGACAAAGACAGTACCAAAACAAAACACAATACAACACAATAGACATATTTCATCTAAGTTATCAAATTTGAGGGCATGGCGTTGTTCATGATATTCCTTTATTATCCTCTTGATGTCCCTAGGATCAGTAGTGGTGGCCCCCCTTAAATTTCCGATATTGATAACTTGTGTCTTCTTTCTTTTTTTTTTCTTGCTTGGGTTGGCTAGAGATCTGTTTATTTTATTTACCTATTCAAAGAACAATTTTCCTGTTTTCAATTTCATTGATTTCTGCTCTAATTTTTATTATTTTTCTTTTGCTTGCTTTAGGCTTAAATTGCCCTTCTTTCTCTAATTTTATAAGGTGAAAGCTTAAATTGATTTCTGATCTTTCCTCTTTTCCAATATATGCACTAGTGCTATAAATGTCTTCCCTAAGCACAGTTTTCACTGCACCCTACACTTTTAATAACTTACATTTTCACTTTCATTTAGTTCAAAATATTTAAAAATTTTGCTTGAGATTTCTTCCTTGATCCATGTGTTATTCAGTAGTGAATTGTTTAATCTCCAAATATCCTGGACTTTTCCAGCTATCTGTTATTGGTCTCTAATTTATTTCCATTGTGGTTTGAGAACATACTTTGTGTGATTTCTATTCTTTTAAAATCTGTGCAGGTGTGTTTTATGGCCCGGAATGTGGTCTGTCATGAATGTTTCACACAAGCTCGAGAAGAATGCATATTCTGCCCTTTGTTGGATGAAGTATTCTATAAATGTCAATTAGATCAAGCTGACTGCTGGTGGTGTTCAACTATATCCTTACGAATTTTTCTGCCTGTTTGACTTATAATTACTGAAAGAGAGGTGTTAAAGTCTCCAACTAGAACATTGGATTCGTCGGGGCACCTGAGTGGCTCAGTCAGTTAAGCATCCGACTTCGGCTCAGGTCATGATCTCACAGTTTGTAAGTTCGAGCCCCACGTGCTGACAGTTCAGAACCTTGGAGCCTCCTTCAGATTCTGTGTCTCCCCCTCCCTCTGTCCCTTCTATGCTCATGCTCTCTCTCTGTCTCTCAATAATAAATAAAAATATTTTTTAAAAAAAGAACATTGGATTCATCTATTTCTCCTTGGAGTTCTACTGGTTTTTGCCTCACATATTTCGACACTCTATTGTTAGGGACATACATATTAAAGATTGTTATGTCTTCTTGGCTTGTTATGTCTCCTTTACTATTATTTAATAATCCTCTTTTTCCCTGATAATGTTTCTTGTTCTGAAGTCTGCTTTATCTGAAATTAATATAGCCATTCCAGCTTTCCTTTGACTGTGTTAGCATGGTATGTCTTTCTCTATCCCTTTATTTTTAAACTACCTTTGGCTTTATATTTAAAGTAGGGTTCTTGGGGCGCGTGGGTGGCTCAGCCAGTTGAAAGTCTGACTTTGGCTCGGGTCATGATCTCACAGTTCGTGGGTTCGAGCCCCACACTGGGCTTCATGCTGACAGTGCTGAGCCTGCTTCAGATTATCTGTCTCCCTCTCTGTCTGCCCCTCCCCTGCTTGTGCTCTCTTGCTCTCAAAAATAAATAAACATTAAAAAAATCTTTTTAATAAAAAGTAAATAAAGTGGGGTTCTCTTAGACAACATATAATTAGGTCTTTTGTGTGTTTTTGTTTATGTTTTTGTTTTTGTTTTTTGTTCTCTGACAAAAACTCTGACAGTTCCAGTCTCTTACTTAGAATATATTTAGGCCATTCACATTTAAAGTGATCATTGATATAATTTGCATAATATCTACTATGCTTATAACTTTTATATTTGTTATACTTATTCTTTCTTTTTCTTTCTTTCCCTCTTTTTCTGCCTTCTTTTGCTTTGAGCATTTTATGTGATTGTATTTTTCTCTCCTTTCCTAGCCTATCAATTACACTGCTTTTAAAAAAAAATTAGTCATTTCCCTAGTCTGTAATATATATTTACAACTTTTTAAAAATTTTCTTTTGATCTTTATTTAATTTTGAGAGAGAAAGAGAGAGAGAGTGAGAGCAGGGAAGGAACACAGAGGGAGGGAGACACAGGCTCCAGGCTCTGAGCTGTCAGCACAGAGCCCAACGAGGGGCTCGAACTCACAAACTGTGAGATCATGACCTGAGCTGAAGTCAGACGCTTAACTGACTGAGCCACCCAGGCACCCCATATTTACAACTATTTTAAGTCGCTCTCAAATACTACTATACCAGTGCAAGAGTAGTGCAGGTAACATATAAAGGATGCATAGCCCTCACAAAAAGACACTGAAATCTTCAACAAGATATTACCAAAAATTCAATCCAAAATTACATAAAAGAATTAAATACCAAAAACAAGTAGGGTTTATTCAGGCATGCAGGCCTAGTCCAATATTCAAATATCAATTAATATAATCTACCATAATAATGAACTAAAGAAGAAAAAAATCACATGACCATATTGACTGATGCAGAAAAATCATTAGAGAAAATCCAATGCCATTATTATAAAAAAACTCTCAACAAACTAGGAATAGAGGGTAACTTTCAACTTCATAAGATCATCTACAGAAAGCCTACAGCTAACATCATATTTACTGGTGAAAGAGAAGATCAAGAACAAGGCAAGGATAACTGCTCTCATCACCTTTATGCAACATGGTACTGGAAGTTCTAGCCAGCAAAATAAGATAAGAAAAGGAAATTAAGGTATTACAGATGGGAAAAAAATATTTTCAAATCATACATGTTACAAAGAACTTGACTCTAGAATATATAAACAACTCTCAAAACTCAACAGTAACACCAACATTCTTCACCAAGCTAGAACAAACAATTCTAAAATTTGTATGGAACCAGAAAAGACCCCAAATAGCCAAAGTAACATTGAAAAAGAAAATCAAAGCTGAAGGCATCACAATTCCAGACTTCAAACTGTATTACAAAGCTGTAGTCATCAAGACAGTATGATACTGGCACAAAAACAGACACATCGATCAATGGAACAGAACAGAGAATCCAGAAATGGACGCACAAACATATGGCCAACTTATCTTCAACAAAGCAGGAAAAAAATATCCAATGGAAAAAGGAAAGTCTCTTTCAGCAAATGGTGTTGGGAAAACTGGACAGTGACATCGCAGAAGAATAAACCTAGACCACTTTTTTTTTTGTTTATTTATTTATTTTGAGAGACAACACGAGTGGGAGAGGAGCAGAGAGGGAGAATCCCAAGTAGACTCCATGCTGTCAGCGCAGAGCCAGACATGGGGCTTAATCCCAGGAATTACAAGGTCATGTCCTGAATTGAAATCAAGAGTTGGATGCTCAACCAATTGAGCCACCCAGGCACCCCTAGACTACTTTCTTACACCATACACAAAATAAAGTCAAAATGAATGAAAGACCTCAACATAAGAGAGGAAACCATCAAAATCCTAGAGGAGAAAACAGGCAACAACCTCTTTGACCTCGGCTGCAGCAACTTCTTACTTGACATGTCTCCAGAGGCAAAGGCAAAACTAAAATGCAACCAACATAATGGGAGAAGATCTTTGCAAATGACATAGCAGATAAAGGGTTAGTATCCAAAATCTATAAGGAACTTAACCAAACTCAACACCCAAAAAACAAATAATCCGGTGAAGAAATGGGCAAAAGACATGAAGAGACACTTTTCCAAAAAAGACATCCAAAAGGCTAACAGACACATGGAAAGATGCTCCCCATCACTCATCATCAGGGAAATACAAATCAAAACCACAATGAGATGCCACCTCACACCTGTCAGAATGGCTAAAATTAAAAACTCAGGCAACAACAGATGTTGATGAGGATGCAGAGAAACGGGAACTCTTTTGCACTGCTGGTGGGAATGCAAACTGGTGCAGTCACTCTAGAAAACAGTATGGAGGTTCCTAAAAAAATTAAAAATAGAACTACCCTATGACCCAGCAATTGCACTACTAGGTATTTATCCGGATGATATAAAAATGCTGATTCAAAGGGGCACATGCACCCCAATATTTATAGCAGCACTATCAACAATAGCCAAAGTATGGAAAGAGCCCAAATGCCCATCGACTGATGAATGGATAAAGAAAGTGTATCTATATACATTGTAGAATATTACTATATTACATATAGAATATTACTCAGTGATTAAAAAAATGAAATCTTGCCATTTGCAACGATGTGGATGGAACTAGAGGATATTATGCTAAGCAAAATTAGTCAGTCAGAGAAAGACAAATATCATATGATTTCACTCATATGTGGAATTTAAGAAAAAAAAAACAGATGAACATAGGGGAAGGGAAGGAAAAATAAGATAAAAACAGAGAGGGAGACAAATGATAAGAGACTCTAAAATATAGAGAACAAACTGAGGGTTGATGGTGGGGTGATTAAGGAGGGCACTTGTTGGAATGAGCACTGGGTGTTATATGTAAGTGATGAATCACTAAATTCTTTTCCTGAAATCATTATTACACCATATGTTAACTAACTTGGATTTAAATAAAAATTAATTAATTAGTTTTTAAAAACTCAACAGTTAACAAACAATCCAATTAAAAACTAGACAAAAAAACAAATATTTTATCAAAGAGGATACCAAAGTGGCAAATCACACATTAAAATATGTTCAACATCAATAGCCATTAGGGAAACGCAAATTAAAACCATGATGAGATATCACTACACACTTACTAGAATCGTGTTAAAAAAATAGTGACCATACTGGGGCGCCTGGGTGGTGCAGCCAGTTAAGCATCCAACTCTTGGTATCAGCTCAGGTTGTGATGTCACGGTTTGTGTGTTTGAGCCCCACATCGGGCTCTGTGCAGATGGTGTGGAGCCTGCCTGGGATTCTGTCTCTCCTTCTCTCTGCCCCTCCCCTGCTTGTGCTCTCTCTCTCTCTCTCTCTCTCTCTCTCTCTCAGAATACATAAATAAACTTTAAAAAATTTTAATAAATAAAAATAAAAAATACTAACCATACCAAAAACAGATCAGGATGCAGAAAAAACAGATCATTCATACGTTGCTGGTGGGAATGTAAAATAATATAGTCACTCTGGAAAATACTTTGTTTAGAAAACTAAACAGACACTTACCATATGATCTAGCAATCACACTCCTTATGGAGAAATGAAAACTATGGCCATACAAAAACCATACATGAATGTTCACAGCAGCTTGACTTGTAATAGCTCTAAATTAGAAACAACTAAAATGTTATTCAATGAGGGAATGATTAAACAAATCGTGGTACATTCTATACTGTGGAATATGACTCAACAACAACAAAAAAAACAAACTACTGATACATGCAAAACTGAGTGGATATTGAGGGCATTATTCTGAGCGAAAAAAAAAAAAGGCCAAAGTTGTAATGTTACATACTGTAAAATTCCATCTATATAACATTCTTGAAATAGCAAAATTACAGAAATGAAGAGGGGTTGCCAGGAGGTAGGGTAGGAGGAGAGAGGGGTAGGTATAATAGACATATAGAACAAAGAAACAGAACAGAGTCTAGAAATAGATCCATACATATATAGTCAATTGACTTTTGAGGAAAGTGCAAAGAAATTCAATGGAAAAAGGATACTCTTTTCAACAAATTGTGTAGGAATAACTGGATATCCCTATAGAAGAACTCAACCCATACTTTATACTATATACAAAAATTAATGCAAAATGAGTCATTGACCTAAATTTAAAAATCTGAAACAATAAAATGTTTAGGAGAAAGCATAGGAGTAAGTCTTATGTGTAAGTGACTTTGGGCTAGACCACTATTTCTTAGATACAACACCAAAAGCATAATCCATTAAAAAAACTTAATAAATTGGACTTCATCGAAATCAAGAATCTGTTCTTCAAAAGGCAGTTAAGCAAATAAAAAGATAAACCAGAGACTAATAGAAAATACTTGTAAATCATATGTCTAACAAAGGGATCTAGAATTTATAAAGAACTCTCAAACTTAATAATATGAAAAACAACCCAATTTTTTTTAAACGGGCAAAAGACCTGAACTGACACTTCATCAGAGAAGATAGATGGCAAATTGGCACATGAAAAGATGCTCAAGATTATTAGTCATCAGGGAAATGTAAATCAACACTTCTCTGAGATACCACTACATACCTACTGGAATGGCTTTGGGAAAAAAAAAACACACACACACACACAACCTAACAACACCAAATGCTTCCCAGGATGTGGAGTGAGTAGACCTGTCACACATTGCGGGCAGGAATATAAAATAGAATGTCTACTTTGGAAAACTGTTTGGCAGTTTCTTATAAAGTTAAATATACAATTACTGCGCGATCCAATAGCCCCACGCCTACGTAGTTACTCAGGTGAAATATGAAAACCGGCACACAAATGCTTTTGGTAAATTTATTCTTAACTGCCAAAATCCAGCCCAGATAATCTTCAATAATTAGATAACAAACAGCAGCGTATTTATCAGTGAAATACTACTTAGCAACGGAAAGAAACAAACTACTGCTACACCCAACATGTTATAATCTCAAATGCACTGTGTGAAAAGAAAGAATTCCAGGTTCAAAAGGCTATGTACTGCAGGGTTCCAGGGCTGATGACAAGTGATTTGCACTTGTCAAAACTCATGGAACCATTTACTAAACAGGGTGAACTTTACTGTATTAAAAGATACCCCAATAAACCTGACTTTTAAAAACCTTAACGCACAAACTATGAGAGGAAACACAACAAAACAAGAGTGGAACCTCACACCCTATGGATCGCTGCTATCAGAGGAAGAAGAAGAAGGGGTGTGGGGGCAGGGGAGGAGGACGAGAAGGAGAAGAGGAAGAGAAGGAAGAAAATAAGTGCTGGTGAGGATGCGGACAAACTGGAATCCTCTAGGAACTTGATGGACGAATGCCTTTTCCGGTAAACCATGGCACCAGCTCAGAGGACTCCTTGCTGCAGGATGCTGCCAAGGTCTGCAGAGAATTCACTGAGCGTGAGCAAGGGGAGGTCTGCTTTTCTGCTGTGGCACTCTGCAAGGCAGCCTGATGCCCTAGGGGAGGGACATAGCACAACGGTGCAGCCACTATAGAGAACAGTATGGCAGCTCCTCAAAAAATGAAAACTAGACTCAGATTCTGTGTCTCCGTCTCTTTCTGCTGCTCCCCTGCTTGCACTCTCTCTCTCTCAAAATTAAACATTAAAAAAATTAAAAAAGAAAATTCTGACACAGGCCATGACATGGATGGGCCTGGAGGACACTATGCCGAGTGAAAGAAGCCAGTCATACAACTATTGTATGATTCTGCTTACATGAGGTACTCGGGGCAGTTAAATTCACAGAGAGGGAAAGCAGAAGGCTGGTTGCCTGGGGGCGGGTGTGTGTGTGTGTGTGTGTGTGTGTGTGTGTGGTGAGATGGGGGAGGGACCTGTTGTTTCACTGGTATGAGCTTCAGTTTTGCAAGATGAAAGAGTTCTGGAGTTGGGACGGTGGTGATGGTTGCACAACAATGGGAATGTCTTTACCTCTACTGAACTGTACATTTAAAAACAGTCAAGTCGGTAAATTTTATGTTATATGACCACATTACATAAAAATACCACAACTAAGGAAAAAAGTAGTGGTGCTTTTCCACTCAAGAGCCTTGGAGTTGGTCCATGAGGCTGTGTGTCATTGGATAAGTCTCTCTCCCCACAACTGTGTTTCCTGCATAAAGGGAAGGACCAAACAAGATGGAACATGGAAAATGGCTGTGGGAGTGATTGGGTATCAGACTGGCCGACTGAACGGAGCGGCGCCCCAGGAAGCTGTGTTTCACAGGCTCTTCCAGTTACTGATGTGGCCAGCTAAGCAGACCCTTCAGAGCAGCCCTCTTCTCGCCCTGATGGGGTACAGAGTCTGGGCATGGTGAACTCCCTGCCCCCCTGCGGGGGAGGGGGGGAAGTGCTCAGACAGGCACTGCTTCCGACTGTTCATAGTTCTTTTCCACACTTATATCTTCAAAATTCCTTTTGGAGAATGCCCTGCCCACCTCACACTCCTTTGCCTGGCCAACTTCTACTTCTTCATTCCTCATTACCACATCTACGAAGACCTCCCTGACCTCCTTGGGCTGGTCTCTGTAGTCCAACAGCCCCTAGGCATACCCTTGTCACTCATAATGCTGTTCATTTCACCTTTTCAAAAAATACTTACTGTGTACCTATTACCTACCAGGCTCTGGGGGTTTATCAATGAATAGAAGAGACAAAACTCCCTGCCCTCGAGGATCCCATATTCTAGCGGCATGTCTTCGGGGGGCCCGTGAACTTGAGAGGAGGCATGCTCTGAGGCCTATATAATGTTGCTGTCCTGACTGCCTAGCACACGATCCCAAAGCCTTTGGCACCTGGGGACTGAGTGGCAAGTGTGGATGGTCCTGATGCAGCCCACCAGAGTCCGGGTGATAAGGGCTGACATCATGCCAGCAACAAGAGGGGAGCCAGGGGTAGTGGGGTGGACAGAAGGGAGAGGGGAGAGGGAGTGTCCTCCACAGCCTCCCTCTCAAGTCACCTCAAGGTTTCTTCCCTGGGTCATAGCATGTTAGCCTCCCCCCTTCACCCTAATAATAAAGGACACTGACATGTACAAAGTTGTTCTGCAGCCTAGGCGTGGCCCATCACCCCTAAAAGGAAAAGCTAAGCACCCTCTACACACATGTCTCCGCCCTAGAGGCACTATGGTGGAGAGCCGTTCTCACACTCGGTTGGGTATCAGACTGGCTGACTGAATGGGGTGGCGCCCCGGGAAGCTGCGTTTCACAGGCTCTTCCAGTTACTGATGTGGCCAGCTAAGCAGACCCTTCAGAGCAGCCCTTGTCTCTCCCTGCCCTTCACCATAGCCCCCTCCCTGCCCTCATCTCCTGCCACCACTAGTCTCCCCTTCCCTCACCTCCTTCAGGTCCTTGCTCAAATCGCATCTGGTTGGTGGATTTTAATATAGCAAACATTCTACCTCTGCTCCCACACTGCCCTCCGCCCTGTTTACTTTTCTCCCCACATTTATTTCCCACTGACAAGACAGTGGTGTGCTGGGACTGACTCATAAGGACTTGCAAAAGCCTATTACACTTACAAACTCTGCTGGCTGGTTGCGAAGCCTAGCCATCATTAAAAATCAAATTATACAAAGTAAATTAAATTAATGATATTAAAAACAAAGGCAAAAAATGCTCAAACTCATCACTTCCTAATTGTTTGCTACCTTTTGCTATTTATTATCTATGTTCTTGAGAGTCTTCACAGTTGTAGAAATACATAATCGTATGCAACTACGCATTTCCATTCAGCTCTGTGTTCAGTGACATCCCATTGGTAGCTTGAATTCAGCCCTGGTAGGAGTATTTACACCCAAAATATAGGTACGTTTTAAATCAGGTTTGATTTATTATTCTGTTGATTGTCTACACCTGGGGTTGATCATGGCCAAATCCAGCCCAACTATTTTTGTAAATAAAGTTTTATTGCAACACAGCCATGCCTACTCATTGCATATTATCTGTGGCTGCTTTCACCCTACAATAGCAGAGCTGAGCAGGTGCAACTATATGGCCTGCAAAGCCTGACCTATTTGCTATCTTGCCCTTTACAGAAGAAATTTGCTGGCCCATGGTCTAGCCTTAACATCTAATGGAAGAGATGTTAATAATGCAGTTAGATGTAACCACATAGGTTCTGTCTCTAGCTAGTACATTGTGAACAGCACACACACCAAGAAAAATTTGAGAAAACATACTCTGGTATTTGAAAACTCTGATCCAATACAGCAAATAAGTCGATATGTCATTGATGAATGAGTGAAATTCCAATTTTTATTCTTTCACTTTTTTACTTTCTTCCTCATGAAAAATGTCAACATTTATGTTGGCGCTACATGGGTCCACCCATAACAACCACAGATTGGCTATGGATAGGGGTTAGGCAAAATCAAAAAAAACCCAAGAAAAGCATACTGTTAAGAATGAACTGGCTCTTTGGAATTTACAATAAAGAGTGTTGTAGAATTTTATTATTTTATATTTCTATCTGTAGAATTTATAATAAACACACACACATAGATAAACACATTTGCTTTATAAGCACACACACTGTTTTGTTTCCCCTCCACCAGAATGTAAGTTCCTTCAGGGGAAGAATGTTCTTTTATCCCAGTGCTTAGAACAACACCTGACATGTAGCAGGTGCACGGTCAACATAGGACAGGAAAGAACAGATGAGCACAGTTGGGAACCCCTAGTTTCATGCGTTGACTGTCAGACCTTAAATTTCCAGCTCCACTATTATCCAGATGTATGGCCTTGAGTAAATTATTTAACCCTTTGAATCTTGGCTTATTTAAAAAGAGGAGATAATTCTCTTACCTCACAGGGAGGTGTTAACAATATATGCCTTTGCCTGGCACCTACTAGGTTTTTCCACAAATGGGAGATTCCTCCTCATCCTCCACCCCTGCCCCACACATACTCCTTGGAGACCCAGCCCTGCTGCTGTCACAAATTTCAGTGATGTCACAGCCCCCGCTCCCTGGAAGCTACAGTACAGCCCTCCTGATGGCCAGCCTGAGTGCTGGCCAAACCAAGAGGGGCAGGGTGCAGGTGGTGTCTGATACCAGTCTTGCTCCATCTGTCTTTGAGTACCTCACAGCCCCAGTATGAGTCCATCAGCAAGGAAGAGGTCCAAGAATAGAATGGTTTCCAAGGTTGGACTTGGGAGTAGATATAGAGAGGGACCAACCACACCCAGAGCAGGGGCCATCCAGCCTGGGGGGGGGAAAGGGAGAGGTGAAGGGTGAAGAGAGGTCAGGAGAGTTAGAACAGTCTCCCCATTTCTGCCCCCAAACCAAGACAAAAATCCCAGTCTAAGGTTGGTCAAACCATGCTCAGCCAAATGGAGAAGCACAGTGGAGGTGTTTAGGAGGATTTCTCCTATATAAGCGCTCTCTCTCTCTCTCTCTCTCTCTCAGTTACAAGATAAAGAACCACAGGACAAGATACCACAACCTGTCAGCAAAGTAATTAAGCGGAACCGACTTAAGATGGTGAGATGCCCCATTTTGGTCCCTCCTGGTTGCCAGGCTTCTAGTGACCCAGAAGTCACCAGGCTCAGGCCCTGAGCTGAGTTGACCCAAAGTCTGGGTGGGTTGTGGGAGGCTACAGAAAGCTGAAGCTTCTCTTTTCCTTGTTTCTTGACCCTGGTAGGTATTAAAAAAATTGTCGCTCTTGAAGCTGCTCAAGAGCTCGAACCCCCGGATCCAAGAACTGCATAACTTGGCCAAAAGGTGTTGGAATTCACTGCTCAGAGTTCCGAAGATCTTTGGGATCTCCACCAGGTAAGCTCGGCCCAACCCGCACCCACCACAGACCCTACGGCTGTCTTTACTAGGAACAGGCACAATCTATGCTAAGAAATTAGGAAAACCTAATTTTTACAAAGGCTCTGTAAGAAAGGTATTTATTAGTCCTATTTTACTGATGGGGAGCTGAGGCTCAGGAGATAAAGTGATTTGTCCCAGCTACCTGAACTGGTATGTGGCAGAGCTAGGATTTGAAGCCATTCCTGTGTGATATCATGATACGGTCCTAATCATGGTCACAATCATCCAGTTATAGGACTAACCACCAGCAGGAGCACCACCCCAGCAAGAGGGGCCACTCATCCTCCTCACCCTCAAGCACACACAATGCAGAGATTCACCTGCAGACCAGTCATCTTACTAAGGCTTTGCTTCCTCATAAAACACATCAGAGTATTAAGAAAGTTGACATTAGGCACCTGCTGAGTGCCAGGTATATGCTAAGCGCTTCACAGGCATTTCCCAGTTACTTAATTCTTCACAGTTAGGTAGACAGAATTATCCCAGTTTTGCAAATGAGGAAACTAAGGCTGAGAGGTTAAATTTCTTGCCCCAATCACACAGATGGTAAGAGGCAGAAGCAAATTTGAATGCCAGTTTGTCGACCTTGAAAGCCTGTGCTGGCCAAGCCACTCAGCCACTTCATTGCCCCCTACTTTGGGGAACTTGTGTGAGAGTCCTGGGCCTGGCATGTAGTGGGCATTCAAGCCACCATGGTGGCTGTTAACAGTACTGTCATTATCTTGAGTCTGAGTCCTCACTCTGGGCTAGGACAGTGCCGCCATTGTGCAGAGGACCCAATCGATTACAGACGCCCTTGGGGAAGGTCTCCTGCTGGCACTGAATACCTCTGGTTAATGCCCCCTCTCTGGGCTCCCAGAGTGGAGAGGGCATTTGAGATACCTCCTCAGAACCTTAGGTTTCTTGGAACACAATTTGAAAACACTGGACTAGTTCACCCCATCACCTGAAATCCAGAAAGGAAGAACCCTAGTCAGTGGCCCATGCAGACAACATATAGTCCTAGGGGTCCAAACCACCAGTCCTAGCCTCTCGCAACCTCTCCTGGCCCTTCGTCAATCCTTATCACATCCCATGCCTCCAGGTGCATCCCCTGGTGGTGAAGCTTCTTTTCCGGTCCTCTCTAGCTTTGCCCCCTGAGCTGTGGCCGCATAGCAACTCTCTCGGGGCTGGAGGGTCAGGGCCTTAGTCCTGCTCTACTGACTGTCTTCCCTCCCCCTGCCAGAAGCAGCAATGTCTGCAAGAGAGTGGAACAAGATAACGAAGAGCTCCAAGAGGCTGGATGCCTCCAGGAGACACTGGAATCCACGAAATTACAGTCCGCAGGGGAGCTCAAGCTGGAGTTGGAGGAGAGGAACAACGCGCAGCAGTCATCCGGAGCAGTGCTCCAGAGTGAAGAGAAAGTGGAGCCTGAGCTCCCAAGGACATCGAAGGATCATGGCCTGGCCAGTTTCCCTGGAGCCCAGGGAAGGCAATCGCCTAAAAGAGACCGCCGCCTTATCTTCCTGAAGACCTACCAGCACAAAACTCCCGTGGGGGACAAGAAGCAGCTGGAGGCAGCTGAGCAGTGGGTCTGGTTTGAGGGGCTGCCCACACGAATCCACCTCCCCGGGCCTCGGGTGATGTGCAGATCATCCACCCTGCGCTGGGTCAAGCGCTGCTGCACCCGCTTCTGCTCTGCATCACTTGAGCTGCCCATGTGCCATCCATACAGAGTGTGACAACACCACTGCCAGGCCAGTGTGAGGCATGGGCCCAAGGGAGGCCTGGAGCTGGGTCCCAGGGTCAGAGGCTCAGGATCCAGACTCTTGGGGACTGTGGCTAGCAGTGCTGGGGGGCTCCTTCTTCATGCCCAGAGAGTTGGTGGCGGGGGGAAGACATTGACCAAGGCTACACGACAGGGAAAGGGCTAGGCTGGGGCCTCTCAAGATCCAAGTAGGGGCTCTGGGGAGGGGCACTGGAAGGGGGCCTCTGAGGCGGGTCATCTCACTGCCTGGAGGCCTCAGGAGGGTCCACAACTGCTATGGCTCAGAATCTCAGTCAGGAGTCCGAGTAAGGGATTTCAGGGATTTCCAAATGTTGGGGGGAGGGGAAGCAGTCAAGTAGATTTCTGCTGTAGCCTTTCCTCTCTTAGACCAAACCATCACCCACATTTGTTGCATTTATTCCTGCTTCAAATAAGATGGACTCTGAACAAAAAGTTCCTTAGCAAAAAAAAAAAAAGAAAGAAAAGAAAGAAAGAAAGAAAAAGAAAAGAAAAAGAAAAAGAAAATGAAAAAATACTGCAACAATTGAGGTCCCAAGAGAGGAAGGGGTGATGGGCTTGGGGATCCAGCTGAAAGGGAGGCTTCCCCTTCACAAAACCCCCACCCCCAACCTGCGGGCCTTCGGACACCCTGGTCCCTGAGCCCTCTCCCGGGGCGGCAGCGCCCCCTAGCGGCCATCTTAGCTCCTAACACCAAAGTCTCTGCTCACAGGTGGTGTGGCCTTGACCGGAGCCCCAGAGGTGTGAGATGACAACAGAGATGGCAAAATCATCTGAGCGGGAGGGATGGGCGGGAAAATTCAAGAGTCTACAAATAAAATCTCCCATAGGGAACTGAAGAATATTACCACCAGCTCTTCCTGTTTGGGCCGGAAAGGATGGAGGAAAGAGACCCTCGGCGGAGGTGGAGAGGGAAAAGTGTGCATCACGATTTTACGTTTCTTCCACCTCATTCCCAGGCTCCTGTGGTCAGTCTAGAACGTGGCACACAGAAGCCAGCGAGCTGCACCCCCCCACCCACCTCTGCGAGCTGGCCTCCCGAAGGATGCACTCTATGAAGTCACACAATGGGAACATCTGTCGGGTGTTTTCTGGGTGACGGGTACCTCACAATGGCCCTGTAAGTCAATATGAGGAAACCGTGACTCTGAAACTGAAGGTGATTTGGCCAGGCTCACACCACTGGGGGGAGGGGGGAGCAGAACTCTAATCTAGAACCGCTGGCTGTTCCCATTCCATCTTCCGAAGAAAGGAAAAGCCAAGGGAGCGTCCCGCCCGTATTCACGTGCATTGCACCCGGGTTATTGCAGCGTCAGCGTCGGGTGTCAACAAATGGGCAGCAGCTGGGCCTCAAAATGTGCCCAGCCTGGGTCAAGGAAAGCACCCAGTCGGGCCCAGAGTCGGTACTTCTCTACAGCTCCCGCGTGACACGACACGCCCACGCTCCAGTCCCAAACCCGGGTCGCCCTCTGTCTGCAGGAGCCGTAGCCCTGCACACGCAGCTGGGGAGAGGAAAACCCTGGGAGCCGGCGCTTTCTGGGGATCTACCCGCAGAGGCGGTCTGCGCCGTGCGGCGCCCTCAAGAAGCCAGCGCAGGGATAGAGGGGCGCAGAGCCCTCCCGGGAGGGACCCAGGAGGTCGGAGAGGCCTAGATGCGGAGGGAGAAGGATAGGAGGGGCTCCCCGGGACCCGCCCGCCTGCACCCTCCAACGCCCCAGCGCTCAGCTCTAGCGGGCCTAGCGGGCCTGCACCCGTACAAAACGGACCCCGTAGCCCCGGGCGGCGCGGCCACGGGGGGCCTGAGCCTGCCGGTGTGGGGCTGCTCGGTGTCGCCCCCGCTCGGCTCTCCACGAGCCGGCGCCTGGGCGCAGCGATCCCCACTCCCGCCTGCCCTACCTCTACGGCGCCACTCCCAATGCCGCCTCCAGCCCGCAACCTCCCCCCCCACCCAAGCTGTCTCCCCGCTCGGCCCACTTCCTGGGTCGTCACCGTTTCGATTCTTTTGCTGGACGTCCTCAATCCCATCAGTCTTCAAAAATCACCCCTACTCGAGCTTTCCCCCCAAGCCCCTTCTGTTCCATCAACCTTCGCCTGAAGGTCTGTCCCATCTGTCCGTGCATGCTGTCAGCAGGCAATCAGGGCAGCGCGCTCTCAACCAAAACACACCGTATTGGGGACCCCCTGCACTAGTCCTCGTGGGAGCCCGCCCAGGGGGCCCCAAGTGGGGAAGGCGTGGGCCTGGGCAAGATTGGCAGCTACCGCTCTGCCACATAGGGCGCCAGAGTTGGGCCCAGGGTCAGCCGTAGCAGGGACTGCGCCGGTGTTGAGGCTGGGATCCCGTGTCTAGGACACCGCTGGGGGCAGAGGCGGGGGGCGGGAGCGGGGAGGCAAGGATGCAGGTACTTGGGCCTCCGGCCACGTGCCTCCCACAATCCCACAGTCGTGTTCATCCCCTTACCACTTTCCCTGTGCTTGACCACTTCAATCTGAGGCTTCTCTTCTGGGCTCAGATCCTGCTTTTTGCGGGCAGGATCTCAGATCTCAGAGATCACAAACCACCCCAGAGATGGCTCCCTACCAGTTAACTGGGGGAAAAATTAACTTGAGAGTGTTAGATTCAGAGTGACTTTTAAGAAGTCACATGACCTCTCTGAGCCTATTTCATCTTTTCATAAAATAGGGATACTAAGATTCGTTCCAGAGGGCTCTGAGCAAATCAGGCTTGAGGTAGGTGAAGCTAGTTTATAGGGTGTTAAGCAAAATGTCTGTCCTTTTTTTCCTGCCTTCCGCCTGGCCCCATGCCACAATACAGCCCCTTGTTTCTCACCATGAGCACTTACCTAACTGCTCACCTTTAAAGGAACTAGCTGCTGGTTAAAAAGCCAATCTTAGGTTCACTTTCACGACCTTTTGATATAATGACACCTGGATTCCAGAGACTGTCCCTCTCCTACCCTGGACCACCTGCCACTAAACATGATTGGAATGTGCAGACGACGAGGCTGTTGAGGCAGACAGGCCTAGATCTCACCAGCTCTGCGATGCTAGGCAAAGTTGTTTACTCCTAATCCTCAGTTTCTTTGTCTGCAAAATGGGGAAATAATGGTGCCTCGCTCATTGCATTAGGTGAGAATAAGTCACTCTGCAGTGCATGGCACACAGGAGCGCAGTGGTCGGGAGATATGCCCACATCTAACAGCTGAAAACACTGAGGCTCGGAAGAAAGGTGTCTACTTTGTAAAAGGAGGAAAGACAGGGCAGTGGCCCAGTAACTGTAACTGCTTAGATTTCTGGATGCCGGCCACTGGCTAAATGCTTTATACACATCTCACTGAATCCTCACAACACAGAGAGGTGTATCTTATCCTCATTTTTACAAACAAGGAAACTACGGTGGGGGCACGGGGTTTAAACAGCTTATCCAAGGCCTTGCGGCTAGTAATGCCACCCAAGGCTTCACCCTGCACTCCAGTGCAGCTCTCTCATCTAGCCTTGGCCCCTAGAATTCTGCCTTGCCCAGGGAGTAGCAGGACAGGGATCCAAACTCTCAGAAATCTCTACCCACTCCTGGTTCAATGCTGTTTTCACCACCAGTTGCTACTTTCCTACAGAAACCTTCAAGCAAGGCTTTAATTCCCTCTCCACAGAGGGCCTCTTCTGTGCCTTGAATCCCCCCCCCCCACTTCCCTGCCCCTAAGGCTCTGTGCTCCTTGGCCTACAGATACAGAGAGGAGATCATGTCTGTGCATGCACTGCCCCCGGGGACTGCCCGAGGAGGCTACTCTGATCTGGGAGCCACTGTGCCGTCTAAGAAACTCTGCTTCCGTGGGAGCTGTGCACCTCATAGGATTCATGGGGGCCTGGAGCTTCCCACCCCACCCCACCCCACCTGCTGGCTGCCATCCCGGCCCCCATTTAGCTCTGATCTGGAAAAAGAGATGCCTAGAACTAGGGAGTTAGGAGCACTCTGAGTTAGACATCCCTTTCTCCTTTCCCATCTTCCTTCTGGGTCATAAATGATTCTGAGCACCACCTATGTACTAGTTACCACTTCTCTTCTCCAAATGGAAGTTGGGAAGTGGCGGGGGGGCGGGGGATGGAGAGAGGTCCAGACTTTAGACCCCTACGAAGTCAATAGATAACACCACCTCAGTGGCCGGGTGGAGATAACTTTCCCTTATCCTCTAGAAATAAAAACATTTCCCGCAGTTATCCGTTCATTTGGAAATGTGGCCATATTTAATATACGGTCTACCAGTTTTTCTTAGAAAGCTTGCAATGTTTACAAAGCGCTACATATCCTTTGTATTTAAAACAATACAGTAGGACGCAGAGGTATGATTATAAAGTGACAGACTTGCACGTCCTTTAACTACTAATGTCTTCAGAATGAGTTTCTTGTCAGAACCGGAGCCCAAATCCTGGGTCTGCCAGCTCCTAACACATAACCTTGGGCAAATCCTTTAGTTTCCTCATCTGTTAAGATACAGATGGTATTTCCTATTTCCGAGCTGTTGCTGTGAAGATTAATTGAGCACCATGTAAGGTACTTAGCCCACTGCTGGACATCTATTAACCACAGCTACTTATTACTCAAATGACAGACATGTTCCTGCCACTGCCCAGTGCTCTCTGGAACTTGCCTCTAGACACTGCTTTTATTGTTACTTTAGAAATCGTAACAATTTCATTAAGGTCACATATTTTTCACTCCCAACTGTCATTCAGCTCAGTCACTGTATTGTTGGAGAAAAGAAATTGGCTCGCGACTTCTGGCAAAGTTTGGCAAAACCAAATTACCATTCAAGGGGCAAAGGTTCATCATTACTGAAGATATGCAGGAGAACTGGCACAGGTGTCTGAAGGAAACTCCCAGAGAGGTGAGCCAACCCAGCTGGGGCAACCAGCCACAGCTGACCAAGGGAGACAGCAGCCACACAACATGCGCTCTGGTGCCCTTCCTGAAATAACATTAGCCACATCCCTTCATGGTTTGCAGTGTCCGGGAGAAATCCACCCACCCATGGGGAGTCTTCTCAGTTGGTCATACCTCCTGGACCCTGCAGCCAGGATCTGAGTCCCATTAACAAGTTGCTTCCTTCTGGCCTGGCCAGGGCACCGAGTGACTGAGGTGCCTCACCCTAGCACTTTCCCCATCTCCACCCAGGTACGTTCACTCTTAAACCTTCATCCTGTCGGCCTCACCTCCCTTCTCTGTAGGACGGGCGGCCAGGAGGCTAGAAAGGCTTCCTGGGCAGAGAGCAAAACCCATTTGTAAAGACCGAAAACACTGTGAGCTGCAAGTTGACTGCTCTGGGGGACCCAGAGAGGAACACTGATGGTTTCAATACAGAAGTGGGTCTAGACCAAGTGTGTCCCACTGGACACACTCAGAAATCACTGGCTGGAGAGAAAGGACACTGAGTCATGGCATTCACCCGAGACACAGCAGAGGAGGCTGCAGATGGAGGGGGGTTGGACACAGGAGTTCCCCGCACTTAGTATTTTAACCAAATGGAAGAATCATCTGGGGTCTAGGAGAGAAAGTGACCTAATCATTCTTTATAGCTCCCCATCCGACTGTGTGGGTCTCTCGCCGGCCCAATTGCGGCACTACAAAGCAAGCACAGGCAGAACAATGGAAAATACTGTATTTATGTACACAGCAGGGACAGCTGCGTGCCCCTAACAGAGGACAGGCCACCCCAAAGAAAAATCTTAGCAGCAAATTCCTATCTCCCTCAGCACTCCCAAGGCAGCTCAAGTTGGAAGGCTGGGCCTCCTGTCCCTCGGCACCCATCACACCTTTCCCACTGTAGAATTCCCAGTAAGGCAGGGAAAAGGAACTATTGCCAGAAGTGAGGCTCGGTGGGAGCTGGGGTGCCTAGTCATTCCCAGAGAAGAGGCAGTGGCTCTATCGTGAGGGGTGGACTAGGAGCGATGCTGGGACTTCTTCTCCGGGCCCTGTGGCCTGCTCTGTTGAAGGCTGGCAGCAGGTGGGGACCCAGTGGAGAGAACTGGAAGAAAGTTAGTCACGGGCTCCTGGGTGTGCGCACACATGCGTGTAGCAGGACACAGGTTGTTCATTTCCCTTGTGCTTGATGCCTCCATCTGCCGTCCTCTCCGTGACGGCAGCCTAATACTCTGCACCTCTGTCTCTCTGTGGCTGGGGATCCGGAAACCAAGTGTTTCTCCGAACAGAATAGCTGTGGTTCAGCAACATGGCAAAGGTAACAGTTGTGCCGGGGGAGGTAAGACAGATGACTACAAGAGTGGTTTGCTCCAATCAGATATCCTTGATTTGGTTCTTTTTTAAAATAACAGGCTGGTGACAGGTATGGTGGCTCAAGAATGACATGGTTCCAATTCTGCTATCACCCTGAAAGAGGTCCCCTTGCTGACCTCCCAGATAGCAACGCTCCAGCAGGCAGAGGCCATTCTTGCAGCTGCGGTCCCGACTGCTACCTGCCTTCTTGACAGGGCCTCACTATCTCTCCCACACCAACAAGACTTCACATTTCCAGGGTTCCTCTCAGACCCGGGCTGGACCTCGTCTGGAGAGTCTGAACAGCCCAAGGTGTTGGGGAGGAGGGGGGGTGCCCAAGTGCCCAGCAGGGTGTCCAAAGGACCCAATTCTAGACATTGGATTTAGGGGCTGAGTTGAGGGGGATCTCCTTGAGCTCCGTCCGCATGCACAGGTACTCCCCGATGACAGCCATGAGCGCAATGCACACGGCTTGGACCAGCCACCAGGTCAGCGCCGAAGGGAAACGGGAGCTGTAGAACCAGCAGCCCAGGAGGTGAAAGAAATGGACAGTGACAGTGAAATCCAGACACTGCTTCCCTCGCCGGATGAAGTACAGCAAGCCCAGAGCACTGTGGGGAGAGGACAGCAGTGAGTTGTCACTGGGTTGTCCTGGCCTTAGATCATTTGGGGAGTAGGGACAATTAGGAGAACGGCACAGTGGTCAGGAGCAAGCAAGAGAAGTGGGAAGCGAGGGTTCCATTATTAGATGCCTAGAGAGAGCTGGCAGGTAATGCGGGGAAGGAACCGGGCTGGGGAGAAGAAAAACAAAAGTACAAGCTTGATGAGAAATGGCGACTGTCCCTCAGGGAGATCCGAGGGACTGGTGGGGACTCCAGCACCCTGAAGCACACGTGGGCTATCCAAAGCAGGGACCACAGCGACCTGCAGCTGGGCAAATCCTCATGTTGGAAGGTTGGCCTGGGATCAGTCGAGCTTCCCATTTTCCAAGAGAAGCCAGAAATCTGGATTTTTTTTTTTACATAAAACATACTGACTTTCAACTCAGGGGAAAAATGTTTTAAACACCACTGGGGGGATGGTAAAACAGAGCATAATTTAGGAGCCAAATTCAGGTCATAGTCAGCCCACCCGTTCTCAATCTCCAGGGTGAAGTCAAGAATAGGAATGTGCAAGGTGCTGTTTTAAGTAAGTATTTCCCAAGAATGAATTTTCGTTTAACCCTTAAGACTATGAGATGGGTAATATCATTTACCTCATTTTACCAATGAGGAAACTGGGGCTTAGATCAACCTGTCCAAAGTCACGAGCCTAGTGGGAAAGCTGAGAGTCAAAGCCAAGTGAGTCTGCCTCTACAGCCTGAGATCTTAATCGTTACGCTAAACTGCCTCTCAAAGGGCAGGCAATGGTCATGAGTGACCTTAAATGTTACCCAGCCAAACCCCTCCATGTACCAATGAGGTGCCCGAAGCCCAGAGAGAAGGGAAGTAACTTGGCCAATGGCACACGGACCAAGAAGAGAACCGACTTCTCCTGACTCCCAGTCCCACACCTTCCTCACCTCGTTCCACAACAGGGAAGTGATGGGGGATGGAAGCCACCCCACAGGCAGCATGCAGAGTGACGGAAGAGCTTCCCAGCTACGTCAGAACAGCGAGGGAAGGAGCCCTATAATGCAGCCAGTCCCAGAACTGGCCTTTGCCACCCACTTTAGTCCACCAGGCCCCAGGAATACGTGCCAGCCTGTCTCATGTCCAAATTGAGGAAGTTAGTTCCAGTGCTGGGACCCCCAAAAGCTGGAGAGCAAAACTGGTGATACTCACCAGGTGAGGGCGTTGAGGATGAAGGACATCATGGAGAGCCGGCCTGGAGGGGTGGAAAAGCCCAGGATCTGAGGGGGAATCACAAATGGAAATATGCTGGAAAAGTGACTTGGCTTGGCAGAGCTCCAGGCTCCAGGACCTCCTAAGGAACAAGCATTCTTCCCAGAGCACAAAAGAAATAGGCCCCCGCATTTGTATGTCAGCCTATTTCCAACAAGGTGCTTTCAGACATCCACTACCATATCTCATAGGACCCAAAACAGCAGTCGGGAAGAGACTTACAAAGGAGAAGCAGAAGTTCAGAGAAGTAACTTGCCCAAAAGTAAGGGTTTATTCCAGGGTTCGGTAAACTAAGGCCCCACCAGCCAGACACCTAGTTTTGGAAATAAGGTCTCATGCAAACGCTACCACACCTACCTGCTTAGTACTGCCCCTGGCTGCTTTTGCACCACAATTGAGTAGTTGAGACCTAAAACCTTTACTGTCTTGCCCTTTAACTGGCTGCTTTTGCACCACAATTGAGTAGTTGAGACCTAAAACCTTTACTATCTTGCCCTTTAAGAAAAGGTCTGCCAACCCCCGGTCTAGACTTTGGGTTTATGTGCATGAGATAGCTCTTCAGCAAAGCCCGGGATTCCCACATGACCTTCCCAGGAGGACAGAGGCTCCTAAGAAGCTACTGCTGGGCACCCAAGGTGTGTGTGTGCAACTTCCACCACTCTTGATACAATATTACTGAACACCAAACACCTGCTCAGCATTTTCAGCTTACAAAGGCCTCTCACTTTCCCAATCTCCTGTTATCCTCACAACAACCTAATACCTTGCCCAAGGGCTACACAGCAAATAGGCAGCAGGAGCAAAGATTCCATTCCAGATCTCCTGGCTCTGAGATCTCTGCTCATTACCATACACCAGAGCTGCCTCTCAGATGCAGACATCTCATAGCTCTCCATGACTTTATAAAGCACTTTCATCTTCCTAGGCACCTCTGGGGTCTCTAGCCTTCGTAACATTTTGCCGAGAATTATTCTGCCCAGTTTCCAGAAGAGAAAACAGGCTCAGAAAGGTGAAGCAACTTGCCCAGAGTCCCACAGCTAGTATATCTGGACCTAGATTGGACGCTAAACCTCTCTCAATCCAAAGTACAGGCTCTTTGCGTTGCAGTCCAAGACCTTTCCACTACTGGTCTCATGATTTTGCAGCCAGGAAAACTAAGGTTAAGAGGGGACAACACTTGGCCCACATCACACAGCTACCTAGTAAGCGGAATTTAAACAAAGGCCTGATTCCAAAGTCTAAAACGTTTCCATTACACCTCCATGAATGCTCTTTTATCCATCCCCCTCTCCAATTTGGCACCTGAGGATCTGGGGCCCAGGGAAGTGAAGTCACTTTCTCAGAGTGTCAGAGAGGAGATGCATCAGGTGGCCTGGAACGCAAGGCTGTTCCTTGACATCCAGGCCCTTCCTTTGTACTAATAATCTGCTTCTGTTAACAGTCTTTAAATTTTATGGATAGGGCACCTGAGGCTTGGAAAGATGAGCTCCCTTCCCCGGGACCACGAAGTGAGAGGTGGTCCAGCCAGGCCTGGAGCCCCGTAGTGTCGGACCACAAAGCACATCCAAAGAGGCCGAGACTCCGCCCGCGCTGGCCGGGAGACCCTACCTCGGCGTCGAACATCTGGTCCAGCGAGGGGCTGCTGCGCACCAGCCCGTCCACCAGCGCCAGCCACAGGCCCAGTGAGCCGTAATACACGGTCTGCATGAGGACGATCTGCGACAGGATCAGCAACGGGTCCCACACGTAGCTGCGGAACTGGCCCGCCATGCCGGCCCGCGGGGCCCGGCCGCCACCCGGGGCCTGGGTCAGCGCCGCCGCGCCATGGGCCCCGGGCCGCCCTGGCACCTGCGAGGACACACGCCGGGCCTCAGCCAGCGAGCCGTCACCATGGCAACGCCGCCCCGCCCGGGAGGAGGGACTGGGACGGAGGGGGCGAGCCCATTCCGGGAGTGGGGGTGAGGGCGGGGCGGACAGACCCATTCCCAGAGTAAGGGGAAATCCTGCCCATTCCCGCTGCTCGGGGCCCGCCCGTCCTCAGGCTCCTTCGGGGTCCACTTACCGGCGACGGACTCGCGGGCCGAAGTGTCCGAGCGCGGCCCAGCCTCACCGGCTGACCCCCTAAACAGCGCTGACAGACAGGACCATGGAGGAGAAGCCCTACCGGCCTAGAGAGGCAAAGATCCAGCGACAGCAGCGGAGCAGCGACGGCGTAGGAAAGAAGCGTTTCCGGGGAAGGCGGTGGAGGGGCGGGGCTGAGATTGCGCAGGCGTAATAGACGCAATCTTCGGCTGAGCCACCTACACCCGGGTACGGGCCGCGGGGAAGCGAAGTGTGCACATGCGCAAGATGAAGAATGAAGGCGAACGGAAGTGAGGCATGTTAAGCGGTAGAGTTTGCGTGCCCTCTACTGGGGTAGCTTGGAGAGAAGGGGCGCAACCCGGAGACTAGGGAGCGGAGTGGGCAAGAGCCAGGGAAAGATGTTTAGGAATTAACGAGTAGGTAAGTGCTGATTCTACTCTCCCTCTTCTAGTTAAAGCCTGGGATAACTTTAAACGAACCTGCCAGCTCTTCCATGATTTTGCCAATGTTCCCGTTTTACAGCTGATTAAGGCTCAGAAAAGGAAAGCAACATGCCTCAAAGAGGTAGAAGACGTAGAGTTAGTGCCAGTCAGGATTAGAATTCCCGTGCCGGGGCGCCTGGGTGGCTCAGTCGGTTGAGCGTCCGACTTTGGCTCAGGTCATGATCTCACAGTTCGTGGGTTCAAGCCCCGCTTCGGGCTCTGTGCTGACAGCTCAGAGCCTGGAACCTGCTCCCGATTCTGTGTGTCCCTCTCTCTCTGCCCCTTCCCCGCTCATGCTCTGTCTCTCTCTGTCTCTCAAAAATAAATAAATGTTAAAAAAAAAAAACTTAAAAAAAATCTGGTGCCAACATCGCAGCAGTAATTTCGTGTTACTGGATAACAGCAAGGCTTGGACATGTACGAATGGGATAGTCCTTGCCCTCTGACACAACCTAATTATTAGAAAGGCAAAGTAGTGAGTGTTTTATAATGTGGGTGTCAGTTTATATTTATATGTACATATATATTTGAAATAGAAGATAGGACAGATTCTGAAGTCATAACCTAGGAGCAGATTCCGACCCTACCTTGCCACCATGACTGTTTTCTTTCTGCCTTTTCTGAGTCCACATAGCGTAGACAGTAAATATTTGCTGAATGAGTCAAAACAGAGGAAGAATAACAGCAAATTGATGAATCACGTTCTTCCTGCCCCAGCAGATCAAAACCCCTTCACTTCATTGAGTCTAGATCCCCCTTCTCCAGAATGGAAAGAAAGGAATTAACTGCTTCCAGAAAAAGAATCTGGGTTTTAGAGCCAGCTCTACTAGCTGTGTGACTAAAAAGCCACTTCCTTCTTTAAACCCCCAGCTTCCCTGATTATGAAATGAGGAGTTAGACAAGATTAACACTTGCCAACATTCAATCTACCCTCCACTAATTAGTTTCCCATTAAAAAAACTTATAGAAGACTCATGTAACTGCCAATCAGAACTTCTGAACAGCATGTGATAATCATTTTTATCACCTTGAGTCTATACAATTCCAGACGAAAGTAAAGAAAGGTGAGACTTTATCAAGAGTAAGTATGTGACTTCCTTTATCATTCAGAAATACTGTAAACAGTTCCCTTGGACTCCAGTTGGGAATTCATTAAGGCCCAAAGATTTCTGAGGTGCTTTCCAGCTCAACCATTCTTTTAGGTGCCTGAATTCAGATCAACAAATATATATTCAAATCCCTCTGGTCCACTGATTACGCATATGATCTAGTATTCCTGAGAAAACTTCTGTTTATCAAATACCTACATGATCACGATCTTGTTTCATCCTGGCAATTTGAGAAGGTTGATATTATTATCCCTCTTTTGAAAGTGAGGAAATGGAGGCTCAGAGAGGGGGCGTGACTCTACCTACGTCAGAGGGCTCATAAGCTGAGCGGAGATTCAAACCCAAGACACCTCACTCCAAAACCTAGATAACCATTTCCGAAGAAAAAGATAAGGGGCAGTGAAATAAGCGGTGGAGTGAGGAGGTCAGGAAAAGGGCTTGAGAGGTTTTACTCAGTTCCCACAGGCAGCTTGGTCTTCCTTCCAAGTGCCAGAATGTGTGGCTTCTCCTGAGTCAGGGCCCCCTCACTCACGTCACAGCTGGGCCCTCTCCACCAGGCTCCTCCCACCTCCCACGGAGGGAAGACCCTCCCTACTCACTCTCCTGAAATGGAAAATGCAGGTAGCCTGAGGCTTAGGGCCTGAATAGCTGGAGTCTGAGGTCATTCCTGGAGCCTGGAGCTCGCCTCCGGGAAACCACCGGTGGACTTGGAGGACAGCCTATTGCACTTTCCTTTCACCTGGAGGATTTCAGCTCTTGATCTCCCACCTTTCAAAACTTGGGAAATGGGGCAACTGTGTCTGAATTTGGATACAACAAGGAAACCAAGAGCTGGGGAAAACCACAGTAACGCCCTTGGCCAACCTCCTTGGCCCATTTTGAGAATCTGACCACAGGAAGCCTGGAGAAGAAGAAAAATGAGCTTTGGACTCAGACCACAAAGCCTGAACTAGGGCCCCAGTGACCTGCCATGTGACCTTGAGCAAGTCCCTCAATATATGCTCAGTCTTAATATCCCAAACTACAAAATGAAAGAGGAGTGTTGCACTCCAACTTCCAAATGCAGTCCACGGCCTTGTGCCATCTGAATCACCCGAGGAACATACTATATTGTCAGATTCCCGGGCCTTATTGCAAGCCAAAATCTGAATCTCTAGAAGCAGAATACAGAAATCTAGATATTTAAAGAGCTCCCGAAGTGATTCAGAAGTAGAGCCAACATTTGGTAATTACAGAACAAAATGATTTGTAATTGACCTCAAACCAAATCCTCCTTCTAACAGAAAATTGCTCTGTGACCTTGCTGTGTCCTTGGCTCTCTTTAGGCCTCAGGGTTTTTTTCCATCTGGAGTCTGAGGGGTTTGGACTAGAATAGCTGATCTCCAAGGGCCTTTCCCACACTGCTAGGTTTGTGGTTCCAAACTTATGAATGAAATTTTAAACTTTAGGTCAGAGACTGAATGACAAACAGCCACAAGCTGGGACAAACTGTCCTCTGGGTCGAGAGAAGAGGAGCGCCTCTGGTTACTTGGTCACCTGAGTCGCTTCCACACTGAACTCCCAATGTGGTTCAAGGTTGACTCTTATTGGGATCACTTTCCAGATCTACCCCCATAAATCCCTTGGGAAATGTTCTCATACAGGTCTGTGGCCTTTGAGCCCTGGTTGTATTCAGATCCTGTCTCTACTACTCTATCTTGCTGGATGACCTTGGGGAAAGGACTTCATTTCTCTGAGTCTCAGTTAGTTTCCTTCTCTATAAAAGTGGCGATGAGAATAGTACCCATGTCATAGGCTGTCCTGAGGATCAAATATGTGCTCACCCCACTACTGGATATGCAGTCAGCGTTATGTAAACGTTAGCAATATTAATTATTGTTATTATTTCTTCCCTTGGAATGCGGGAGTGGTAACACCTGGTCTCTCAGATTTATGGCAAAGATCTAAGTAGATAGATGTCAGATAGAGTGAGCCCAGTGCCTGGCACATATTAGGAGCTCAGTAAATGCAGTACCTTCTTCCCTAATCCCATCCACCTGCAAGGTCCTCCAACTTCTTCCCTTTTTCCCTTTGTCCTTTCCTAGGCTGCCAGCTCACGTGATCCCTTTCAGGGAATGCTTGATGAAAACACTTTAGGAGAGGCACGTGGCTCAGGGACAGGTTATGCAACTCTGCGCTCACACTTTTCGGAAATTCCATGTGGGAGGTTGCATTTGGCTGCCTGTCCTCCGCATGGGTTCTGGCCAGTGATTTCCCCTCTCAGAAGAGAAACTGGAGAGAAAGAACTCATCATTGTCTGTTTTCTCCTTCCGACTAAGAACCTTTTGTTACCCAGAGTGTCTTAAGGGCTGTGTATGCCTCTGAGGAACATTTGCTGAGTTACCTGTTGTGTGCCAGACACTTACACAATCCCATTTGATTCTTATTTAACTTCTAAAACAAACTTATGAATTGTAGATACAATTAATAGTCCCACTTAACAGATGAGGAACCCAGGCTCAGAGGAAGGACACCATTTACCCAAGGCCACACTGCCAGTGAGTGGTAGAGCTGGAACTCTACCCCAGGCCAACCTGACTCCACATGCTACCTCTTTGCAATGCATAGTAGAAAATGTACTTGGATATTACTATTTACACGGGGCTTTCACCTACATGATCTTCCTACCATCCCAACAGCCCTAGGGAGGTAGGTATTTACATTTTCCCTATTTTACAGATGAGGAAACTGAGGCTCAGAGGAAGAAGCTCAATGGTCAGTGCTTTTCTGCAAATCCTCTATGGAGGGCAGATACTACCAGGGACTCCAGTAGGTGACTGGGCCTCCGAGGGCATTGTTTCTCTTGAACAAAGAACTCATTTCCGGGGGTTGGTTACCAGGTCTAAGATACCCCAGGAGGAGGAAGAGAAGTGAGATTTTCTGAAACAGTTGCTGTACTCCCCAGGTTTTCTGACCCCACCACGTATGATACTCTCTGCCCCTCCGTAGAAATTATTCCTTGCTCTGACTTGAAGAATTCAGAGCTTTATTTTAAGAAGAAAAGCTGTTTTCTTCACCTTCCTTTTCATCATTCATGTATTCAATCGATCATTCGATAAATATTCACTGATCACTTACTATGTGCCAGGAACTGAATAAAGTAAATGAAGAGAAAAACTCTGACCTCTTAGAGTTTGTAGCCTCATGGAAGATACAGACAATAAACAAGTACAAACCAACAACTAAAACTCAACATTAATAGTGAGAAGTGCTATGAAGGAAAATGGGGATACGGGAATAGAGAGCAATGGAGGAGGGAGGGTGAGAGGGATTACTTCAGAAATGGCAGTCAGCAAAGACCTCCCTGAAGAGGTGGCATTTGAGCAGAGATGGGATGGAAGTGAAGGATGGAGCCAACTGGATATCTGGAAAGAACATTCCAGAGAAACGGAACTCAAATGCAAAGCCCTGAGGCAGGAATGAGATTGGCATATTCTCCAAATAGCAAGGCCAGTGTGGCAGGAACAGGGAGCGGTGGAGGCCATGGCCATCCACTCTTGCCTGAGAACTTCCAGTTTACAATTCAACATCACCTTACAACACTCCTGGGAGCTGTGGGCGGTGGGCGGTGGCCGGTGCGGGTAGGCAGGAGGGATGGGAAGAGGAAAGCAGATTTATTCATTCACTCATCCAACAAATATTTATTGAGTGCTCACTATTTTGCGGGCACTGGGCTAGCCTCTGGTATAGGAAACAGACATAGTCCCTCCCCTCGGGAAGCTTCTGATGGAGCACGGGAGATACACAACAAAGCCAGAGGGGAAAAAAAAAAACCTGTAGAAATAGATGTTGTGGTGAATGCTCTGAAGGAAGCAATGTAAAAGAAGTTGGGCAGAAAGACAGATTGGCCTCAGGGGAAGGTCTAAGGAAGTGGTGTGAAAGCAGTAGGCCTGAAAGATGAGTGGAGTAACCCAGGGCAAGGATGTGCCCGGCAAAGGAGACAGTGTTTATGACAGTCCTGTCATCACATGAGGATTCTCCTTTATCGGAGGAGGAAACAGACCCATGATGGGAGTGAACTGCCCATGTCATAAGTCAAATGGCTCGTGATGTTTCTGCTGCACCAACAGCTTTTGCTGTTGGCAAAGAGCAGATTCTGATTTTTGTGGCATCTAGAAAATAGTTGCGCTATCTCCACCTTGACCAGATGGTGGATGGAGGCTGGGGGACAGGGCCTGAGGGACAGGGAAAGTTGGGAGGAACAGGAGAACTCAGTTGAATGTTGGTAAAGGAGCAGGGTGGGGGGAGGGGGTTCAAAGCCTCCCACTTTGTATGCTGCACTTCAATCCCAGGGCTGAGGCATGTGAGTCCCATGGTGCTATGCCTCCCATGGGTAAGTGCTCAGATGATGGTCTCTGTCAAGGATACAGAGGAAATAGAGTGTATGGAAGGACCCTAGGGCTAGAAACCAAGGGATCTGGGTTTAGAGGAAGCTTTGTAACCTGGACAACTCACTTCACCTCTCAGCTTTATTTCCTCAACTGTAAACTGGTTGTAATAACACCAGCCCTGGCTACCCTCTGGGATGGTTTGGAGTATATAAATGCAATAACTTAGACAAAATTTCTGAAGAACTACCTAGCACTCTGTGAATCGTTGGGATTGCTATTATCTATGCTTTTCTCTAGCTGTCAGAGTAGGGGACTGAATGGGAAGCACACACTTGTATGCAGGAGGTTCTCAGGGACAAGCCTCTCATTCTCTTTTCCAGCATCTTCCTCTCTGCTCCTTTGGGGACAGGACACTTCAAAATGTTTTTGTGAGGAAAACAAGAATCAGAGCTATAAACTCAGTGAGACAACATAGTGAGACTGGATCAGAGAAATCTGATTTAAAGTCTCTATTAGTCAGCTATTGCTGCATAACAAACACTCCCCTACCCCCAGATCTCAGTAGCAAACAGCAACAGCATGTATTTGTCAATCATGAGTTTGAAGGTCCCCTGGGGCAGCATTGCTACAGTTTTGTTGTCATTTCTCCTCTCTAAGCCTGTTTTCTCATCTGTAAAATAGAAGTAACACTACCAACTTCACAGGGTCAAGGTGAGGATGATGTTCAACACTTCTTCTAACTAAAGATACTCTCTGCTCAGGGTACCATATAAGGTAGGTTATGTTCACCCTTGAGGCCAACTAGTAATCCAAGAAGCAGTTTGACCTAAAACCTCTCACTCTGGGAGACAATGAAGGCCATTGGCTAAGCCAATCAGACTGACTGTCCCCCAAATTCCAACCAGAAAGAGAACAAGTCAGTCAAAGCGAGAAAGGCACCCACCCAGGAAGAAGAAACACTCTCAAATAAAGACCACACAGGCTTCAAGAGCTGGAGAGAAGTTGGCCAAACCCTGGAATCACTGAGTTCTTGATGTCTTCCTTTCTGTTTTAATCTTTAGCCTTCTTATATCCTTCTAATAAGCATCAAGCTCTTTTTTTTTTCTTAAGGAGTTTGGAGTGAGACATGGTTCTTTGCAATTGCTGGAGCTGCACATACACCGAGAAGATGCCTGTAAAGTTGCCAGCCCAGAGCTTGGCATGTAATAGATCCTTAGCCACTGGTGACTACTGTTCACTAATCAGGGAGCTGCTTAAGAGCAAGAGCAGTGTCTCATTCACCGGGAGTTTTCAAAAAGCCTCTCACATAGAAGATGTTCATCAAATGTTTTTTGGATAGATGAGCAAATGAGTGAATGTGTCTAAGCCTCTAAGGACAGACATCCAAATCACATCGATTCATTTATCTATACAGCAAACATTTACTGAACATTGGCAACTTGGGCAAGTTGTTAAGGATACGTCCATGAACATGACCATGTCCCTACTCTCACGGAGGTTACATCTGGTGGGGAAACAGGTGATAAACAAGTAAGAGAATAAAGACATGATGTCAGGTGGGGAAAGTGTTATGACAAAAAAGAAAGCAAAGCAAGGAGAAAGCGATTGGAGCAGGTGGGACTATTTTTAGAATTCTTCACCATACCTTCAGTGGGTGCTGACTCACTGGTGGCCCTTGGTTTGCCTGCCTCACAATGGGGGTGCTGTTGGAATGAACGGTCCGGGAGGGCCCTTCCTTACCTAGTGTTCCCAGTTTCTGTGGTTATGCAAGGCAGTGGCTGGACATTCCACAGCCTCTGGAAACTCCAGGCTGTCATTATCTGGAAATACAGAGAGATTTGCATGGAGTGAGGAAGACCAAAGAGGGTTGGCACCATTCTGGGAGAGAGAGCCCCACGCCCACTCTCTCAGCTGTTCTGAAAATAGTGACATGATTACCTATTATTTACTTTGTGTGAGGAGCTTTTGGAGAGAAAGCTCCCCAACTCAAGACTCTTAGAGGGAGACGTCTGTGATCACAAAAACGGATATCATTTATGTGCTGGGTGTTGTCCTTAGGCACCCTACTCTCAACATGTGTGGCTCCCAAGTTACTAAAGAGAAACTGAGGCACAGAGAGGTAAAGTGTCTTGTCTCAGGTCACACAGCCAGGATGATAGCCCAGATCTCTCTGACCCTGAAGCCTGTGCCCTTAATCTCCAACATAAGAGAGAAAGGGGTGTTTGTCCAAGGAGAGGGGCAGATGGAGTGACAGGGGTCTCAGAGGAAGGAGAGAGGAGAGCTAGAAGGAGAAGGTGAGGAGGTTTTGAGAAGCCTTCCAGGAGAGGAGGCATTTGAGCTGGGCCATTAAGGGCAGGATTAGTTGTAGTTTCTTGGGCTGGTCACCTCTGGATGCTACACCTCCAGGTATGCACTTAGCCTGGGTTACCTCCGGCCTAGGAGGCCTGAGGAAAGGAGGAGGGGCAGCTTTGCCCCAGTTATAGGCCAGATCTCTCCTTTTTGAGCCACCTGCTGCCTGTTGACTTCCCGAACCCCTTCTCTTTGCTTGAAAGGAAGCTGGTGGGAGGATCTGTATGTGGCCATGCCACTCCAGACTCCTTCCACCTCAGGGGTGGAAAATAAGGAAGTAGCACACTGCAGGGGGCATGGACTCGGTACCCAGAGCTTCACCTTATTTCAGCCTCCCGACTGCCCCAAAGGGGTAGATCTTTTATCCCCTATGTCATTGAGGAACAAAATGACTTTCAAACTTTCCTCCAACTGGCAAGTGCTGAAAACAGGATTTTAATCAAGAACTGCTGGCCCTAAGCCCCTTGTGGATTGTGTTTACTTGTTATCATTTTGTTTTGTTTTGTTTTGTTTTGTTTTACTTCAGTCCCATGTAGGGAATTGGGGACTTCAGTTCATTTCACCAAACCTTTGACTAGTACATTTTGTTTTGTGGGAGCCAAAGAAGAACCCACTGAGATGTTTTAAAGGGCCTCAGGGTCTGTTCAAATTGTTTTTAACCTCTTGGGCGTCAGGAAGAGAGAACCTGAAGTTTCTTACCCCAGAAATTTGCATAGAGACACAAGCTCTATGGAAGTAGTGACCATCCATGCCCCCCACCTTGTCCCCAGTCCACGAAGCACAGGTTAAAACCCCACAAATCTACAAATAACTAAATTCAAACGTATTTCATGTCTTCAGAGAGATTCTCAGAACTTGGAGAAGGTGAAATTAATTTCATTTCAGGAGGTTAGGATAGTTTTATAGAAGAGCTTCTGCTGTCTAAACTGGCACTACTCAATCTCTTTTGTTAGTGTGCCCTCCAAATGTTTACTGAAAATTATGTATGGGGCACCTGGGTGGCTCAGTCGGTTAAGCATCCGACTTCGGCTCAGGTCATGATCTCATGGTTCGTGGGTTCGAGCCCTGCGTTGGGCTTGGTGCTGACAGCTCAGAGCCTGGAACCTGTCTTCAGATTTCTGTGTCTCTCTCTCTCTCTGACCCTCCCCTGCTCATGCTGTCTCTGTCTCTCTCTCAAAAATAAATAATAAAAAAAAATTAAAGAATTAAAAAAAAATTAAGTACTTCCGACACATTTTTTAGTTGACAGCTAAACTTTTTCATCCAAAGTTTTTTTTTTAA
>CM053576.1:14333428-14356385 GCA_028646485.1 Cryptoprocta ferox
AATTTTTTTTTAATGTTTTTTATTTATTTTTGAGAGACAGAGAGAGACAGCGCGAGCAGGGAAGGGCCAGAGAGAGAGGGAGACACAGAATCCGAAGACAGGCTCCAGGCTCTGAGCTGTCGGCACAGAGCCCGACGCGGGGCACGAACCCACGAACCGTGAGATCATGACCTGAGCCGAAGCCGGACGCTTAACCGACTGAGCCACCCAGGCGCCCCCAAAGTTTTTTTTAATTAAAAAAATGTTTATTTATTTTTAAAAGAGAGAGAGACACAGTGTGTGAGCAGGGGAGGGGCAGAGAGAGAGGGAGACACAGAATCTGAAGCAGGCTCCAGGCTCTGAGCTGTCAGCACAGAGCTCAACGCGGGGCTCAAACTCAGGAACCACAAGATCATGATCTGAGTCAAAGTCAGATGTGTAACCAAATGAGCCATCCAGGCTCATTGGATGAAGGCCACCCCCTCATCCAAAGTTTAAAGAGTTGTAAAGGTTCTGATTTTTGACATATTGTAAATTCATATACTCAAAACTAAATGTCTGTGTTATTCTTTTAAATGTATCCAGTTGAATGAAATACCCTAGGAATTTGAAGCCACAATTATCCATTTAAAAAATACATGAACAGGGGCATCTGGTTGACTTAGTGGGTAGAGCATGCAATTCTTGATCTTGGGGTTGTGAGTCTGAGGCCCATATTGTATATAGAGATAATAAACAAATAAATAAAAGATGAATAGGCTCTTCTCTAATGGAAACTTTACATCATTCTTTTTTTTCTATTCAAACTCAAATTTCCACTCCAAGTTTTACCACATAAAAATTTTACCACACGGGGCACCCAGGCGACTGGGTTAAGTGTCGGACTCTTGATTTTGGCTCAGATCATGATCTCATGATTTGTGACATCAAGCCCCAAGACAGGCTCTGTGCTGACAGTGTGCAGCCTGCTTGGAATTCTCTCCCTCTCTCTCTCTCTCTCTCTGTCCCTCCCTTGCTCTCTCTCTCTCTCTCAAAATAAATAAACTTAAAATTTTTTTTTACCATCTTCTTTTTTTTTTTAATTTTAAGTAGGCTCCTCGCCCTATGGGGCTTGAACTCATAACCCTGAGATTAAGAATCACATGCTCTACCGACTGAGCCAGCCAGGTGCCCTCCTATAATGTTCTTTTTTTGATGCTTAAATAGCTTATTAATAGCTCTATCATATTTCTCTGCCAAAAAAAATATATGTAATTGGGATCATTATTTTACCTTCTATGACCATAAGACTAGGTATCATCAATTTTCTATCATTATAATTATCACAAGGATGCATTTGATCGGGGCGCTTGGGTGGCTCAGTCTTGATCTCAGATCTCAAGTTTAAGCCCTGCTTTGGGCTCTGCACTGGGAGTGGAGCATACTTAAAATTTTAAAAATTCAATTGATCAAAACAATGTAAATATATTACAATTTTTTAAAGTCCTAAAAACGGTGCACCTGGGTGGCTCAGTCAGTTGAGCGTCTGACTCTGGATCTCAGCTCAGGTCATAATCTTTCAGTTTGTGGGTTTGAGCCCTGCATCAAGCTCTGCACTAAGCCTGCTTGGGATTCTGTCTCTCCCTCTCTGCCCCTCCCCTGCTTCCTCTCTCTCTGTCTCTCTCTCTCAAAATAAATAAACTTAAAAAAAAAAAGAAGATATATACCCCTCCCCAAAAAGAAAAAAGTCCTAAACACACTTTTAACAGTTTGATTGAAATATAACTGAAATAAAATAAATTATACATATTTAAAGTGTGCAATTTGATGTATGCATACACTTGTAAATCCGGTTCTACAAATTATAATAAATAATTCTTAAACAGCGGCAATGTTTCCTTACCAAATAGTCATGTGTCCCTAAATGAATATTGTATATGCTAGAGTGAGATGGGCTTTAGCAATAATTTTATTCCTACTTTTAATTTTTTATAGCTGTCAATCAGTGGTGTGCCAAAGCAAGATTGTACTGGTTCAATGTTTAGGAAATTTATGGGTGGTTTAGGCACCCACAAAGGATAGGTACCTTTGGTAACATGACCATTACTAAAAATTAAATTATATAAACTTACAGTTATATAAACTATATTAAAAACAAAGGAAATATATACTCAAAACTCATCATTTCCTAATTATTTCACTACATTTTATTGTTATCTATGCCTTTGATATTATTTGCACCTATTATTTTGCACTCTGTGTGATAGAAGGATTGCTCATCTCTAACCAACTCTACGTTTAGTGACATCACATTGGTAGCTTGAAATCAGCTATGGTGGGAGTATTTATACCACAGAAATTGGCAAATGGTACAGATTAGAACATCCTACTTTCCCCAACTTATTGTTGAACATTTACCAGCACACCACTGGGAAGAAATTGCTGGGAATGAAAGGAGTTTTGTTACAGCGATGTGTTGACAGATAACCAAAATCTTATAGTGATCTATCATCAAAAATTATTTTTAGTGATTCACATACTGACAATTAGATTAGGCCCTCCTTCAATTGTGTGGAAAGCAAAGATTGCAAAATCCATGTGACTTGCAAAAGGACTTCTTATTCTGACATGAAATTCACTCATTTTCTCACTTTATTTCTCAATCCTAAGGAAGGGTAATGAGAGTAGCTGGAAAAAAATTGCTTATCTTTAAATCCGTGGGGAAAAATATGATCGGCATTTGAAGCTTGCTTGACCGCCAAGGATCTCTGCCCTACATGAGATTTTCGTCCTTTGATAATAATTAAGGGAGGAAAGAGGAGAAATCACTCCCAACTCTACTTCACAAAGTATATGAATTCACAGTATCCCAGCAGAGGCCAAAACATCCTGTTTATGAGGTCATGCTTCTGCCCTAGAAAGATGCATGTAGAAATCAGTCAGGGCGAAAGATAAGTCTAGGCACCTTAGGTACTTTGATTGATTATCATCAGATGCTTCCCCCTAATAATTCCAACAGTTTCTGTACTTGGGGTCTGTATTTGGGGGCCTGAGAGGATTACCACCCCCAATCCTACCCTACTTCTCGGGAGGATATCAGGGTAAGGCAGACACACAACTTTCTTTTATTATTTTTAAAGTTTATTTACTTATTTTGAGAGAGAGAGAGAGAAAGAGAGAGAGAGCGCGAGAGAGCGGGAGAATGAATCCCAAGCTGGCTTTGCACTGTCAGCGCAGAGCCTGACACAGGGCTGGAACTCATGAACTGGGAGATCATGACCTGAGCAGAAACGAAGAGTGGGACACTTTACCAACTTAGCCACCCAGGCGCCCCACAACTTTCTTAAAAAAAAAAAAAAAGGTGGCAGTAGATCTGAGACAGACTTGCAGACTAGTTCTCAGATCAAACTTTTTTGAAATACAAAATCAGGAAACCAAATCCCTTAAAACAGGTCAGCCATCCTAAAACCAAAAAGTTTGCCCGTCGGTTGTTTTCATTCAGCTTGCTGCTAAAAATGGTTTTTACATTTTTAAATGGTTGGGGGAAAAAACAAGAATGATATTTCATGACACGTGAAAATTATATGAAATACACATTTCACTGTTGCATAAATCCTGTTTTATTAGAACACAGCCACTCTCTTTCTTGTATTTACAGCTGCTTTTGCGCTCCCGTGTTAGGGTTTGAGCACGACACGAGACCGAAACATTGAGCTCTTTACAGAAAAATTGTGCTGACCCCTTAAGGCTACGCATGTTCACGTCCCATTTGGAATATCTTCCTTATCCTTAGAAAGAAGCGTACCTGGTTTGAGGGGCGCGGTTCTAAACTGAAGACCCTGGGCAAGTCCTTCCAACCCGTGGCCTCAGTTTCCCCAAGTATGAAATGGGTTAGAGGCAGTGATCTGGGGGGGGGGTGGCGGTGGCTCTATCTGGCGGCAAATCAAAGAAATAAAGGGGACAAGGACTCGGGGTAGATCGGGAGCCGGGGCGCGCGCCGGGCGGGTCCCTCGGGGTTTCCAGCCTCGTGGGCGGCCCCAGCGCCCCGAGGCCCAGCTTTCGCAGGGGAATTCCGGGCGGGGTGCGGCGGCGGGGCGGGGCGGGGCGGGGCGGGGCCGGCCGCCGCCTATAAGACGGGCCGCGCGCCCGGCCGGACCACTCGCCTGCGCGCCCTCTGCGGACCGCCGTGCCATGGCCTCCGCTCGCCTGTTCGCGCTGCTGCTGCTCCTCGTGGGCGTCCCCGCCGCCGCCACCGAGTCGGTAGGTGCTTGGGGATCCCCGGAGGACGGCCCCGTGCCTCCTTTGTTCCTGGGGGCCTGGGATGGGGGGCTCAGGGGTCTGCGCCGCCCTCCACTGGACGCCGAGGCAGGGGAAACTTTGCTGGGAAACTTGGCTCCCGGGTCACTGGGAGGCTCCGGGCTGGGGTGGCTCCCGCGCGCGACGTGCGCCCCAGCCTGTTGCTCTTCCCGCCTCTCCTGGCCTGGCCCCACCGCGCGTTCCAGGCTCGGACGTGACTAAGCCGGTGTCACCTCTTCTCTCCCCCCCCCACACCCTCGCCCTCCTTTGGTGATCTTGGGGCCCTGGACCCCCCTGCACGCCCTCCGTAAGCGCGCAGAGCGGCGGCTCTAGAATCCGATAGGGCCTGGGTACTAGGGGCAGCGTACTCGGAAGGGAGAAGGGGGAGGGTCGTGCGGAGCCTCGTTTCGCACACCGGGGAGTGAAGGACTGAGCCCTGACCTCAGGTCTGGCCCCAGCCCTGCCGCTGGCTTGTAACTTTGGGTAAAGCCCTGCCCCATCTGAGTCTCAGGTTCCCCATCTGTACAACGGGCAGGAGGGAGCGCGGCAGGAGATGGTCAGTGCCTCTTTAGCGTCCCTACAAAGTTGGGACTCTGATCTTCTAAGGGCAGGCGGGAGGGATGATTTGGGCTCAGCACTTCACCGAGAGTCGAGTCTCTGCTTTCTTCGAGAATGCTGTTCATTTCTGCTGAACTGCAGAAGGGAAATTGGAGTACCCACCCTGAGTAGGGGGAAGGGGAAGGGGTTTGGGGGACCGAAGGCCTCAGTGAGCCTTGAGAAGCTCTCCTTCTCACTGCCGTCTGGTCCCAGTCCTAGTTTACAAAGTCCTGGGCCACCAGAAGCTCCATTCATCCCCGCCACCAGTGTTGGGGGCGGGGAGGGTGGCAATCTCATCCTGGGAAGTTGGAGGAGCAGGCATTGCTGGGAGAGTCTGTCTGTCTCCCAAGAACCCCAGCTTTGTTGCCCCCTTCATTCCCTTAATGAAGCCCCCCTTTTTAGAGCGAGCAAGTCTGTGGAGTTGAATCATTGTCCATTTTTTTATGGGGCGCCTGTTTCTCTGGGCTTGGTTAGGGGAAGTCTTTTCTGCCTGGCAGGCTTCTTTTGAGGAATCCGAGAGACCCAGAGAATAACCCACCAGCACAACTGCTGGCCTGCAGTGATGATAGCAAACATTTAGCGCTTAAGGTGTGCCTTATGGTATCCTAGTAGCGTTCTAATGGCTGTTCTAATGCCCTATCACGTTGCTTAATTCTGACAACAACCCTGCTGTTTACTGTTCTTACACTGGTCCTAGGTTGAGGTTAGCTAACTTACCGAAGGTCACACAGCTAATCAGGGGCTGAGTCATTCAAATTTAGGCCGCGGGCTTCCAAGTTCCTGCTCTTTAGGGTAAGCTGCAGTGTGATGCTTTCTGAGTGGTGGCCCTGAATCTGTTGAGATTTGGGGCTGGCTGGCCTCAAGGAATTCTGAGGTGGAAGGAAACAGGGGCCCAGAGTGAGGTGATGACTTCCCCAAACTAAGGGCAACCAAACCAAAAGGTTAGTGTCTGAGCCAAGACTCCAACCTACACCTGCCGCTCCCTGGGACAGTGCTCTAAATTAGGCCCTGAAAGGTGTGTTGAGTCCAGCAGCTGGGGAGCCCTCCAAAGGAATGCCACGTGGGGTCCTGGTGGCCTGGACAATGGGGGGGGTGGGGGGGGGGAGAAAGACCCAGGAGGTTGTGAGGGCACTGCACGGGCAGTCACATGGGCAGTCTCAGTTCAGAGGCTGCTGAGTCTGCGGGTGCTTCAGGGTGAGGAGCAGACAGCTGTGTCCTGGGGTCAGTCACAGTCAGAAGGATATGGTTTGGGGGAGGGCAGCTGTGTCCGCCCTGGCACGGTGACCCATCAGCTGGGGGAGAAGTAGGCCCTGAGCAGCTGCTTCCTGAGAGAGGTGTCTGGCTCTCATCCTGACCTCAACACTCCCCTTCCTGGTGAATGTCAGGGACCTTCCACCTCTAATTGGGTCACGGGGCTTCCCCTTTTGCCTCCGCCGCCTCCTTCCTTCCAAGGTTGTGGCCGGGAAAATCAGACCTAGTCATAGTTGGATCGATGTAATGGAGGCCCGCCTTTTTCTTTTTGCAGGTGGAGAAAACAGGCCCCGGGAGAAGGGATTTGCTAATTGCAGTTATGAGGTGCTGAGTTTTCCACATGCTAGGTCTGGGCATTTTATCCTCACCAAAAAAAAAAAAAAAAAAAGCAAAAACAAAAACCCAGCACGTGGGGATTATATTATGCCCACTTTACAGATGAGGGAACTGAGGTCCCTCTCCAATAGTGCTACTGAGGCCCCTCCCCAAGTTTCAGGTTTAAGCCAAAGGCCTGCCCTCCCCTTGGGCGATACCCGACCCCCACCCCAAGTGCTCGGTGCCACAAGGTTTGGGAAGGGAACCCAGGCTGAGCAGACAGCCTCTTCTCTGGCGGGGCTTGCCATCCCAAACCAGTTCTTCCTGTCCAGCGGCGAGCATTCCCCTGAACTGCCTTCCTGCCACTCCTTCCCTAGCCAGTTAAAGGCAGCCCTGTTTTGGGAGCTGGACCCCTCCAGAGGTGTTGCTGCCCAGGGTCACAGCCTGCTGAGGTGGCATCGGGCCCAGTGGGTTCTGGGGAAATGTCCTTTAGCTTAGAGATGTTTTTGGTCTCCTTGAAAATTCTCCCCTTGATTGCACTGGGGTGGGAGTAGGGCAGAAGCCCAGGGGGTCTAGGGCCCTTGAGTGGTCAGTGAGAGCTCTGTGGAATTCTTAAAGGCCCAGAGAGCTACTAAAGAATATATTTTGGGCCATGGTTTGGAGGGTTCTGTGAGGTTGACGTCCCCCATCTGTAAAATGGGGTTTGAAACAAATGACCTTGAGTTTCCTTTTCAGCTCAAGTATTCTATTAATACTGAAACATCTACTCTTGGAAAGGGGCTGTAGAAACCCTCCACACCTAAGGCATTCCCTCCCTTGAAGAAACTTAAAGTTTGTGAGAGAATTAAATATACCGCCCCAAATTCTGAGTCTCACCCCCATCCCCACCACACATACCACTTCCACCCACACACACCCGGGGGGAGTTCTGCCCTATTTATCTTCATCGAAATACTTGTCCCTTACTTAGTACGCAGGAAATGTTTGCACGAATGAATAAATTCATGCATGTAACTTCACTCTAAAGGGTGCATTGAAGTTATTTATCACTAATATGAATGCCTGCCAGGGAAACTGTGAGGTAGGATTTATTATCTCCATTTATACAGGAAACTGATGCTCAGAAGAAAGGTAGTGGCTTGCCAAGGTCAGAACCAGGTCTCTCTGATAATACAAGGTGTCTGGTTTGAGCATCCTCCGAGAACATTCCGGATGAGAAATTCTGGCTGGGTTTGAAGGCAGATACCTTGGGTTCTACTTCCTGAATTGGAAGCAAATATGCCCTATCTCTGGGTCTCGATGTCCCCAGCTCTGTAATGAGGTAGGCCCAAAGCCCTCCAAGGGTCCTCCCTGCCCTGCAAACACACTGGTGGGGGGAGGGGAGCTTTCTTGGCCCCCTTGGTAAAGAACCTAAAGGAGAGGAGAAGCTGGGGGGTGGAGACATTCAGCTCCTGCCATCCCCAGCTCCTGGAAACAGAAGGCTTTTGCAAGGACTTGGAGCACAGGGCCGCCCTGAATGGGGAGCTGGGAGAGCCAGGCTGGGCTTCCCGCCCCAGTTCCCTCTTGGGAAGAATTGGCTGCTAGTTGTTCTCAGCCTCCTGGACTGGTGGGTGTGATTTCCAAATGACCATTTAAAATTGGGGGAAGGGGCTGGACTGGGCCTGTGAGTCACTGGAGGAGAGCGGTGGCTGGCCTGAGTCACCCATTTCCTTTCAGCCTCTTGGCTAGTAGGAGGACTCTGGTGAGGGTGTTGGAATAGGCTCCAACACCTCGTCCCCTGAGAGCTGATTAAAGACAGTCAGTGTCTCAGTGTCCAGGACCTTTGAGGGGATGCCCAGGAAATGCTAGTAGGAGGCTTCAGACCTTCCAGGTGCCTCGTCCTTGTGGACTTTGACCGGGTGTGAATTCCTCCAGTCCTTTGTTTCCCTTAAAGCAGAACTCAGGCTGCCCCTGCTCTGAGCTCCCAGAGCAAAGCCGGTATGTAGTCCAGGTGGGATTGGACCCCAGGAGTCTCTGATTTTTCTGAGCACGCCCCCCCTCCCCTTACCTCCTGGAACCGGCAGGAGGGCCCTGGAACAGTGACCTGGGGTTAGGCAGACCTAACTTCATAGGTGCGAAGGCCACCTCTTCCTAGCTACATGGCTCTGGGCATGTCACCCAGTCTCCCCAGCCTGTGCTTCCTGGTGGGTAAGAACATCAGGGTTGCGGTGGGGCTGGTAGGGAGGCTGCATTCTGTGTGACATCCATGCCAGCTGGCCCGGTGCTTTTGAGGATCCCACTCCCCCCCCCCCACCACACCTGGGGCCCCTGGAACACTTTCTTCCCTCCCCCCCCACAGCTGCAAGGTGGGAAGGGAGGAGTTGAGGGTGGGGCACATGGAGTTCAGATCTCCTGTTTGTTTTAGAAGTGGGCTGTTTGCTAATTATCAGATGGGTTTATATTTAAACAAGAACCAGTTCTCAGCAGCCCCACCCCTCCTGCCGGCATCTGTAGGAACCCTTTGCTGAGCTGCTTGCAGCCTGCAGGGTGATGGGAGGAAGGGGGGGAGGCGGTTGCTAAGGGCAGGGGACCACCTAGGCACTGCCCAGAATGGGGTCACCTTCCTGAGCTGGAGGGGCAGAGTTTCTAGTCCTACGGAGGCTGAGAGAATTGCAAGCGTGGAGGGGGGTGTGATGGTGGGCAGGAAGGGACGGTGTCTGAAAGGCCAGTTTTCACACACTTTGAGTGCACAGTGCCTAGAGACGGAGGAGAAGGCCTGTGTCAACAGTTGGGGCCTGATTCCACCCCAGGAGGACTAGAAACCCGGCTTCTTGAGCTGGTTTGTCATTAACTCACTAGTGACCTTCAGGCGCAATCCCACACCTGGCCAGGCCCTTTAGCCCTGTCTGCTGGAGGCAGGGTGACTGGAAGTGGGTACATTTCACAGCCAGAGAAACTTGAGTCACCAGCCCAGCTCTGCTGCTCACCCCGGGACACGCAGTTCGTTAATAAGTCACTTCACCGATGTGTCCTCTACAAAACACCTGTGTCACTCAACTTGTAAAGTATTTGGCAAACTTGTAAAGTGCTGGCTCGATTTGGGTTTATCATTAGTGGCGAGACCAGGGCTCTTAACCTGGCTGGATGTTGGCTTTGGGGAGGTGGTATCTGTGCGCATGCTGAAAAATGTAGACCGAGGGGTACATTTCTCGGGGTTCAAAACTTTTCATCCTTACCCAAGACTGCCTGGAGTCCCCAGGAGATCACTCTGTGATTTGAACAGTTCTTCCCAGCTTTGGCCCACTACCTATCCCTGCTACTTTTCACTACCTCTGTGCCCCTGGTTACTCACCACCCCCACCCTTTGGCCAGTCCCTCCTACTCAGCGGCCCCCACCTCTCCTTATTCTGCCTCTCTCCTCCCCCACCCTGCAGGCCCAGAGCTCCGCTGCCCCAGTTTTCTCTGGCACAGTAGAGGAGGCTGCTAGTCAGGTGACACCTGGGGTAATGGAAAGGGGAGGCAGGGAGAGGCTGGTATGTGTGGAAACAGTGACTTGGTGGAGCCTGCCGGCCCCAGCCAGGCCTACAGGACTGGCTGTGCCACTGGAACCTCAGGGCCTGGGGGCAGGGATGACCCGTGGCCGGTCACAGAGTGGGAACACTCCTCGCCTAGGGGAAGACCTGCTGGGAGACGTCTGTGGGACAGAGTGACTCTAGAGCAGTGGCTTCCCTGCGTGGGGGGGGGGGGCGGGGGCGGTGTGCAGGGCAGGGAGGCTGGGAAGGGGCAGGAAGCCAGCACCCAGGGCTGATCTAATCAGCCGAGACAAGGCTATCTACTCTGCTCCTGAGAACACGGGAGGCTTGTTTATGTCCTGCCCGCAGATCCAGCAGGGACTTCGGATCTGCTGCCTAGATTACAAGCCCCAGCTTCAATGCACCTCTGTCTCTGCAGCCCTCGGGGAGCCAGCCCCCTCCTGGCTGTCTCCAGCGGTAATCGGAGCAGTGCCCAGCTTGGTTACCAGGCCTCGAGACAGAGGGAGGCTTGTCTCTTCCCGAACCGTCTTTTACAGGTGGGGAAACTGAGGCCCAGGGAGGGGATCTCCCAAGGTCCACCTAGGAGTTAGTGGCAAGGGTGCTGCATCAGCTGCTGGCAGGGGGATGTCCAGGGCTGCAGAAGCTCCCACCTCTGCCCCCATTCCTAGCTGGTACCCCAGGATCCTGGAGCCCTCACTGTGGAATGGGCTGCCGTGGGGGGCGGGGGTTGGTGAAAAGTTGGCTGCTGGCAGTGCCAGGACTGGCTTGGCTCCTGAGTGATTGTGTTCAGAGTAACCCGACCTTGGGGTGGGCAGAGCTGACATTCGAACCCCCACCCTAGCCCCACCCCTACTCCCAGACCTGGCTTTAACCCTTCAGTCACCAGAGCACCAGGTTGTGGATTGGTGTGTGGTTTCTTACTGCCTTCTGGATATTGTTTTCATCCCCAGGGCAGGGCAGGAAATACTCTGGGAGTACAGGTCCCCAAATAGAATGTCAGGCATCTCTCTCTGGTCACTGCCATTTGCTCCTTTTGGAAAAATATAGCAGAGTTTTCTCTGCCTCTATCTTAGGACAGGTGGTCCAAGTCGTGCGACCTTGAGCAGGTCTGTGCCCATCTCTGGGTCCCTTTGCAGTCTCCAGGGACCTGCTTGGTTGTTGAAAAGTCTCTGGTCTCAGAAGCAAAATGAACACTCATTACAGGGTTATGTCCCTTCATGATTTGCAACCCGCCCCGCCATCCACTGACCACCTTTCTAGCAATGGAACTGCTTCTACAGCTTTTTCCAGGTCTCTCTGACCTTTTGAGCACTAATCCCTTTAGCCAGAAGGAAGACAGGTGGGGATTAATAATAGCTACTACTCAATGAGCACCTGCTGTGTACCAGGCCATATGCTGGGTCCCTTGCACACAATGATGCATTTCACCTAATCCTCCTCATCCTGCGAGGTGCTCCTAGCCCTGGTTACCAAAAGAGAAAACTGAGGGTTCAGGCTTCAGTATACCCCAAGGCTCCCAAGGCTCCTGGAGTTAGGAAGTGGCCGTGGCCAGACTGTTCTTTGCTGGTGGGGGTCCTGGGTTTCTGGTGAGGTGTAGAGCTCTGATTGTGACTCATCCTGGGGGATATCTGACCCTTCAAAAAGCGGGGGGGACGGTGGGGGAAGGCAGTGACAACCAACGGTCCCTTCTGGGGATCTCCTGTGAGGATAACCGGTGGCTTTAGTAAAGTTAGGAGTCCAGTGTCCTTGCCGCCCCCCTGTTGAATTTGGCTTGCCCAGTTGTCTTTCTGCTCTTACCTCCTGAAAAAGGTCAAAAGTGTCCCTGACCCTACCTCTGCTGGGGAAGGGGGTGGGGGTGGGGGAGGGACGGAGGCTCTCCTCCCTCTTTTCCTCCCACCAGCTCTTGGTTAACCAGGCCTTGACCCTGAACTCCCTGGTGCCGCAGCCAAATTTTTGTTCTTTTGTTTAAGCAATATCACTTTCACCTTTGTTTGCTCCCTGGTGGGGCCTGGCCTGGCCCTGTGGGGTTGGGGTGGAGAGGTGACTTGTGGGTGGCAGAGAGAAGTCTGGTTGTAACTGAGGCATGGTCTTGAGAAATATCTAGGTTCAAAGCTCTGTTGCTTTCTAGTTGTGTGACTTTGGATAAATGACTCCCCCCACACCTCAGTTTCCTGCAAGATTGGGCAGAGAGCATGGTATAAGACTCTCATGCCCGTAAAATGAGTTCATCAAGAGAAGAGCGCGGCGTGGTGCCTGGCACATCGTGGATACGTGAGCTAGTCACCCCAGCCCCTGTGCTTTTCTCTGGTGACTGAAGCTGCAGGACTTTGGGGTGGGGTTGGTGACCTTTTCCTAGCTTCTTTCCATGCTTCTAGCATAAGGACTGGATGCGGAATATGGCTGTACTGTCAGCTGCGGCCTGTGGGTTTGCCAAGACCCTTTCGTTTTGCAGCCAAAACCCTTGAAGCTGGGAGGGAGGACGACTCCAGCCTGGAGCCAAAAGACCTAGGTTCTAAGTCCAGCTCTGCCGCCAACTGCTTGGGTGACCTTGGCAAAGTCCCTTGTCTTTTAATCTGTTTGCTGGGTTATAAAATGAGACCGTCGGGCTCATTGGCCTCAGATACCTTCTATTGGCAGGTGTTAGTTCCTTTAGAACAAAACAGCACCTACCCTCTCTTCTGGGGATAATCTGGGGAGGCATCCAGCATCTCCGGCCCCAGGCACTGACCCCAGGTGTCCACCAGCCCCCGGGGTAGATAGGGTCTGTGGGACCCAGGCCCACGACCTTATTCAGCTGCTGGTTTCCATTGTGCTCTGTGAGAAGGGAGGCCTGAGGGCCCATCGAGGGTGCCTGTGCCTGCGCACACACGTGAACACGCATTCCTCGGGCAGGGATGGGGTGAGTGGAGAACAGGTGGGGTAAGCTCAGCTGGAAGCAGGGTGGGGTCCCTCTCTGATCAGGGCTGGGTTTGGCTACTGGGTGGCCTGGTGGCTTCTTCAAAGCCACCCGGACTGAATGGGCTTTGTCTGCAAAGTGGGTGAGGCAAGGGAGGGCTGTTGGCATTCCCTCCCCCTCCCCGCCCATGGACATGAAGGGATGCTTGCCCACAGTCCCATGGAGTTGGGTCCTCTCTTGCTGGCCTCGTCTTAAAGCGTTCCCACTGGGGAATTTCCCTCTTGTCAGGAGACGGGCAGAGAGGATGCTTCCAGAGTTCGAGATTTGCTTTCCTGTGTCCTCTCCTGAGCCTCCCCGCCCCAGGCCCCGGGACTTGTGACTTGCTGGAGAAAGAAACGTTGGCTCCTCTAACGCAGCCTTGAGAGCCCCGGAAGAGGTATCTGCCAGGGTCGGATGCCGCCCGTGCCTCTGGGCCCTGGTGCAACCTTAGACAAGTTGTGTGTCCTCTCCGGGAACCCGGTATAGAAAGCAAGGGCGAGGGGTCTCCAGGCGATCCCTAAGAGGGCTGAACTGGGAGTGAATCAGGGTTTCAGTGCTCACGGGGCCTGCCTCCTCACCACACCTGCCTCCTCTCTTAGCCTTCCTTTAGCCGAAAGCAGTAACTCTGAGCCAGTCCGCATGCTCATCCCAGGAGTTGTTTTGAAACACCCCCTTAGCACTTGCACAGACCCAAAGAAAGGCAGGATGTATAAACTACATTCTGGGGCTCATGGGGATGAGGGGTGGGGAGGGTCTCCTCCTGAAACCACCCAGTGTTGGGACCCCAGCCCCTGCCTTGAGGACTTGGAGCTCAGGCTCCCACAGCCAGTCTGGTCTCCAAGCTTGGTCAGCAAGTGGCCGAAGTCCCCTCTTTCTCTCCTGGGCTGGATTTGACCTCCACTCACCAGGGCTCCCTCCTAGTTTGGGTGGTCGGGCCCTCTGGGTACACATGTGTTCGTGTGTGTGTTCTTTTGTGTGTGTGGTTAAAAGCTCAGGTGACCCGTGCCTGGGTTCTGGTCCAGTGTGGCCACTTTCTGCCAATGTGACCTTGGGCAAAAAAGATCTCTCAGGAGGACCTGCTTCATGCTAAGTGCTTAGGAGGTCCTGCTCTCTCAGAATCTGGGCCTGGGGGAATTCGCTTTGCGGCAGGGACCTCGCCCCAGGGACAGTTTCGCAACCACCCGGAGCCCTCCCCAGCTGCCAGACTAAAGCCACAGGCACGGGGCTGTGGGGCTGTGGGGCTGTGTGCGGGGGCTGGAATTCCAGCACTAGTAGCTCAGCAGCTCCTGATTCCCGAGTCATGAAGTCATCCCCAACCGGGGCTTAACCCCTTCTGGCTCCCCACCCCCGTGTGTGCCAAGTATTCTGGGAAGATTCTCCCATCCGGTGGAAGAGGGCTGCGTGCCCACTGCCATCCCCCTGGTCTGACCCTGCTCCCTTCCGGGAATCCAGCACATGCCCTGGCAGGGGGTGGAAGAGGGGATGACAGTCAGGTTCTGCCTGTCTCTCCCCGGAAGCCAGCGGAGGAAGCCCAGGAGGAGCCTGGGCCTCGCCTGCACTGGTTACCTTGTCCTAGGAACAGATAATTCCTTCTCGGGCTCCCCCGTGTCCCTGGCAGTCTCCTTCCGGTGAAGGACAGCCTGGGGCAGTCAAAAGGAGACCTGACCTGGCCTCTCTCCACTCTGAGCTGTGCAGCTAACTCCACCATGTGACCTCAGGCAAGTCACTGCCCTGGTCAGCGTTCAAATTCTCTCAAATTCTGTGAGATGGAAGGGACAGGACCTCCCTGGCTTCGGTAGCTGGTGTTCTGTGGTTCTGAGCAGAGCCCCGGTCTCCTCCAGGCAGGGGCTTCGGGAAAGAAGAGGAGAATGTTTTGAGGAGGGGTGTGTATGGAACTTACATCGAAACCCTATCTCTTTTGGCAAAAGTAGACACTTTGATATTTGAGTTAATTAACAAAAAAAATGAACTCTGCCCAGGACTGGTGTTCTGTGGGAAGCCTTCCCCCCACAGCTAAGGGGAACAGTGGTGAGCCTTCTAAACGCTCCCTACCCTCGTGAGCTCTAGGCGATGGGAACAGAGTAGCTGATGTACTTGAAGGACCTTGGGAAAGCCTTTGCCTCCCTGGACCTTGATACTTTGCTTTGGAAAGCTTCTCAGTGGAAGTAGGCTTAAGATTCTGCTGTGATGTGACAGGCTGGGTCCCTGTGGGGTAGGGGCTGAGGACATTTGTGGGCGATGGAGTGGATGGTGCCTCCCACAGAACAGAGCCTGTTCCTTATAAAGCTGGGTATGAGAGTGTGTGTATTTGTGAGTCACCGGGGCTGCGCAGCACCTGGCCTGAGGCCTCCCTGAGGTGTGGGTGAGCCAGCACTGTCCGCCCCAGCCCAGTCTGATGCAGCTGGGAAAGGTGTCCTGGACTGGGGAAGACCAGGGCCAGCAGCCCTCTCCGTGCCACAGGTGAATCAGTGGCAACTGTGTCTGCGCCCGAGAACCCTGGAGTGTCCCACCCTCCAGCCTGTGTGGCTGCTGCAGTCAGGCAGCTGGATGCTGAAGCCTCCTTCTTCCACTTGCTACTTGTGTCAGAGGGAAATGCCCAGTTTCCCTGGTTGTAAAATGAGGTTGCAGACATGCCTCTGGAGTTCATAAGAACAGGGGCTGGCGCGTAGTAATTGCTTGTAGTAAATAGTACCTAGTAGTGTTTCATGTTCTGATTATTACCAACTTTATGATTTTTATTAGCCCAGGATGGGAAAGAGATTTGCCTAAGGTCACACAGCAAGTTAGGGGCCAGGAGGGGTACCTGATTCCTTTCCAGCACCCCAGGTTACCTTACTGAATGCCCACTCCACTGCCTTTCGGGGCTCGGGGGCTGTTGTCGAGCACCAGGGGGCTACTGATGTGTCCGCAGAAGTGGCTGATGTAACTCCTTTTTTCACCCTAGATCCGAGAGACCGAAGTCATCGACCCCCAAGACCTCCTAGAAGGCCGATACTTTTCGGGAGCCCTCCCAGACGATGAGGACGTCGGGGGGCCCGGGCAGGAGCCCGATGACTTTGAGCTGTCTGGCTCTGGAGATCTGGGTATGGAGGGTGGGGTGGGCAGGCTTGGGGTCATGGGGCTGGAGGAAAAGTGGCCTCACAGACCACAGGGGAGTGAGCTTGTCTTGAGACTTGGATTTGTGTGGGGGTTTTCCAACAGAGCTCCTCCCCTTTCAATAAAGGGGAAACAAAAGTAACTATCCAGCCTTCTCCACCCCCTGGCAGCCCTCCTTGGGCGGGTTATTTGTTGCTTTGAGTTCGTTTTGTAGCTGTAGGTTTTCTGAGCACCAGCCTGGACCTGTCTGCCCGTGGCTGGGGGCCTGGTGGGGGTGGGGCTGGAAAGAACTGATAGTGTTTTCTTCTTTTGAGAAGGAGAAGGGCCAGCTCCAAAGCCTGGGAGCGTGTGTGGGCAGAAGTGTGGGTGGACAGCCAAGACAGAGCCCCTGCTTCAGAGGGGGAAGGGAGGGTGTGAAGGGGCCCAGGGGGGCCGGACCAAGGGCCAGGGCAGTTCATGGTCTTCTGTGACGCCCTGGCCCTGGCTCCTGGGCCACACAGAGCTGCTGAGAGGCATCCCTTCTCTGTGCAGGGTGGTGTGACAATTCGAAGTTTGAGCTTTGGCGTCCCATAATCTTGAGTTCAAACTGCCTCTCTGTGACCTGAGCCTTGGTTTCCGAATCCGTAAAATAGTGAATCAGCGAGCTGGGGATTGGACTGAGTTAAAGCTCTCTTGGCACATACTAAGCACTCAGTAAATATCTTAATGTTACGATTTCTGATATTTAATATTCCAGTCTAGAGTCTTCTCAAAGGAATCCCTTGGGAATCTTGTTCAAATGCAGACTCTGATTCAGTGAGCCCTGAAATTCTGCGTTTCTAACCGGCTCTAGGTCCCTGATCCAGACATACCAGAGCAAGGGTTTGGAGCTGACAAAGCATCTCTGCTCGGCTACCTGCCTAGCAGTCTTGTGAAAGAGCCAGGGAGTAGGGTCTTGGGAGCCCCATTTTACAGATGAGGTGACTGAGGCTGGGGTGGGAATGGTCACTTACTGTACACCGAGCATTTGAGGGCTGCGGGCAAGATAGGACTCCCACCAGCCGTGGCTGAAGAAGGGGGAGCCTCATATTCACACAGCTTTTCTGACTTTACAGATGACTCAGAGGACCCCCAGATCTTCCCCGAAGTAATTCAACCCTCGGTGAGTAGCTAACGTGCTTCTGCCTCTCCCCACTTGCTCCTCTGTGACACCTGTTGAGAGGGGCCCATAAGTGAGGGTCTGACCTCACTCTGCAAGAAAGCTTATATTTGTGGCCATGTCTCCTTAGGGGCTGGTACAACTGTGGGTCATGGCCGTCTGTCCTGCAGGGATGATCACTCTCAACACTTAGATTGTTTCCAGCCCCTTTTCTGTGCATTTCTAGGTATTTCTCAGCATTAATATCAAATTATATATACAGCTTGTGTGCTGCAGTTTTCACTTAAAAGTGGACAGGAGTTTATTTCCTCATATAATTAGATGTTCTTTTCCGTTTTTATAGGTCGCATAATCATCGTTCATTATTTTCCTCTTATTGATGGAAAAGTTGTTTATGATTTTTCGATACTCTAAAATTTTAACACCACCCCAGGCATCTTTCACTCAAGTCTCTGATGAGCATCGTGGGATAGAGTCCCAGAGGCAGAGTTGCTGCCTTAGAGGGCAAGCGCTTTCCGCAGTTTTGCCGCACGGCCCTCCAGGATGGCGGTTCTAGAACACTCACTGACCGGCAGGGACGCCTGCTTCTCTGTACCCTCGGTCACATGATTCATTCCTCATGGGGGACAGATCCACTAGACAGGTTGAGGGGAAGCATTTGATGGCCTGATTGTTGAGAGGTTGTGCTGAATTCAGCACCAGGACCATACGGTTCAGCCGGCAGGATGGCAGAGGCAGACACCCTCCCTGGCCAAATACTCCTGTCCCTGCCCTGGGTCCCTCCCCAAAGCTGAGTATTTTATCTCTTCTCCTTCCGCCCCATCCAGGTGCCTCTGGATAACCATATCCCTGAGAGGGCAGGGCCTGGGAGCTGGGTCCCCACCGAACCCAAGGAGCTGGAGGAGAATGAGGTCGTCCCCAAGAGGATCTCACCCTTCGAAGGGGACGAAGATGTGTCTAACAAGGTGTCCATGTCCAGCGCTGCACAGAGCAGCAGCATCTTTGAGAGGACAGAGGTCCTGGCTGGTAAGGGCCTCACGAGATACTTTGAAGGGGGGAGAGGACTGGGAAGCAGTGCCGCAGACAGCAGGGCAGTGCTGGCGCATTGGGCTTCTCGGTACCCCTTCCTTCTAGTCACAGGGTGCCCCGAAGCCTCGAGGACTCCACCTTCCTAAGGGGTGGCTCTGACCGGGTGAGCAGCCAGGTGGAGGGCATGGAAGAATTGCCTGTCAGAGTCTTTTAAAGAACAGCTAGGAGTCAGTCACTTGCCTTAAGTCCTTCTGTCTTGTTTTCATAGGCTGTGGTTGGTACCTAGGGAGGTTAACTTCCCTCGAAAGCGCAGAGCAGAGACGCCTTTGGATGGGGCTGGTTTCCCTTCCCTTTCCCCTGCTCTGTCACCTGATAGCCTTGTGATCTTGGCTGAGAAGCTTTCCAACCTCAATTGAGGATGTGAGCCTCCTTTTCCTCCTCTGTAAATGGGTACAGTGCTACCTCCTTGGGTTGGTGTGATAACTCCATGAAAATTAGAATCTGAAATAATTCGGCAAGCTGTAAAGGGCTTTTCTGATTGGTTGGTATCATCCGTCACTGACTCTTCACTGACTCTTCCTCCTAGGTGGCACACAGGGAAGCTTCGTGTGACAGATTAAGAAACTGAGGCCTAGAGAGGTGTGGTGTCTGGCCTGACGTGAGAGCCACAGGGCTCCTGTCTGTGGTGTGCCATTGTGGTGGCAGCTGCATTCCAGGCTGGGGCTTCAGGAATGGCTCTTTCAAGCCTGGCCGTGGGGTCTTCAGCTGGGGCGGTGACTGCTCGCGCTCTCCTTCCCTGGCAGCTTTGGGGTCTCCAAAGCTGGGGGGGTGGGTTGTCAGAGGTAACTCTTTTCATGGCCAAGTGTTATAGGCCAAGGGCAGGTCTTCATGGACCAGCCAGTTGAGTGGACGCCCTGGGCCCAGTCTGGGTTCCTCCTGTCTCTAAGCAGCCACAGGCCAGCTGGGCCAACACCTCTGGGGGGGCTTGAGGTACAAGGAAGGAGCCCTGTATCCTGCCCCCATCCAGGACACATAAAGGATCTTGCCTACAGTTTGCAGATGTGGTTCTCTAGGAATGTAAGCCCAGGTGACTTTGGGCCCAGCTCAGCCCTGACCCTGGCCTCCTCGGACCCGAGTCCATATTCTTTCTACTTTTCCTTCGCTCCTTTTTGTGCGATGTGAGAGGGTGGCGGTGCTGTCAGGACTAGAGGGGCCCCTAGAGACCACGTAACCTTCTGAGCTTCAAAATCTTCGGTAAAACCTCCCCCCATCTTTTTTCAACCACAGAGTTTCACTTTGAGCTGCCATATGTGGGGTTAGCATACAGTTTTGCTTTCACCAACAAAGGGTTCTGCTGCTTTTAAAGAAAAGTTTAAAAACCACCCATCTCGTCCAAGCAAGTATGTCTTATATACATGGGGAGACTGAGGCCCAAAGAAAGCAGACCACTTGCTTGGGTCACATAGCAAGAGACAGAACCAAAGCCGGGTCATCTCTTAAATCTCACGGTTGAGAATTATCCAAGCATAAGATCTTCACATGAGAAGTTACGCTGTTGTGTTAGTTAGCATCTGAATGGCACCTGGGAGTTTCTCAAGTGCTTGCTGGGTGCCGCCTGCTCCGTGTGCCTCCCTCACTGAGTCTCCACGACCCTCTCAGACACGTATGGCTGTCTGTACTCTTACAAGTAAGGAAACTGAGGCCCGGAGACGCCAAGTCACTTGTCCAAAGTCACAAAACCAGGCGTTAGTATTCGAACCTAGGAGCCGGCACTTTGGAGACTGTCCTTGAACCTTGAGCCTGTGGGGTCCAGGTCCCAGCACAGACCCAGGTCCTAGTAGAGGAGCTAGGGGTCATCAGAGGGAAAGGTGATAAAAACAGGAATGGGGTTGATACCTTCTTCCACATGCCTTTTCTAGGATTTCCTGGGGACACTGTGTTGCTGTTTTAGCTGAGTTTTAGCTAAGAACGAACCTTACTGGGCTCCCCTGTGCCACTCCGCCCCCATTCTGTGCATCGATCCGGAGTGTGTGCAGGGACGGGAAATTAATCTTCTTAGCCCTAGTAAGACTGAATTAGAGGACTCAGTCTGCCGCAGCAAGGACTCCGAGATATCCCTGCCCCCTCAACAAAGAGGAACGAGCCCTTCAGGCGGCCTGGCATGATGTGAAACAGCTGCAGGCCTGAGGTTAGCAGTGCACAGTGGCCTGACACTAGCAGGTGCCCTTAGGCAGTGCCTCTCTCCGAGCTGAACCGTGAGTGTCATTTATTAAGCACTCACTGTTGTGCCAGGCCCAATTCAGGGTGCTAGGGACACGGATCATAAACCCACAAAGGTTTACAATTCCTGAGGACTGGCATACGCTGTGCATTGTTCTAAGCACTTCGGGTGGATTAATTTATTTAATTCTAGGACAGATGTGTGGGAAAGATACTTTTATTTCTGCTCTGCAGCGAGAGAGATGAAGGGACTTGCCTGATCACACAGCCATGACTAGTAATGGGAATGGGTCCTGGGCCTTAACCACCAAGCCGGAAACACAGGAACGTATACCACTGTAGGGAACTGTCAGTGGCGTGGCAGCCTGGCCGAGTCACGACGTTAGAGCCGTGAGTGGTAGCGTACACCTGTGTGTCTAGGGGAGGTGCACACCTGTCGGTAGAAGGGGAGGCCTGTGTGGGTGTGTGCACACAGAGCCAGCTAGACGGTGCGCCGCGCTGAGGCCCGCGCTCTAAGTGCGTCTAGGCGGGCTTTCAGGCCTGCAGATTTGATTGCTCCTGGCCCACTTTGTGCCAAAGCTGTTCCTGGGGCGTCAGCCCGGTGTTTGGAAACTGCCTGGCTGGGGGCCCCAGCAGGCGTGGGTTGGAATGGTGGCTTTGCCACTCCGGCGCCGTGGTCTTCGGTGACCTCCGGTGACCCCCTCTCTCGTTCATGAGGTTACGCCGCGGAAAGGCTACAGCAAGGGTGAAGATGTCTAGTTGTAAGAGAGCCGGCGGGCCGCCTGGGTGGCTCAGTAGGTTGGGTGTCCAACTTCGGCTCAGGTCATGATCTCAACGGTTTGTGAGTTTGAGCCCCGCGTCAGGCTCTGTGCTGACAGCTCGGAGCCTGGAACCTGCTTTGGATTCTGTCTTCCTCTCTCTCTCTGCCCTTCCTGTGCTCGTGCTCTGTCTCTCTGTCTCTCTCTCTCTCTAAAAAATAAATAAACATTAGAAATTAAAAAAAAAAAAAAAAAAGGAAAGAGCCAACTAGTGGGAGGTGGCCGTGTTCCCGAGGTCCTAACCTGCAGCTCTCCCTGTCTCTCCCTCTGCAGCTTTGATCGTGGGCGGCAGCGTGGGCATCCTCTTTGCCATTTTCCTGGTCCTGCTGCTCGTATACCGCATGAAGAAGAAGGACGAAGGCACCTATGACCTGGGCAAGAAACCTATCTACAAAAAAGCCCCCACCAACGAGTTCTATGCTTGAAGCACCCTCCTGGGCACCCTGGCTTGGACCTCAGCGGGGAGGGAAGCCGCGAAGGATTTTGAAGGGTGGACATGAGGGTAGGGGAGGGCAACCTAATACTGACCTGTCAGCATCGCCAGCTGTGATTATGTTTGAAGTGTCAGAAGAGGCACCACCTTCTGTTCCTGCCTGCCTCTTCTTGATTCTCTGGGCCTCGATTGTCCTGGCAGAAAAATGGGGTTACACTTGGCCTGGCTGAAGGCAGGTGTGGGATTGGATCATTTCTTAATCTTCCACTTTAATGTGGGCCCAGCTTAGAGCCTGTACTGAGCATGCCTCGTCCAGAGCCCCTCTGAAGCTGGAGCTCAGCCCCCAGCGGCCTTCTCCCTCCCTCTTGTGAAAAGGAGCTGGGAGAAGGACCTAGAACCACCTGCACCTTGATGTGTCCGTCAAAGGGCACTTGTGACCACACTACAGGAGTCTGTGGTATATATACCTTGGGCCATTCTCGGCTCTTTCAAGTGACTTTTGGAAATCAGCCTTTTTTATTTGGGGGAGGGGGAGGGGAGAGAAGAGCTGCAAGTTCATACCGAAGTGGATTTGCAAAGTGTTTGTAAATCGACTTTTAGCGGGGTATGTTTTTTCTAATGGTTCATTCCTTGGTGCAGAGCCTCTGCCTGGGCAAGAGTGTGCCGATATCGAGATGTTCTCCGCTCTCTTGCACTTTCCACAGTACCTGCTAAGTTCGTATTTAATGGTTTTTTTTGTTTTTGTTTCTCGAAAATGAGAGAAGAGACGGAGATATGATTTTTATTAATTTTTTTTTTTTTTTTTTTTTTTACTATTTATAGCTTCAGACAGGGCCTCTTTCTTTCCTCTTCTAAATATCCTCCCCATTTTTTTTTTATACTTAACACTCCCCTGCTCGTGACCTTGGCCCTTTCTGAAGCTGCTTCCTCTAAGAAGTAGCTTTTGCTGAAACATACTTTTCTAGCAGATCCCAAACTATAGGGGATGGTGGGATATTTGTGTCTCTTTTCTTGTAATATATTATTATTCTTCATGGTTCTAGAAAAATAGATAAATATATTTTTTCAGGAAATAGCATGATATGTCCCATTTGAAGTTGGCTGGATGGTTGAGTGAGTGGATTTTTGTGCGGCTGAGTGGGTTTTTGCCTCTCTCTTGCTCTGTTCGTGGTGCCTTCTCCTGATGGGGCTGGAATAGTTGAGGGTAGACAATTCTACCTTCTTTTCTAGCTTCTGCTTGGAGCCCAGCTGGTGTTCCTTTGTTTGTTTTGGAGCCCAACTGGTGTTCCTTTGTTTGTTTTCTCCGAATTTAAGAGAACATTGTCGAGCCATGCTATCCCTGAAGGTAACCACTAGCCA
>CM053576.1:14356485-14438894 GCA_028646485.1 Cryptoprocta ferox
TGTCTCCCTGGGCAAAGGGGATGGGGGAGGGCTGACTGGGTCCTGGCTTGTTATCTGTGATCCTTCCTCCACAAAGAGGAGGCCTGGTGGGTTAGCTAGCTTGGGCAGGCTGCGTCTTCTCCTGACCCCACTGGCTGGGCTGGGGGAGAGTTGCCTTTGCCCCCCCCCCCACACCCTTCACCACCTCAAGCCTGGGCCTGGCTGGCTGGGTCCTCTGGGCTCCCCTCCCCCACCCCCACCATGTCCTTTCCCTCTGGCTCTGTTGCGAGTGAGCACCTCTTGTAGCCTAGCCACCTCACACTGTTGTCTGTTACTGATTTTTTTTCTTTTTGATAAGAAGATAATAAAACCTGGTACTTTCTAAATTGCCTGTCTCTGTCATTTTAAAGTTTGTAAGAAGTCCTCCTTTGTGGGTTCTGTATCCTTTCATCTCCACATGCCCTTTGGGGTGCCAGACACTGGAGGCAGAGAAGAAGCCAAGAAAGGGCTGGAGAGGAGGAAAGAAAGAATGTGCATGGCAGCCTGTGCGACATGTCATGCCTAACTTGGTGTGTTGCTTAGATGACACCTGGCTAAAAAACACAAGGTGCCAGCATGGGGCAGGGGGAGGTGCTTGGGGGGCTCAGTCACTTGAGTATCTGACTCTTGGTTTTGGCTCAAGTCATGATCTCGTGGTTTGTGGGTTTGAGCCCTGTGTTGGGGCTTGGATTCTCCCCCTCTCTGCCCCTCCCCTCTTGCTCTCTTGATCTCTTTCTCAAAATAAATAAACTTTAAAAAAATCCCACAAAATCCTTGGATTAGATGCCAACTATAGACATGAGGATGTTCCCCATATAAATCCAGATTTCCTGCTTCTCTTGGGAAAAACTCAAGGTTTGGCTCCTCTCCGGCTGCATGGCAACAACTGAAAGTTGCTGACAGGCAGGATCCTGTCTGGATGTGGGTCTTCTGTCTTGTCACAGTTTGTATCCACCTGTTTCACTCCTGTCACCTGCATGGCCTCTGCCCATTGCAGTCGATGGGTTTGGACAAACCCCATTGATGCCTCTCTTGATCCTGGTAAGAGCCTTTTTACCAAGGGGGAACCTGCCCTTAGCTCATCTGCAGAGTTAAACCTTAATTCCAAGGCCTTGGGCTCTGGTGGTCTTCCCTTGGTGCCACATCGCCCAGGGCTCGGCTGGGGTCGGGGGAAGGATACAGAGGGGATCAGTAGAAGCAAATCCTTGTGTCACATGCATGTGCCAGAGCCCATGCTGTCTATGCTTCATATCTGAACCCACAACGATTCCACAAATACGGTTCTGTTAGTATCCCCATTATACAGATGGGGACACTGCAGCTAAGAGGTTACCTAACTTGTCCAAAGTGACACGGCTTACCAACAGTAGAGGTGGGGTTAGAACCCAGGCATTTGGGCTCTGGAGGCTGTTCGGGGACCTACAGGCCCTCTCTGAAGCAGCAAGTCTGATCTCCAAGTCCCTCCCGGGGCCCCTCCTACACTTTGTTTTCCTGAGTTCCATGAAGCTTGAGTGGGTCTCCCTGTTCTTTATAACCTGATTCTTGCAGAAGGTCCTCACATCTGTTAGACCTGGGCTGTCCAGTAGAGTAGCTATGGGTCACAAGTGGCTATTTCTATTTAAATTCATTTTTAAAAACAAAAATTCAGTTCCCCAATTGTGCTAGCTACATCCCAAGTGGTAAGTAGCCACATGCAGCCGCTGACTACTCTTACTGGTGAGTGCAGACACAGAACATTTCCATTGTCTCAGAAATTTCTGTTAGGTCTGTGTTGGGTGATGAAGACTGGGGTCATGACCCTTAGACTTGGATTTCAGTTGTTAACAGCTGTTACCTTATGCTCCAGCAGCCTACAGGGAGGTAGGTCAGAGCCTGGTGTACAGTAAGTGCTCAATAAATGGCACTTTATTCTCATCCGCGCCATCTTTTGGGTAAGGCATTAGCTCCATAAGGCCTCTGTGTTATCTATCGTTGTGTAACATTATCCCCACATTTCGGGTCTTCTGACCACTATCTCACACAGTGTCTGCGGGTCAGGAATTTGGGAGTAGCTGAGCTAGGTAGTAGTCTTGTGCACTTGTAGTCAAAATGCTGCCCAGGGCCGGAGCATCTGGAAGCTTGAGTGGGCTGGCGGACCCACTTCCAAGATGGTGCACCTACAGGTCTGGCAGCTCGCTGCTGGCTGTTGACAAGAGCCTCAGTTCCTCGCCACGTGGACCCTCAAAGGGCATCAAAGGGCTGATGCCCTCATTACACAGTGGCTGGCTTTTCCCAGAAAGTGATCCAAGAGAGGCAGGGGTCACTCACTGTTAGTTCCACACTATCCTGTTGGTCACACGGGTCAGCCGTATTCATTGCAAAAGGAGACCGCAGAAGGGAAGGGCACGAATACCTTCAGGAGGCAAGACTCATTAGAAGCCGTCTCAAAGGCTGGTTACCATAGCCTTGTTTCTGGGCAGAACTCTGCACAGGACTTAATTTATCTAGAGAGCAGACTCTGAGTGGGACTTGGTGTAACATTATTTCTGAGAATTGGGCATAGGATGCAAAGTGGATTTAGACAATATTGAGCCTTTTTCGTTCATGATACTGCCAGTTGTCTGAAGCCAGAGAAGCACGGACCCCTATATGGGGCCATTCCTTCATGGGGCACTGGGAGGCCGACAGGCCAAATAGATTCCCCCTTGGCAATAATTTGCTATGCAGTTTTGGGGGATGGGATGGTCAGAATTCTAACATGGCCCCCAAGAGTTTTGCCCCCTGTTGTATACTCCAGTATATCCTTTCCCCTTGAATGTGGGCAGGACCTGTAAACATGACGGATGCCCCTCCTCTGATTGGGTTACATTAGGAAAGACAAAGGAGTTTTGCAGATGTAATTGAGGTCCCAAATTAGTTGAGTTAGTAAAAAGGGAGATTACCCTGGGTGGGCCAACCTTAATCAGTTGAAAGCACAAATAAGAGGATCTGGAACCTTCTTGGTAAGAGAGCTACTCTCCTGTTGGCCTTGAAGAAGTAAGCTTCCATGATTCCATGATTTCCACAGCTACGAGGATGTGAATTTTGCCAACAACCCTGTGAGCCTGGAACAGGACCCTTTGGCTCAGAGAGAGACCGTCCTGTCAGCCCTGGCTCACACCTGGATTATGGCCTTGGGAGACCCTTAGCAGAAGACCCAGCTGAGCTGTGCTTGGACTCCCAATCCCTGGAAACCAATAAATGGGTGTTATTTTACCCTGCTATGTTTGTGGTAGTTGGTTACACAACACAGACAACCAACACAGGCGGGTCACTTACCCCCTCTGGACCATCAGTTTCCCCGTCTGTTAAATGGAGGGGACGGCAGTGTCTGGATCATCTGTAAAAATATTTCTGGAGTAATAACAATGACAGCAACTGTCATCGTCAGAAAGTGGTTACAGTGGGCCAGGCCCTGTCACTTTACATATATTGGTTATTTTATTCCTTATGACGTCCTGTGAAACAAATACTTCCCCTTTTACAGAAGGGGGAGCTGAAGCACAGAGAGGTTAAGTGACTTGCCAAAAGTGCCCAGGTTAAACAGACAGCTTTGTCTCCAAGATGGCTGTCGTCTGAAAAGTCACTGTTTGAGCTGCATTCCTGCATTTTAAGGGGATCTTTCGGAAAATATATACGAGTAATTAGTGTGGGAAGAAGAAGTGTGTATACACACACGCATACACATACACACACACATCAGGACAAAATCAGCCAAGCCCGGGATACCCCTAGCCCGGATGACACGCTGATGGTGCTCCTCCAGACACCAGCCAGGACTGGGGAGGAGGATGTTTTGAACCAGACGGGGGCGTGGCAATGAGCTCGGCAGAATGGGCTCTACTTCAGCACTCTGTAAGCGAAATGAACCCATAAAGAACTTGGTGACAAGGCTCTGCCTTCCCCTAGAACCTTGCCTGCCTCTGGGGCCATCAGTCAGCTACAGCACGTGTTGACCACCGAAAGCATTATTGTGCCACTACTGCCCCGCCCGCCTTTGTCCCTTGGGGTCAGGAAGAGAGCCAAGCCTGACTGGAGGGCCTTTTTTTGGGTGAGTATGATCAGGGATGACTTGCAAAACTTAGTGGTTGTTATCTTATTGGTTTTATTCCCCTTAAATAAGGCTGCTTCCTCCCTCCCTCTCTGTCTTCTCGGTCTGCGCCCTCAGAAGTCTACATCCTAACCCAGGGAGGAAGGTGTCTGAGAATTTTACCCACACTGTGGTTAATGTGAGACTCTCTTTGGGGAAACCCCACTTAAAAGAAACAAATGAGAGAGAGAAACCCAAAAGTCAACGCTTAAGCCTGTAGACTAGCTTGTTCATGGTGTAACCTCAGGCACCATGGGCACTGGTAAGCTAGGAGATTTTAGAACAGAGATTTTGACTTTATTCTCCGTGAGAACCTCAGAGCCCCAGACTTAGCGTTAGGAGTATAGGACTTAAATTAGGCTCTGCTATCAACGTGCTCTTGGAGCTTCAGGGGCCTTCTCTCCGAGCCTGAGATTCCCCATCGGTAAAACGAGGAGGGAATATGGACTAGAGCAATGATTCTCAACCCTAGGGTTCTGATCCTGACAGCATGAAAATGTTAAGATGATTTTTTAAGACCCTCACAGTTTTCTAAGGAAAACCGAAAACTTAATTCTTGGGAGGGAAACAGTGCCACCTGCTGGTCTCATGTTACACTTGCAAATATCCAAACTGCCAAGGCAATGAATGCTAGGCAATTTGGTATTTATTGAGCCCCACTCAAAGTTCAAGGTCTGGTAATGCGCCCTTTAGGACACACACCCATGAGCCTCTTTCCCCATGAGCTCACAGTCTAGAGGAGACAGTTGACATGTACATAAAGGCCTTTGATCCAGGATGGGTGGTGACATGCCCCCCCCCCCGCCGCCCTCGTGAAGTTCTACAGGAATACAGGGTGGGCCCAGGGCATGTGAATTGTGCACTCAGGGCTCTGGACTTAGAAGGGCCTTTCTTGATTTTATGCTCTGTTGTCACTGTCTTGAAATTCTAAATAGTTTTTGAACAAGGGGGCCATACATTTTCGTTTTCTTCTTTTTTTGCCCCCATCCATTTTAGTTTTGCACTGGGCCCCATAAAGTGTGCAGCTGGTCCTGCCTGGAGGACATCTTGGAAGAGGTGACATTTGAGCTGAATTTGGAGATCAGGGCAGTAGGTGGAGGAAGAGGAAAGAAGGAGGCCTATTCTAGTGCAGAAGGAAGGAGAAGAGGTGGAGTCCTCCGGCCTCTGTGGCTGGGTGGTGTGAGGGAAGGACATAGACAGTGGGTTGCTGCAAGGGGGTAGAGAGGGAGGGGACTGAATGTCAGATGGATTCAGGTTCAGGGCTAGGAGGACCTCCGAGCACACACAGCACAGCAATTGGAACTTAGAAGACAGGCCAGGGCTTTGAGGTCACAGACTTCCACGTGGGTGCATACGTGGGACCGAGGGTCGTATGGTGCCCTGGGGGGAGTGCGAAAGATGACAGAGCTGCGTGGCTGGGGCCTGGGCTTTCAGGCCAACCTAGGATCTTGGCTTCCGGACTCCTGCCTTGTGAAGTGGCAGAGGAAGTCCTTAAGGGCAGGGCTGAATGGGTCCTTGTGCCCCAACACCCTGTGTGGTGTGCTGTGAAACTCATTCTCCTACAAGTGGCTTCCTGCTTCAATAGCATCACGGGGCACTGAGAGCAAACATGAGGCAGGCACTCATGGAGGGGACATTTCCCATTCAACTTGTCCCCTGCATTCCTCAGCCAGGATTCACTCTCAGCGGCCATGAAGGGCCCTTAAACAAGCTTCTCTTTCCCAGTCATAGTGTGTTTCAGCCCGCTGATGGCAGACGACAGAACTTTACTACAATTTTGGGAAGTTTAACCAGCAAAGGTCACTTCCTCCCCTTGGGAAATGTCAGCTTCTTCCTCACCGCTGCCCCCCTTCCCCCCCCCCCCCAGAGAAACTTCCTGGGGAATGAGCCCTTCTCAGAATTCCAGGAAGGGCCCAGAGGAGTGAGAGCCTTGAACCCACATTTTAGAGCAGTTGTCCCCATGGGGACTGGCACCCACGGCATATGTATGTCCGTGGCTCCAACGGCCTGAGCCAGGACCCGGCCTGGGTTTTCTGCTTCCCTGTAAAGCACAGCCTTGACAGAGGTGGGCAGGTTGATCAGGGTGGACTGTGATTTGGTTCCTGGGCCCCATGCAGAGAAGCTCCTCTCTCTGCTGAGTTATTGCCCAGCTGATCCCATGAGTTCTGCCTGGAATTGTCCTCTATCTTGTATCTTACATTTGCTCCTGGGCCCGGGGTACATCTTTGCTTAGATTGGGGGGATAGCTAGCAGGGAACTCATCCCCAGAGCCAACAGGTGGGCCCCAGGGCAGGGACAGGAGTTCAAGAATGCTAGCTGCTTCTGAACCTTCCTTCTCTAGAAAGAGTCAAAATGGCAGGCTCTCTGCTCCATCGGACTTGTGGTCCCTTCTGTGTGTGTGCGCGGGTGGTGGGGGAAGTACACTGAACTCCTCCCTCCTTGGGGAGGTGGGTCATTCAGCTCGGACTCTGCCTCCGGACAGCAGAGGAATCCCTGATCTGCAGGACGGGATCCTGCTGGGGCCTGCAAGAGAAGTGCCTTGGTGGACAGCAAAGATGGCAAGACCTCCTGTCCCAGCCACCAACGCAGTGGGCCACAGAGCAAACCCAGGCAAGGGTCCTATGCCTGGCTCCAGCCACTGAGAGTACAAGGAGGGGCAGGTCTTGTGTTCCAGGGTGGAACCCAGTACTCCAGGGCAGGACCCTCACGCTCCAGGAGGGACCCAGTGTTTCCAGTGGGACCTGGTGCTCCAGCAAGACCCCCTGTGCTGGGTGGGATTCGGTGTCCTAGGTGAGCCCGGTGCTCCAGGGGAGACCCAGCGCTCCAGGCAGTACTCAGCCCTCCAGGTGAGAGCCAGCACTTCAGGCCCGACCTGGGGATCTAGATGGAAGCTGACATTCCAGCTCAGAGCTACTAGTCCATGCAGGACTTGCTCCGGGGCCTGTTGCAGGAGTCCGTGCTCCAGGTCTGAGTGTGTGAAACTATGTGTGTCCTCTTCAAGAGAAGACACAATTGCACAGTGGGGGAGCATCCCAGACCTGGCTCCTAAGAGTGTGTGAAATCCCAGTGAGACACAGGGAGAAACAGAGAGAGACAAAGTTGGACGGGGGGGGGGGGGGGGGGGGGGGTGGGGACACAAACAGGGAGATATGCAAAGGTACTGTGGGGGAGAGGGAGAGAGATCGATTGCTTGATTGAAAGAGTGAGACAGACAAACACGGGGAGAGCCGCGCTGGTGACTGGACAGCATCACGCGGGTCGTGTCTTCCTGGACGCACACAGACGAGTGAGTGACAGTTTCTATGGCGACAGCCCTCTGCCGCCAAGGCTCTGGCCTTCGCTTCCCAGCAAAGGGGCAGGGGGCGGGGCCTGGGACCCAGAGCCGCGGAGCCAGGCGAGGGCGCGGACCTAGGTCTGGATGAAGAGGTGGAAGTTGCTGCGCGTGAACTCGTGGTGGATGCTCTCCAGCAGCGCGTCGGCGTCGGCGGCGGGCTCGGGGGCGCCCGGGGGGCCGGGCCGCGCGCTGTACTCGGGGGTGTAGGTGAAGGAGAAGGCGCTGGGGTAGAAGAGGCCGTCGGCGCGCACCAGGCTCACGGGCACCGTGATGGGTGTGCGCAGCCAGCGCCAGTCGCTGCCGAAGGCGGCTATGTCGGGCACCACGCACACCAGGGACCGCGGGCTCCTGGGGTGGCACCGAGGTTAGGGCTGCAGTGCCGCCGATGACACGTACCCGTCCCGTTCCCCGCGCCCCAAGGGAGGCGCCCCCTATACCTGTACATGGTTTCGGCCTCCACGTCCCCGAACCACACCTTGAGCCCCGCGTGGAAGTTCTCGCCGTGGAGCTCGAGCGTGGCCACGTCGCCCCCACCACTCAGCTGGGGGCGGGAGGGAGTGGGTGCGGTGGCCGAGAGCCTGCTGCTCTCCCTCGACAGCACCCCTGTCCCCCTCCCGTCCGCGCCCTCCCCCGTCAGATGCCTGCCCGCCTGCACCCCAGATTCACCTCTAGCGTGCTGATGAGGGGCACCGGAGTGACGGGTTCCCGGGTCCACGCCAGGCTGGTGCTGAAGGAGAACTCCACCGACTCCGTGCCGATGATGGTCCAGCAAGAGCTGTCGTTCAGCAGGGCCCTGTTCGCCTCTTTGGGGCACGGGGATGCCTGGGAGGAGACCCGAGGGGGTGGTGGCCACCAGCATGGATGGCATGGGCCAGCATAATGCCTGGGCTTCTGCATCCTGGGGTCCAGTCCTAGGCTCTGAGCTTTACCTGCCTGTGAACTTGGACAAGACCCTTAAGTTCCCAGGGGTAAGTAAGTTCCCCGAGCTCCTGGTTTGCAAAGGTCTATTTTCTTAGGATTCTAGAATTCTATTTTTTAACACTGTGCAATTCTATTCTACAGTCTTAAAATGCTTTGGGAGGAAATACTGCCCAATAATAATGTTATTTTCAACATATTATGATTTTATCTCAACATTCCATGATAATATTCTTTTGGGAGTTGTACGCTTAATAATAACACATTTTCACACTCTACAGCTCTGTGGTTTAACATTTTATGATTCTTTTTAAAAAATGTTTATTTATTTATTTTGTGTGGGGGAGGCAGAGTGAGAGATGGGGATAGAATCCCAAGTAAGCTCCACGCTGTTAGCACAGAGCCTGACACAAGGCTAGATCTCACGAACCATGAGATCTTGACCCAAGCTGAAATCAAGAGTCGACGCTCAACCGACTGAGCCCCCCAGGTGCCCCTGAACATTTTATGATTCTAATGCTTTTTGCACAATAATAACTCAATTCTATTACTTATTATTATTTTTATTTGCATTCTAAAATCTTGTCTTCCAACATTCTAGGGCTTTAATATTCTTTGGGAAGGGGTATTGCTCAATAATATTATTACTATTTTTTCTACATTCTCGGACTCTGTCCTGATAGTCTATGATTCTAATGTTCCATGGAAGGGGGTGCTGCTCAGCAGGGAGCAGTCATTATGATGATGACCATCTTATGGTCTACAGTTCTCTGCGTTCTGACCTTCTAGGATGCTTGGTGCCAATAATCTTTCCCTCTCACCTGGAATTGCACCACCTTGTCTGTGGCGAGGCATAAGTAAGTGCCACCCCCTCCGGGAGGATCACCGGGGAACTGGAACGCACACTTGTGCAGCTGGGAGATGGGCTCGTCCACGTCGAGGAGTGCGCACTGTTTGGCCACTTTGCGGATGATCTACAACAGAAGGGGTGGTAGGAAGTGTGGCGGCAGGTGCCTGGGTGCACAGAAGCTGCCCTCCCAGCTAGCTTTCTGCTATCCTCTAGCCATATGGGCTCTGGCAGGTCCCCCCACCCCCCACCCTTTACTTCCATCGGGCCCCACAAAGCACTGAGTATCCAGAGTAACAATGGGCATCTCCATGATGTGGGCCCTCACCTTCCGGTCCTGCCCTTATGGGTCAGACTTTCTGCATGGATCTGGGGGGACACCCCCAGGTATGCCCTCCCTTCTCATACCATTGGAGGTAGTGTGATGCCCGTGACAGTGCAGACGAGTTGCACTAGGGAGCCATAGCGGACGTAGCCCTCTCGAGGCGGGAAGTCCCCTTGGGAACAGTGTTCATCAGCTGGGGTGTAAAGAGGGAAGGGAAGGAAGGAAGGTGTCAGGGGTCCCAAGTTTCTCCCCCAAACCCTGCCTTCCAGGCCTCTGGCTCCACCCCACGTCACACATGGATCTTGCGGGGAGGGTCAGCATGTGGGAAGACAGCTAAGGCTGAAGGTTCTCATCCTGGAGGGGCCATCTGTGGCCGTCCTTGAAAATGTCTGCTCCTGGGTTGGGGTTTGAGAGGAACGGAGAGGGCTGGACACTGGAGTCAGAATGGCCTGGACTAGTCACAGACTCACTGGGACTTTTGACAAGCCTCAGTTCCTTGGGCAAAGTTTACTTTTCTCGAGGAGTTGTACTGAAGATGAAAGAAGTTGCTGGATGGCCCCGGGCCGGCCCGTGCGGTTACCCAGGTGGAGCGTGAAGGCAGCCCACTGGCGCGCGCTGGCCACGAAGGCGCCATCCTCCACGGACAGGTAGCGCGTGGAGACCGTCTGGGAGCGCAGGCGGTTGAAGAGGGAGACCTTTGAGCCCGAGGATATGCACACTGTGAGGGGAGGTGAAATCAGCGTCCAAGCCTGGCTTGGTTCCTTGTACCTGCCAGGCAGTTCCTGGTCCTCTGTCCCCTCGGTCGGTCCCCTCATATACTCACTGGCCTAGACACACTGGACATTCCTAGTTCGTGGCCCTTTACCAAGTACCAGCTGTAGTCCTTCCTGCTTTTGTACCATTGCCTGTTCCTTTTTGCTGCCTGGAGTCCTTCAGCTCGATAAACAATATTGTCAAGTTTTCACTAAGTGTCTCCTTGGGGGCAGGCACTGTGCTGGGTACTGGGCACCAAAGGGTGAATTCGACCCGGGTTTGCTCTGGAGGAGTTCACAGTCTCAGGGAGGTGGGACACGTATAAAATTTCAAAATGATGTGGTCAGGGCCGGGTGAAGGAGGGCTTCCTGGAGGAGGTTACGCTTTCGGCTGGGGAGCAGGAAGTAGGTAGGAGTTGCTCCGGGGGCTGCATAAGCAAATACCATATGGTGTGAAACAGCAGTGTGATATTTCTAGGGTTTGACACCGATCTCTTCCAGTTTATCACACATACGCAGGGCCAGGGTTTCGTTTTCTGACCGCGCTCTGACCACTTGGGGAGAAAGCACTGGGTCATCTCCTTCTCTCCCCTCCCAGGGCTAGGCGTATCGTAGGTGCTCAATTTATACGTAGCCCAAGTTCCCATCCACTGGATTATAATGGTAGTTAACGTTTGTTGCATGTCAGGTACTGTTTTAAATGCTTTCTATGTATTAGCTCATTTGATTCTCCCAACACTGCTCTGAGGTAGATATTATCTCCATTTAAGAGAGCAACTTGGGGTGTCTGGGTGGCTCAGTTGGTTGAGCATCTGACTTCGGCTCAGGTCATGATCTCACGGTTCATGAGTTCGAGCCCCGCATCAGGGCTGTCCCTCTCTCTCTGCTCCTCCCCTGCTCATGCTTTCTCTCTCAAAACAACAACAACAACAACAACAAAACATTAAGAAAGAGAGAGCAACTTGCTCCAGATAGGATGGCTAGTGGTAGAGCCAGGATTCAAACCTAGGCCCCCTAGGGTCTGTACCCCTAATCACCACACTATACCACTTACCTGATACCAAGGGCCAGACAGAGCACTGGCTGGGTACGAGACGTTCTACAGGGTTTCTAACAGACAGTAAGTATGGTGTTGGGGTAGGAACGGGGCTCTGGAGTCACACCGACTCAAGTTCAAATCCTGGCTGGGTCTCTTGCTAGCTGGGCAATCTTAGGCAAGTCACCTGGATGGTAATAGCTCCAAGTATTTCATTGACTGAATGGATGAATGTTCCAGACCTCATTTTCCTCATGCTCTCCTATCATTTGAACAATGATAGGACCTACTTCAGAGGGATGTTGTGAACATCAACTAGGATGATTCTTGTTAATGTCATCAAGGAAAGTCCACCTTCTATGCCTTCCCCCACCTGACTTCGTGGGTAATGGTGGTGTTGTCACTGTTCTTCAGGCCCCGCCCCCTTCTCAAAGCCCCCAGCCCTGGGATTTGTCATTTGGCACCCAGGGCAGTCCTTATTTCAAACTGTCCCTTTGATGAGCAATGAGGGTCTATCTCCCCTGCTAGGCTGTGGGTTCCTCCAGAACAGACACTTGTCTTTATTTTACAGGGACAGGGATCCAGCGTCTAGCACAGAGCCAGGCATACATCAGGCACTGAATAGGTATTTTTGGCTGCGCTTTTATTGTCACTTTAAATTTGTCTTTAGTTCAGCACCTGCTGGCCATTTTTCTCTGCACTGGGCCTCCCTTTCCCCAGTGTTTGGTGTCTGCCTTTTTCGTCTCTGCTCTTGCTTCTCTAGTTTCTCATTCCCAGACCTAAGCCGACCCGGCCCCTCTCTCGGCTCAGACTCCACCTCTTCCCACCCTGGCCCGATCCTTCCAATCTAGGTCTCCTCCCTCCCCAGTACGGCGGCTCCGGACCTGGTGGCACCTGACCGCCCCGCCCAGCCCTCGCGCCCCGCCCGGCTCACGGTCAGTGTTCTTCAGCGACTGCTTCTTCTGCGACGGCTTCGAGATGACCTTGATGAGGCGGCTGTGGAAGGTGCCGAGCTCCCGGCCCCCCCGGTGCACTAGCCGCAGCACGAGCCGGAAGTGCTTCCTCTTGTCTGCGTCCGAGATGTACAGGGTCTTGGCGCAACCGAATTCCTACGGGGTGCGCGGGCACCGGGCCGGTCACCCCAGCCCTCCGCCACCAGTTTTCTGACGTCCACCCCATCGGACGCGACAGGAAGCAGCACGATCCCAGGTCTCAGGCGCACCCTCGAGGCAGAATCCCGCCCCCCCTTCACCTATCTTTTGGCTTCTGCAGGTGGGGGGTGGGGTGGGCAGGGGGTAGATGAGCCCTCTTCGCCAAGGGAGGGGCAAGGATGGGAACAGGAACCGGACCCCGTCGCTTGCGCTCTCACCCTGGAGTCTGGCTGCTCTTCGAAATTCAACTTCTGCGTCTCCGCGGCGCTGCCGGACGCGCCGTCCAGTCCCATGTAGCCGCAGACCGTGGGTCCCGTTTCCCCTGGTTGGTGGGCTGGAAAGGGACGCGAGCGGGCTCAGGAAGGACTCGGGTGCCAGGCGAGCTGAGTTCTCGCCGCCAGAGGGCGCGACGAGACAGCGCCTGCGACCCGCCAGGCTCCCAGGCCCCACCGCTCTCTCCTGCCCCCGCCCCCTCCACGTCGCCCGCAGAGGGAGGCGCCCAGGCAGCCCAGAAGTCCACCCTCACCTTGGCCTTGCACTGGCTTCACCCTCCAGCCGGGACCTGCGAGGTAGACACAGGGCGGAGGACAGAAGAACCTGTGGAGACGTGGAAAACGCTGGACTCGCACATCCATTCTCCACTTGACCGTCTCTAGTCATCTCAAAGGCAGCATAAATCGGGCAGAATCCTTGACTGCTCCTCCACCTTTCCCAGTCCCCCCCTCTCCCCCGGCTTCTCTGAGACTGTGGACCCCATTAGGATCTGAACTTTCTTTTATCACTCCTTTCACTCAACCCATTAGTAAGTCATATCCCCTCCTCATTCAAAACACATCCAGAATCCACGGATTTCTTATCATCTCCACCTCCGTCCCAACTGCCATCACTTGTGTCTGGACCACAGCATCAGTCTTCTCCCCTGCTCTCTCTGCCTCCACGCCTCCCCTCTTCAACCTGCTTAGAATACAGTGGTCACACTGCCTTTTCTTTTCTTTAAAAGCAGGGGTCAATCATGTTACTTGTCTTCCTAAAACCCTCCAGCGGTTTAAGTTCAAAAATCCTTCCATGATGTGGCCTCTGCTTACCTCTCCGACTTTATTTCCTACAAAGTCCCCCCTCCTTTTCTAATTCCAGCCCCTCTGACTTCTTTTGTACCAGAAAAGGCCAAGTTAGTACAACCTCAAGGGGTCTGCATTTTCTTTTCCTTCTATTGGGAACACACTTCCCCCAGATTTTCTCCTATCTGGCTCCCTTTCCCCATTCAAGTCTCAATTCAGATGTCACCTCCTTAAAAGGATGTCCACCATCTTGACCTTTCTAGCTAAAGTGCCCCCACCTCTGTTTCTGTGTTGTCCTATCACCCTGCTCTTATAGCTGTCATCACCGTCTGGAAGTTCTTGTTCACGGATTTGTATGGAGTTTGTTGTCTCCACACTACAGTGACGATCCCGTGAGAGCAGGGGCTGGATCTGTCTTCTGCAGCCGTATGTCCAGGGCCCAGAGAGTCTGGCACCTGATAAGCACCCAGTAAGTAGTTGTTGAATGAAAGAAGGAATGAATGGGTGGATGAGCGAGTGAAGGGAGACACTGTAGATTCACAGGGAAGTGCTGTTACAGACCAAAGTGGAGGCCAGTGGGGGCGGCAGGAGAAGGCTCCTGATGGGCCAACAGTCCTCCCCATGTTCTAAAAGACACTGAACTGGGGGCACCTGGGTGGCTCAGTTGGTCAGGGGTCCAACTCTTGATCTCAGCTCAGGTCGTGATCTCATGGTTCCTGAGATTGAGCCCCCTGGCTGTCAGCACAGAACCTGCTTGAGGTTCTTTCTCCCTCTCTCTCTCTGCCACTTCCCCCCGTGCTTATGCATGCATGAGCGCATGCTCTCTCTCTCAAAATAAACTTAAATATATATAAATAAATATATATATATTGCTTTAAAAAATAAAACAAAAATAAAAACTAGAATAAATAAAAGACACAGAACCAAGAGGGCAAGCATAGAGCAGAAAGCAGCTGCGGAGACCTCCAAGGGGCCACCGAGGCACCTACCGCTTCTCATTTCCATATGATTTTTGAGCCACCTTGGCATGCAGGATCCGCACCGTCTGCTCGCACTGTTGCTGCAGGCACTGGCGAACGCCTTCCCTCAGGACCTGGACGTGCTCTGGGGGTGACCTGGGGATGGGTGCATGGGCAGCTGGGCAGGAATGAGTATTAAGGGGAGAGGTGGCATGGAGCCCAACAGGGAGGTTGAATGAAATGAATGGGAGTCAGGGAGGGAAAGCATTAGGCAAGAGAGGGGATTCTGGGTGTAAGTCATGGGTTAAATACTTAGGCTGCACATACTCAATGAGGCCTGCTGGGATCCCACCTGGACCACCCAGGCGCCACTCTGCAGGTCTGGCTCCATGCCCACCGCAGCCTGAAGCACTGGGGAGAGGCCCCAGCGGCACAAAGGCCACACTTGTGCCGGCCTTGGGATGGAGACAGAGTATGTGAGGGTGCATGGTTTCCTTACACTTTGGGGGGACCCAACCCTGGTGAAATGTGGATGCCAGGGGGGAAAAGCTTTGCTGGACCTGCCTGACCAGAGTGCTCTCTTGAAGCCTGTAAACATGGAAGGGACCCAAAACCGTGTCCCCAGGATCCTAAGGGAACATTTGAGGTCTTCCAGGGTCTAAGCAACTTCACCCCCTTTCGCCCAAGAGAAGGGGCCTGTTACTGTCCTAGTTCTCCTTCCCTTGATTACAGGGCCTCCATAATCAAGGGAGTGGGCCAGTCAGAGCCTAGGGGCCTTGGTGGCTGGTCGGCCTAGTAGTTTTGATTGGGGAGGGGGGGGCAAGACTTAAGCAATTGCAGAGATGGGGTGAAGGAGTCCGAGATGGCAGAGATTTGAGGGAGCCCCAGGTGGGACCTGGGGAGAGTCAGGAGCCCTGCGGCTGCCCTTCCGAACCCTCTACCCGTCTCGCAGGACCGGAGTCCCGGGCCTCTCCTCACTCCTGGAGGGGGCGGCGGAGGGCAGGGGCCCGGCTGCGCCCTCGGAAGCGGGGCCGGGCAGCCGGCGGCCCCAGCCAGGCCCCGCTCCGCCCCTTGGGGCTCTCCTCGGGGAAGGGCCTAGGAGGCACCCGACGCATTCCGGCGGCGCCAAGCGGAGCCGCCCAGCCTCCCGCCGGGAGCCGAATTCCTGCCCCGCAGCTCGCTCGGGCCGCTCCCGGGGTGGCAGGAGCAGGGGGCGCCGCGCTGGCCCCGCCCCAGCCCTGCGAGGAAAGGGGACCGCTCCCAGCCGGTGGGAGGGGTCGCAGCCCGCGCTCCCCCTCCCCACCGCCAGCCCCGGGTTAAATGCGGCCGCCGCCGCCGCTCGCTCCAGCCGCCTGGCAGTCCCCAGCTCGGGCACGCTGCCTGCGCCGTTACCTGGTCCAGCTGCCCGGGAGGCTCCGCCCGTCGGCTCCGCTCCGCGGCCGCGCCTCCGAGCTGTCCGGCGGGCTCAGGTGAGTCAAAGGGCCTGGGGGTGCCGGGGGGTCTGTGGGAGAGCAGGCGTCAAGCCCGGCCCGACGACCGTATTTAACCGCCGCCGCGCCAATTACGGTGCCCCCATCTGAACTGCAGTGCCCTTCTCCACTTCTGTGGAGTCCTTTCCAAGTTGAGCCTCCACCAACAAGGCCACCAAAGTGGGGGGGGGGGGTGCTTTCCTCCTAATCTCCTCCCTTGAGGAACCTCCAGGAACATCCGCAAGGTGTTTATTCATCAGTCAACTCTTGAAGAGTTACTTACTGACCTCTCCTCCCTTTGGAGCCCAGTCTCCCCATCCTAAGGCATTTCCGAATTTTTTAAACGTGGGATTAACCCCTCAGAGGAGCTCAGGGTTTTAGTATCAGACCTGTCACCACGTTGCTGTGTGATTTAGGGCAAGACACTAGTCTCTGGACTTAGTTTCTCCCTCTGTAGAATAAGAGGGTTGGGAAGGTGATGCACTTTGAGGCAGTGGCTGTTTTGACTATCTAGGATTTCTGGGGAGGGGCGTGCCAATCGAGATGTTGGCTCAGGCCAAGAGCAGGATAAGGGGGATCTTAATCGAGATTTGGGGGCCCAGAGGCTTCTGCAGGTGGGAAAGAATGGGAGGTGGCAACGGCTCCTTGTGTCTTTACCCCCATGCTCCCCAGACGAGGCCCTGGCTATGGCCCAAGCTAGAGAAGGCATCCTGCACCCTCCCATTTCCAGCGGCAGCTGGCACATCTGGCTTAGTCCACCTCCCACGACGAGCCCTGCCAGAGAGATTTTTGTTCTTCTACTAGGCCTGGAAAGCGAAGGCAGAGAGGATCCGGGTCGGGAAGGCAGCCTGGAGTGAGCTGCCGGCACCCGACCTTGCTCAGAATAGGCCTATTCACGGGATTGGGGGAGGGGGGCAGAGGGGCTGCAGTTGGGTTAGGGCAGCTGGTCCCCTCTGCCAAGAAACAAGCAACAGAAAAATGGCCAACGCAGCTTCAGCATGGGGCCTCGGGGGCGGGGTACAGACTAGTGGGAGTGAATGGAAGGAAAAGAGGTTTAGTGACTCCTAGGGCCAGGTTGCTAGGCAGCCAGACAGCCCAGAAGGGAGAAGGGGAACCAGGAGTCCAGGTTCTTTTGCAGCTCGGGGGGACAGCCTTCCTGGGTCTCAATTTCCCCATCTGTACAACGGGAATCCTTCAGGATTATCAAGGGGCGTCGCCAAGGGCGGTGGAAGAGTGAGCGCTCACCTGCTGCGGGTACAGGGTCCATGGGCGCGCAGGGGCCTCACTCACCGCCCTCCGGGCGCATCCAATGCAGCTGTCCCAGGAATCCTGCGCTCCCCTGCCTCTTGGCCCTGGTGTCGGATATATCCTGACCCGGGCTTATCTCCAAGGCCTCGGGGCTTTCGGCCACTGTTTGCTCTGGGCAGGGACACCTGCTAGACAGATGTGGTCTTCCCACGGCCACCAGATTCGGGAAGACGCCACCTGGTGGCTTCTCCTGAGAGTAGGCGGGAAATGGAGGCGCCAAGCCTGCGTCGTGGGTTTGGCCAGCGCGCTGCGGGTCCCCTACTCCCAATTGGGTGGAAGGGCGCGACTCTCCCCAGCGGCCCGAGGCACTTTCTTGCCGACTGACTTTGGGCACCAGCGCTTATCTCTTCTGAGCCTGTATCCTCATCTGTACAATGGGAACACTAGCAGTCTTAGTCTCATGGAATTGCCGAGATTAAATGTCTCAATGCATGAAAAGCATTTAAACTGTGCTTGGCGTTTAGAAAGGCCTTATTTTTGTGGATTTTTTCTTTTCGAGGGGCATTTTACTTTTAAATGATATATTTTAAAATCTACTTTCTATTTATTTAAATACTATCCTGCAATTCTGCAAAGTAGGATTTCTTGTGTTTCCCAGGCTGTAATGCAATTTTTTATTATGAAAAATTTCAAACATACACAAAGGTAGAGAGATTAGTAGATCCATGATCCTCCCCCCCCCCCACCCCCCCAGTGCCCATCACCCAGAGTAGGAGCTCTGTAAATATTATTGCTTTGGTATTTTCCTCGCACCCTCCAGGCTCGGACACTTCTGTTCTCTGTCCCCCAGGCACCATGAGGGGCCTTCTATGCTCGCCACTGCCTATGTTGCTGCTGCTTCTCCAGCCCTGGGAAAGCCAGCTCCAGTTAGCAGGTGAGCAAGGCTCCGCCCTCACCAGCAGGGGGAAGGGAGCAAAAGCTGGTTCTCCTCTGCAGACGGCTAGGTCTGCTGGGGAGAGAAAGAACAAAGGCTCTGAAATCAGAACGGTCTAGGTTCTATCTAGTTCACAGCTTCACAGCTCTGGGACTCAGTTTCCTTATCTGTAGGATGTGGCTTAGAGGTAACAAAGTTGGAGATACCATGCAAAACTGTCCATTTGGTGTTTAATTTTTCAAAAGTTAACTGAAAAATCCGGAGACTTCACATAAAAATTCTGGTTTGGGATTTCTCTTGAAAAATCCAAGGATCTGTTAACATGGGGTTCGCGTGGCAACATTTGGCTGGAGGAGGGTTATGAGTGTGCTTCAGCCCAACCCAACCAGTTCACTCATTTATGTTGCCTGCCTGGTCCCTGTAGACATTTGAGTTTGCGACATCCCTTCGTCCACTCCCGAATGGAGAATGCCTCCTCAGAATAGCTCTAAGAGCTGTAGGATGGAGGATTGGTGAAATCTGGCCTTAGCAAATCCTGGATGAGTGGATGTCTCTAACTCGCATATGCTAGGTTAATTCTGCGCTAGGCGCCGTTACGCCGGGATAGCACCATTTCGCCTTGGGGTTCCCTGGGGATCTCCTCCGAGATGAGGTTTTGCAGACCTAGGAAAGTCCTTCCCGATCTCCTCGAAGGTCCCAGGTGTCGTACGGGGCCCCTGGATTTGGTGTTCGTGATTGACAGCTCGCGCAGCGTGCGCCCCTTCGAGTTCGAAACCATGCGGCAGTTCCTGGTGGGCCTCCTCCGCGGCCTGGACGTGGGGCCCAATGCTACGCGCGTCGGAGTGATCCAGTACTCGAGTCAAGTGCAGAGCGTCTTCCGGCTCGGCGCCTTCTCGCGCCGCGAGGATATGGAGCGCGCCATTCGCGCGCTGGTGCCGCTAGCTCAGGGCACCATGACCGGGCTGGCGATCCAGTACGCCATGAACGTGGCCTTCAGCGTGGCCGAGGGCGCGCGCCCGCCGGAGGCGCGCGTGCCGCGCATCGCTGTCATTGTGACCGACGGGCGACCCCAGGATCGCGTGGCTGAGGTGGCGGCGCAGGCGCGCGCCCGCGGCATCGAGATCTACGCCGTGGGGGTGCAGCGCGCCGACGTGGGCTCGCTGCGCGCCATGGCCTCTCCCCCGCTGGACGAGCACGTCTTCCTCGTTGAGTCCTTCGATGTTATCCAGGAGTTTGGCCTACAGTTCCAGGGCCGGCTGTGCGGTGAGTTAGGGGAGCGCCGGAGCGAGGCGCGGACTCTCCAGGCGCTCAGATTCCCTTTCCCATCCAGTAAATACCTTCGGCTCCCGGGAGGGGCCGCCCACTCTAGCTTTAGCCCCGCCCACCAGAGAGTTGGGCGGCGCTGGGCTACCGCAGGCTGTCTCACGTTCCAGCTCTGCCCACTTTTGCTTAGGCTTCGCCCACAAGGAGCAACATTTAGCATGCCTGCTCACCCGATGAGCTGGTGTGGTTTACCACTGGCCTGAGGTCAAACTCCAAAATCCCCTCTCGACCGAAGAAGCACCGCCGCTTACAGCTGAGAGCAGTCGCCCACCCGGGAAGTGTCATGCCCCGCCCACACGGGCATGGCTCCGCCTACTCTATTTCCTCCCACAATGCTCAGATCTGTTCCGCACCTTGAATTATTCCACCCACCTTGATTTAACACCTCTCCACCTCCTCTACCTTCCCTCTCTGCAGTCCTGCCCCGTCCGTTGAGACGGTGACCCCCTCTTCTGAGACTATCCATAGGGGCGCTTTCTTTCCCTAAGTCCTCCCATCTAGATCCACGCTCCCAAATGAGGCTTGTCCCATCTAAAGCCATACTTGAGCTTGGTGCCTGCCTCTGACCCCACCAAGTTTTTTCTTGTTGGAGGGCTCTTCCCATCCGTCCCTCGCTGATTCTACTCTTGTGTGTCCTCAGGAAAGGACCTGTGTGCTGAGGGGGGACATGGCTGCCAGCACCAATGTGTCAGCACCCCGGGCACGTTCCACTGTGCCTGCAACCCTGGCTACCAGCTAGCTGCAGATAACAAGAGCTGTTTGGGTGAGAGCTGCCCCTGCCTTGCAGTCTCACTGCTCCTGAATCTTCTGTGGCTCCCTATTGCCCCAGCATCAGACCAGTGAGTCTGGAAAGGCCTTTGGAAGTAAAGGTTCAGCACCCTTACTTTATGGGTCTAAAAAAGGGAAGATACAGCCTGCAGCCACACAATTCCTTGGTGAAATCTTGACCCCACAGTTAAGTGTGCTTTCAACATCATTCTCTCCTTTATTTCAGGCTTGTCTCCTACCTGGCTCCAAAACGCCTCCCAAGCCTGTTTGTGAATGCCCACATGCACATCTTCTTACTGTTTCTGTTATGTAGACACTTACTATTGGGGTCTTCAGTTAGGGTCTCCCTGCCCCCGATATATGGTGCTCATTCCTGCTTCTGCGTCTCAGCTGTTTCTGGGTTGCCCTTGCTGCTTCTCTCTGCACCTGCAAATCCTTCAAGGCCTGGTTCTTCATTTTTGTCTTCTGAAAAGCTATGGCACACTGTGCCTTTCTTATACAATTGGGATTTGCTTTTTCGCGTGTCTGTGTGTCCACTCCTTTGAACATGATGGCAGCTACCATTCACCGAGTGCCGACTTAGTATTAGACCGTGCACTTCAACTTTTACATACATTATCTCTCCACCTCATAACGACTGGGGAAAAGAAGTCATGTGTTTTCGACAATGCAGATGTCAGCTGGGGTCTTCTTCTTGTTTCTAGAACTTAGAAGAGGCTGGCTTGAAGCCATTTGAAACTTTCCCCAAGCAAGACCTCTGGGAATTCCCCAAGTGCTTACGACGTTCTGTGGTCACCTCTTGCTCTGAGCTTCTGCTGAATTCATTCAATTTATGGGTCCTCACTCAGTTTCTCAACCTGCACACGCTGTTCTTCTTCTGTGTATGTAAATCAGCCTCTTCCTTGGTTTACACGCTTGTGTGTGCAAGGCTATGTGTGTGTATATGTAAGTGGTGTGTGTGTCTGTTTTACTAAAGATGGGGGTGGACAGAGGTGTGCATCACACTTAAGTAAAGTCAAACACACACACACACAAAAGAAACACCTGCTAATTATAGTTGAATACTAGACACCGTTGATCCCTAAAGTCCCTTGTCACCCCATTACAGGTGATTTTTCATGGGCAGCTTCAGCCCATACAGGTACTCATGCTCACATCATCTCTCTTGTTCTTCTCTCCACTCCCATCTCTTTCCTAGGAACCCCAAATTCTCACTCTTTTTTTTACAGGGCCATCTACACCTCCCCAGTCCCTATTTCCCAGCTCAGCTCGGGCTGTCTTTGTCCATCCAAACCATCAAGAGACTCAGCAGGCAATAGCTCACCCTCTTTAGAAGGAAGTTGTAAATAGCAATTGCGCTCTTCCATTATATTCCCATTTCGAGGATGGGGAACTGGAGGCTCAGATAGGTAAAGTGACAGAACCTGGTCCTCCTGAGTAAGTCAGTGACCATCTTGAGAGCAGGGGCCCTGACTTCTACACTTGTGGATTCTTGTTCTTATGCCTGGCTTAGTAGTGGGCACACTGGGATGCAGCTGGGCCTTGGATTGGGAGAGCCACTTGGCCCACTAGGAAGGTGACCTGTGCTTATAGAAGTCTCAGATGCCTGGGTACCACCCCAGACTAATTAAGTCAGGATCTTTGGGGGTTGGGGCCCAGGCGTAGGTATTTGTAAAAAGCTCCTCAGATGATTGCTCTGTCTGGGCTGAGAAGTGCAGCCCCAGGGCAGATGCCGACCTCACCTCTTCTGCAGCCATTGACCTGTGCGCTGAAGGGACCCATGGCTGTGAGCACCACTGCATCAGCTCCCCAGGCTCCTATTTCTGCCGCTGCCGAGCTGGCTTTGTGCTCCGGCAGGACCAGAGAAGCTGCAGGGGTGAGTGAGGCCCGCCACTAGCGTCCTGGACCAAGGATCCTGATGGCTCCGATCAGAGGTGACACCTTGCGGTCTCTTCCCTCCCACCAGCCGTTGACCACTGCAGCTTTGGGAACCACAGCTGCCAGCACGAGTGTGTTAGCACCTTTGGGGGGCCCCGGTGCCACTGCCGAGAGGGCCACGACTTGCTGCCCGATGGGAGGAGCTGTCAGGGTGAGGAGGGCTCTCTTGTATTTGTGCCGACGGGCAAGGGGTCTCGGCTGGGGGAGTCCACCCTGACTCATCCTCACTTGTCTCCCCTTTAAGCCCGGGACCTTTGCAATGGCGTCGACCATGGATGTGAGTTCCAGTGTGTGAGCGAGGGCCTCTCTTACCGCTGCCTGTGCCCCGAGGGCCAGCAACTCCAGGCAGATGGCAAGAGCTGCAACCGTGAGTGTCAGCCGGGAGGGTGTTCTGTCGGCCTCTGCCCCCCTGCCCACGTCCTGAGCATGCTCAGTACTGCCCTCGCTGTGGCCCAAGGGTGTGCTGTGAGTGTGTGTGTGTGTGTGTGTGTGTGTGTCGGTGACAATGGGGAGGGGACGGAGGGCCTGCCATGTTTTGCCTCCATCTCTTTCCCTTCCATCCTCTGCCCTGCTGCCAAGGTTAGTATCAACAGTACACATTAGATCACATTCCTCCCTTGCTCAAGAGTCTTCTGGGCTTGCCAGTGCTTACCCCCAGGTTCAGACACTTTACCCCTGAGTTTTTCAAATGGTGGGTATAGCCACATTGGTGGGTAATGAAATCAAATTAGTGGATTATGACTAGCCCCCTGCTTTTTTTAAAAGAGAAAATAGTGTTTACTGCCTGTAGAAAGAGTAAGTGTGATTTCATGAAACAATTTAATTACATGCCAGCATACAAAGTGTGTCATGTTGTATTATTCCTGTTATTGTTATTTTTTGCTGTGGGGTGTGGTCAAAATTTTGAAACCACCGCCTTAGCTCATCCCAGCCAAGGTTTCCCACCACGCCTGCACACTTAAACCAGGCCGGCCGGCCCATTCCGGAATGTGTCGAGAGCCACCAGCTTCCGTGCCTCTGCGTGTGCTGCTCCCACCATCCAGCATGTTCCTTCTCACCTTGAAGAACTCCTGCCCATCCCTGAAGAACAAGTCAGATGTCACCACCTTCATGCAGCCTTCCTCACCAATGCCGGGAAGTGGATTATTCCTACCTTGGGCTCCCTGTCTGCCCCTCTTCCCTTGGCTGCAGCGGATGGGTGTCTGACTGCTCTGTTCTATCCTGATTTTCTTAGGATCAGGATTATGTTCATTTATTGTTGAACCCCCTTCAGGGCCTAGCAAAGTCCCTGATTCAGAACAGGGGAGGCAACACTGTAGAGAGATTTAGGGGCAGGGGTGTTGGGGTCAGACAGACCTGGCTTCAAATCCGGCTCAGCCACTACCAGCTGTGGAGTCTCAGGTTATATCAAATGGGGATAATAGCCAAGATTATCCGGAGGATTGAGAAAAAATATATAAAGCACTTAGCCCAGGACCCGGCACAAAGTAAGCTGTCAAATAACACTGTTTTTGTTTTTATTTGTTATTGTTATAGTTTATATGTTAATAATATATATTCTTTTGATATATTAATGTTGATGACTTTATTATTATAAAAGTGTATTCTTTTATTATTATTCCTATTATCACCTAATACGGTGCCTGGTACAGGAAGGACTTCGCGCGCGGTACCTGTTATAAATGTTGGGAATGAACGACGAGGTGGGTAGATGGCTGCCGCCAGTCAAGGATCTGGCCCCCAATCCGAGTTCTTCTCGCTGTCTAGGGTGCCGGGAAGGCCACGTGGACCTGGTTCTGCTCATCGACGGCTCCAAGAGCGTGCGGCCGCAGAACTTCGAGCTGGTGAAGCGCTTTGTGAACCAGATCGTGGACTTCCTGGACGTGTCCCCCGAGGGCACGCGCGTGGGGCTGGTGCAGTTCTCCAGCCGCGTGCGCACCGAGTTCCCGCTGGGCCGCTACGGCACCGCGGCCGAGGTCAAGCAGGCGGTCCTGGCGGTGGAGTACATGGAGCGCGGTACCATGACAGGGCTGGCGCTGCGCCACATGGTGGAGCACAGCTTCTCCGAGGCGCAGGGCGCGCGGCCCCGCGCCCTCAACGTGCCTCGCGTGGGCTTGGTGTTCACAGACGGCCGCTCCCAGGATGACATCTCGGTGTGGGCAGCGCGTGCCAAGGAGGAAGGTGGGCTTGGCGCGGGACGCACTGGGCTGGGGTTGGGTTGGACGCGGAAGGAGTCTTTCCTGAGGCCTGGGGGCACCCCCTGTGTCCTCCCCTACTGCAGGCATCGTCATGTACGCCGTGGGCGTGGGCAAGGCTGTAGAGGAGGAGCTGCGCCAGATTGCCTCCGAGCCTGCCGAGCTGCACGTGTCCTACTCCCCCGACTTTGGCTCCATGACGCACCTGCTGGAGAACCTTAGAGGCAGCATCTGCCCTGGTGAGCACATCTGACTCGGGACCCCTCCCCTCCACTCAGTGCCCCACCTCCCATCTTGCCCCTTCCTGTGCAACCCTGTCCTTGATAGAGTTATAACCCGGGGAGGGACACACCAGACAGCCTTGTTACTCAAAGTGTGGTCCGGGGACCCCTGGCAAGGCTGTGGCCTGGTGGCATGTTAGAACTACGGCATTTCCAGAGCTCTCCAGACCTAATGAGTTCGATTTTGTACTTTAATGAGACCCTCGGTGATTCCTAAGGATGTCCAAGTTAAGAAGCACTAGACTAGGCTGGCTGCCTGCCTCTCAAATTAGTGGGTGCTCAGAGTAATTTCTTTCCCAAAGCCATGCCAACCCCTCTGTGAGCAGAGTCACATCATAAATCCCTTTAACTTGTTGGAATTCAACTATTAGAGACCTGGCAAAGTGGCAGGACTGAGAGTGTTCCAAGAACACAAAAACATGTATTTTTTGGACACCGTAGCCCCCAAATTCAGTCCATCTACTTCATCCGGTGCTCAGTTGAGGAATAAGGGACCAACTCTATCTGTGGAGAAGTGGAGTGTTGAACCTTGTGAACTGTACTTTGTAGGTCATGTAGGGAACTTCTCTGGGGTAATTTTTACCAGAGTCTTTACATTCCAACCCAGAGATGTGGCTCTTCTTTCACGTTACCAGGCCGTCCAGAGCTAGGTTCAGTAGAGCTGGGCTGGCCTGGGGGTCACACACACATACACACACACCCCTCTACCTCTCTCCCTGTCCCTCTCCCTCTCTCCAAGCTAATTGTAGTAATTAGCTAGGGTATTGTGGAGGCACTGGAATCGCTGCTTTTTCATGGCCCTTCTTGTCCTGACTCTTATGTCCCCCTCAGTGTGACTTTGAGCAAGTCACTTAACCTCCACTCCTACCTTAATTTCCCTCTTCTGTAACAGGGGAAGGTGCTGGCTGCGCAAGTTTGCTTCTAGCTCTAAAATTCTTTTTCAATGTTTATTTATTTTTGAGAGAGAGAGACAGAGAGAAGCAGAAAGAGGGAGACACAGAATCTGAAGCAGGCTCCAGGCTTTGAGCTGTCAGCACAGAGCCCCACGTGGGGCTTGAACTCATAGACTGCGAGATCATGACCTGAGCCGAAGTTGGATGCTTAACCAACTGAGCCATCCAGGTGCCCCATGGCTCAGTGTTTTTTTTTGTTTGTTTGTTTTTGTTTATTTTTTGATCAGTGGTTTATAAACATCAGTGTGTGTCTGATTCACCTTGAGGGTTTGTTAAAACACAAATTGTTGGGCTCCAACCTCAGAATTTCTGATTCAGTAGGTCTGAGGTGGAGTCTGATAATTTGCATTTCTTTTTTTTAAATGTTTGTTTGTTTATTTATTTATTTAGAGAGCAAGCAGGAGAGGGGCAGAGAGAGAGAGAGGGAGAGAGAGAATCCCAAGCAAGTTTCTCAATATGGAGCCTGAAGCAGGGTTCAAACCCAGGATCCCTCTTATCTTGACCTGAGGCAAAATCAAGAGTTGGATGCATAATCGGCCACCCAGGCACTCCTGATAATTTGCATTTCTAATAACTTCCTAGGTGATAATGATGGTGTTGGTCCCAGGACCACACATTGAGAACTACTAGTCTAACTGAAACACACAAGTGAAGTGTATACTTGAGCTGGGCAGTGCTCTAGATATTACCTCTCTAATAAGATAGTCACTAGCTACACATGTCCACTTAGTTTATATTACTTTAAAAAGTTAAAATTTTTAGTTCTTTAATCACACTAGCCACATTTCCAATGTTAAATAGCTGCATGTGGCCTGTGGCTAACAGCACTGGACCGAGTGGAAACAGAACATTTCCATCCCTGCATGAAGTTTCATTTGGAGAGTGCTGCTGTGTGGACGCTTGCTCCTCAAAGTGTGGTCCGTGGACCAGCAGCATCGGCATCGCTTGGTAGCTTGTTAGAGGTGTGGAGTCTCCTCTCCTTGCCATTCCGAATCAGAATCTGTATTTTAACAAGATCTGGCGACTCCAATGAGCGTTAACGTTTGAAAAACACTGTTCTAAGATGTACACACCCACCCACCCCATAGAATCCTCAGCACCACCCAACGAATAGGTTTTCTCCTTGTATCCATTTTTTACAGACAAGGAAACTCAGGCTTAGAAAGGTTGAGTGAGTTTTCCAGTATCTCACAGCTACCTAGCTGCTATTCATCCCAGGCCTGTTTGAATCCAAAGCCCACATACTCAGCCACAGGCAAGTGGAGCCGCCAGGGCCGGCTCGTCCTCCTGCAGGTTCTCATTCCCATGACTCTCTGTGCCTGGCTGGCAGAGGAGGGCATCGGCGCGGGTACAGAGCTTCGGAGCCCCTGCGAATGTGAAAGCCTCGTGGAGTTCCAGGGTCGCACGCTGGGGGCGCTCGAGAAGCTAACGCAGAACCATATCCTTTGGGGCCGGGGGCTCGGGCTGGAGGGGAGGGGAGGCGAAGGGACCCCCTCGCCCCGCGAGACCCCCATCGGCTTCCTTAACGGCTCACTGGCCCAGCTGGCGGCGCGCCTGGAGGATCTGGAGAACCAGCTGGCCAGCCAGAAGTGAGGGCCGCCGGGGGCTGGGAGCCGGGCGGGGACGCGGCCCCGCGGACTGTGTGCGCCGTGTGCCGTCGGGGCGCCGGGGCCGGGCAGCACCGGGGGCCCCGGGGGCTTGGGCTGTCGGGCGGGGAGGGGGCGCTGGCGGGCTCCCAGCGCTGCGCTCGAGCTGGCCTCGCCTGGACCAGAAGCCGGACTACGGGGGACGGAGGCGCGCTAGGTCCGCACGCCGTCGCTGTGTGCTGTGCCCAGTTCTTTGTTGGATTTCCTTTTTGTTTTCTTTTTCTTAAAAAAAAAAAAAAAAAGAAATTAAAAAAAATTTTTTTTGTTTTGTTTTTTCCACGGGGTCGATTTGTGGGTCTTGCTCTGCCGCCAGGGGAAGGGGAGGCCAGACGGAGCGCGCTGCGGCGGCGCCCGGGCGGCGTCTCCTCGGAGAAAGGCGCTTTGTGCAGGGGGTCCGGCTGGGGGGCAGGGGGCTCGGCGCCGCTTCCTCCACTTGTTTATTCAGCCGCGAACAGACGGCTCGTTATGCGCGCTGCGGGAAGGGAGGGGGCTCAGCGCGAATCCTCGGGGTCTGAATGAGCCTGCGCCCCTCCATCCCCGCCAGAGGATCCAGGGCTTCGCCCTCTGGCCTTGCCTGTCTCGTGGTGCCCCCAGATGGGGCTGAAAAGCTGCTAGACTTGGGTCAGGGGAGTTGGTGAGGAAGCGAGAGGCCGTCATTGGACTCCTAAATGGACGGGCCGGGGGCGGATAGGTGAGTTTCATCTGGCCTTGATCTCCTTGGATTACTTGGGAGAAGAGGAGGTATTAGCCAGGACCTCTGGCCAAGAGCTGCCTGCTCAGGCCGTGCCCCTTCCTCTGCCCCCGCCTCCGAAAAACAAAAAACAAAAGCCTACCCTTTATCAGGAAAGAGCACAAAAACGTGCCATTTCCCAAGTGCAAGCAAGAAACTGCTAAGATTAAAATACTCCAGTCCTAGAGGGATTGTGGCCAGTTACTCTGGGTTTGTTTCCTTACCTGTTAAAATGGGTCCTGAAATTGTTACCCCCATGGGTGCGGGTAAGAATGGAGGAAATTATTCTAAGGCATCTGACATTGTGCCTGGTACATATTAGGTCCTCAATTAATGTTAGCTATTAATCTGATGATAATACTATCATGTTTAGTCTTGGGCATTATTCTAAGTGATTTGCAGGTGTTTTCATTTTACCCTCAGAACAAACTTATGAGGTAGGAATTCTTGCCTTTATCACCCCCATTTTATAGATGAGGAAACTGAGGCATAGAGAGGTTAAGTTTCCCAAAGTCACAAAATGAGTAAGAAGCAGAGCCAGGGTGTATTAGTTTCCTGTGGCTGCTGTAACAAATTAGCACAAATTCAGCGGCTTTACGCAACACACATTTATTACCTTATATATTTTTTAGTTTATTTGGAGAGAGCTCTTGCATGCGCGGGGGAGGGGCAGAGAGAGGGAGACAGCAAATCCCAAGCAGACTCCAAGCTGTTAGGATCCCACAGACTGTGAGATCATGACCTGAGCCAAAATCAAGAGTCGGGTGCTTATCCGACAGAGTCCCCAACACCCCCAAATTTATTACCTTATTACCTTATGGCTCTGGAGGTCAGAAGTCTAAAATGGGCTGGCAGGGCTGCATTTCTTCTGAAGGCTTCTGTTTTCTTGCCTTTTCCGGCTTCTAGAAGCTGCATGATTCCCTTGGCTGGTGGCCTCATGTCACCTCCAGGTCTCCTTCTGGTGTCACATCTCCTTCACTGACTCTGACCCTCCTGTCTCCATTTTATAAGGACCCTTGTGATTATGTTGGGCTGACCCAGATAATCTCCACCAGTCTCCCCATCTCCAGCTCGAACTTCATCACAGTGGCAAAATTCCTTTGCCACATAAGGTGACAGATTCCCATGTTCCAGAGACTGGACCGTGGACATCTTTGGGGGTCCATTATTCTGCCTACACACAGGTTTGAAGCCCCACAGATTGACCTCCGAGCAGACCTCTGAAGCACTTCTGTGCCTGACACCTTGCTAGGCTTGAAGAAGAAGGAGAAACATAATTGAGAAAAACCCCTGAGGTTTTTATCGCCCCTGAGGTGGGGGAGCTCAGGGCTGAGGGGGTGAGGTGCACCTGACTATAATCGCAGCAGAAAGAGAGATCTTCAAGGAGAAAGAGGAGTAGGTGGGTGAGGGCAGGTAAGCAGGGAGAGATCCTAGAGGAGGAGACCTTGAGCCTAGACTTCAAGCGTGGCTGGAGTTTCTGCGTGGCATGAGTGTGTGTGGTCAGGAGTGACTGGAGTATGGGGGAGCAGGATGATTGAGATCTTACCCACACATGAGCCGAAGTGCCAACCACAGTACCTGGCATGTTACCTCATCGGCAGACCAGGCCTGGAGGACAGATTTGCCTGCCCCAGATCACAGTGAGGGAACCCCAGGTGGATCAGGCAGCAGCCCGGGGGCTCTGATTAGGACGGGGTCCTCAACAGATGACAGGGGCGCACTGAAGGCAAAGGGCGGCTTCCTCCTTCCCTCCTCCCCAGCATAGCAGGTACTGGCAGCTCTGGCCTTTTTTCTCCCCAGCCCTTTCCTCCTGCAGTCTCCCCAGCTGCCACTGGATGGCGCCTGGAGCTCTGATTTGGAGTTGGGGTTCCAGAGCCCCACTAGGCACTTAGCACCTGGCATTTGGACTGGTGAGCCAGGCCTGCCCTTCTCCATAAGATCTTCCTTTCCTATCATGCCCCTACCCCTATCTGGAAGACCCAGAACCCTCGCCCAGAAGCTGCTTGTACTCCTTAGGCATTGGCCATACACTCCTGGCTTTGCAGGGTAGCTAGCCCTTGCTTCTTTGTTTGCATCCTTCTCCTTCCAAGGATAGAAGACTCATAAAGGGTTCATCAGTTCAACAAAACAAATATCCATTAACCCAAGAACAGAAAGTAAGAATCCAGGTTAACCGTGGAGGGAGAGGAACACTGCCAAGCAAGCTTAGGTCGAGAGAACACACGGAGCCTGAGCAGACACTGGTCTTCCTGAGGTCCAGGCGAGCAGGGATGTTGTGTGGATCTCAGAATCTGGTAAGACTGGGCACAAGGCAATTATGTTTTGGGGGACTCTTGAGCCCAGGTCTCCGGAGGGAACTCAGTGCCCTTGGCCCTCTTGGTTCCCTGGAGATTTGAATATTTAAAAATGACAGTATCTTCTGTAGTGGTTGACAGAGATGTGACTCATGGAGCTGTTTTTTACCCATGGTAACATGCACTAGACGTGGTCTGGGATGGGAAAGCCAAGGGCAGGAAGAGCCTAAAGCCTCAGCCAGTCACCCTGACTCCTTTCTGAATTTCACCTTTCTGCCTTCTCTGTTTCTCCATGATTGTTGGCATTTCCATCCTTCTATTCTGGCTCCAAGCTCTCTCTTCTCAGTGTCTTCAGTTGGCAAAGCTGCTCTTTCCGACGGGTATCTCATCTTCTGGATCTTTAGACTCAAGATAGCCGGAAGAGGGAGAGAAGAAAATTATCGCTCACAAAACACCTACAGTGTGCCAGGGACTATGCTATGACTTGCATCGTCTTGTTTAAACCCCTCAACCTACAGAAGGGAAAATAGGTTTGAAGATGCCAGCAGTCAAGGTCACAGAGCTTCAATGCTAAGATTTGCACTCAGGTGTCCCTGATTCCAGAGTGGGTCCCTTTCGCACGTCTACCCTTCAAGTCATCAGGGACAAATTTGAACTTTTTCGAAGAAACTTTTACTGGGAAACTTAAGAGGCAGACAAAAGCAAAGCCCAAGGTATGGAAGGGAAGAAGGGACAGGGTGGTGGTTCTTCGTTCGGGAGCATCTCAAACACACTTAAAACTCCCAGGTCTGTGAGCCAACTGTTCATTCTACTCTTCGCCCCGCCCTGGGCAGTCCTGCCTCCACGCCCTGCTCTGCCTTGCCCAAGTTGAAGGTGTTCTTTTTCCTGAAGCGAATATAACTCTGGTGCTCCCCTGGGACTCCCCCCTCCCCGGCCAGGGGGCACAGGGCAGATGAAGTTCTCCCTGAGGGCTAAGGTGGGGTGTGGGGGTTCATGGAGGGAGCCAGCCGAGGAAAGCAACGATGGCATCACTAAAACACATTGAGGACAGCCAGGTCCATTTTGTCCCAGATGAGCAAGAGAAAATCTCAGAATGGCTTCTGTCTCCTGATAGAGGGCGACTATTCCTAATCTTGGCAGGTGCTCAAAACATGCCTTCCCAGTGGGTATTTCTTGAATGTCTAGTTCAGAGACACGTTAGCTATTATACTAGGCACTGGGGGTGCAATGGTAAAAAAGAGGGTCATATTCTTTTGTGTTCAACTTGTGTTGTAGGAGGGAAAGGTGGACAACAACTAAGTAAGTGAATAAAGATTCAAATAGTGGTAAATACTAGAAAGAGAATACAATAAAGGTAGAGGCAGTGCCGTCCAATAGAATTTGTGCGGTGACGGGACTGTTCTCCATCTGCACCGTCCACCATTAGTGGCCAACGTGTGGCTACCAAGCCTGGATATGTGGCTAACGCAGCTGATGAACTGAATTTTAAATACCGTCTTATTTCATGAATTCGTGAGTTAATTAGCTAAAAGTTAACCAGCCCTCTGTGGTTATTGGCTACTGTACTGGACAGCGTGGGAGTTGAGGGGGACCTGGCGGGAGGAGGAGAGGTGAGGACTTTGGAAGGTGTGGCGGTTTTCAGCTGAGGTCCAAGTGAGGAGAAGGTGCCAGCCTTGCAGCGTTCCAGGGAGAAAGTGCAAATCAGGGCTTCAGGCTCAACTGGCTGGGGGATCCCAGGGCCTTGGAACAGATGGCCTGGGGGCTGGAACTTGGCAGGCGGGACAGCAGGGTGGGGGCTGAAGGCGGGCGGAGAGATGATTGTGGAGCTGGGCAGGCTGCGGGGAAGTGCTGGAGGTGCTCCTGAGGGCCCTGCTCAGTCTGCACCCGTCAGGCTCCTCCCCTGCCCCTGCCTCACCAACCCCTACCCCCTTCTCTCTCAGGTCGTGTTGAGGCTGCCGTGAGATCAGTGATGTTCATCCGAGACGGAAACTTAAAAACTGCCCCGGAGAGAAGGGCAGAGCCCTGGCTAAGTGCGGTCCCAGGCCCAGCACCCCCCGGGAAGCTGCAGGAATGCACATTCTCGGGTCCCACCCTAGATCTGCTTCACAGCGCCAGGGTGGACCCAGCAGTCTCTGTTTCCACAAGCCCCCGGGGCGGTGATGCACCCCGAGTTTGCCAGCAGCTGTGGGAGAGTGACGGCCTTCCCTTCCTCTTCCTCAGCCTCCTTCCTGGCTCCTCCACCAGGTCCCCCACAATGTCCCCCCCACTGTGTCCCTCCTCACAGTGTCCCCCCACAGTGTCCTCCACCCCCAGCCCTGACAGAGCTCCAGGAGGACAGGTGTCTGTGCTCATGGTCCTCCCCCAGCCTCCTCCCAACAGGACTGGGTCAGTTTTTAGCCCCACATACACAGATTAAACAAACAAACAACATGGGGCACCTCGGTGGCTTGGTCGGTAAACATCTGACTTTTGATTTCAGCCCGGTCATGATCTTGCAGTTCGTGGGATCGAGCCGCGTATTGGGCTCCTCACTGACATCTCAGAGCCTGCTTGGTATTCTCTCTCTTCCTTTCTCTCTGCCCCAACCCCATTCATAGTGTCTCTCTCTCTCTCTCTCAAAACAAATAAACATTAAAAAAGAAAAAAAAATCAGGGCACCTGGGTGGCTCAGTCAGTTGAGCATCTGACTCTTGGTTTCAGCTCAGGTTATGATCTCACCGTTCGTGAGTTCAAGCCCCACATTGGGCTCTGTGCTGACAGTGCAGAGCCTGCTTGGGATTCTCTCTCTGCCTCCCTCTCTGTGCCTCTTCTACTCTCTCTCTCTCTCTTTCAAAAATAAATAAATAAACTTTAAAAAACCCTAAACAACTGGTAAATAAATTCTTTGTATTAAAAATATTTTTTTATTATAAAAAGAATTCAGGCTCCTTGTTAAAATAAAACATGAATAGCACAGAGTATCAAGTGAAAAAAAAAATCCCCAGGCTCTCCCAACCCCGTTCCCCAGAGGTAACCATAGGACAATGGTTTCTTGTGATTCTGTCCAGACATTTCCTAGGCTCAGAGAAGCGGCCAGCGCCGCGCTCTGAAGCCCGTCTGCTTGGTTTGGAATCGTAGGTTTGTTTCTTATTTGCTGAGTATGTTGGATCCCTTGTCTTAGTTTCCTCATTCATAAAATGGAGTTAATAATAGTTGCAATCTCACGGAATTGTTGTGAGTGTTCAGTAAATGAATTCTAGTAAATATATCCGTGCTTGGCATCCAGGAAGCACTAAGTGATTTCACTATGTAGTTTTATAAACTTCTTTTTCTTCTTCTTTTCTTTTTCCTTTTTCTTTTTTTAAATTTATTTATTTTTGAGAGAGAGAGAGAGAGAGAGAGAGAAGAGAGAAAGAGAGGATGATCAGGGGAGGGGCAGAGAGGGGAAGAGAGAAAATACCAAGCAGGCTCTGTGCTGTCAGCACAGAACCTGACTCGAGGCTCGACCCCACAAACCGTGAGATCATGACCTGAACCGAAACCAAGAGTTGATGCTTAACCAACTGAGCCATCCAAAATTTTTAAATTTATTTTTTCTAAGCCAAAGTGTTTGCAGCTTTATTAAAGATACTTTTCATAGAAAATCGTGGTATTTCAGGCAGGGCACCGGCAGATGATCATTAACAGTGTACAATAATTTCCAAACTCCCTTCTTTAATGGACTACCAAAATCAGAAGGCCACTATAAAACCCAATGAAATCTTCACGGGATGCTCTGAACGGGGAAAGTTTAGAGTGAGTGTTGACAGTTCATATTTAGCATGGTGTTGAACAACTTTTCACAAGCTGACCCGGACTTTCAGGAAATGGAATGAAAATGGCAGCATTATCCGTCTGAAGAACCACAAGCTAGAAAAGGAGCGTTTAGGAGGCATGCTATCTCCGTGGTGACACTGTAAAGTCCAGATCACCTGACACACTGGGGACCATGTTTTGGGGTCAGGCTCCAGTAGGTCTCTGGGTTTAAGGGAGTCAAGTCTAAGTTGAAGGCAGAGGGAGAAGAGGACATAAAAAATGAATTTAAAATTTTCCACACCACAAGGCATCTGTGCCAAGGTGGCTAATGCATGTCAACATCGAGGAAACCCTCCTCCTGGGAAGCAAGAGGAAGTTTCTCAAAACTGGAAGATAAGGTGTTTTTCCCCTTGTATCAATCTTGCTTTGGATATATTCCAGCAGTGACATATGTCCTTCCTCCAAAACAATGAAGTGTCCTTTGTGCTAAAAACAGAGCTTTAAAAAAAGTAAAACAATTCTGTGTTTTTATAAAATTGGATAAAAAATAGTATTTCAAACTGAATAGTCACCAGAAGTACACACTAATCAAAAATGTACACACTTCTCTTGGTATCTCCTATAACTTCTTTTTATTTTTTCTTTTCTATTCTATTCTATTCTATTCTATTCCATTCCATTCCATTCCATTCCACTTTGTTTTATTTTTAGAGAGAGAGAGAGAGAGAGAGCATGTGCTGGGGGGGGGCAAGGGAGAGAGAGAGAGAAAGAGAGAGAGAGTGAGAGAGAATCTTAAGCAGGCTCCACACTCAATGCGGGGGGGAAGGGGGGGTCCCATGACCCTGGGGTCATGATCTAAGCTGAAATCAAGAGTCGGACACTCAACCGACTGAGCCACCCAGGTGCCTCTTTATGATTTTTTTAAAGTTTATTTGTTTATTTTGAGAGAGACAGAGACAGCACAAGTCGGGGAGTGGCAGAGAAGGAGGGAGAGAGAGAATCCCAAGCAGGCTTCTTGCTGCCTGCGCAGAGCCTGACTTGGGGCTCACACCAACGAAACTGTGAGATCATGACCTGGACTGAAACCAAGAGTCTGACGCTTAACTGATTGAGCCACACAGGCGCCCTTATACTCTACTTTTAAGAAAGGAGGTGCTGTGTTTCCCTTCCTAAGCTCTCTTGTTGCACAAATGATTGACTGTGGCCAGACCTGTTTTCATTCCACTGCTGCCCTTGAGGCAGGTTCCATGGTCACATCCCTCTCTGCTCTGCAACAGTAAACAAATCAGGCAGCTGGCACGGTGTTTGCCCAGAGAAACCTCTCGTGGTTGTAATCATTTCATGTTCCATTTATTGCTACATGTAAAATTTATATTTCTGAGAAATGAGCAAGAATCTTGGTATGATTGCTTGTTATACTCTATTAATTTTTAAAAATCACTAAGTTGAATTTAACTAATTGAAAATTCTTTTTTTTTCTTTTTAAGTTTATTTATGTTGAGAGAGAGAAAGAGGATGGGAGGGGTGCAGAGAGAAAAAGAGAGAGAATCCCAAGCAGGCTCCATGCTCAGTGCCGAGCCCAACGCAGGGCTTGATCCCACAGACTGTGAGATCATGATCTGAAATGAAATCGAGTTGGACACTTAACCAACTGAGCCATCCAGACTCCCCTCTATTAATTTATTTTTATTTTTTAATGTTTATTTATTTTTTGAGAGGGAGAGAGACACAGAGTGTGAGTGGGGAGAGGCAGAAAGAGAAAGAGACATAGAATCTGAAGCAGGGTCCAGGCTCTGAGCTGTCAGCACAGAGCCCGACACAGGGCTTGAACCCACAAACCGTGAGATTGTGACCTGAGCCGAAATTGGACGCTTAGCCGACTGAGCCACCCAGGCGCCCCTGTTAATTTATTTTTAAACCAATAGAGAGAAAGACAGTTTTATTGTGAGTGTTACAGGGTCTCAGACTTATTTATACAAGGCATTTTGATGAAGGATCTCTTGAAGAAACACTCTGCACCCACTCACCCCCACTCTGCATTCACTAATAAAGTCTCTTACCTAAACCGCCTTATCAAAGAATCAGGCACAGTTCCTGCTTATCCCTCAGTAGCCTGTTTCAGTCCCCTGTGGTCATGGAATTATTCAAACAAGCCAATTACATCCTCCCATGGGAACCAGAGGACATCCCACCTTCTTGATACAAATCCATCCTCCCACAATCCACTGAACCCAGTGTTTGCTCTGTATTCAGGTGCAGCCATCACGATCGGTATGTGGGGTCTTCCCTCAAGCTGTGAGTGTATGTCATTGGTAAACTGCTCTTCATTTCATCTGTCCAGCATTGGGGGTCATGTGTGGCCATCCTCAGCCCCTAGGGCAGAAATCCCTCCCTCCCCAACAGGGTCTCCCCAAGAAGTACCTTTACCTCAGTCCCTTCTGATGGGGCTTCTGGGAGTTAAGGCTGCTTGGGGCTGGAGAGCAGAAGGCCACATCCTACGGTCTTGCCTTTGAGCTTCAGCTCTGCCATCGACTGGCTGATTGACCTCAGACAAGCCCTGTATCTCTCTTATTGTCAATACTGTTTAAGGGTTGGTTGCAAAACCAGGAACCACTGTAGCTAAGCTTAAGCAAAGAGTGATTTATTGTCAGAAACTGGCGTTCTACAGAATTGCTCAGGGGGCTGGAGAAGGCTGTAAGCTGAGTTTCTGGGAAGATTTCCTCCCATGAGTCATGCTGCCTTGGCACAGTTCAGGAAGCGACCTACTGGTGAACCAAGCTGCCTCCGCCACGGTCTGTGGCCGGCACTCTGGGTCCCTGCAGCCTGGGTTCTAGGTCAGCACTTTAGAGAGGGCATCTGATTGGTGAAACCCAAATCACAGCCAGAACCCACACTCTGAGGGGTCAGGAAATGTAGCTTTTAACTTTCTCCAGCCTCTGTGCTATTGAGAGGTACACCAGAAAGAAAGAGGTCGGAATGGGTGTTGAATGAGTCCATCCACAGATTCTGCCTTAGCCTCTGCTCTCCACCTCTGAAGTGGTTTTCTGGGGTCCTCTCGGTTTGCTGGGGTCTCTGGGTGGGTTGGGAATGAATGTGGGGGTGCCGCCTAAAGTCAAGCCTAAACTTGTTTCATAGAGTCTCTCTGGAGGTGATCTAAATAAGTAATTTTCAACCCTATGGACCCAATGTCCCCTTACCACCAGCCTTTTAGTAACAAATCTTTTGTTACATCCCCTTTATTAATCTACACCTGTAATATCAGAAATGGGTCACTATTACATACTAACTGTAATGAAGGAAATGAAGTAAAAGGAAAGTATAATTTATAGTAAAATGATATGTGTTCCTATATATATAGTTTTTGAGAGAGAGAGAGAGAGAGAGAGAAAGAGAGAGAGAGAGAGAAAGCATGAGCAGGAGAGGGGCAGAGAGAAAGGGAGAGAGAGAGACTCCCAAGCAGGCTCTGCACTGTTAGCACAGAGCCTGAGGTGGGGCTCGGACCCATGAACCTTGAGACCATGACCTGAGCCTGGGTTCCAATATTTAAATGCTCCACCAGGGCTCCTTGAAGATGTGATCAAGTTGCCAAGAGCTTGCGATCTTTGGAGATGTGATGGACACAGATGCAGATGGTTGTAATTACAACTCAAAGATTGTGGAAGTGTGTCTCTTGGGGATATCATGTTGTAAAATGGTCAACAGCTCTGGATAAAGTTCTGAACAAAAGATAATCTTCCCTGGGGTGCCTGGGTGGCTCAGTCAGTTAAACATCTGACTCTTGATTTGGGCTCAGGTCATTATCTCACAGTTTGTGAGTAGCGCAGAGCCTGCTTGGGATTCTCTCTCTTCTCTCTACCCCTTGCCGTCTTGTGCACTTGTTCTCTCTCGCTCTAAAAAATAAATTTAAAAACATTTTAAAGATAATCTTCCCTGCATTTACATGGTGGTTGCATTCCTGAAAAAAAATCAGTTCTTAAAACTGGACAAAGAATATGTTGTGCTTATACATAAAATGAGTGTGGCACTAGGCTCAAATAAAGAGATGTTTCACCTTCAAAATGTCCAGAAAGACATTTAAAAAAACTTTGAAAATGAAAGTAAAATTCATATAACACAAATTTCCTATTGGCCATCTTCGGATGTCCAATTCAATGACATTTATGCCTTCACAATGTTGTGTAACTTTGATCTCTATTTAGCTCCAAGACATTTCCACCACCCCAAGTTTCCTTTGAAACCTGCCCCCATTAAGCAGTTCTTCTCCATTCCGTTCTCTTCCAGGCCCCTGGGAAAGACTAGTCTGCTTTATGTCTCTATAGACTTACTTATTCTGGAAGTTTCATATGATGGAATGATAAAAGTAGGTGATCTTTTATGTCTGGCTTTTCCCTTAGCATATTGCTTTCAAGGTTCATCCACATGGTTGCATGGATCATTGCTTCAATCCTTTTTATGGCTTAATCATATTCCATTGTATGGGTGTACCAACACTGGGGAAAACAGTTCAGTCCTTCCTCAAATAGGTAAACATAGAATTACCATATGTAATTACCATATGACCTAGCAATTCTGCTTCTAAGAATATATCCAGAAGAATTGAAAACAGTATTCAAACAAATATTTGTACACAAATGTTCATAGTAGCGTAACTCACAGCTGTGGGACATTTTGAAAGTTATGCAAGACGTTGACACTTGTGAGGTGTGAAGGGTTGTCTGTGCAATGTGTGATGTCTTCCATCCTTGGCCCTCACCCACTAGAAGTAAGTAGGCCTCTCCAATCATTTTGAAACCCCAAAACACCTTTCTACATTTTCCCAAGTTCCCTGGATCTTTGCCTTTGCCACTGAGATCACTGATGGGATGAATGTTCTATGAATGGAGAGGCTGAGGCCCAGAGAAGGTTGTTCACACAGGGAGTCAGTAGAAGCCGGGGTTAGCACTTGCCTCTCTCCAACCCGAGTTAATGCTCATTCTGTACGGAGCCTCCATCCATCCCATTGAACCCTAAGGGTGGGAAGAAAACACAGCAGATCCCCAGTGCATGGGTCTGATTGCATCCCCCAAACCTGATTCCACCACCAAAAGGAGAGAATGGAAGCTCCCTCATCGAATATAAGCTGCTCTAAGTAAAACATAACCTCCTCATTTTCTGTAAGGTTCAAAAGGACAGAGATCCAGAGTTTTCATTACTCTGAATTCTCCATGCCTAGGAATATGCATGGCACGTGGTAGGTTTTAACATGTATTTGTTGAATGAATGAATGGTTGTGTGAATGAATGAAGAGTGTGTGGTCCTGTGGTCCAAAGATCCTCTTTCTTCTCCCTGGATGGAAAAGCAAAAGATTCGTCCCTAGTGTGAGCACATTCTTTAAGGACAACTTTGGGCTTCATTCACTGGTGTGCCCCCAGCCCTCAGCCCAGGTCCAGGCATGTAGTTCTACATGTTCCGTTTCTGTCTGGGACAGAAGTCTGGCCTGGGGCTTAAGGAATGATGGGAGGAGAGAGAGAGAGAGAGAGAGTGGGATTTGTGGCCTTCCTTTCTCAGCATGAGGAGTGGAAAGAACAAAGGGCTTTGAACCAGACAGATTATAGCATGAATCATAGTTGTGCATTATTAGCACCAAGATGCTGAGCGGGTGACTTCGCCTCCCTGAGCCTCCATTTCCAAGTGTGTCAAAGGGTCGATAATACTTGCTTTCTTCTACGGTGGCGAGATGAAAGATGTTACGTTTGTGACATGAGAATGCAGTGACTGTAGGTCAATAGTGGTACACAGTTATTTTCCTTTAGGATGAGCTCCGGGTTCCTCCCTACACGGATGCACGCTCCACCTCCGGTTGAAAGTGTTGTTAATTGCTATCGTCGGTTGGGCTTAGGACTTTCTATTGGGCTTTATTCAGAAATTAGCACACACATGGCTGTGATCCTCATTGATTTCATTTCTCAGGAGTTGTAACAAGGGTCTGAATTGAACTGCTCTAGTGGAGACCGGGTATGACCAGTCTTTCCTCTCTCTTTGTCCTTTCTGGGTTCAGGAAGAAATTCAAAACCCGAATAAAGATATAATCATTAAAGAATTTGATATGGCAATTAAATTTCTCCCTTCGTAAAAGGAAATAGGTTGAGATATTTCAATTTGGTGATTAAATTTCTCCCTTCAAATACGGAAATGATAGGTGATAGATTAAGTTTTTACCAAACTTCCATGAAAGAGATAATTTCAATCCCAAACTATTTCAGAGACTAGAACAAGGAAAGCACAGATAAGAGACTTTTGTGGCTTTTATTTTTGATACCATATATTTGATATTATAATTAGAATTTGAGAAGAAAATTATAGACCTTTTTTTTTTCCTCATGAAGTTATGATGGGAAAATCCCAATTAAAATGTTAGGAAATTGTCGATGTTGAATTTCCTAAAGTTGATGACTGTACTGTGGTTATGTAAAAGAATGCTCTTATTCACAGAGAATAGATCCTGAAGTATTCATGACTAAAGCTCATGTAAGCAACTTACTCTCAATGGTCAGTATAGAACATTATACTCTCGCTCATACATGAAAGAAAGATGATAATAAAACAAATGTGGCAAAATGTTAACATTTAGTGGATCTGAGTGAAAGGAATATGATAGTTCTATGTACCATTCTACCAGTTTTTTCTATACATTTGAAATTATTTCAAAGTGACAAGTAGAATTGTTAGGGTACTGAATGTGCTAAATAATCCCTCATAAAAAATAGCATATGTCTCAGGAATGCAAGGGAAGTTCAAGAACAGGAAATCTATCAATGTGATCAAGCAAATTAAAAGTTTAAAGAAGAAAAGCCAAAGGAGTCTTTAAATTAAATTTTTAATGTTTATTTACTTTTGAGAGAGAGAGAGAGAGAGAGAGAGAGAGAAACAGAGTGTGAGCTGGGGAAGGGGCAGAGACAGGGAGACACAGAATCTGAAGCAGGCTCCAGGCTCTGAGCTGTCAGCACAGAGCCCAGTGTGGGACTTGAACCCATGAACGGTGAGATCATGACCTGAGCTGAAGTCGGCCGCTTAACCAATTGAGCCACCCAGGCACCCCACCAAAAGTCTTTAAATTGACTTCTAAAAATCAATCTATATTGTTCAATGCTCATTCATGATAAGAATACACGCTATACTAGGAACAAAAGTGAACAGTTTTAACCTGGTAGAGGGTATTTACCAAATACTTACAGCAAATATTATATTCAATGGTGAAACTAAAGAAGCAGCATCCTTAAAGATAGTAAAAGGCTCAGATGCCCCCTATCACCACTCCCATTCCAAATCCTATCAGTGATCTTAGATCAATTCAATAAAACAAGACATAAAAATAGAGAGGTATATATATATGTGGTTCCCAGAGGGGAGTATGGTAGGGGGATGGGCAAGATGGGTGAAGGAGACTGGAAAGTGCAGGTTTCCAGTTATGGAATGAGTGAGTCACGGAGATAAAAGGCACAGCATAGGGAATATAGTCAACGATATTGTGGCACTATCGTATGGGGACCGATGGTAGCTACACGTGTGGTGAGCGCAGCGCAACATAGAGCGAAGTTGAATCCCTGTGTTGTGCACCTGAGGCTCGTGTAACATTGTGTGTGAACTATATTTCAATAAAAAACTTTTTAAATAGGGAGGTATAAGGATTCGAAAGGAAGAGAGAGAGTTGTTAATGCTTACAGATGATACGTCCTCAGATGAAAACTGAGCCTCATGAGAAACCATTAAAACTCATGAGAAAATACATCAAGTTTGCGATGGCAAAAGTTAGTATGCAAAAAAATTAACTGCATGCTTACACACCAGAAACTTAAATATGTGAAAAGAGGGAAAGATCCTATATTCACAGTAACCGTAAAATGGGTAACTACCTAAAAATGCAAAATTTATGTGAAAATAATAACACTTTTTTTTCTTTTTCAGATGATAAAACTTTATTGAATAACTTGAAGAGGGCTTGGATAGACTGATGCTCACTGTTTTTATATTTGGGAAAACTTACTGTGGTAAATATTTTGGCTGCCCCCGGTAATTTAGAGCTGTGACACCACTGTAATGAAAATCTCGACAGATTTTTTTAAGGACTTGGAAAATTGACTCTAAAATGTATATGGTAGATAAAAGTGTTAGAGCCCAAACGATTCTGAATAAGTAAAACAGAAGTGTGCCGCAAAGGACCAAGATATATAAAACATATGTGTTAATTAAAAAAGCACCAAAGAATGACTCTCCCAAGTTCTCATCCCTTCTCAGCCTCTTGTTGCCCCATGTCTACGTGTCTTCTTTTCAATGCTCCCACAGACTGAGCGAGAACACCTAATGTAGTGCAAAAACACGTCCATCTGTAACTGAAAACTTGGTACAAAATAGATGTGGTTTTATAAATGAACAGGAGATCAATGAGATGGGGGGAACAACTGGCATTTCATACTGGAAAAAAATTGAAACAAAATTCCTAGTTTAAACCTTTTATAAAAAAATAAATTCCAGATGGATGAATGACTGAAATGTGGGGGAAGAAACTTTAAAAAATTTTGAAGAAAATATAGGAGATTGTTCTCAGATGAGGATAGTTTGCTTAATATTGCCATAAAAAGTATAACCCATATAGATGCCTGGGTGGCTCAGTTGGTTAAGTGTATGACTTCGGCTCAGGTCATGATCTCACTGTTCGTGGGTTTGAGCCCCGCATCGGGCTCTGTGCTGACAGCTCAGAGCTTGGAGCCTTCTTCGGATTCTGTGTCTCCCTCTCTCTCTCTCTCTGCCCCTCCCCCACTCACACTCTGTTTCTCTCTCTCCCTCTCTCAAAAATAAATAAACATTAAAAAAATAAAGTATACCCCATAAAGGAGGAGGGGGATAAAATTGACCCCATCAAAACAAAAAGAAATATCCTTTTTAAAAGATGACACCAAGGACAAAGTTGATGCTAATATGCTAACTGATGCTTCTCTCTGGAGCTCATTCATCATTTGCACATGAGACCCATTAAGTGCACAAACTAGAGGTGACCCTCCCAGGGGTTCTCTTCTCTGACCCCCAGCTTTGTATACGTAGCATCAGTTCGTAGGCAGCCCTCTGTCGACCTCATCCAAAGTGTTCCCTCCTCCCGTCACATTATATGGGAAGCCAGCTCTGAGCTTTATTTTTGCTGTTTGTAAAATCAGATGACTGTAACACCTCTTGATGCATTGTCATGAGGTTTGAAGGTGATAAAGCACTCAGTACTGTGCCTGGTATGTAACAAGTGCTCAGTAACTATTAGCTGTAATTATCTAAGGGAGTGTATTTATCTTAATAAGGGTGAGGGGTGGGGGGAGTCAGGATTTGAAAGCAGGTCGGTCTAACTTCAACCTCTGTGATCTTTTAATAAAAGTCCCTGAAATCAAGCAGAAGGAGTTAGAAGTTGGTCCTTTGGGGAGTGTTTCCTGGGAGCTTGGAGTCTGTACCTCCTTGCTCTGGAGTTTCATGGCATAACTTTGTTCTAGTATAGCTGACAATCACCTCGTCTCCAATGCTTGTTGTTCTCACCAACATTTCACATTGTAGGATAAAAATACATTCAGAAAAGTACATAAAATGAGAGGACGATTTTATGGATAATTATAAGACAAATACATGTGCTGCCACCACCAAGGCCATGTCTGTTTTCAGTCTGGTTTCTCACGCCCCCAAACCACTTCTTTATGGACAGGTCACAAAGGTTCTTTTCTGTTGTTCGTAAACAGGCACCTTCCTTTTGGGAAATATCCAGGTCTTGTGGGGAAGTGTGGGAAACACCTGGTCTGAAATCTGACACGATCACAAATCGTTTCAAGCATGGCGGGGTCTCAGGAGCTCCAGCCTTGGAAGCTCCCGGGCTTCTGTTTCAGATTCAGACATTTGCTGCCGCTGTCCCCCAGCCCCCCATTCTCTTCACCCCTGGGGTCTCTAGCCCTCCTTTGTACTGATTTCTTTTCTGAGTGGAACTATGTCTCTCAGTCTCCCTAGAATTGCAGAGAAGAGGGGCGCCTGGGTGGCTCAGTCGGTTAAGCGTCCGACTTCAGCTCAGGTCATGATCTCACCGTTTGTGGGTTCGAGCCCCGTGTCAGGCTCTGTGCTGACAGCTAGCTTGGAGCCTGGAGCCTGTCTTTGGATTCTGTGTCTCCCTCTCTCTCTGACCACCCCCCCCCCTTGCTCACGCTGTCTCTCTCTCAAAAATAAATAAAAACATTAAAAAAATTAAAAGAAAAAGAATCGCAGAGAAGAATCCAACCTGACAAATAGCAAAACTTCAACCCAAGGAAGCGTGTCCAGGAAACCATTGAAGACCCAGACTGCTCTTGATGGCTGGATATGCTTACTCTCCCAAGTTCTCATCCCTTCTCAGCCTCTTGTTGCCCCATGTCTACGTGTCTTCTTTTCAAACCTCCCACTGCTGCTACTATTCCTGCATCCAGCAAGTCTTCTGGGGCTTACAGCCTTGGGGTTCTTCATATCAGGGAAAGGAAAGCTATGGAGGACTGGAGATGAACAGATGGCCACTGGTGGCCTCTTCCTGGGTTCATTCACTCATTCATTCATTTATCTGGTGGTTCTTTCATTCATTCAATTGTTCTTACTTGTCAGGTTTTGGGTTAAGCAGTGGGTATACAGCAAAGAACCAAATAGACATAGTTTATTTAATAGAACGCATGGAATTTGCTACCTACATTTATTGAGACCTACTGACTATCAGTACTAATAAAAAGCAAAACTGACACAAGTTTTCTCCCTCCAGGAGATCATAGCTTAGTGTGGAGACAAACACATCAATAGGCAGAGAAATAGGTAAAATGAGGCACAGAAAGAGGCATCCAGCACAGAAAGGGAGGCAGAGACCCCCTGCTCCCCCAGCAGCAATGGATGGCAGGGCATATGATATCTGTGAGTGAAAGAGGAAAAAGTCCATAAGACAGAAGCATGGGCTTGGGTGAAGAGGAAACAGAGGTGAGGTACAGTGGCCTCCCTTAAGAAGGAGCAGCCACAATCTTCTCCTGTACCTTCTTCCATCCTAAACCTTAGGAGACTAGTCTGTGGACAGAGCCAAGACAGGCCCTTGAGAACAGGAGAGGCCATCGGCAGTGGGGTGGGGCATCCTTAGCCTGTGTTGAGTGACAGTAACATCAGTTCCAGATGAGACCTTCATCTTCTTCCAGTACAATTTTCTCAGGCACAGGTGGAGAAATTGAGGCTCAGAGAGCCACCATGTCCTGACCAAGGTCACACAGTGAGTCAGTGACAAAAACTGTAGAATCTGGAAGTAGATTAGGTTGACAGTTAACTGGACTGAGTAAGATCTTTCAATATATAATAATCTCAGTCGGTGGAAGACCTGATATCTTTCTGTGAGCTCCAATGTGTGTGTGTGTGTGTGTGTGTGTGTGTGTGTGTGTGTGGTGTTAGTGCCAAGATTTGAATCCAGATTGGGTTAATTCTGATGTTCATGCATTTATCCACTACATTGTACTGCATCTATGTGTCCTATTAACTTTTGTATCCCCAGGGCCTGGCATAGTGCCTTTTTCATTGTAGGCTCAATAGTCTTACAGGATACAGGATAGAGGAGGAGACCATAATGGTTGGATGGAAAAGATGGGGTAAGAATCTGGGATCCAGATCAGGTCAGGAAGGACATGCCAAATAGGGCAAGGCTCCTGGTATTAGCTGGGAGTGACCAAATTCCGAGAAACCATATCTCACATATGGTAACTAATTTACTGTGTGACTGTGGATGGGTGGGTCACCTCCCTTTGGGATTCTGTTTTCTGCTCTGTAAAATAGATTGGCCTAAATCTATTCTGAAGTACATTTCAGTGCAAACAGTCAATGATTTTAAGATCAGAAGCAATTATAAGCAGCTTAAGGATGAGAGCTATCTAGTTCTGTCCCGTCTTCTGTGCCTACTGATTATTTATTAAGCACAGTGCTGTCTTATGAGTTCTTGTCCAAGTTCAGGAGCCATTACCAACTTCTCAGTGACAGATTCTTTTAAGATTGTGCGTGCCAACAGAGCTACTATTCAGAAGAAGATATTAGACAATTCCAAACTCCAAACCTCATGAAGGTGTGTACATGAATTTATCAGAGGACAGGGAAAGGGAAAGGGTGGCAGGTCAGCAGGAAGAGATAGAGTGCCTCTAACCTTCTCCTGAGTGGTTATGGTGAGAACCAGGAATTGAACCCTAAGCCATGGCTACCCCAATGATCTATAAAAAGTGGCAGAAACCATTTCAAAAGAGATGTCAGTCTGTATTCCTAATGAAAATGATGAGGCACACACTAGGTTAGTAAATGATGCTCATTTCCTTCCTTTCTTTCCTCCACCAATATATAACTCGTGTCTTTTTTTTTTTTTTTTAAGGAATGGTTCTTGGTTAGCTGTCTAATTGGAGAGGATCCTAAAATTAAATTTACATGGAAGCACCACTGATCAATAACTTGATTCTCATTTACAGGAGGAAAAATAACACCAAATAAGACAGTTATTGTCAGGTATTTGTTGCCTGAAACTAGTTATCTTTTGACTTCATTTAAAAATAATCAATGATGCTGAATGTTAAGGATATGAAGATACCTAATAAATGCCCAAAATTTGTTCTGCTTTATTTACTAAAGGGTAGCAGAAAAATACACATCATTTAGATTTCCTAGATGGAGATATATATTCACACATATATATACACACACATATACACACATACATATAAACTTATAAATATGTGTGTGTGTGTGTGTGTGTGTGTGTGTGTACACATTTTCCAAATAGAAATTCTGGAAATTAAAAATGATGGGAAAATAAAAATAGAAGGTCTAGGGGCACCGGGGTGGCTCAGTCAGTTAAGCTTCCGACTTCGGCTCAGGTCATGATCTCACAGTTCGTGTGTTCGAGCCCCGCGTCGGGCTCTGTGCTGACAGTTATATCAGAGCTTGGAGCCTGTCTTTGGATTCTGAATCTCCCTCTCTCTCTGGCCCTCCCCTGCTCACGCTGTCTCTCTCTTTCTCTCTCTCAAAAATAAATAAATAAAAAATAAACATTAATTAAAAAATAAATAAAAAATAAAAATGACTGGAGAATAAAAGTAGAAGGTCTAATAATTATCCAATGGAAGTTCCAAAAGGAGAATGCAGAGAATGGCAGAGAAGCAACATTCAAATAGATAAATGGAAGAAAAAATCTCAGAATTAAATTAAGACACACATCTTCAGATTTAAAGCACACATTGAGGACTGAAAAGAACAAATAAAAGACAAATATGACTTGATAAGACTTCTGACTATGACTACTAAGGAGCTCTTATTTGAAGCAAATGGATCAGCGGTCAACTAAGTAAGAAACCCAAGTGTCAGCAGCAATGGTCAATGACTGCTTGTGCCAAAATGGAGATCCATACGAAGTGTGCCCTATGAAGTGAATTCCCAAAAAGGTACACTTCCCCCTCCTCCAAAGGGCATTCTCAGCAGTGCTTCCCTGAGATGTAGCCACGAAAGGCATTGGCCAAGAGATAGGCTTCCAGAGAGCAGAGCTGGGGCAGCAAGACCAAGAAAGGCACTCCACTTCCAGAATGGAAGCCCTCACATCCCTGTCTTCTGGGATATACAATATAAACTATGGGCCAGTGACTCCCTACATGTTGCTTCACGTGTTTCTCTTTAGCAAATAGGAGTTATTCAGTTCTCATCCTACCATTTTATGTTGGGTATGTTCAAAATGGTTCAACTTACTTAAGCTTATTTTATTTAAGCTTATTGTATTTACTTAATCTGTACAGTCTACAGAGAGTCTTGACCTGGACTTCACTGAGAGAACTGCTCTCATCCAGATTCCGGACATGAAGGTTGTACTAGAAGAGACACTTTGTTGTCTTTCTTGGGAGAGAGATCGAGGGCACTTCACATAACTGTTGGTTGTTTGGGAAGTGTTTGGGTGAGAATTATGACTACGTTGATTTTGGTAGCCATGAGGGGTAGACTTTAGAAGACATTGTTGTCTTTACCACTGGGCATCTTGTCACCCTTCTGGTAGCTCTACCCTAATTTCTCTTGGAGAATCACTCCCCCTCCCACTTTCTGAAAATCACATTGTATTTAGGAGTTTAACCCAATGATAAGCACAGTGACCTTGGCTTAAATCAATCAGTACATCCACGTCTCTGGTCTCAATCATGGGTTCAAAGGTTTACTTCTTGTCAGTTCTAAGCAGCTGGGTCACTCAGAAGAAGTGTTTAGGCTTTCTTACTGGACCTGGCTTTGAGACGATGGAAGAAGATGTGACAGCCATATGACAAATTCCAGGAGAAATCCTCACTCTGAAGGGCAGTGGAGTGGAGAGAATCTTCTGGGAACTATAATTTGAGCCCTTGATCAAATTGCACCTGAAAATAACACCTGTTCTTAGTTTATTCAGTTTCCTGAGCCAGTAAATCCTGCTTTTTCCTATGCCTATGTGAATTAGATTTTTCTCTCAAGTGTAGCTGGCTACGGGTTCTGACACAGTCCTCTACCTTGCTCAAAACTTGGCGATGCAAGATGGTGGTCTGCTCATTCCAGTGAGATCCCCTGCTGGAATGTTTTCCATTTTACCCCCATCCTGTTCTTTGAGGCTTTGGGGGTCCTTGCTGGAACAGATAAGCCATTATTATTGAGCCAGAACTGTGGGTGTCTGATTGAGCTTCCTAACTATGTAACATGAGCTCAGAAAAGCCCACCCAGTTCTGGAAGGGGAAGAAAATAAGGAAAGTATAAGTCACAAGGCTGGAAAAGGGCCATCACAACCACTGCGTCTGCCTCCCACTATAAAATCCAAAAACTTTGCCCCTTTGTGGTGATTCCCACCCTTGAAATCCTCGCACCTGAGGCTGTGGAAATTGCCAACAATTGTTGCAAAGTCATGGAAGAGGCTCTGGCTAGAGGGGAGGTGGCCACAGTGGACCACCTGCTTTTGCCGGTGGAGTTTCTGAGCATCCAGAAGTATGTTTATTCTCCCATTCTGTGGCTCTTCTTATCTGCCTATGTCTAACTGACCTTAAATCCATGTTTCTCTCTCTCTCTCTCTCTCTGTATTTTTATCTCTTCACTCTGTCCCTGATTCCAGATCTGTCTCCTTCTCAGTCTGGGTCACTCACTGGTTTTCTCTTCCTTTTTCTTTCACAATCATTGTTTGACTAGTTGTCTTTGCTGCTGTCTCTCAGTCTCTATCATTCTGTTCTTAAACTATGATTCTGTTCTCTGACTTTCTCCCATCTCTGTTACTCTTTGGCTCTGGGAGTCTTTGACCTTCCCTGGGATGAAACCCCTGGCTGGGCGCCCTGTACTTGTCCTTGGGTACCATTTCTCCTTGAGCCAGGTAACAGCTGATCCTCTCTCCTGTTTCCACAGAGTCCAGAGTGTCCCAGTTGCTGCTGGTCCTTCCCTTGGCTTTGAGGCTGCCATCTTCCTCTCGCTCTGGGAAGTATGTCCTAATGTTCAGGGTCAGGAATGGTGTCTTAAGCCTCAACAATCCCCTGAATCTATGGTCTGCCTTCTCAGAAGCTGGCTCCTTCTTCCCTGAATGCCACACCTCAACTTCCGGAGTGACAGGAATTGTTAAAAAAACAGGAATATCAACATCAGATTTGTGGTCATAAATCTCAGGATTCCCGGACATTCTAGGCTTAGGTGATTAGAGCCTGATCAGGCAAAGAGGGACCAGGAAGGGTAGAGTCTGAGGTCACAGAATTGTCAGAGCATGTGGAAGGTGGACTGGGGGCTGGGAAGGAACTGCACAGCCAGCGCTTTGTAAATTTCAGTCTGTCATTCCATGGTCAGTCAGCAAACCAAACACCCAGCCACCCAGTCCCTCAGTGTCCCAGGTGGCCTGCCGGCCAGGTAAGCTCTAGTGCTGACTGATGGCCCATTCTGCTTCCAGGAGTATGAAGAGCCGGCCCCGGGACTAAGGTAGGTGGCAGAGATGACCTCCACCACCCCAGGCAGGGGACGGCTGGCTCCTGGAGTGCTTGGTGGTTGTGAGGGCTTCTGGTTTCCAGCCTGTGGCTTCGTTCTCTCCAGCTGAGGTGAGGCCTGGAGGGTTTTCAGTTGTGCCTTTCCAGGGAAGGAGTTCATCATCCCAGACTTCGAGGAAAGGGTGATCAGTGCCAAGGATATTTCAGGCACCACAAGGAACCACGCGGGAAAGCAACGTGCTCCTCCCATATGTCTGGTTTACATCATCAGACTCCTTTTAATTGACGCCCCCCCCCATGGCCTCAGTGTCCTGGTACTCCCGGCCTGTGGGTGGGGGCTGCCCAACCCCTCACCCCGCAGCAAGGCTTCTGCTATTCCATCTGCATTTCTGCATCTCTCTTGCTTGCTGTTTTAGAGCCTCAGGTATCATCTGGTCATCTCCAGTCTGGGTCTGGGAGTGAAGCCTTCGGAGGGACCAGAACGAGACAGCGTGTGGCTGAATTCTGCAGGCTCACCGTGCCACTGACTGGCGATGATGTCATCTTGGGCAAGTGGGCCGACTTCTCTGAGATTCCCTTTTCTTCTCCTTAAGATGGGCTGTGAAAGTGCTTGCTTGCCTGTGAGATTCTGTATGCATTGTGTCTATTTCTAGAATTATTCTCCGGGAACTTTGGGCTCTCTGGCTCCTGACTATGATGGGGGGGAGATGCTTCTAAGGTCAAATCCCCACTGAGGTCTGAGATTTGCCATCTCTAGGGGTCATTGGTTCCAATGTTCAGATCTTACCTGGAGATTTGAGGCCCAGGGGAAGCATAAGCCTTGCATTGAGGAAAGGCTTCCGGCTCAGTCTCCTGAGGACCACACGGCCCTGGGGGCCAGAAGTGATGTGGTCAAGTGCAGGTCCTCCATCATCTCCCAGTCCTGTGTGGGCCGCAGAGAGGCTCTCCACTGACCTCAGGCCTGGACATGCGGACCCCATCCATAAGTCATCCATATGACACGTCCACCCATCATCTTGCCACTGCCTGTCATGCTGCAAGGAGAGATTCCCGGAGACTCGTTTTCTTCATTTGTAAAATGGGACTGTATGGGCACCTGCCCGGTGCCGTGTGAAAATTAAATGTGATAAAGCATGCGGGGCACCTGGGTGGCTCAGCGGGTTGAGCATCCAACTCTTGATCTCAGCTCAGGGTTTGATCTCAGGGCTGTGAGTTCAAGCCCCACATCGGGCTCTGTGCTGGGCGTGGATCCTGCTTTAAATAAATAAATAGATAGATACATAAATAAATAATAAATGTGATAGAGCCTGCAAAGCACGCGACACTGTGACTGCCTCAATAAATGTCTCCCAGGAAGTGTTCGGATGGTGACTGTACTTGTCCAAAGTAATACATCTCTTATGTGGTGAGGCCAGGATCAGTCCCAGGTGTGGCTGATTTCTGGGTCTGTAATGTTTGCGGGAGACCAGACTATACTCCACACGGAAGGAGTTGGAGTGCAGAGATTTGGGGAAATGTGGTCCCAGGCTGCTTCCTGCTCTGCTCCAGAGTTAAAAGTTCAGTTTTTCTTTCCCTGGTTGCCTTCTACAAGTAGTCTTGCTTGCAGTTTCTTCATGTCCAATACCTGTTTTCTTTTGGTCTCACCAGACCCCTAAGCATTCCCTCAAAACACACCACAGCCTCTGATTTATCAACCTCATAGGAAACGGGTGTCTTCTCCCAGGGAGACACTCAGCCTTTGAAGGAATAAATTGTAGTGCGCTGATCTACACAGCGACTTCCTCTTGGGTAGCTAGGAGGACACTTGCATCCCCCTTTGTTGATTATTGGCTCCGGGCGCATCTTGGATGGACGGCCGTTTTTCAGCTTTGCCTAGATTTTGCTTAACCTTGTAGCTCCCTGTCCATTCACATTGAAGCCTAAAAGAACAGTTCATTTTCCCCAGCTTTGTCAAGAATAGGACAAGTGACTCAAGAGGAAATTCAAATCTTGTAAAATTCGAATTTTCTTGGGTGAAGAAATGCTAAGAAAGAAGTGGCTAGGCCATCTTTTTCTCTCTGAGGGGCACGGAGATCTGCCTGCCACATTTGTCACCCATGGATCTCCAGAGGTGACTGAAGTGACCCGCCCTGCCCTTGTTCTAATTTCTTCTCTGTCCGCTCTTTCTGTGCCAGGTTGGTGGTGTTCTTCCCCAGCATTCTCACCACCTTGCCTGGCTACTTCTCCAGCCCTCCTGGCATTGGTGTCTCCATTCCCCGTCAGTCATTATTGGATATATTGTCTGTTTTGTTCGAGGGAGTATTTCAAGTTAAGTTATAAAGGCAACTGCAAAAGTCACAACATGGGCTGAGACTCCTGGGATGTGTTTAGGACCTGAAGGAAGCACAATGACATTGTTTCTTATGAAGTCGCCGTATCAACTTGGGAGAAATGGAAGAACGGAGGCACAGAGGGAGGCAGTGGCTGCCTCATCCATACACAATGACCTATGACAACCTGTTCTCCTGACTTCTGGATTCTGAAAGGGTTTGGGTTTGGGTTTTTGGTTTTGAGAGTGAGAAAGATAATAAATTTTAGCTAAAGGCAAAGACGCAGTTTGCTATCAGTATGGGGAGCTTGGAAACATAGCTCCCTGAGACATGGGTCACTGGGGCCCCTGCCCTGGGCCTCCACCTCACAGGCCCTGTGCTTTGGAGCACCTTCCTCAAAATGGTCTGTGTCCTGGGGCCCCTGGGCAGCTCAGTCAGTAAAGCTTCCAAGTTTGGCTCAGGTCATGATCTCGCAGTCAGTGAGTTCGAGTCCTGGGTCGGGCTCCGTGCTGATGGCTCAGAGCCTGGAGCCTGCTTCAGATTCTGTGTCTCCCTCTCTCTCTGCCCCTCCCCTGCTCACACTCTGTCTCTCTGTCTCTCAGAAATGAATAAACATAAAAAGAATAGTCTGTGTCCCCTCCCTGCCTGGGGCCAGCGGTGCCATTGGGTTGAACCGCTGTCAGCATGACCCCTGCCTGGGTTCTGGTTCCCTTTTCTCCTCTTCAGGGCTCTTTCCCATTTTCTACACCTTCCCTCACTGCTGCCATCCAGGGCAGTCACACTACAAGACCCTAGAGGCCCTTCTGATGGATTTGATTTGTTTGGGTTTTTTGTTTTTGTTTCTGTTGTTTTTTTTTTTTTTTTTTTTTTTTTGCCTCTGATTGACATGTGCTCTCCATGTCACACTTGAGCCATGCTGGATGAGGACCGGACATTGCCTGTGCAAATGGAGTGGCCCCTCTCATGTCACCCCAAGCCCCTCCAGGACTGGCTACCTAAGTTGCAGGGCCCTGGGCAAAGTGAACATGTGGGCCCTTTGTTCAAAACCGGGGGTGGGGGGGTGGGGAATGCCTTTAAAGGACCCTTCCCCCCAGCTGCACTGGTAGTAACAATAAAGAACAACCTTCGAAGCTGTATCGGGAGACCAGTACTGAGGGGAGGCAGAGGATGATGCAGAATCCGGGGCGATGGTGCAATGGGCATTGAGGAAATGATGTTGGGAATGTGGAGGGAAGGGGCTTGCGTCGGTCAGGGCTCTGCGGAAAGATAGAAGCAATATGATATATGTAATATTAACATATACAATAGTACATATTACATAGTGCACACATAATATACACGACACTATTATATGATAGATAGATGATAGAGGAAGAGAGAGAGAGAATGTGACCTTTATTTCGGAATTGGCTTATGCAATTGGCTTATGCCAACCCACAGGGCAGGCTCCAAATTCAAGTAAGAGCTAATGCTGTAGTCTTGTGCCTGAGTTCTGCAGAGGTCGGGCAGGATTTCTAGGTTTCAGTCAAGGAACATTCCTGTCTCCGGGAAACCTGTTTTTGCCCTTAAGGCCTTCGACTGATTGGATGAGTCCCACTCACACTACAGAGGGTAATCTGCTGGGCTCAAAGTCTACTGACTTGAATGTTTAGTCATGTCTAAAAAATATCTTCCCAGCAACACCTAGACCGGCATTTGACCAAACAACAGGGCACCAAAGCCTAGCCAGGTGACACAAAAATGAATCATCACAAACATTTACATTGTTGTAACACAGACAACTTGGCACTCTCTGAGTCAGAATAGGTTTGCGGTCTTTTCTTGAGCTGGGAGATCTGAAACTAGTCACATCTGACCGTAAGGAACATAGAGGGGTGCCTGGATGGCTCAGTCGGTTAATCCAACTTCAGCTCAGGTCATGATCTCATAGTTCGTGAGTTCAAGCCCCAGGTAGGGCTCTGTGCTGACAGCTTGGAGCCTGGAGCCTGCTTCGGATTCTGTGTCTCCCTCTCTCTCTGTGCCTCCCCACCTCGCACTCTGTCTCTCTCTCAAAAATAAATAAACATTAAGAAAAATTATATATATATATAATATATATATATATAAAGAACACGGAGAGCTGGTTTCCAAACCCGTGGAGGAAGAAATGGCGTCTGCAGACTGAGAGAAAATTCACTTGCTCTCATTGGACAATAAACAAATACACAGGCACTCCTCTCATTATTCCAAATCTTCATAAATAAATCACTATGCCTGTCATGGGCACAGTGAATTTTGTAATGTATTAAAAAATTTTGTTTAATGTTTATTTATTTTTGAGAGAGATAGAACATGAACAGGGACGGGGGGAGCAGAGAGAGAGGGAGACACAGAATCCGAAGCAGGCTCCAGGCCCTGAGCTGTCAGCACAGAGCCCAACACAGGGCTTGAACTCATGAACTGTGAAATCATGCCCTGAGCCGAAGCCATACGCTCAGCCGACTGAGCCACCTAGGCACCCCCGTGATATATTTTTTAATCATATTGTTTCTATAGACAGAGGGCCTTAAGAAATATTTGCCCGGGGCCCCACACATCCTAGAAATAGCTCTGTCCTGAAGGCTCAGTTGGGCATTTAATGGGGCAGAGAAGGCAGGGCCCAGGCCCAAGGCCTGAGGCTATAATTTGAGCCTGACAACTCCCTGTGTGCCCAGTGTACAGTTGCCCACTAATAAGAATGCGTCTGCCATTCTGAGAGTACCAGACACTGTGCTGAGTGCTTGCCAAGTACTCCTCACAGCAACCCTGTGATAGAGGAGAAACCAAGACCAAAGCTGAGGACACTGAGGCTCAGAGAGGTTCAGTGAGTTTCCTCCAGCCCAGGGAACTCTCACTTTGTCTAGGTTTTTAATGACCGCGTGGTAGTGACTCCTCGTATCTTCTTCATTGTCGCCTCAGGGCCTAATAACCCCTGGGATGCAGTAAGAGTTCATTAAACAACTTTTGTGGGAGTGAATTTAATGAATGAATGAGTCTGTAGTATTTGGTAGAAGACAATGTAGGGGTGTGAAGCAGGCCTAGTGAATCAGTGTCAGGTTAAGACCCGGTTAGGAGGGCAAGTGTCCGCCACCAAACTGCTTCTGGGGTTCAGCATGGGAGTAAACTGGTTTTAGTAAATCTCAGTCTGGTGCTGTGTAATTAACTCATTATGCAACTCTGGGCTTGTGCCTGCTCTCGAGGGCTTCAGTCCCTTGCTGCAAGTTGGAGGTTTGGTTTAGATCAGGAGTCAGCAAACATTTTCTGTGAAGGACCAGAGAGTGAACGTTTTAGGCTTTGGAGTAACTAGGTCTTTACTGTAACTACTCAACTCTGCCATTGGTAGTGGGGAAGTACCCACAGAAATACAAAAACAAATGAATGTGTGGCTGTTTCCAATAAAACTTTATTTAGAAAAACAGGCGACTGTCTGGAATTTGCTCTGGGGGCTACAGTTGGCTGACCCCCTAGTCTAGATGACCTCTGAAATCCTCTTTTAATCTTCACAGTTTATGATTTAAAGACTTAGAACCAATGGTATGCAGGACAAAAATGATCACACAATGTCGTTATCCTCCTATGGCGCCCATGGCAGTCATTGCTAATTGATCACAGCACTCCTTCCCGACGGAAAAGGACTTGGCCTTTATAATCAATCACAGATGAAGAATTCCAACTGGAGCATTCTCTTTCTCACTCTTTAAGAAGCAAATATTCAGAAGACACCAGACACTCTCGGGAGTGTGGCATTGAGGAAGATAGGAAGAAACGGAAAGTGGGAAGCGTGGCAGCCTTTCCCACTCTCATCCCTGTGTGAGAGGAATCAGATTCTCCCCAGGTGGCTGAAGTGAGAGCCCAATCCTGAACATAAGCCACGTTATCTGAGGTGACAGGGCTATTCCCCATGGGTGGAAGTCAGACCCTCTGTCTCTCTCTTACTTGCCCTACTGAGTGTTCGAGCCAGGAGTGGACACCTGGATTCCTACTTCCCCAGGGCATACCAGTTTTATTCCTTTTCTTTTCCCACCAGAATGTAAACTGTAGAGTGACTTCCGCCCAGATTTGCCGTCAGTTGACTCTTGGAGAGTACCTTACAAATTAGTTCATGTGGAGCCACTATTGCACAATAACGTACAACCCTTTCATGTCTATCTGAATGTCCACAAACCTTCACTATGAGGAATGGATGGGGAAATCCAAAGCATCTACAAGCCACATGATATAAGAGCTTGGGCTTTGCAGTCAGACAGGTTTGGGTTGAATTTTAGACATGATGATCACTCTCTTGATAATTAGAAGCAATCTCTGTAGACTGGGTAACACACGGAGTAAGTTCACTGTATGGCAGCCATGTTTTATTTTATCGCATGAGATCTGTAGATTTGGGGGTAGAAAACATCCCTCTAGGATCTCAAATTGTACACTGTATCTACATGTTGGTTCTGGTGGCCAGGGAGCTGTTTGTACCTTGATCTCAGATTCATTTCAATGTCCTTCAGCTGTAAGGAATACACTTCCCTTGTTCTTTTTCAAGTTCTTCCACACCCTTCATCTCACAACTCTCTTAGAAGGGCTGGTTTGTTAGTATCACCCTATTGCCTAGTTGGGAAAACTGAGCTCCAAAGAGATTTTCTGTGGGCAGAGATCTTCTTTCTTCACCTTTTTCTTTAACAACTGCTTATTTTATTTTTTAAATGTTTATTTATTCACTTTGAGAGAGAGAGAGAAAGAGAGAGAGAGAGAGATAACCCTAAGCAGGCTCCACGCCCAGTACGGAGCCTGAGGTGGGGCTCAATCCCACAACCTCGAGATCACGACCTGAGCCACTATCAAGAGTCAGATACTCAACCGACTGAGCTACCCAGGCGCTCCCTATTCTTTATTTTTTTTAAAGTAACCTTTATATCCAACGTGGGACTTAAACTCAGGACCCCAAGATGAAGAGTCAAGATGCTCTACCAACTGAGCTGACCAGACACACCTGTTTGACAATCATTTAGTGAGCACCTCCCATGTATCAGGCATGGAACAGGCACTATTGAATGGTGTCAATATTTGGGGGAAATAAATATCTATTGGTTGACTGATACATCATCTGAACTTTTGAGAAGGAAATTGCACTGAGCAATCAGTAGAGAGTTTCACAATCCCCAAGAGTCCCGGGGGGGCCGTGCACAAGGTCTTAGTTGGGAGTTTGCTCTCTATGGTTTCAGCTCCAGATCTTTTTTTTTCTAAGATTTTATTTTTTTTTAAGTAACCCCACGTGGGGTTCGAATTCATAACCCTGAGATCAAGAGTCGCACGCTCCCTGACTGAGCCAGCCAGGTGCCCCTCAACTCCAGATCTAAATAGCTTCTTTGCAGCTGGCTTTTCTCACCCTCCCCTCCATCTCTCCAGGCCAATGGGCTTGGGGCCTCCAGGACATCTGAGATGGCCTCCTTATCAGCCTGGTGACATCTTCCAGGCCAGTCTCTTGCATTTCTTCCCTGGAGGTTACTCCGTTGGCCTCTCAGTCTAGCCTGGGACAGGAAAGAGCCCTGTTTCCGTGGTATCAGTATGGCTGGTCTTCACCCAGCTCCTTCCGTGTGCAATTGCAGCTGGGAGGGGCCAAGGAAATTCTGTTGGGGCCACACCCACTAGTGAAGATATAAAGAATGAGGTTTGGCGTTGACGTTCAGAGCGCCATCCCTACCCTCACAATGCAGTCCAGTGGCCTCTTCCTCCTCGTGCTTCTTGCCCTGGGCACCCTGCTACTTTGGAATGCAGAGGGTGCTGGAAATTGTGAGTTGGAGCCATCCTGACACAATCTCGGCTGCAGGGTGTCGGATCCTGGTGCTGTGGGGATGTCTCTTTCTAGACTCTTTGATCTCTCAGCTTAGTTTCAGGAGACTTCTTTGAGGGTGGGATTTCATGTCCATCTGGGCTCCAAGGACTTTGTGGGCTTCTGAGCATTGGGCTGTGTTCTTTTTTTGCTTTTCTTTTCTTTAAATGTTTATTTATTTATTTTGGAGTGAGAGAGAGCACAAGTAGGGGAGGGACAGAGGGAGAGAAGGAGACACAGAATCTGAAGCAGGTTCCAGGCTCTGGGCTGTCAGCACAGAGCCCGAAGCAGGGTTCAAATCCACGAACCTCGAGATCATGACCTGAGCCAAAGTTGGACGCTTAACCGACTGAGCCACCCAGAACACCCTGGGCAGTGCTCTTTTACCAGTATCTGGTTGGCCCAGACCCCACTCCCTCTCTTCCGACCTCTCTCTCTCTCTGTCTGTGAATCTGTAGTCATCTGTTTCTGGCTCTCCCTGGTTCCTTGTCTCTCTGTTTCCATCCTTCAGTCTCTGTGTCTCTGCCTCTGTCTCTCCCTCTCAACCTGGCCCGAGTTCTCTATTTACTTTTGTTTCTCTCCATCTCCTTTGCCTTTGTGGAGACTTGTTTTCCCTGGAGCAGGAAACATTGGCTGGGAGCCCTTTGCCCTTTTCCAGGATCTGTGACTTTTTCTGCTCATGTATGTGATTTAATCAAGCCTGTCACTCTTCACGGAGGTCAGACAGGCATTTCCCTCTGGACTTTGCGGACACTCACTTGAGTGATGGGCCCTCATGGGGAGTGGTGCTTTATCCAGGAGTTGTGATGGTTACTTAGCAGCCCGGTCCTTCCTTAACTCTCGACATTCTCTCCAACAGCATTGAAAGCTGGAAATTGCCCTCTTATAAGACCTGGCCGATGCCTTGATCCACGAGTGACCCCCCAGTGCCAGAGTGATTGGCAGTGTCCAGGGAGGCAGATATGTTGTTCTGATGTTTGCGGAACCAGATGCCTGGACCCTGTCAGCGTCTCCAACCCAAGTGAGGAGGTGGGGGGGGGGCTCAAGGGAAGGGGGTGAGCCTGAGAATGGAGCACCTCGGGGGGCAGGACTGCGTGCGGGTCCTGCCGGGTCTCCTCCTCCCCAGGAACTTGTTGAGCCAAGTTTGCCAGCCGGTCAGGGAGTCACACTGCCCCAGACGGCAATTTACTCACCTGGCTGGTGAAGCAGCCAGTCTGTCAGGAGGTCAGTTTTTCAGTCTATAGTCATCTGGTCGTTCAGGTAAGCAGGTTGTTGGTAGCCACCCATCCAGTCAGCACTGGACAACTGGTCACCTTCATGGACAAGGGGCCCCAATGTGAGAGGAGACCCAGATCTTGCCATCAGGGGATACAGAGGCCCTGGAAAGGAAGAAGAGGTGCTGTGGATGGAGAAGAGAGGATTCTCCCTGCACGCCTGGGCTGGGGCTGGGTCCAGGAAGCAGGCGGTGGTGCCTGAGGCGCAAGGGTCCTGACCTGTGGCTCTACTCTCACCAGTGTGGAGGAAGCCTGGCAGATGTCCTCAGGTCAATGGGCAGTGTCTGATGCTCAGTCCCCCCAACCACTGTGAGACAGACGGTGAGTGCGTGGGTGACTTCAAGTGCTGTACCGGCCTGTGCGGGAAAGCCTGTGTGGAACCTGAATAAGGTAAGGAGGGGCCCCGGGCCCACCTATTCCCCTCCCGCCAGTCCTCTCTGTCCCAAGCCTCTGGAGGCCCTTGCGTAGGAGCAGGGGGACTCCTGATCTCTCCCCCAGGACAGCCTCTGTCTGGCCCCCTTGTCCCTCAAGGGCACCACTCCCCAGGCCCCAGGGCCAGGATTTCCATAGCATCACTTGTGACTTGGCTTCTATTCCAGCCCCTCTGAGTGAGGGCCCCTGGCAGGTCAGAGTCTCAGTCTCCTTATCTATAAAATGGACGCAATGAAAGTGCTGTGTCAAGCACTGTGTGCGCTAAGAATTTATTATTAAGATGATCTCCAGCATATTGTCTAGGGTCAAAGCCCAAAGGATCAGTGGATGTTAGGCTAATCTAAGCTAACGCTCTGAGTTTCGAGTTCTGTAATAAAATTGAGACTTGAACTCAGTCTTCTGATACCAAGTGGGTATCGCCGATATTCGACGGTATCACCACCTTGCTATTTTCTTTGTCTCGGGGAAGTTTCTTGGGGGAAGAATGGGGAGATAATTTGTCTGGTTCCTGTATTGAAGCCCTGATCTGATTTTTCTCTTGTAGCCTGATTTCTGCCATTTGGAAGAGGCTCTGGATTCCTACTTTGTGGTCTGGACCTTGAATCACTGGGGCACCCCATGGTGAAGGCTTGGTTCTACCCCCAAGATCTCTTTCGGGGGAAGGCTTGGCACACAGGAAATTGATTGGTGAATAAATAAATGAGCGTATTTCTTTGTGTCCATGTGCTTCTGTGGTTTGCTGGGGCCGCGGGGCGGGTGGGACGTGATGAGGGAATGTGTGGCTATGAGGCCTCCCTGCTGTACGTGCAGAGTGGAAGGGAGAGGCTTCGGGGCCAGACAGACATGAATGTAGATCATGAGTCTGAAAACACCGGTTCTGCGATTTGGGACACACGACTTTATCTCGTACCTCTTCATTTCTTCAGCTGCAAAGAGGCAACAAAAATCACTTCCCTCCTGCGTTTGGAGCATTGGGGTATGCAATGTACATGAAATGAATAGCAACATTGTTAGACCACAGCAGCCTCAAAAAATATGGATACTTGCCTTCTGAGGTGATTTTGAGCTTCTTGTAATTTCCCTTCTTTCCCAAGACACTATTTCTTCTATCTTAAAATAAGTGTTGAGCAAAAACACACACTGATTGTCAATCCTGAGAGAGGATTTCAAACGCTTCTGCCCATTGCATCTTGGTATCAGAGTCTCCCAGGAAAGCACAGGGTGGTCAAGCACTGGGTTATTTACCTAGAAAAGACACAGCAAGGTCACTTTCCACGTTGGGCCTCCACTGCCTTCCCATAGCCTGCAAGTCTCTCCCCGGAGCTGGTGCAGGGCAATTTACCCCACCTCCACCCCTCTCCTGTCACAGAAAATGCCCATTCCCTCCTCTGGGACGACAGGTGGCAGTGGGGTTGGTCAGAGGCCTGGACACAGGACAGAACACAGGAGCCCACACTGAAGCTTGAAACGGGGAAAGATGCTCCCACACAAGGCGAGAAGCCAGCACAAGGGGCTTGTGAGAGCCTTATCTCTTGGTAAGTAAGCATTCCAAGTCCAAGGCCATTCTCATGCAGCTGAGTGGAGGACACACACAGGAGGCTGCCTTTCCCCACAATGAGAGTGTTGTCATGGCGGGCCCCGTTATGGCAGCTGCTGGCCAGCACCACATGAGGGTGACGTTGTTCTTGACCCTGTGGAGCAGAAAGAGTAAGAGGAGTGGACTCCCAGAACTCAGGGCAAGCAGGGAACCCTGCTCCCCATTTCTCTGGGGTCTTTGGACTCCAAAGGAAGCAGAACACTTGGTTGGACAGTGACAAAGAAGAGGGACAAAACACCATTGTCATTCGGTCCTTTCCTGGAAAATGTCAGTGATCCAGAAAGAACATTCCACGGACTACATGCAACCAATGTTCCAAGAGCAGCAACTGGATGTTTGAAATTAACTTTCAGGGAAGAGGGGAAAGAGGAAGCACCATTTTATTTATATTGTGAGTGAAGTGGCACCCCCCCCCCCCAGTTGCCTCTTGGTAACCCTCACCTCTTAGGATTCGCACCCTTGTGTGACCCTTCCATGGTTTTGCTCGGTGGGTCCATGTGACAAATACGTTATTGCAGAGTGAGAAGCAGTTATGTCCTGATGAGATGAGATGGGAAAAAATGGCACCTTCCATCTGGGGAGCACGTGCCCTCTCTCTGATCACCTGCTCCAGCAGAATTCAGCCACCAGGTCACAATTCTTAAAATTAAGAATAGAAATGAGGGGCGCCTGGGTGGTTCAGTCAGTTAAGCATCCAGCTCTTGGTTTCGGCTCAGGTCATCATCTCACAGTTTGCGACATTGAGCCCCGTGTCGGGCTCTGTGCTGACAGTGCAGAGCCTGCTAGGGATTCTCTCTCTCCCTCTCTGTCTGCCCCTCCCCTGTATGCATGTGTATGAGCACTCTCTCTCTCTCTCTCTCTGTCTCTCAAAATAAATAAATAAGCACTTAGAAAAAACTAAAAAAGAGTAGAAATGAAAGGACAGAAATTAACTAAAAAACCAGAAAACCTACCTGAAACTGTAGCTAAACCTATATTCAGTTGAATTTTCAGAGATACTGTCACTAAAGTCAGAAACAGAATAAGGATCACTGCAATTTTCAGTGGTGTATGAGATATAGCAACCCATGCAGTGAGATGAGATCAGGGGTTAAGGTATGTAAGGGTGGAAAGAGAGATACTAAACTGTCATTATTTGCGGATAGTGTCATTTCCTACATAACAACTGAAGATATTCAATAAAGTTGATGAAGTAAATTTCCTCAGAGTTGCTGGATCTACATCTCTAATGTATAAAATTTTATAGCATTTCTCCCATTATTCTAATGAATCAGAAATCATAGAAGGTAGAGATAATTAATCAAAGAAATAAACCTACAATACACCCAGGAATGAATCTAAAAATTATGCCAGACCTTGTGGATTAAGGAAGAAATTTGATGAAGGTCTAAAATAAGAACTGAATAAACAGAGAAAAAATGTTTATGTGTGGGAAGACTCAATAAGTTCAAGATTGTAACTCATTAAAGGATCATTTATAAATTCAATGTAACTATAATAAAAATTCCAACATGATTTTTTAAGTTTATTTCTTTATTTTGAGAAAAAGAGAGAGAGAGAGAGTGCGTGAGGGCAAGTGGGGGAGGAGCAAAGAGAGAGAGAGAGAGAGAGAGAGAATCCCAAGCAGGCTCTGTGCTATTATCGTGAAGCCTGACTTAGGGCTTGAACTCATGATCCATGAGATCATGACCTGAGCCAAAGTCAGAGGCTTAATGGACTGAACCACCGGATGCCCCTAATGATTGTTTTTTAAAAACTTGACAAAGTGATCCTACAGTTAATATATTAGAGAGTTTGCCGAAGAACCAAGAACGTTTTTTAAAAGTACAATAGGAGTAATCCAGACTAGGTATCAAAATGTTATTGATTATATTATTATTATTTTTTTTAGAGAGAGAAAAGGAGCAGGGGAGAGGTGCAGAGAAGGAGAGACAGAAAGTCTTAAAATACCTTTAAAAATTGTTTTAATGCTTATTTATTTATTTTTTAGAGAGAGAATAAGAGAGAGAAAGAGAGAGAGAGAGAGAGAGAGAGAGAGAGAGAGAGAGAAAGAGAGAGAGCAGGGGACCAACAGAGAGAGAGAGGAGGATAGAGAGAATCCCAAGTAGGCTCTGCACTGTCAGTGCAGAGCCGGAAACAAGGTTCGATCCTACTAACCAAATCATGAGATCATGACCTGAGCCAAGATCAAGAGACACTTAACTGACTGAGACACTCAGGTACCCTGAGAGAGAGAGACAGAGACAGAGACAGAGACAGAGACAGAGGGAGAAACTTAAGTAGGCTTTACACTTAACGTGGAGCCTGATGCAGGGCTTGATTCCATGACCTTTGGGATCATGACCTGACCCGGAATCAAGAATCAGGTGCTCAACCAACTGAGCCACCCAGGCACCTTTTGATTATAATAATTAATGGAACATGATGTTGCTACAAGAATAAACAAATAGCTTAATGGAACAGAACAGAATATCTGAAAGGAAATCTATGCATTTGTGGAAATTTGTTATATAACAAAGAGGAATTTTTACAATTGCTTAGGGCAAAATAATAATGAAAGTAATTGGCTTTATTATTTTTTTTAAAGTTCACACTAACAACTTTTACTGAATTTAACAGTAATCTTTAACATAATGTATTAGGTTTCACCAGAGAAACAGAACCAATACATTTCTTTCTTTCTTTCTTCCTTTCTCCCTTCCTTCCTTTCTCCCTTCCTTCCTTTCTCCCTTCCTTTATTCCTTCCTTCCTTCCTTCTCTTTCTTTCATTCTTTTCTCTCTCTCTTTCTTTCCTTCCTTCCTTCCTTCCTTCCTTCCTTCCTTCCTTCCTTTCTCTCTTTTTCTTTCATTCCTTTAAGATGAGGAATTGGCTTGCACAGTTTTGGAGGCTAAATTCCATAATCTGCAGTCTGCAAGCTGGAGACAGGAAAGTCTGTGGCATAATACAGTTCCTGCCTGAAGGCTTAAGAACAAGGGGAGATGATGGTATAAATTCCAGTCCAAGAGCAGGAGAAAATGAAGTGAGATGTTCCAACTTAAACAATGAGGCAGGAAAAAAAAGGTGTGGATTATTCCTTCTTCCTCCACCTTTTGTTCTATTCAGACTCTCAGTGGATTGAATGGGGTCCACCCACACTGGAGAGGGGATTCTACTTTACTGAGTCCACAGAGTCAAGTATTAATTTCATCTGGAAACATCCTCACAGACACACCCAGACATAATGTTTAATCTGGGCATTTTGTGGCCAGTTAAGTTGACCCAAGAAATTACCCACAAGCCCAGTCCATGTTAACTTGGCACCCATTTGCATCTCCTTAGACATACTTAATCTCCAAAGTAAGACAATAACAAGGTCATATTTCTGTCAAACATGATAGTTATTCTTTGTACAACCAAAAACACACTAACTCCTTCCCAAAAGAGGAGGTAAAGTCCTTGAGTGATAGTCGATCTCCTCCTTGATATCTGGTAACCTAAATGCTATAATGTAAAATTAATAAATACTATGGCGTAAAGTCTCTATAGCTTATATTATATGATAAGGTAATAAGACAGACAGAAGAAAGAAAACACACACAAATGTATTCATAGCAAAATAAGGAGGAAATGTCATGACAATTATGGTCCGCATTTCTGTAACTGGTCACATGGTTGTAGCTGGTATTTATAACTACCCTCTTCCAATACCCATTCCATATTCCTTTGTCTTCAGCAAGTGCCCCAGCTGATTGTGGTTCTTGGTCACCTAATAGGGTGACCCAAACCTTGATTCTTGAAGGGTCTGGGCTATTAGTAGCCTTTCTTGGATTGGGTTGTTGATCTTCCTCACAGAGCATGACAATATTAAGAGGTGCCCTAAGAAATCCTCTGTATTCCAGACATACTCTTCCTTACTTCCATTGTGGGAGAGTACTCCAGTTTCCCCTTGGAAGTGAGGATCAATCACCCTGGCCAACACTGTAACTCTCTTCTTTGACCATTGACTTAGAGACATGAGGAGCTCCAGGTGAGCAGGTGGCAGTCTTAACTTTCAGTTAATGGAATCAGTGTTGTGTCTTCTGGTGGAAACATTTCTCCCTCTGGAACTAATACCTCTAGGCCAACAGCACACAGAATCATGGGGGTGGGAAGCAAAAATTTTGCTAATGGAGCACTTTCAACAATAGCCAAATTATGGAAAGAGGCTAAATGTCCATCAACTGATGAATGGATAAAGAAGATGAGGTTTATATATACAATGGAATACTACTTGGCAATGAGAAAGAATGAAATCTGGCCATTTGCACCAATGTGGATGGAACTGGAGGGTATTAGGCTAAGTGAAATAAGTGAGGCAGAGAAGGACAGATACCGTATGTTTTCACTCATATGTGGATCTTGAGAAACTTAACAGAAGACCATGGGGGAGGGGAAGGGGAAAAAAGTTACAGAGAGGGAGGGAGGCAAACCATAAGAGACTCTTAAATACTGAGAACAGACTGAAGGTTGATGGGGGAGTGGGAGAGAGGGGAAAGTGGGTGATGGGCATTGAGGAGGGCACTTGTTGGGATGAGCACTGGGTGTTGTATGGAAACCAATTTGACAATAAATTATATTAAAAATTGCTAATGGGTGACTAGGGATGATAATGAGCAGCACCCCCATTTCCACCTCTTGATTCTGAAATTATGAATCCTGGCTATGGGAGAAGCTGCATCATATATTAGAAACTGATTGAGATTACGTACAGCCTTCTGGAGAACCTTGCCCCAGCCTTGAAAAGTATTGCCACCTAGCTGACACTATAAATGAATCTTCAAAAGGCCATTCCACTGTTCTATGAAGCCAGCAACTTCAGGGTGGGGGACATGGTAAGACCAGTGAATTCCACCAACAGTTGCCCATTGCCATACTTCTTTGGCTATGAAGTGAGGTCCTTGATCAGAAGCAATGTAGTGTGGGGGTGCCTGGGTGGCTCAGCTGGTTGGGCATCTGACTCTTGATTTCAGCTCAGGTCATGATCTCATAGTTGTGGGATTGAGCCCTGCATCAGGCTCTGCAGTGGGCATGGAACCTGCTTAAGATTCTGTCTCTCCCTCTCCCTCTGCCCCTCCGCTACTGTGTGCGCATGCTCTCTCACTTTCTCTCTCTCTATCAGAAAAAAAAACAAAAACAAGAAATGTTGTGTGGAATACCATGAAGGTGGAGAAGGCATTCTGTAAGTACGTGGATGGTAGTTTGGGCAGAAGCAACACATGTAGAGAAGTCAAATCTATGTCCAAAGTAAGTGTCATTCCAGTAAGAACAAAATGCTACCCCTTCCATGGTGAAAGTGATCCAATGTAATCAACCTGCCACCAAGTACTGGTTGGTTGTGCTGGGGAATATCTCTAAATCAGGGATTAGCATTGGTCTCCGATGCTGGCAGACTGGGCATCGAGCAGCAGCCATAGTCAGGGTAGCCTTGGGGTCTGGAGACCATGTTACTGAGCCCATGCATAACCTCCACCCGTGCCCCGTGGTCACTTTGAGCCCACAGGCATGGGCCCATAAGGCGATGCAGGGTTGACTAAGTAACGAGGCTTAATAGTATCCACAAAACAGATCATGCTATTTACTTGATTATTAAAATCCTCCTGCTGAGGTCACCCTTTGGTGAGCATTCACATAGGACACAAATATCTTCGCTTTTTTTTCTCTCTTTTCTTTTTCTTTTTTTTTTTCTTTTTGCCTATTCAGATAGATTTGTCCGTATAACTATATAACTCTTCTCCAGATTTGTCACCGATTTTCTTTGAGAGGGACAGAGGGGGCGCAAGTGAGCAAGAGGCAGAGAGAGAGAGAGAGAGAGAGAGAGAGAGAGAGAGAGAAGTGGGGCTCATGTTTCTACCTGAAGTGGGCTCATGCTCACCCTATGTGAGACTCGAACTCACAAACCATGAGATCATGACCTGAGCCAGTCAGATGCTTAACGCCTGAGCCACCCAGGCATCCTGTCACTGATTTTTAAATCATGTTTCTTCCAAGTCCAAATTCCCCTTTTGTGGTAAATGTTCTGAATTCCAAGTCACCTACACTCCCAGACTCTAGCAGCTGTCAGGTAAGGTGGTCATCTGACACTGGTCATCAATGTTTCTGCTCAGCCAAATGACCAGCTCTTCCAGGATGTCTGTAGCCAGAGGACATTGACGTTCTCCCCTAGTGACCACCCTATGCCTCCGTGGGGAAGTCTCCCACCGGGGATCATCCTACACTGGGCGGCAGTGGTAGTTCCAGCTGGATCTGTGGGTGGTAAGTAAGGCGAACGCCAAGATGCCACATGGTACAGACCCCAAGTAGCTGTTATCGAAGCCATAAAGCAGAGGGTAAAACAAACAAACAAAAATCCACAGCAAATGGTCAGCAAATGTGTGAATCGCCCATCCTGTCACCATCTGCTAGGACTGGGGGTGGCTGAGTGTTCCATGGGTCTGCCCTCAGGACAGAGACTTAAAAATTAAAATAACAAAAAGATATCACTTACATCTATGATCCTGGCAAACATTAGATAGTTACATCCTACCAAGGTTTGGTGAGAATGTGGGGATATAGGAACTGCATGACTTGTGGGGAATGTAGCGTGAGCAGCCATTTTGGAAACAATCTGGCTGTCCTTGGTCAAACTGTATTTTATACAATTACGTCAGATTTTTGAGAATTGAAATCATTTGGAGTATGTTCTCTGATGAAAACACAATTGTGATAGCAATAAATAAACAAGAAGACAACCAAGAAGAAATGAAAATGAAATTTAGAAAATACTATGAATGAAATGATTATGACTATGCTATCTATCAAAACTAGTAGGATGTACCTGAAGCAGAATTTAAACGGAAATGTATCACCTTACACCCATATATTAGTAAAGAAGAAAAAGTCAAATTCAGGTAGCAAAGCAGCATATCAATCATTTCCAAAAATAACAACTAAAGAAACCATGACGCATATGGTAAGAAACGATAAAGAGCAGAAAACAATGAAATAAAAAACAAGGAAGATTAATTGAGGGATCATCTGAGCCAGAAGTTGTTTCTTTTTCTTTTAATTTTTTAAACATTTTTATTTATTATTGAGAGACAGAGAGAGACAGAGCATGAGCATGGGAGGGGCAGAGAGAGGGGGAGACACAGAATCTGAAGGAGGCTCCAGGCTTTGAGCTGTCAGCACAGAGCCTGACACGGGGCTCAAACTCACAAACCGTGAGATCATGACCTGAGCGGAAGTAGGACGCTTCACCGACTGAGCCACCCAGGCGCCCCAGAAGTTGTTTCTTTAAAAAGGTTTTCACAATAAATTAACCTCCGGCAACACTGACTGAATAAATAATAGAAAAGGTAAAGTAATCATTATCAGAAAGAAAAAGTGGACATCTCTACAGATGCTAGAGATATCACATAAGGCAAGTGAACAACATCATGTCAATACATTTAAAAATTTAGATGAGATGGAAAAATTCCTAGTACTTCTCCCAATCAGCCCACGATGAGCAAAACGCAAACTTGTAGTCTCCTGAAGGCAGATTCATTGCAATGAGGGGACCATGCACAGAGGGAACAACACAGCCTCTCAACAAAGGAGAAGGTAGAACTGTAATAAGATTTTGGAGAAAGGCAGGGATTGGGTGAAATTGAAATGAATAAGGGATTTCTTAACACATTCCACATTTATCTTAATTATGTAGTTTCCAAGGAAACAAGAAATCCCTTATCTGAAGCTCTGTACCTGGATTGGAAATCAAGGCTGCCTCTTTATTTGTTTTTTAAGTTTATTTATTTATTTTGAGAGAGACAGAGACAGCCCCAGTGGGGGAAGCACAGAGAGGGAGACAGAGAATCCCAAGCTGATTCTGCATTGTCAGTGCGGAGCTGGATGAGAGGCTCAAACTCTTGAAACTGTGAGATCATGACCTGAGCTAAAACCAAGAGTTGAACGCTCAACTAATTGAGCCACCCAGATGCCCTAAGGTTGCCTCTCTAATACCAAAGTAACTTAGATGCTTCAGGTAAGAATGGGATGTTTTATTCTTACAGATATAGTTTCAAGCATAGTTTCTGATAATCTGTGATTTTAGAAAACATGGTTTCCTAGTGACTAAGAAAACGATAGTTACTCAAAGAGTGGGTCCTTAATGGCACTTGACAGCTACAGCATGTCACAGGGAGAGAGATCTTTTGCTAACTTTGCAGGGAGATTTATCTGTGTCTCTTCTTCCAGGCTGATGAATGGCAGCGCAGATTTTTTTACTTCTGAGTAAATCTTACTTCCTCAATAGAAAAATGCAAAGTACCCAAGCGAACATAATGCAAAATAGAAACGTGAATATTACGATAGATATTAAAGACACTAAGTGTGCGGAAAAGATTCTGACTCCGCTTTGCTGGCAAGTGAGCTTTGCTGGCAAGTTTTACTAAGTATTAAAGGAAGAAAGAATGTTAATTCTTTTAAAAAACTTCCAAGAGATTCAAATGAAAAGTTATACTTCCCAATTCATTTAATGAGGCAGCATTACCTTAGTACCAATGTGCAGCAAGAACACCATGAAAAGGAAATTACAGGCCACTTTCACTGATGAACATGGAAAAAAAACTTAAAATGTTAGCAAACGGAATGAAACAATCTACACAAAGGATAATGATCTAGCTGTGTTTATCCAAGTGATAGAAGGTGGTTTTTGCAGTAGAAAAGCAATCAATGTAACTTTTCGCTGTAACATAATAAAGGAGGAAATCATGGGATCGTCTCAATAGTTGCAGAAAATGCACTTTATAAAAATTCAGTGGCCATTCATGTTAAGAATCTTAGCAAACTAGGAACAGATGGGAACTTATTTAAGCTGATAAAGGGTATTTGTTACAAAACCCTATAGCAATCGTACTTACAGCAAAATGTTGAAGACTTTTTTTAAAATTTGTTTTTGAGAGAGAGAGAGAGAGAGAGAGAGAGAGAGAGAGAGAGAGAGAGAGGGAGACACAGAATCCGAAGCAGCTCCAGCCTCCAAGCTGTCAGCAGAGAGCCTGATGCAGGGCTTGAACTCATGAATCTTGAGGTCATGACCTGAGATAAAGTTGAATGCTTAACCGACTGAGCCACTGAGCCACCCAGGCACCCCAGAGCAAAACAAAACAAAGATGCATGATATCACCATTTCTTTCAACACTGTATCAGATGTTCAGCCAGTGCATTGGGACAAGGAAATGAAATAAAAGTTGTAAGAATTGGAAAGGAAAAAGATATAAAAGTGTCACTACCCAAAAGGATAATGACAAATCCAAAAATATCTACAGATAAATTATTAAAATTAACAGGAAAGTTTATCAAGGTTCCTGAGTAGAAAATCAATATTTTTAAGAATCAAGTATTGAAAAAATTAACTATATTTCTATATTCCAGGAAGAAAAAATTGAAGATGAAACTTCTTACAGTAGCCGAAAAAAATCAAATCAATAGAGATAAAACTAAGATGGGCATGATCTCTATGTAGAAAATGGTAAACGTTTATTGAGAGAAATTAAAGAAGATCTAAGTCGAGAGATATACCATATTCATAAATTGGAGACCCTGATACTGTAAAGGTGTACTTTCTCCCCACATTTATTTATAGAGTCAATGCAATCCCAATCAAAATCCCAACAGGTTTTTGTTGTTTTGTTTGCTTGCATTGTATGTATCTTGTAAAGCTATGTTAAAAATTCATTTGGAAAACCAAAAGAACAAGAATAACAAAGACATATCCTTGAAGAAGAATATAGGATTAAGGCAGAAATAGTTACTCTACAAATTGTTAATATTTTTATAAAGTAAGAGTAAATAAAATAGTGTGATATTGGCCAAGGCTAGACTCACAGACCAATGGTACATTAGCATCCAGTAAGAAGACAGAAAGAATACAGTACCGTGAACAGGGCATATTTGATATGAATATTATTAATGGTTACAGGGAATAAAAAGGAATAAAAGAGCAGGCTAAAGAAAACCCTAGAGCTGAGGAAGAGTAGTCAAGGAAGGGACAAACTTTCAAGAGAGTAAATCCTCTCCAAGGTTAGGCTGCAGACTCACCAGAGAGGGTGTGGTGACAACCTGTTGGTTGGCGGACAAGTGGCTGGGTTGTCTAAGACCAGAGCTGTTGCACAGTCCCTGGGCAGAGGCTAGCTGGGGTGCCGGAGACATGCTCTGAGAAGCTGCCTGCTGGGGGTGCTGTTGAACTAACTGGGAAGCCAGAACTCAGGGAGTCAGGAAGCACAAGCTGGGGCACCTGCGGGGCTCATGCCTAAGAAGTCTGCCGGGTTGTTCACGGAATTCTGGGAGCTGCTTATGTGGGATTCCACTGAACACACCTGTTGGGTGAGCCCCACCAGTGCTACTGTAACAGCACTCCTGCCGATCTGAAGGTTAACTTGCTTCAAGCTTATGCACCTGTCGCGTAACCTAAGTCCCTCGGTCTGCAGCAGAAATAACTTCCCTTGAGACTTGCAGACCATTGGCCTTGAGGAGTGAAGGACCAAACTTTCCCAGAAGATAAGGCCTGACCACAATCAAAAACAGCTGCCGCTGATGTCAGCAAGTGTGTTCAGGGTCGTCTTCACATATGACTAACGGCCCCGGGCACCTGCTTCTCTTCCTCTTTCCATGCCTTCCCCTTTACAACACTCTAGCTTCCCCTGGACAGGGAAGATGGTCTTTGAGATGTTAGCCCATCTTCCCAGGTTGCCAGCTTCCTGAATAAAGAAACTGTTCCTTTCTCACCATCACTTGTCTCTCGAGTATTGATTTTTGAGCAGCCAGCAGCCGAAACTGAATTCGGAATAGGTTCTCTCTCTGGTAACAGTACCACACACCAGGGCAGCAGGGCAGAAGCAGGAAATAGGAAAGCACATCTGAACCAGGAAGAGAAGGCCCTTCCTCCTCCAATGCCTGTCCTGTGCCCACTACTGACAAAGCATGCAAGCTGTCAAGGGAGAAATGTTCCCATATGACAAGCCAGCGATGAAGGATGGATTTGGAACTGAGAGGCAGTAAATTGAAACCCAGCACAAACAGAATAGGATAAAGAGCCCCCAAATAGTCCCCTACATATATATACAGGGAGTTGATTTATGTCACAGGCTGTCTTGCAGGGAATAGACAGTCTTTTCAATAAATGCCACTGGGACAGATACCCACAGACATACGCGTATTTCTAAAAAAGAGAAAGAAGAGAAACTTGATCACTACCTCTCATCACATGCCGAATCAACTCCAACTGGGTTGTAGGCTTAATATAAAAACCAAAACCAAAAAGATTTTAGAATGTAATAGAGGGTAATATTTTCATGACTTCTGTCTAGAGGTAGATTATCTAAAGAGAACACAAAAACACTAACTATAAAGAAGACTGATAAGTTTAACTACAATACATTTAAAATTTCTGTGTAACAAAAGATACTGTTAAGAAAATGAAAAGACAAACCACAGGTGGGAGAAGATATTTGCAATGGACGTCATCTTGATCTGAGCGGTGCTTACATGGACTTTGCTTTACAACAATTGATTACATTGTATATGTATATTTTAGGCACTTTTCTTCCTGTGCTGTATTTTACAACAGATTAATTCAAGTATACTGAGATATTATGAGTATATTGGCAAATTATATGTCAAGTTTGTACTTTGGAAATATTAGAAAGCAGAAGTACATCAGACAATGAAAAAACTGACCATAAGAATATGGAAAGTCTTAGGGGCGCCTGGGTGGCTCAGTTGGTTAAGCGGCCGACTTCGGCTCAGGTCATGATCTGGCAGTTCATGAGTTTGAGCCCCGCATCAGGTTCTGTGCTGACAGCTCGGAGCCTGGAGCCTGCTTCGGATTCTGTGTCTCCCTCTATCTCTGCTCTCCCCTGCTCACACTCTGTCTCTTAAAAATAAATACAAGTTAAAAAAAAATAAAAAAAAAAAAGAATATGGAAAGTGTCTGAAGTAGGCATCCACACCCCCTCAGAGAGAATGCAGACACTCTCTTAAGTGCCTGAATGTATTCTCTCACGTGGGAAGTTGTCTCAATGTCCTAAACAGGAGGTGTAGCTGGAGCTGGCTTCTTCGTCAGACAAACTCACTTTAGGGCAATTCACTGTCTGGGACTGCAAGTCAACTGAGAGGAGGGGCATGGGTTCCAGAAACATGGACTAGCACTTTCTTCTTTAAGGGTCTCAGTTTCCCCATGAATACGCTGCGAAGACTGGATCACATGGTCCCTGGAATATCAACTGAATGAAACAAGACGTGCAGAGTGTCTGAGTTGAGGGTAGCAGAAAGGAGGTAAGAAATCGGTGAGAGATGGTGATGGGTCGCACCCTGGTGCGAAAGTGGAGAGACCAGGGCTCCAAAAAGGGCAGGGTCTTGTCCATGTGTTCACGGGACATCAAGCGTGGGACAGAACTAGAGCCACAGTACCAAATGCCCCTGTTGTTGACACTGCCTGCCTTTCTGACCCTGGCGCAGCTGAGAGGCTGGGGTAGTTGAGGAGCTAATTGCTACTGAAGGCTTGGATCTGAGGAAGGGAAGGCCGCCAGGTTGCAAAGAGGTGGTATCTGACATTTCGGGTCAAGCCGTATTTGTGGTAATAGCACTTATTTCAGGGAAAGATGATCCCAATTGTCCTGTCCTATCCCTCTCTGTCCCACTTCCCCCATCCCTGGCCCTACCTGAACCCTGATCCCTGCTTTTATCAGTTCCCTCCTCCCTTGGCAAGGACAAGCAGGTGTTTCAATGCAGCCCCAACAAACAGCATGGATTCATGCCCTTGGAAGTCTGACTCCTGTTTCCTAGTGTATTTCTGAGAAATTGTAAATTCATGTCCATGTGGGGGTTTTTACAGATGCCTACATGTGTGTTTTTAGGTGCCTGTTGTGTCTTTGTGGCATACCTGTTTGCCACCCAAGAGGCGGCCCCCCAATCAGCAGTGTCGGCATAGCTGAATGCTTCGGAGATACGGCAGCTTGGGCCCCATCCAAGACCCACTGCATCAGAATCTGATTTTATAAAAAAAAATGTTTATTTATTTTTGAGAGAGGCAGAGTGTGAGCAGGGGAGGTGCAGAGAGAAAGAGAGAGAGAGAGAGAGAGAGAGAGAGAGAGAGAGAAATCCAAACCAGGCTCCAGGCTCTAAGATGTCAGCACAGAGCCCAGTGTGGGTCTCAAACTTACAAACCATGAGATCATGACCTGAGTTGAAGTTGGATGCTTAACCGACTGAGCCACACAGGTGCCCCAAAATCTGCGTTTTTGTGGTTCTTGTTCACATTAGTACTTAACCAGCCTGGCATGCCCATTTGTAGATTCCCAGGAGAGCATACACTTTATGTGGGCTAGAAGGTCAGTACCCGGCAGATGGGTGCATTTGTATTACAGAGCTGTATGTTTACAGGCACACTTGTGCACCTCTGTATGTAAGTGTGATGCATCTCTTGTTTAAAGGTGGGGAGCATTTCTTGAGGGCTGACTATATATGCCAGACACCTGTAAGTTCCTAACACAATCATTTATATCCTCTGTCTCATTTGATTTTCATAAAAGTCTTGCAGGGAGCAGAGAGTGAGAATGATTTGTGTTGAAAGCCTTAAAAATATCCAAATCCTTTGACCCAGTACATTGCACTTCCAGACATCTGTCCTAGCACAAAAATCTGAAATAAGGAAAAAATGATTCATATACAAAGATTCACATGGACATGTAATCTATAATTGAAACCAAGAAATGGGAACACCTGGTTTGTCCAGTGGAGTTACAGGAATGATGACACAGCCTTGAAGTGAACAATGTGGCCATTAGCTGAGTTCAAGTGAACCATGGCTTCCTGTCCATTGCCAAGTCTAGGCTGTGCAAAAAGTTGATAGGGCAGATCGACACGGGCCCTGCTGTCATGGAGATCATGATATCTATGAAGTTTGCATAACACTGGGAGATTGTGTTATCATGTAAAGCAAAAAAGAGGATCTGAAATAGTATTCAGATGTAATTGCAATCAAGGAAAAAATGCACTTGAATCAGCAAGAACAAACCACATCTCCCCTCCAGACTGGGAGCCGGGAGGGGGTAGGTGACCTGCCGGTCTGTACACATAGTCCTGTGAAAGCCTTGACTTCTTTTCTGTATAAACTGTTTTCGATTCCCCATAGATTGCAAGGGTCACAGTTTGAAAGGAACAAAGAGAATGTTTTGTGAAATAACAATCAATACTAGCTCCTATGTGGAGAGGATAGCTTTGCAAATTATGGGGAAAATTTTAGGAAAATGTTTCTTTCTCTGTGTAGATTTAGACTGTACATTATCCGTGACTTGTTCATGCTTCGGCGGGTGTGTGTTGTTAGCCCGTCTGTCATCTGATCCAACCAATACTCACTGGACACTTGGAAAATAAAGATTAGCTGCAAGTCACAGCAGATGGAATGCTGAAGAGGGCTAACCATGTTATGTCGATGCCCACTCTGGATCGTTTGGGGAAACTTGGAATGTCCAAGGCCTCCTCCCTAGACCATCCTGCTGCACCCTTTCCAGACTGAGGACCCCTGACACAGGGAAATACAGTGTTGGGCTGTGCCCGTGCATCGCCTCATGGGAGGGGAAGGCCGAGCCCTGAAAAGAGAGGAATTTCTGGGTTACACACAGAACGTGCTGCACAAGTGTTGCTCGGCTCCTTGTCTTTCTACTTTTCTTCTCCAATTGTTTGGATAATAATTACTTTAAAAAAATGAAACTCTTGGGGTGCCTGGGTGGCTCAGTTGATTAAGCATCTAACTCCTGATTTTGGCTCAGGTCACAATCTCACGGTTCATGAGATAGAGCCCCATGTCTGCTGACAGTGCAGAGCCTGCTTAGGATTCTCTCTCTTTCTCCCTCTCTCCCTGCCCCTCTCTCACGTTCTCTCTCTCTCTCTCAAAACAAATTAACATTTAAAAAATAAAACTCTTATCAATGAATTAAAAAATATTGAAAGGGTACAGAAATTGTATTTGATTCCCTAACTTTTTTTTTTAAGGCAGGTTTCTTTAAGAGCAGTTTCAGATTCACAGCAAAAGTAAGAGACAGGGACAGAGATTTCCTGTAACTTCCTCCCCCACACATGCAGAGCTTCCCCCACCATTAACACCCCCCACCAGAGTGGTACATTTGTTACAATCCATGGACCTGGGTCGACATACCTCAGTCACCTGGAGTCCATAGTTTACATTAGGGTTCACTCTTGGTGTTATACATTCCATAGGTTTGGATAAATATGTAATGACATATATCCATGATTATAGTATTACACAGAGTAATTTCAATGCCCTAAAAACCCTCTACCTCTTTATTTTCCTGTCCCCAGTCCCTGGCAACCTCTGATCTTTTTATTGTCTCCTTAGTTTTGCCTTTCCCGGAATGTCATATAGTTGGAACCATACAATACGTAACTTACTTTTTTCAGATTGGCTTCTTTCACTTAGTAATATGTATTTACATTTCTTCCCTGTCTTTCCATGGCTTGGTGGTTTATTCTTCAGAATAATATCCCATTGTCTGGAAGTACCAAGGTTTATTTATCCATTCACCTACGGAAGGATATCTTGGTTACTTGCAAGTTTGGGCAACTATGAATATAGATGATATTAACATCCTTGTGTAGTTCCTTTGTGTGGACATAAGTTTTCTGGTCCATTGGGTAAGTACTAAGGAGCATGACTGCCTAGTCATATGATAAAAGTATGTTTAGTTTTGTAAGAAACTGCCAAATTGCCTTCCAAAGTGACTGAACCATTTTGCGTTCCCGCCAGCAAAGTATGGGAGTTCCTGTTGCTCCACATCCTCATCAGCATTTAATGTCAGCGTTCCAGATTTCAGCCATTCTAACAGGTGTATAGAGTATCTCATTGTTACTTTTATTTGCATTTCCCTGGTGACATATGATGTGGAGCACCTTTTCATATGCTTGTTTGCCTTTGGTATATCTTCTTTGGTAAGGTGTCTGTTCAGGTCTTTGACCCATTTTTTAATCGAATTGTTTTCTTGTTGTTGAGGTTTTTTTGTTTTCTTGTTGTTGAGCTTTAAAGAGTTCTTTGTATATTTTGTGTAACGATCCTTTGTCAGATGTGTCTTTTGCAAATATTTTCTCCCAGTCTGGCTGGTCTTCTCATTCTTTTGACATTGTCCTTCACAGTGGAGTTTTTCTTTAACTTTAATGAATGTTTTGGCAGTGGTCCCTTTTTATAATCTTCCTTAGGTCAGATGCCCTTGGAAATGTGTCAGAGGCAGAGTTTACATGCAAGAGGTTTACTGGGGGGTGTTCTGAGGAGCAACAGCAGGGAGAAGTAGAAGAAGCAGGGCTGGGTATTGGGACAGGTGCATTTGCGATGCAGTTACAACAGGAGCTCAGCCGATCCTATGGGGAGCTCAGGAGCCACAAGAGCCCTTTAGAGGTGTCCCTGATCGAACTAGGGAGCTAGGCCTTTGTGCCCCAACATCAACCAGTCAACAGATACAGGCTGCCCCTGGGAAAGGGTGTTACCCTTGGATGTAGCAGCTCACTTTGGCCGGAGAAATTCCCAGGGAGGGACTTAGCTATGAGTGTTAGCAGCCAATTCTCCCAGCACCTGAAGGCATGGGCGCCTCAATCCCGTGGGAGGACCCGGATGGCACAATACAGCATCCACTACAACATCTGAAAAAAAAAAAAAACAACAACAACTTGAAAATAAAGAAAAGGAATGTGGGGCTTTGGGTTCCACCGCTGACTTGCTGCATGATCTCAGGCACATCGTCTCTTTGGGCCTCAGTTTCCCCATCTGAACACTAAGAAGGTATTACTAGACAGACTGCCTCTGACTTTCTAGTTGTGGCTAATTGGGAGACTCATAAGTCACAATCACGAGGCAAGCAGATGTCCTGGAAGCTGGCCACAGCAATCGGAGGAGATGAAGCTGAGGTGAGGCCAAGAGATCGGGGGAGTTCCTAGAACAAGATGAGGTGGCCTATCGTATTGGGGCTTTCCCTCAAAGGTGCTTCTATGAATCATTAGTTTGTAAAACAGCAGAACAATGTGGGGCATTGAAAGTCAGCTGAACCAACCTTCATTACACAAATAAGAGGTCATGTCCAATGTCACACACAGAGTCAACAGCAGATCTGGGGACAACCATAGTTCCTGAAGCCTGGCCAGGTGATTTCTCAATGCCCCTGCTGCCTATACCTCCAGAGACTGAGTCAAGGTTTGTTTAGGCTGAAAGAAAGGGATCGCCCCTCCAGCTAACTTCCATGAAAGGAGATCTATTTGAAAAGAGTCAAGATGAGGGAAGATTTTCCCCATCCTCTTCTTAAGAATGGGAAAAGCCAAGGGACTGGAAAGAAGTGACTTGAGTACAGAGCTGTCGGTCAGTGTAGGGCAAGTTCAAAATGTATCCAGAGTGCTGGAGGGGCAGACACTCTCTTAGCGTAATAAGGTCAGAATTAATAGACCTCATGCAATAAGGTCAGATTCCTTCATATAAACCTCAAGAGACTTTCAGGGGAAAATTTAGATTAATTTTTTGGTCTAGATATTTGATTTTAGATAAGCTGCTCACTCTCAAGTGAGCTTGAGCCAGGGTGAAAGATTGCAACCTTTTCCCCTTACCCACCCCCCAAAGACTGTTCTCTGCCTCCCCTCTTCTAGACCATCACCCCTCTGGCTACACAGAATCCACAGACACTGAAATTTGAGTCCCATGCTTTCCCACCAAACACAGAAGCATATGTGAGAAAGTTGCTTCTTATTTAGTGGACTGGAGAGGGTGGTTAATGTATTGATACATGATACTCCTGCAGTGAGAGATGATATACTCTAGGAAAAGGACATAGTAGCACTGAGAAGGGAATTGCGTAAAAAAGGAAAAGGATTTGAAGAGAGCTGGGAAGGAAGGAACACCCAGGGAATCCTCCAGAGTTCTAGGGACTATACACAGGGATACCCCAAAAGGCCTGGCCCTCAAAACCGGGAGCTGGGGAAGGCACTGTGCGGTCTCAGAGAGTAAGGGGGTGAACACCTGTCTCTCCTCCAGCGGCTCAGCATGGCTGCAGATGGAAATGCCTGGTGAAAACGTCTAACCCTGGTCATGGTCTATCACGCGTAATGTTGCATCAGGAAAGATTCTCACCAGCGATTGACAACCTGGCCAGAGAGTGCAAACTGAGGTTTCAGCTTCTTCTCACTTCTTTCCCACACCCAACCCCACCTGGAGATGGACCAGAAGCACTTTCATGTGAGATCCATGATGAAATGAAACATTACAAAGAACTCAAAGGCAGGAAATGAAGCAAGGCCATCCAGTGGGCTGAAAACGGACTCCAAACAGCGGTCAGGAACTGTACGATTCGTGTAACACACAAATTCCAAATCTCAGTGCCTTAACCCAGTACAAATTTATTTCTTGCTCATGTCATAGTCCTAAGCAAGTGGGGAGGACAGGCCGTGATCCACACAGAAATTCCAAATCCCAGGCTCCTTCTTCCAGGTCCTTGACATCCTTTCCATGATGCCAGCAGACAGTGAGAGAGTTTTATGGGCCCAGTCCGCAACTGGAAGCCATCACTCCTGCTCTCTTTTCACTGACCAGAGCTTAGTCACTAGCTACACTCAACTGAAAAGGGAGGTGAAAAACTCAGCCTAGCTGTGTGCCCAGGGAAACGTGGAATCTGTGGATACAGGTGACTGCTGAGGTTAGTTATCTTCAGCGTCGTCTCTCTTGCTGCAGGATCTCTGCTCTGGAGTAGTTCAGTTCTTCCAGAGAAGGATCCTCTCAGCCTGATGGCTTGAGGCCGGGCTGCGGAACGTCTGCAGCCAGGTGGGGAGTGAGGCTGAAGTGCCGCTGAGATGCCGTGAACCCACCATTCGCAAGCAGCTTTTCACCCTTTCCTGTCATTAGAGGACAGTCACTGGGTTACTCACTTCATGTGTTATACCTCCCATCCTCATAACTTTATGGAATTTGCACTGCTATTATCCTCCCAATGTTACAGATGACAAAACTGAGGCTCAGTGGGACAAAGTCCCACAAATTTGCCTCAAATTACAGAGCCAGTAAGGTACAGATGCAGGATTTCTTTTTTATTTTTATTTCTTTTTAAATTTTATTTGAGAGAGAGGGAGCAGGGGAGAGGGGCAGAAGGAGACAGGGAAAGGGAATCCCAAGCAGGCTCTATGCTCAATGAGGAGCCCAACATGGGACTTGATCATGACCTGAGCCTAAATCAAGAGTCAGATGCCCAACTGACTAAGTCACCCAGGCACCTCCAGATGCAGGATTTAAAGCCATTTCTGCTTGGCTCTGAAATGCTCTCTTTTCCACTTCCTAGCTTGGGGGATACAACCACACACATGCAGACCCGTCATTCTTCACCTCACCCTAGGCCAGATGCAATGAGTCAAGGAAGACAAGGAAGTCAAGGAAGATGCAGAGAAAACTATGTATTTATTTATTCACGAACTAACAGGCATTTCCCTCTTGTGCGTCAAGCCTCACGTTGGCTGCTGGGCACACACAGATAAAACAGGCCCAACCGTAGCCACCTGGAGGTGTTGGTCACAAAGCCACACCTTTGCCAAGGCACTTTCCTCTCTCCCTGGCTTAGGGAAAAAAGGAATCCTCCGACCACATGTACCAGGAAGTCCTAATCTTGTTGAACTGGTGAGAATGCATCTGTGGAAAGAAAATAAAACAGAGCCTCAGCACAGAAACAATCCCAGTGATCCTTGCGTTCCTCCCACCCAGAAGGTCCTCCTTTCAGTGGGCCCTATTGTCCTTTGGGATAAGAGAGAGAACACGGTGCTGGAATGGTCAAAACAGCAGTGGTCTTTGATCTCAGAATCAAGAACAAATCCCGGTTGTCCACTGACTGTCCACTTCCATCTTCATTCTAGTAAAATCAGGGCATTGGGCCAGATAATTCTGGAATGGCCTCTACACCTGGGCATCACACCTGGGTTTCCTATGCTTCCAGGTAATCTCGCCTATCGAGGCCATAACCATGGCAACACTCTCTCAACGCACACAGCACTTCAAGTTTTAAGAGACACTTTTACATTTCGGATCTCAGTGGATATACTTGTGTCCATTTTACAGATGGGGACACCGAAGCTAAGAAAAATACAGACAGTTGCTCACCATCACACAGTCAGTCAGAGGCAGAAGTGATAGGAAAAGATCAAATTCTTGCCTTTGGTATCATGGCTCCTTTCACCTGGCTCATTCCAGCAATCCTTCCTTCCCAGCACCCAGATTGCCAGTCATAGATGACCCTGGGGACTGCTTGTTTAGCAAACTGGGAGTGAGTGGTGTGGTAGGGCAGTGGATCTACATGGTGGGTGGTGGGGATGCATAGGGAGAGGCCAAGCATCTTCCTTCACATGGAAGGGCAACAGGTGGTTGAGGCTAGTGGAGATGTGGATCTTACCTGTCAGTGGTTCAACACATGAATACCCACATGGCTCCTTGCAACACTTGAGACTGTCCAGGCAGTCGCTGTCATTCAGACAGGTGTCTACGGGGTTGGGCTCCTTACACTCGCCAATGACCACTGGGCACCTCCCAGGATTGGCCTTAACTGGTGAGAACAAGGCATGCCAATCACTTCCTCTCTACCTCAGCACCCAAACTGAGGCCAGCCCGTTTCCTGAAGGAACCCCCTTTCTTCCAAGGGGGCCCCAACCAGCGCTGTAAGTGTCTGACAGAGTGACTTATTAGCTGAATGAGTGGTTAACTGATTGACTGGCCGGCTGACTGCTTGGCTCACCAACTGGTGGACTGAGTACCGGAGCTCGGCAGTCAGCCCTGGCTCTGCCCCGCCCTCCCGCCCAACTCCGAGGACCCCCCCAACCCCTGCCACCAACTTCTTCAAGATGTGTGTCCTGATCCCCTCTTCCAG
>CM053576.1:14439394-14579359 GCA_028646485.1 Cryptoprocta ferox
GGCCGGCTGACTGCTTGGCTCACCAACTGGTGGACTGAGTACCGGAGCTCAGCAGTCAGCCCTGGCTCTGCCCCGCCCTCCCGCCCAACTCCAAGAACCCCCCCAACCCCTGCCACCAACTTCTTCAAGATGTGTGTCCTGATCCCCTCTTCCAGGACTTTGTTTCCTCACCTTGCTTTGATGGGTCTACAGGATCCATGCATTTGTTGCTACAATAGATAGGACAGCATTTCTGCTCCTTGGGACACTGCCAGTCATCCAGGCATTCACCGGGCTCATACACAAGGCATTGGTACTGAGGTTTGACGGGGCAGGCTCCACTCTTAGCTTTTCCTAAGGGTAAGAACAAAGGAGGAAGAAGGACCTGCTCTGAGTCATGACCACAACCCTAGACTGCCACCATGGCTGATTTCCAGCTACCAATGTGACATGGGCTGGCTCGCCAAAGTCTTGAAAGTGTAACCTCCAGCTATTGCAAACCAGTATGAGCCAGCTCCAGCACATAGCTGGATAGAGCTCGTGGTCAGGTGCTCCCAGCCAGGGGTTGACCAGGAGGCAGGCAGAGAGGGACCGCGCTAGCAGGAGCGGCGACTCATCAGAGCCCCAAGGAAAGATGGCAGATCAGTTGACAAGAAAATAGAGCGACCTTTCAAAAAGAAAGAGTAAGAGAAAAAAAAAAGAGACCATTTTGGAAGATTAAACAGATAGAGACTGAAATGATGTGACAGAGAAAAAGACCAAACAGAAAAAAGAAGGAACTGTAGAGAAAGAAAAGTAAGCAATACAGGGGTTGGAGTCAACGGGCCCATCTGGCGAAAGGTGGGTTCCCGGATGCTCAGAAACTCTTAGCTGAAGTCTTCAGAGAGACGCTTGAAATTAGGGGTCGTGGGCTGGACCACTGGAAACGTGGCTACAGGGTCAGTCCCTGGACTATCAGGAAGAGGCTCCTGCCATGCAGAGCCATCACGGACCCTGGCACCTGGATACGGCCTGAGAGACACCAACCCACCTGTGGTAGTACTTTCCGCGGTCCAGGACGTGAGGAGTTCAAGGGCAAGGAGCCCTGTGAAGGTGATGAGGCTGCTGGGTTTCATAGTGACGGCAGGTGGGACTGTGGTGGCCAGAGGCAGCCTCTCCCTTTATACGTCCGTCTGAGGGTGTGGTCCCTCCAGAACTGCCCTGGACCCTCCCAGCTGCTGTTTGTAAGCAGGACGTTCAGGGGAGGACAGTAACTCCACTGTAGTGACGGCCCTCTTCCCGGATAATGAAACGTATAGAACAGAGGGGGAGGTGTCACCAGGCTGGTCAGGAAGCCATTCTGGAACCACCTGCCTTTGGAGTGGAGCAGGGGAAGGGCCAAGAGGAGAGAGCACAGGGCGGAACAGAAGGGCATTACAAAGGAGCCTCTCTATTTGCCTTGACTGTCGCACACTCCTGGATTACCGGGGTCACTCCCTTTCCCAGACATCAGGTGACAGATTCGCCTGCTCTCTCCAGCCTATTATTCAAGTAATACGTGCAGTTGCAAGCACTCAGCCGGTCGCACCGGGCTTTCTCAAAGAGCTCGTGTAGGATGGTGAAGAGAAGACAGCAACCCAAACCACTTCAGGCCTCAGTCTTCCCATCTAAGAGATGGGGTAATAATACCCGACTGGGTCACTGAGCAGGACTGGAGATAAAGGGGGTGGAAGAGCATGGAGGAGAGTGAACACGTTGCCCCTGAGCCCTGGGTGGAGGTGAAGTGGATGGGAACACACCCACATGTGAGCCACTTGCCCTGAGCCGAACCCATAGGACTCTTCCCAGTCGTCAGCTGAACAGCCAGGTAAGCAAGGAGTGCCATTCAACGTGCTCAGAAAGTTTTCCCACACCCCAAGTTACCCCTACTGTGCTTTCGTAATTATGATGAAGGTTCTCATTTTACCAAGCATTGGCTAGGTGGCAAGACGTTCGTGTGGAACATTTCTAAATATCAAAAGGAAGCCTGTTAAGGTGTAACCAAGAAAAAATGCATGAGATAGAGAAACTAAAATGCAGGGGAGAAAAGAAGGGAGGTCCCCACGATGATGTGACAGAAGACCCCAGAGCAACAGCTGAGGGCCAGACACACAGGGCCGCCAGGCCAGACTGGAAAGGGTCGGAGGGCTCCAGGAAATTCATCCTCTGGAAGGTGAAACTGATAACACACCTGACGCATCTGAGATTTTGGCCACCAGGGAAGAGCGTGCAGTTGAAAAGTGACCTGTGCTAGAAAACCAATCAAACACAACACTTGACAAGTTTTCATGTCAAAGAAAATACAAAGGTGTGGCCAGAAAGGAAAAGTCGTTGGTTTACTCCCAGTTCAGCGGTGGCAGGTGTTCACATAGACACATTAATGTTAGCAGTAGTGCTGATCTCGTCAAATTGTCACAGAGCTCTAACGGGAGGGAGGGGGGTGGAAGGGCGAGCCTGTGCGCTAGGGGCAGAGGGAGCAAAGTGGTAGATGAAAATCTCACATTCTTTTTTTTTCTTTTTTTAATGTTCATTTTTTTAATATTTATTTTTGAGAGAGAGCACGAGCAGGGGAGGGGCAGAGAGAGAGGGAGACACAGAATCCAAAGCAGGCTCCAGGCTCTGTGCTGACAGCCAAGAGCCCGAGGCAGGGCTCGAACCCATGAACCGTGAGATCATGACCTGAGCCGAAGTCAGATGATTAAACAACAGAGCCACCCAGAAGCCCTGAAAAATCTCATTTTCATTCACAGGAAGTCAATAGGTGGTATCTAAAACTGAAAAGTCAAGTGTAGCATAACGTGAATATTACTTAGAGACAGGGAGATAAGTGACAGTATCTTATCTAGAGTAAAAGTGGTTTTCTCCGGGGGGGTGGTAAGCAACTACTGTTTGTCACAACAACCTTTACAACATTATGTGACTCTTTCGTCTCTCTGCATAAAAATAAAGAAAAGTATTTAAAAAGAAGAAAAGCCTATTATCTCACTCAGCTTAACATGAAGATGTGCAATTATCCAGGTAAAGCATTAAGCATTACACTTCTTACAAAAGGGTTCCTTTGAACATAAGATATATTCTTTCTCTCCCTCTCTCTCTCTCTCTGGTTTGGGAGCCCCTTCTCTGTTCCCCATCTTGCCCTACACATAACACTCTCTTAATGATTAAGAGATCATCAGTGCCAGTTTACAAGGATGCTTCTCGAGAATATAGGGTCCTAAATAGGAGAGACTGTGTGTCTGTTGTCTACTGCTGTAAAATTCGCCCAATTTAATGAATTTTGACAAAGGCGTCAAGTCACATAACCACAACCACAACCAAGATGGAGAAGAGTTCCATCCCCTCTCAAAATTCTCAGGCACCCGTTGGGGTCAATCCTGTGCTCTACCTTCAGCTCTTGGCAACAACTGATGTGTTTTCTGTCCCTATCATTTTGCCTTTTGGAGGGTGTCCTATGAACGGAATCAAACAGGATGTAGCCTGTTGAGTCTGCCTTTTTTCACTTAGCAGAATATCTATGTTCCCAGTAGTTTGTTCCTTTCCAAGGCTTAGCAGTATTCCATTGGATGGAAATGTCACAGCTTATGCATTCCCCAGTGCAAGGATTTTTGGGTTGCTCCCAGTTTTTGGTATTATGAAAAAAACTATTGTCAGTATTCATGTACAGGTTTTTGTGTGCGTGTGGTTTATAGTTCTCTTGGGTCATATCTAGAAGTAGATTGTTATGTAGTGAGGAAATGTATATTAACTTTATAATAAACTGTCATTCTCTGGAGGGGCTGTACCATTTTGCATTCCCACCAGCAGTGGATTCCTACCAGAGTGGTCATGGCTTTGCATCACTGACAGCACTTGATATTATTGATGGTGTGTGTGTGTGTGTGTGTGTGTGTGTGTGGTTTTGTTTGTTTGTTTGCTGTTTGTTGTTGTTTTGTTTTTTGTTGTTTTTTGGGGGTTTTTGGTATTGATGGTGTGTGTGGTTTCGTTTGTTTGCTTTTTGTTGTTGTTTTGTTTTTTGTTGTTTTTTGGGGTTTTTTGTTTTTGTTTGTTTGTTTGCTTGCTTTGGACCATCCTAATAAATATGTAGTAGATTTCATAGAGCTTTGACTTTACATTTCCCTAAAGACTAACAACAAAGTGATGATTTTCATGTGCTGATTTCCTATCTGTATGTATTCTTTGGTGAGTGTCTGTTCAAATCTTTTACTCATTTTTATTGGGTTGTTTTCCTATCACTGAATTCTGAAGTCTTTTTATATATTCTATATACAAATACTTTAGCAGATATGCATTTTGGCACTAGTTTTTCCCAGTTGGTGGCCTGTCTTTATTTTCTTAACAGTGTTTTTCAAAGATCAGAAGTTTTTAATTTAAAAAAATTTTTTTTAATGTTTTTATTTATTTTTGAGGGGGGGAGGGGCAGAGAGAGAGAGAGGGAGACACAGAATCCGCAGCAGGCTCCAGGCTCTGAGCTGTCAGCACAGAGCCCAACACAGGGCTTGAACTCACAAATTGTGAGATCATGACCTAAGCCGAAGTTGGACACTTAACCGACTGAGCCACCCGGGCGCCCCCGGAAGTTTTTAATTTTGATGAGATACCACTTATCATTTTTTTCTTCATCATGATTTTGCTGTTGTACCTGAGAAATCTTGGCATAGCCCAAAGTCACAAAGATTTTCTCCTTATGCTTTTTTCTCAAAGTTTTATAGTTCTAATATTTGTGATTCTGTCTATGATTGATTTCGAGTCAGTTTTTGTAAGTGATATGAAGCATGGATCAAGGTTCATATTTTTATATATATGGATGTTTAGTTGTTCTGGCATCATTTGCTGAAAAGACTATTTTTTTCCTCCAGTGACTTTTCTTTGTACTTTGGTTAACAGTCAATTGACTCTATGTGTACAAGTATTTTTCTGCACTCCCCATTGATGTACAGGCCTGTCTTTGGGCCAATACCAAAATGCTTTGCATTGCTATCGTGCTACAGACTGAATGACTTTGCCTTTTATTCTAGGGAATTTAGGAACCATGGGAGGGGTCTCAGCAGAGATGTGCCCTGATCGGACTTGTGTTTGAAAAGATCTGGGAAAAGATAGTTGCAAATGACATATCGGATAAAGGGCTAGTATCCAAAATCTACAAAGAACTCACCAAACTCCACACCCGAAAGACAAAAAATCCAGTGAAGAAATGGGCAGAAGACATGAAGAGACACTTCTCCAAAGAGGACATCCAGATGGCCAACAAACACATGAAACGATGCTCAGCATCACTCATCATCAGGGAAATACAAATCAAAACCACACTGAGATGCCACCTCACACCAGTCAGAGTGGCTAAAATGAATACCGAAAACTAACTGAGGGCTGAAGAGGGAGGGGGAAAGGGAAAAGGGGGTGATGGTCATGGAGGAGGGCACTTGTGGGGAAGAGCACTGGGTGTTATATGGAAACCAACTTAGCAATAAACTAATAAAAAAAAGAAACTGCAAGAGGAATGAGGGTAAAACACAGGAATAGAAGATTCATAGGGGAAAAAAAGTAAAATGTCTCTTGAAATAAGGAAAAAATAAATATCAACCTCTCATATAGGAAAACTACACATTGAAATTATGCTCTGAATCCATTTTTTACCAGACTGGCAAAAACCTAGAAGTTTAACAGCAAACTCCACTGGCACAGCTGTGAAGAAACAGTCTTTCTCAGACATAGCTGGTAGGAACCCAAAATAGTGCTCTCCTGGGGGTTGGGAATTTATCAGTGTTTAACCAGATTATGCACGTATCTATCTTGTCAGTAATCCCATTCGAACAATCTACCCTGAGGACGTGTGTCAATAATCATGCTAACATAATTTGTGACATTTGTAATAGCAAAATATTGTTTGCTAATGCAAGACAAGGAAATGAGAGAAACAAACTTATGATACATCCACGCAATAACATCATTTTTAAAAAAAAATCGGGTGAAGGTCTCTATGAGCCGAGATGAATTGTCAGTTATACTGTTAAGTGAAATAATGTATGTACTAAGCTATCCTTCACATAAGAAACAAATGCAAATAAGAATATATATAATATGCATTATATTATATATTATGTTATATTGTATTCTATATTCTATATTATTCTATATTATATAATTATTATCTATATTATTATATATTATATATAATGAAAATGTAAGAAGGATAAATCATAAATGAATAAAGGATTGAAATTGTTACTTAAAAGGCTTGGGTGGAAGTGGAGTGAAGAGCATAGGGAGGAGAAAAAGCTGCTGTAACTGTAGCCTTTTATATAATTCTGATTTTTCAGCCCCAGCTTTATTGCGATATAATTGACCTATAACGTGTAAGTTTAAGGTGTGCAGTGTGATGACTGGGTACATGAACATACTGTAAAATATTTCCCACAATAACGTTAGTTAACACATCCTTTATCTCAAATAGTTACCATTTTTGTTGTCGTTGTTATGAGAACATTAAAGTTCTCTCGTAACAACTTTCAAGCATACCATACAGTTTTGTGAACTATAGTCACCATGCTCCACACTGATCCCTGGAACTCAATTCCTCTTTTATTTCCAAACTTAGTTATCTTATGACTGAAAATTTGTACTCTTTGGCTATCTCCCATTTCCCTCACCACTCTGCCCCTGGCAACCACCATTCTAATCTCTGTTTCTATGAGTTTGATGTTTTCAGATTCCATACATATGTGAGATGGGATAGTATTTGTCTTTCTCTGTCTGGCTTATTCCACTTAGCATAATGGCCTCAAGGCCCATCCATGTTGTCACAAATGGCAGGATTTCTTTCCTTTTTAATGGCTAGATAATATTCCATTGTGTGTATGTACCACATTTTCTTCATCCATTCATCTGTCAGTGGACACTTAAGTTGTTTCTATGTCTTGGCTATAGTGAATAATGCTGCAGCGAACATGGGAATGCAGATATCTTTTTAAGATGGTAACCCAATCTCCTTCGGATATATACTCAGAAGTGAGATCGCTGGATCATACGTTAGGCCTATTTTTACTTTTTTAAGAACTCTCATACTGTGTCCCACAGCGGCTATACCAATTTACATTCCCACCGACAGGGCACAAGGGATCCTTTTGCTGTACATCTTGCCAGACTTTGTTATCTCTAGTTTTTTTTTATGATGGCCATTCTACCAGGACTGAAGTCGTATCTCATTGTGTCTTTGATTTGCATTTCTGTGATGATTAGTAATGTTGAGCACTTTTTCATGTACTTGTTAGCCTTTTGTATGTCTTCTTTGGAAAAATGTCTATTCAAGTCATCTGTCCATTTTTTAAATTGTTTGGGTTTTTTTTTTTTTGCTATTCTTTATATATTTTGGATATTAACCCCCATATCAGATATATGGTTTGCAAATATTTTCTCATCCTGTAGGTTGTCCTTTCATTTTGTTGACTGTTGATTCTGCTGTGTAAAAGTTCCACTTGTTGACGTATTTCCACTTGTAGATTTACGCTTTTGTGCTTTTGGTGTTGTATCTAAAAAATCACCGCCAAGACTGATGTCAGGGAGCTTTCCCCCTATATTTGTTCTCATAGTTTTATGGTTTCAGGTCTTATGCTTAAGGTCCATTTCAAGCTAATTTTTGTGAGTGGTACAGATAGGGGTCCAATTTCATTCATTTGCATCTCGATATTCAGCTGCCCCAACACCATCTAGTGAAAAGACTATCCTCTCTCCACTGAGTATTCTTGGCTCCCCTGTCAAATGTTAGTCTACCATATATGCAAAGGTCCATTTCTGGGCTGTCATTCCATTAGTCCTTGTGTCCACCTTCATGCCAGTAATATGCTGTCTTCTTCTGTGCACAATGTGGGACTCAAACTCATGACCCCAAGATCAAGAGTTGCACGCTCAACCAACTGAGCCAGCCAGTAGCTCCAGTACTAGGCTGTTCTTATCTCTGTGGCTTTGCAGGAGAGTCTGATATCAGGAGGTGATGCTCCTACCTTTATTCTTTCTCAATATTGCTTTGCTCCAGGGTCTTTGTGGCTCCATAGGAATCTTAGGATTGTTTTTTCCACCTCTGTGAAAAATGCCATTGGAATTTTGATAGATGTTGCCTTGAATCTATTGATTGGTAGTATGGACATTTTAACAACCCATTAACACAAGATATCTTTCCATTTATCGGTGTCTTCTTCAATCTCTTCCATCAGTGTCTTGTAGTTTTCAGTGTACAGATCTTTCACGTCCTTGGTTAAATTTACTTCTAAGTCCTCTGTTCCTTATCCCTTACACTCTACGTGCTTTTGCAGGGAGGCCACACGTGCAGATGTCTTGTCACTCACTTTCTCCATCTAACCACCAGACCAATGAAATTAGATATGAAGGAGAAGCATGTTCACTTGTTCATTTTCTAATCAGTGGGCATTTCCAGAGTGTTTACTGGGTGCAAGTCTTAGCCTGGCTGCTAGGGATACACAGATGAGTCTGGCCAACTCGGAACCCAGAGGAGGTGTTGGTGATAAAACCAGGTCTTCATCAGGGATCTTTGGACGTTTTGGGGCTTAGTGGGGAAAGAGAATTCAGAGACCACTTACACTAGGGATTAATCTGTGGAGAGAAAAGCAGGTCAGAGCGATAGTACTAGAGCTAGCCAGGCTACCTCCAGGTCCATAGGCACCTGTGGCCACCAGTCCCCTGCATTTCCTTAGACCAGGCAGAGAGGGAGAATGGAGGTGGTATAGTTAATTACATGAGCCCTGTTCATGAGGTCAGGACGCTGAGTTCAAACCTTGGCTTTTTACTGCATCAGCGCCTTCGTTTTTCCATCTGTAAAATCTGGCCATTGGACTAATCCAAAGAGTTCTTTATGTATTCTGGTCCTATTGGGTTTGCCCCTTGGTATCAGACTAGAACTCATTCAACCCGGAGAATAACCACAGCCACAGCCCTCCGCATACACGTGCTTTACAGCACACAGATTCCCTGCACCCTTGTGGCCTTGAAGGATACGATTATGGCCACTATAATAACGAAGAAACTGAGGGTCACTGAGTCTCAGAGAGGTGCTGTCACCTCCCTGAGCCACCAAGCAAGACGGAGGCAAAGAGGACATTCAAACCTCCATCTCATGAGCTCCGAGACAGGGCTGCTTCTCCAAGCTTCTGCCAGCTTCTCCCTCCCACGGCCCAGGTCAGAGAGATCTGGCCTAGAAGTACAGGTGACCCTCTAGGCCCTGCACCTGGAGGACGGCAGGAGGCACCGTTTCTGCCAGCTGTAATGAGTGAGGCAGTCCCCTGACAAGGATGGCAGAGCGTCAGCGGATTTAGGCCACCCTGGGGAGGGGGACGTCCGGTGTGTCCTCTATCTGAGCCTAGCCCTTTGTACCTGCCTCAGGCCTTTGTAACATGTCAGGCTGTGTCAGCCCGGAGCACCATTTTTGCAAAAGTTTGGAGGGTTGAGCATCCTACCAGTGCCTTTTCCCCCTGAAGACTCCCCAGGTTTCACCTGAATGGGCTCCTGCTGCCCAGAGCTGCCCCCCCGCCTCCCCCTGCCCCACAGAAGCCAACCCGTCTCCCCAGCCCCCAGTGCCCCAACTGAGGCAAAACCATCTCATAAAGGAAGGCCTTATTCATTTAATCCAGTGGGCCCCCTGGTGGACCAGCTGGTGATTGCCCTTCAGTCAACAAGCCACCAAGAAGCTTTACAACACGGCCAGGGGCAGGGACCTAGCCAGGCCTTGTCCCCAAGCAGATTCAGAGCGAGCCTTGTCACACCCCAAGACTCTCTGTCCTCAGTCTCAGCCTTTGCCCCTTCCTTGTAGATAGAAGCCTCTCCCCCATGTTCAGAACATTTGTAGGATTCCCGCACTTAACGTAACAAGCACGAGGCCAGCATCGCTTCTTCTCTGAGCATGGCTGGTCATCCTGGCACAAACCTGAGGGCCAACAGACCTAGCACCAGTCCGGGGGAAAGGGCAGGCTCTAGCTTTCTCTTCCTCTGAAGAAAGACAACATGGACAAGGAAGGAGTACATTTAACAAGTGAGCATGAGTCCCCAGAAGCCAAAAGGAAGAGGGGCCAAGATCCTCCAAGACCCAAGGCAGTCATGACTCAGAGACAGGCAAGGGGAGAGTGCCAGGGACCAGACCGATAGGTGGGCAATGAGAGTCACTGGCTCAGGAAGGAAGGCAGAAGGTTCACCTTCTGGTGCTCCTGGCCCAGGGAAAGATAGACACACAGAACAAGGAATGACAGAAACTGAGAGAGGGAGAGAAGACAAACATCTGGAAACATTATGATGAAAACCGAGAGTCAGAGACAGGACAGGCAGAGAGAGATAGAGAGAGAGAGAGAGAGAGAGAGAGACAGTAATAAAAATTTAAATGACCCAGAACTTAAAAGAAATCCAGATAGATATTGAGAGGGAATGAGGTGAAGAATAAGGGGACAAGGATATATATATGTGAGGTGAAGAGAGACAGAGGAAATGTGGCAGACAGAGCTATTTGGTCAAACGATGATTTCAGGTGGCCCAGACACATTCTCATATGGAGCCCTCACATTGAACTTGCCGCTGTTTGCCAGGGTTCCCTTTCCTGGCCTGCCCAGTGGAAGGACTCCATTGAGCTCCTGCCTTAAGAAAGGAAAAGAAGGTCACCCCCAAGCTAGCCAGGAGCCCCTCCATCTCTGACCCATTCGGAGAGACACGGTAGGTAAAATTCATTCAGGCACCCTCTGTCAGCACGGCCGACGCTTTCTATATTGCTCTGCGTTCTGAGACTTCCTCCACCATCCTCCATCTTGCCCTCCTGCCTTGTGGTCTGGGGGCTCTCCTTGTCTCCTTGGCTCCCACTGATCACTCCTGCCCCCAGGCATTTCTCCCAACAAACTCTCGATTATCTAATCTTGTCGGGACATCTGGTTTTCAGAGGCTCCAACATCCATTGGTTTTGGCTTGTACTCAGGCAATGAAGGAAAAGAAAGTGGGGAGGCAGAAGTTTTGGAAAAGTAAGAACATGTGTTTTTCTAATACATATCATTATTAAATGAAGATGGTTTTTAGATTTCATTAGAAACATTAAAATGTGTGAGGTCCCTTGGGTGCCTGGGTGGCTCAGCAGGTTAAGCGTCCCACTTGGGCTCAGGTCATGATCTCACTGTTCATGAGTTTGAGGCCCTGCATGGGGCGCTGTGCTGACCATTCAGAGCCTGAAGTCAGCTTCGGATTCTGTGTGGATGTGTCTCTCTGCCTCTCCCCTGCTCATTCTCTGTCTCTTTGTTTCTCAAAAATAAATAAACATTGAAGAACAAAAAAAGAGTGAGGTCCCCATTGTATTTATTTTTTAAAAGTTTATTTATTTATTTTGAGAGAAAGAGAAAGGGGGGAGGGGCAGAGAGAGAGGGAGACAGAGAATCCCAAGCAGGCTCCGCTGTCAGTGCAGAGCCTGACGTGGTGCTCGATCTCACCAACCATGAGATCATGACCTGAGCTGCAATCGAGAGTCAGACGCTTAACTGACTGAGCCCCCCCAGGCGCCCCTCCCATTGTATTTAAATGAAAATACTCATCATGTACCTAAAATTTTAGCACTTGCAACCATGTAAGTTATGATGAAAAATATTATCTGTCAACTTAAAACATTCTAGGCAAAAGCAGCTTCACAAAACTTTGTTTCATGTGTATGTGTCCAAGAAAAATCAAGTTTTTGAAGACCACTCCCCCAGACCTGAAGTTCTGTGTGACCCCTAATCAAGACTGAATCACATAGCAGAAGGTCAGAAACGCAAGCATAAATATCATTTCATTATTAGGTAGATTAGGGGCTAAACCCCTAAGACTTAAGGTAGCTAAACTGGGTCACAGTGTTTCTTGTTCCTGATTTATGATGCGTCTACATTTTAGACCCTAAAGTAGCTTAGAACTAAGGCACAGCCTGCTCCATCTCCAGCCGTAAGTTTCAGACGTGGCTCTAGAACATGCTACTCGAACAAGTGGAAAGGCTGCCGGCAGCAGCACCAGAAAAATTCATCCGTCTTCCTCATCTGTCTCCCTCATTTATCTGGGGGTAATGTGTACACTTTTCATAGGATTCAGACCCAGAAGATATGACTCAAAAATGCCCCTGGAATCTGACTAACAAAAAATCTACAGGCCAGGAGATGTTGCAAGACAGAAACATATCAGAAAAAACAGAAGTGCAAGAACCAACCAAAATGAAGTGTGAACTTCTTCCCTTTTTACCAACTCCCAAGGATCCCGCCAAAAGGATGAAGACAGAGAAGTGAGGTGGGGGGTGGAGGGACATCCAGCAATCACAGATTTTCATATAGTTTTAAATATATGACACTTTATTTCTTTTTGTTGTTTTCATATTAATAAGCATTTAACTCTTGATGAAAGAAAATTTGGGGAGTGAGAAGAGCATGGAGGAACTGGGGATCAGTTATCCGAGTCTCAGCCTGTCCCATGGATCTTCTCCGGTCTGGTGGAGAAGGGGTTTCTACCTGGAGAGAGACGAGGGAATCAGAGATGTGGGAGGGTGCAAAGCGTAGGGGGGGGCAGGGACATAGATTGGGTCCCCAGACCACCCAGGGCCTGAATCCTGCCAGCTACTCTCTTCCCAGGAGCACTGGGAGGTGCTGCCCAGGAAATCAGAGACAGGGGAGAAGGAATTCCAGGAGAGCCATCCTGAGGAATGAGAATCTTAGAACCCCTTACCTCACAGTTTAAATGTGGAGATGAAAGTGATTCACTATTATAAACAATTTTTTTAACTTTTTTTTTAAATTTATTTTTGAGAGACAGAGCATGAGCAGGGGAGGGGCAGAGAGAAAGAGAGAGGGAGGGAGACGCAGAAACCAAAGCAGGCTCTAGGCTCTGAGCTGTCAGCACAGATCCCGAGGAGGGGCTCCATCCCACCAACTGTCAGATCAGGACCTGAGCAGAAGTCGGACCCTCAACTAACTGAGCCACCCGGGCGCCCCTATTCACTATTATTAAGCTGTAATAAGAAACAATGGCAATTAAAATGGTCATACTAAAAATTCAGGAACAGTAGAGGGGCTTGGAGATCATCTAATCCAAACGGCCCCACCATTCAAAAGAAAGGAGTGAAGTCCACTACATGAAATTAAACCTTGCCTTTTCCTAGGAAGGGGGCCTTGGGTGTCCCTCGCTAGGGCCCGAGAGACAAATTTCAGGGTAGATCCCAGTTGTAAAGCTCTGATCTCAAAGGTTTCTAAGGGCACTGACGGTTCTCGATTCCCTCCGGGACACCGTGTTCTTCGGGAACATTCCTGGGGCAAACCCATTGGATGGCTGGGGGTTGCCGGTGTCTCACCTCAATCCCAGCAAGGGCTCCATACACTGCTTCCTGCAGTTGTAGAAACAACACTTCTTCGTCCCGGGGCAACGCGGATCGCGCTTGCACAGAGGGAAGAGGGTGAAAGGGCACTCAAGTAAAAACTCGGGGCAATATCCAGGTTTTAAAGCTGGGGAGAAATGCCACAGGGTGAGGCGGGGGCACCGGAGCGCCGTGGCCAGGCATCGAGGCCAGCAGGTCCCCGGGACAGCGCCGAGGAATGTTCCCCCACCCCGGCCACACGCGAGACCATTGCCCCCGGCCACACGCACCCTGCTGCCGCCTCTGCCACACGGGCCGCGCCGTGTGCAGGCAGAGGAGGAGGAGGAGGAGGGTCACCGTGGGTGCGAAGAGGCCCCGCAGCTTCATGGCGCCGCCAAGTGTGTGCGCAACGTTGCGGGCAGAATCTTGGCTTATATCGCCTCTGGCGGGCGCTCGCCAGCAGGGGGAGCTGTGGTTCCCAGGGTCCAAGGTCACGGGTGCCTCCATGGGACCGGGAAATAGCCGCGGTTTCCTTCCCCACACACCCTAGGAGACTACAAGAACCCCCTCGGCATAACTTCTGAGAGCCCCGGAGGGCTCCGTCTTTTTCAGGGAGGGTCTGGGCTGGCCTGTCCCCTAATACTTCTTGCTTTATGGAGTGGATTTTGAGGCAGTAGGAGAGCACTGACTTTCCCCGAGGGACCTCGTTAGGTCTGACAAACTCCGCTCTTCTCACTGTGTATCCAGAACAATGTAAAACCCGTCCCTCTCAGCGGATTTCAGCAATGGGTACATTTGAAGAGCTTACTTTGAACAAATAACATTTGAAACACACACAAGCACAAAAACAAGGCCCAAAAAAAAAAAAAATGAGCTATTAGCAAGATAATATCTAGATTTATGGAGACTATCAATACATTGGGCACTGATGAAACAGAACTTTAAGATGTATGATGAATGTTTTCTACCACAACTCCTGTCTTTATGCCTCTGTGACCTTGTCTAAACTTCATTTACTGATAAGGTCAAAAACAATGGGAAGAAACAGATTTATGGATACACACGGGAAAATCGGGATCAGCTGTGGGAGGCAGAGAGCTGAGGAAAAGGGTCAGTCCCTGGAGCACCACCTCTCTCCACCCCTTCCTTTCTTTCCAGTGCGATCCTGTTGCTCCCTCCTGGCATTATTTCCACTGTGCATCTTCCTTTCTAGCTCTAGCTTAGCCTGTCCTCTGTGAGGTTCAGTCCAAATTTAGAAAAAAAAGATCCTTTTCAGTGGGTTTAACAGGCTAGTGACTTAAAGTGTCTGCACTTTCATTCTCAAGACTTTTGTTTGGAGTCCCACACGCGCACTCATGAACCTTTCTGTTTTCAAAGAACCTTGAAATTCACCACAGTTTTATGATACCAAAACATGACAGGGTTATGACATGCAAGGGAAACTATATGCCAATCTTACTAAAAACAGAAGGCAAAAGTCCTAAGCAAAATATTAGCCAGTGAATTTTGTCATATATAAAAATAGTGATGCATCATGAACAAGTAGAGGATTATCTCAACAATATATATATGGTTGGTTTAACATTCAAAAGTCAGTAGGATACTCCTTATTAACAAATAAAGGTAAAATCATGATCATCTTCACATCTGCAGTAGAATACGTAAAAAAATCGTTTATCTGTTAATAGTAAAAGAACATAATGGTACAGGATTAAAAGTTCACTGAGTGAATTTGATACCAAGCCTCTATAACATCCCTATTACAGGGGTAAGTACTTTCAGAATGCTGGAGTAAGAGCTGCTCCTCCCTAAAAGCCATTCGAATACTACAAATATTGTCAAAATCAACCTTTTCAGAACGTTAGAACTTACCAAAGGCTTGCAACAATCCATGAAGTGTTTATTCAAGAAGAACAGGTGGATCTCAGGCAAGAAGAGAGAGCGCTGTGGCAATTTGACTTGTGCCATTCTCGTCCCTGTCTTCCTGGCTGTGTGGTAGCCTCGAGGCCAGCAGGCTTGCACTACGGTAGCTCTGAGGACCAGCAGAGTGGCAGTCGCTGATACAGAGAACAGATTTGATGCTACTCAAAACTCCATCTCCAGAAAATTGTCACTAGTTGACCTGTCTGGGAACTTCATAAAAAGAGCCTGTATTTATTTCACCTGACTGAGAGCTTGCTTCTTGTGGTCAGTCCTCTCCCTGGATCACTTTTTTGACATGATGGCTTCTTCAGACAGTGAGACCAACTGGAGCTGGTTAGAGGCTGAGCACAAACCCTAAAAGGAAGAAGTGGGGAATGAGACGTCTAAGAGGTTTTGAAGATTCTATCCTATTCATGAGAATTCATGGGAATCTAGAAGCCCACACACACGTGTGGGGTTGTGCCCGTGTCTGGGGCTGTGAACATGTCTCTGAATACAGGCCTGCTGCTCCATTTACATATTGGCCACATCTTTAATCTTGATTAGGATTTTATGGCTGATTATGATGGGTGTCATGTACTTATGGTTCAGATTGGATACCGTTATTATTTTGGGATCTATCTTGGTGTCCACCTTGTTGTATATGATTCAGTGGTTCTTGTTCTTATTTTAAAAAAATTTTTAATGTTTATTTTTGACAGAGAGGGAGAGAGAGAGAGACAGAGTGTGGGGGTGGGGAGCAGAGAGAGAGGGAGTCACAGAATTCGAAGCAAGCTCCAGACTCTGAACTGTCAGCACAGAGCCTGATGCAGGGCTCGAACCCATGAACCACGAGATCATGACCTGAGCCAAAGTCAGAAGCTTAACCGACTGAGCCACCCAGGTGCCATGAATGGTTCTTGTTCTTGATATTAGCCTGGCAAGATCATGCCCTTGATCTTGGTTAGGATTTTGTGTCTGATTATGATCACTGTCACCTACTTGCTTTAAAGTAAGGCTATAATAATGGTCTTTGGAACCAGCCTGGTGTCTGTCTTTTTGTCCAGAATAGTGTGGACCTTGTTCTCTTTTGGGAAATCTGCATGATCCATCTGGTAATTGATAATAAGAATGTTTGGGCTCAATAGTCTCCAAAGTTCCCTTCCATCTTTTATCACTACCCACCTGTTCCCCACCAACTCATGGTGTTCCCCAAAGGGCTGTGGTTTGGGTTGTGGAAGAATTAGTTCCCATCAGGGAGAAGAATATGTGCCCAGAATACCCTTAAAAGCTGTTAAGCCACACAGCTTAACAGAAAGCCTGGGAGAAGGATGGGGATCTTTCTAAAGTAACGCTCACGGCCTGGAACATGGGAAAGGACTTAGGCTTGTTAGACGTTTTCAGTCTTTGAGTGTTTTTGGTATGTAGAGGAATCCAATGTGTTCTCAGCCAGGGCAGTTTTGCCCCCCTGAAGACACCGGACAATGCCTGGAGACATTTAGTCACCCCACAGTGGGGAAGATCTAGTAGGCAGAGGCCAGAAATGCTGCCAAGCATCTATAATGCACAGGAAAGCCCTGATCCCCACAAAAAAAGAATTATCTGTCCCAAAATGTTAATAGTGCCAAGGTTGAAGAATCCAGGGTTGGGTATGATGAACCAGTACCTTTTGTTCATTGAGGACAGTTAAGGAAAGGATGTGACTGGGTGTTGAGTCCTCCCTGAAATCAGCAGCATCAAGTAGATTATGGTCAGCTGTCCTTCTTAGTCTTTTTTTTTTTTTTTACATTTATTTATTTTTGAGAGATAGAGACAGAACACGAGCAGGGGATGGGCAGAGAGAAAAGGAGACACAGAATCCAAAGCAGGCTCCAGGCTCTGAGCAAGCAGTCAGCACAGAGCCCGATGCAGGGCTCAAACCCACGAACCGTGAGATCATAACCTGAGCCGAAGTCGGACGCTTAACCGACTGAGCCACCCAGGCGCCCCTCTTGGTTTTATTTTGAAAGTCCATTTTTTAAATCAGGAGTTTGTTTTGATTTTTAGTTTGTTTTCTTTTTAGAGCCCATTGAACATATTCAGCAACATGCTTGAAATCTTCTAATTGGAATTTCCCATTGCAATTAATGTTTTTATAACAAGTGCCCTATTCTAAGTAGAAGCCTATTTATGAAGGGACAGGACAAGTCCAACTTTACTTCAGCTGTAAGTCCATCCACAAAATTGTTTGAAAAATTTCCATCTATTTTTAATGGCTCTTTATCTTTATTTTATTACACGTTTGGTTCTTTGTGCAATGAACCCTTGAGAGAAAGGGTTTCTGAAATGGCCCTAGTGGGTTTCCTGCTTTCTTAGTGCTCTCAAGGCCATTTTAAATAATAAATTACTGTATTTCATAGATCAAGTAACTTTCCTACATTCAATAACCAGTGAGAAAAAATAGGGAGAGATAAGACCCCATTCACAAAAACAGACACATTATTTCTTTTTATATATACATAATTTTTTATTATCATTTTAGAGAGATAGAGAGCATGCAATGGGGGAGAGGAACAAAGAGAGAGAGAGCAGAGCCCAGTGCAGGGCTCGATCCCACAACCTTGGGATAATGACCTGAGCCAAAATCAAGAGTCAGACACTCAACCTACTGAGCCACACAAGCGCCCCAGACACACTAAATCTTATACTATAAATGTGATGCATTGCAATGAAATAACCAATAGTTGGGATTTCTAAATGATTTAAAATTGTTCTAAATACCACCTGTTAAAGAAAGCATTTGATGGATTTGCCAGGACAAAACTGATGATAAATTATTGTGGGACAAGGAGTTACCCAATGACACATATTCCCCCTTATGCTAGGCACTGTCAGGAATTTTATTTTATTTTTTATTTTGTCGAGGTATAATTGACATGTGACATTATATTAGCTTCAGGTGTACAACTTAATGATTAGATATAAATATGCATTGTGAAATGATGACCACAGTTAACTCAATACACATTAACTGGTTCTTGCAGACTGGGTTCTTATTGGAGCAGGAGCTGAGACAGATGGAGGGGTGCAAGTTCCATTGTAAAGTGCCACCAACGGAAGTAGCAGAGAGAAGCAGGCTTGGGCACACAAAGGGAGCCATCGATATGCTGTCCTGACAGCGTCTCTGCTGGCCCAACCGGGAGCCCTGGAGCAAGCATGTTCCATTAAGAGTCCTCTCTTGGGCAGAAAGTACCATAGCCTTACGCTGTCCCTGGCTGGGGGTCCCCATTTCGAGCACCAAAGTGGTGCCAGAGTAGCACTCAGCTACGCATGTGCAGCTAGGTGGAGAGGGGCTCCTCTGAGCTGCACCCGTCCCAGTCAGACCCAATGCCCACCTTGTGCTGCAGGATGCGTGTCACACTGGAGAGCAGTTCCTCCAGGTGGGTGCTTTTTCTGAGGGAGACCACAGAGGATGGGGGTAAATGGGGCAAACTTGAGCACCAGCCCCTGCTGCTGGTGTCAGGCCGCAGCTGCTCTTCCTCGTCACCCTGTGGGTCATTCCATTCCACAGCCTCCTTGTCCTTGGCTGCCATCAGTGTTACGCTCAGTGGCTTACCTGGCGGTGTGACCAAAACCCTTCTCCCGAGGGGTCACCGCACCTTTCTCCCGCCAGGCTGGCTGCACGTCCATTCGCAGCCGCAGGGGGAAGACGCCACCGAAAAACTCCGAGCCTTTGCTGTGGCATCTTCCCTGCTGTCCCCTGACTCTGCTGGGCTTGTCCTTGCTGAGATCTGTTGCAGGTTTAGGAAAAATCTTTTCAGATTGGTTTCATGGATCAGCACCTTAAGAGTCTGCACTGGGATTCTGCTGACATTTGTCCCCAGCCCTGCTGTGTAAAGCTGAAATATCATTCCCCATCAGCCTTGAAAATAACAGCCTGCTTCAGATTCTGTGTCTCCCTCTCTCTCTGCCCCTCCCCTGCTCGCTCTCTGTCTCTGTCTCTCAAAGTAAAATAAAGACCAAAAAAATTTATAAAAATAAATAAATAAATAAAGGAATGGTGTAATTTTGTTGATACTATAATGGGATTTTAAAATTTTTATTCTGATTATTGCTTGTCTATATTAAAAATAGGATTTATCATTTACTAACTATGTGACTTGGGAGGGTTACCTAACCTCTCATGGCATCAATCTTTCAACAAAATTAAAGACGTGTGATAACACCCATTTGAGAGGGTTCTTCTGAGACACAAATAAGACAGTACATATAACACAGTTAGTATAGGATCTGGAACAGAGAAATAGTCTGGGTCTTGGTTTCCGCTCAGGTCATGATCTCACAGCTCAAGGATTTGAGCCCCATGTTGAGTTCTGTGCTGTCAGCACAGAGGCTGCTTGGGATTCTCTGTGTCCCTCTCTCTCTGCTCCTCCCCTGCTCATGTTCCCTCTCTCTCTCTATCAAAATAAATAAATAAAAACAGGGACACCTGTTGGGTGGCTCAGTTGGTTAAGTGACTTTGGCTCAGGTCATGATCTCACAGTTTGTGGGTTCGAGCCCTGTGTCAGGCTCCGTGCTGACAGCTCAGAGCCTGGAGCCTGCTCCCAAATTTGTGTCTTCCTCTCTCTGCCTCTCACCTGCTTGCGCTCTCTCTCTCTCAAAAATAAATAAACATTTAAAAAATTATTAAATAAATAAATAAACACATTTTAAAACACTTAATAAAAAAGTAAAGTAATCTTTGTGCTACTGGTGTATTTTGCACTTGTCAGGCCAGAAGTTTGGGACTGGCTCTTGCCTGCTGTCCAAGATGTCTTGGTATCACGGCTCCGGGGCAGTGCAGCCAGTCCCCTGGAGAATGAGAGGGAGCCCTGGCTTGCATGCTTCTGGAAGAGGCAAAGGACACCGCGTTCCCTGTTCTCTCACCCCGAGTCTCTGTCCCCCACTTCCACTCACAGCTGGAACTTAACACAAAAAGAAGAGTTGTCTCAGGGCCAGAATGTCAGGGCTAACCTGTACTTCCCGAATAATTACATCCAACTCCCTCAAATTGAATAGATAACTGAAGCTCAGAGAGGGAAAGACATTTGGAGGTCATCCAGCAAGTGGGGAGGCTGGGCTAGGACTGGAACACAGGTCCTCTGATCCCTAAGCCTGTGCACTTTCAACTCCATCCCAGATTCTCCTCTTTCTGTGAGAGCTTCCTTGTGCAAGGGCAGTGGAGCAGGTGGGTCAAGAGCAGAGCCATGAGGTCATTCAAGTTGGCCTACAACACACCGTCCACGACCGACACTACTCGTCTGCCTGCCTCCACCTCGTATGTCTCCAGAGGACACTATTCACCATCCACACTAAAGGATCAAGGACTTAGTGTGTCTTGTCTCCTCATTCACATCTTAAAATAGAAAGCTGGGGAAGTGTATGGCTTAACCCAAAGGAATTATGTGTTAATGGCAGCATCTCAGGCACGGACAGGTGAAATGCTTCACGAGCAAGCAAGAAAGCAAGATTTCCAGAGTCCTCTCTATGGCCTCTTGAGAGGATGTAGATCCCTTGGGGAACAGGAGAGGAAAGGAGGGAGGGAGCTGTAGGTTCAGCCACTAGAGCTGGTTGGTCGCACCTGCAGAGCTGGCAGTTGCTGGGTCAGGACGAGGGGTGGGTTGGAAAGAAACCGCCTGCTGCCTGTGCAACTTTCTGTGTTTTTATTCCCTGGTCTTAGGCGAAAGGCAACATTCCCCAATGAAATGGCGACTCCAGTTCTGGGGTCAATTAGTGGAGTTCTAATATTAGGCCCTAGGAATGGGCCTCTTGTTTCCACCCCTGCACTTCTTTACGTCCCGCTGAGGGGAGGGACAGCCAGCCCCTCACCCATCTCCCCGGGGCTTCCGGGAGCACAGAAATCATGGGAGCCAGAAGCAAATGGAGCAGAAAGTGGTCTTTTATTGCAAAGTCAACGAGACAAGCAGCCGAGTCGGGGTTGGGCATCCTGAATGAGAGGGTGGTGTGACAGGGCCAGGGCCAGCAGCCATGGGGACTTCACAGGTGCAGCAAGGACAGGCCCCACCTGGCCGGGAGACAAGAGGACCAGAGAAGCGATTCAGCAGGTCAGAGCACTCAGAGGCAGTGGAGGGTAGGGTGACGTCCACGTGACAGACCTCTCAGGACCTCAGTTATCGGCTCTAAGATGCTCAAGTCTCTCCGTCACCTCCTCACAGCCTCCCTCTCACCCACCCAGGGTTATTCCCCATTGCTCAGTCTTCTCTGTGCCCTCAGGGTCTCCTCTTGCTCCACCTGGTTCTCACCTCACTGGGGATCCAAGCAGGCCAGCCCACAAGGGCCCTTACAGCACTTCTTGGCGCCCGGGCACTGGGTGTCACTCAAACAGCGGTTAGGGGGGTTCATCATGGCACACCGTATCAGAATGTTGGGGCAGGAGCCAGGCTTAGTGGACACTGGACCTTTGGGCAGATCTTTGGTCTTGACTGTATCTTGACCTCTAACTGGATCTTGTCCTTTGACCAGAACACGACCTTTGTCAGTGCCTTGTCCTTTAGGAAAAACTGTTGAAAGAAGAAATGTAGCCACATTTAGACCCCGTGTGCCTGCCTCACTATCTAGTCTTTCCTCTATGTCTAGCCCCTGCTCATTGCCGTGTTTCCCAAACCATGGCCAGAGATGGGGCAGGGTCATCTGGGCTAGCTGGGGTCGGTGCTCCAGGAAGGCTGTGCTCTGGGCTTTGGGGAGAGGGTCTACAGAACCACGGTTCTCTTGGGTATCCATGTCTCCCCCCCGCTGCCATGACAAGTCCTCTCAGGAGGAGAGACCAGATGGGGGTGACTCCCAGAAGTAAGAAGGACACATTGTCATCTCTGAGGCAACTTGGGGGAGGAGGAAAGAGTCCTGAGACACACACCAGGAGCCCTGAGCTCCTTCTTGGCTTTGGAGATCATCTGGACAATCAATGTCCTCTTTGGTAAAGTAGGGGTCTTCAAACTACGGGATTTCTCAGGTCTTGGTGTGTAACCTCCTTTTAGAAGCTGATTCCTCAGGTGCCTTCTGGGGGCAAACAGGCAAACCCCACACCCAGGCCCAGATTCCTGGGGTTCCCCACATCATTGCACATTCTGCCCAGGTATCAACCCCTGAGGCCAAGGCCACATAGCAACGCTTCTTCCGGCAATGGTCCTGATAGCTCAGTCTTAGTGTGGAATGCACGTGATTCTACCGACAACTTCCTGCTCTCTCTGGATACAGTGGAAGCAGCCACAGACCAAAGCGTGCGATATCCAGCCCTGCCTACTGCCCCAGAGTGCTCCCTGTCAGGGCCCAACCCTGCCTCACCCAGGCCACTTGTCTACTCACGTGTGGCAGCTGCCTGTGCCGCCAGAATCCCAAGGATAAGGAACGCCGCCAAGATCAAGAAGCTGCTGGGCCTCATGTTGTCAGGAAGGTGTGTGTGGCCAAGAGCTGAGACCAACCCGTTTTTATGCTGCCCAACGTGGCCTGGAGCCAGGGGGCGGGTCTGTGCTTTTCTATGGCACAAGACCTACATTTTCTTAATTCTGCCAGGAAGTATCCACGCCTATCCCGGAAGGGGCCCTGGGACTTTCCCAAGGATTGTTCACAGAAGAGAAATGGCAGCTACTTCATGTTACATCACCTCTGATAGCCTGGGAGCTGTCTCACTTTCTCACGGAGAAGCAAGGCTGGCTGGCGGGTCCAGCGTTCTGAGGAGTTCTCTCACTACTCCCTGTCCCTCAGGCCCCACCCAGACCCACCCTAACTGGTCACCCCTCCCAGCATCAAGCTGGGCTTTTCTTTCATGCCCTCCTGGCCCTGAGAAAAACTGAAGGGAAATTTGCCTTGAAAGTCTAATGACAAATCACTGCACTTTGCTATTTCATGGGTAGTCTCTGAGATGCACCATGAAAGTAATAGGGAAGGCGGGACTCTAGATCTCTCAGAGTGACTCTAATTAAAATAATGCTGGGTGGAAAATTCAAGCCTCAAAAGAAAATATTTTGAATTACATGCTTGTGTCTAAGGCTCAAAACGAAGGAAAAATAATAGATTGTCTAGGCGTACTTATATATGTGGTAAAACTCATTTACTTGGGGGTAGATGAAAATGAGGACGCTATAAACATGAAATTTAGGATAGTGGTTAACTCTGGAAGTGAGGGAAGAGACCTTTTGGATGGGTGAAAAGTACTCAGGTTGGTTTAAGTTTTTGGTTCTTGGTAATGTACTAGTACTGGGTTGATGGGTGATTTACCTTGGGGTGTATGTTGGGGTGGGGGTGTGCGTGTGTCGGGGTGGGAGGGTTGAGGGGGCACGTGTGAATGTGTGTTTCCAAAGCTGCGGGGTAAATCATTTATGAATTACCTTCACTTTCCATTAACCCACCTCTCAATTGATTTCCAGTCTTTTACTATTGCAAAATATACCCCATGTGGCTTTTCGCATTAACTTGCAAGCTGACTCCAGAAACAGATTTGCTAGTACAAAGATTAAATGCATTTGAAGTTTTTTCCTGGCCTATTGCAGTACGATTGACAAATGAATTTTATACTTATTTTATACTTATACATTATTTAATGTGTACAATATGATGTTTTCACGTATGTGTACATTGGGAAGAGATCACCACGACCAAGCTCATGGACATATCCATCAACTCATATAGTTACCATTTTTTAAGTGCTTTTGAAATTTTTATAATCTTGTCTTTTTTCACTCAGTGGGGGTTGTACCATTTTGTAACCGTAGGGGCAGTGGATGACACGTTCTGTGCACATCCATGCACACACAGTGTGTCTAATGTGGGGATGTTTCGCAGTCTGGTAGGTAAGAAATGATACTTTACTGATGGTTTTAGTTAGCATTCCTCACACTTCCATTTTTGCATATTTTAGAAGCCTCTGGCGTTTCTTTTTCCGAAAGCTTCTTTTCCTTTGCTCACTTTTCTATAGATTCATTAGCCTTTTTCTTCTCCACTTTGAAGCACTCTTTATATATTATGGAGAAAGGTCCTTTGTGACATGGTGTGCAAATGAAAACTTTAATGCCATTCTAAGACCTGCTCAGAACAGCTCAGGGCACTGTCCTTTCCTCGTCTTATCTGGACATTACCTCCTATTGTTTGGCTCTTTTTGCACATAGTGAGAGCGTGTTCTTAATATAGTTATATTAAACAAATCTGGCTATGGTTATTTTAAGAAGGCTGCACGTTCTATTAATAGAGGTTCCCTGAACAGTTAATGAGGGGATAGAGGTTAGGAAGGTTAGGGATAGGAGGAGAAAAAAAGGTAAATAAAAGAAACAAAAAAGTATGCCTTCACCAAAAAATTTGTCATGTCTGATGTGATCCTATTATACTTATAAATAGAAAAAGAACAAATATCACTAGATCTCTGTTTACTGACTCCTAGCAATGTTCATGAAATCTTACCAACAGAAAAAAACAAGTTAGAGGGTAACATATGTGGTTTGATAATACTTCAGTAATTATTACACAGTAATTAAAACTGTGTATGAAAGAGGAGAAAGTTATGAAAGAATATATACTGCCCCTATTAGCATCGCTGACATCACCGTAATGGGAATGGGAAAAAAGTAAGATAAGTAAGTTTTCCTTTTTTTTTTTAAGTACATCTGTTTATTTTGAGAGAATCCTAAGCAGGTTCTATGCTGTCAGCACAGAGTCCAATGTGGGGCTTGAACTCATAAACCATGAGATCATGACCTGAGCTGAAATCAAGAGTGGGACACTTAACCAACTGAGTGACCCAGGCACCCCAAGTAGGTTTTCCATTATACATACTAGCTTCTAATTTTTTCACTTATCATAATAAAAAGTCACTGTTGTGATCTAAAATATCAAAAAAAATTATCGTCAATAATTAGAAAAAAGAATTCAAGGGGCACCTGGGTGGCTCAGCTGGTTAACCAGCCAACTTTGGCTCAGGTCATGATCTTGCGGTTCATGGGTTTGAGCCCCACATCCGGCTCTGTGCTGACACCTCAGAGCCTGAAATGGGCTCAGGATTCTGTGTCTCCCTCTCTCTCTGCTCCTTCCCCACTCCTACTCTGTCTCTGTCTCAAAATTAAACAAAATTAAAAAAAAAAGGAAAAAAGAATTCAAGGAATCACGTGAATGAAGAAAGGAGTATAACTGACAGTTACATCTAAATAAATTACATACATGGAACTATACACCTGTAACTATTAGTGCCAATGTTAATAAGGGGTGCTTAAAATATAAGTGTCATAATGTAAAAATATAATAATGTGTGTCAGGTAAGATTCAGATGCAGTGGAAAGAAATCACTCCAGGTAATTCAAGCAGAAGAAGAATCCAGTCATTGCGTGAGTGCATTTGATTATAAGAACCCGAGTCATGTCCGAGTCATGTCCTGGATGCGGAAGAGCCTGGGACAGATAGTCACTGGATTTCCAACCGCTGCAGGAAGACATGCTGGGAGCCGCTGAAATGCACATCCATGAAGACACTGCACGGTGCATGCCACCATCCACTCTTTTTTTCCTGCCTCTGTTCATGCATCTGGTCCATCCCCTACTTACATTTCCAAACATCAGCCAATATTCACCTCCTAGAAGGAAGAGTGCCCACCTCGAGTGGGAAGTTGAGGCGAGCAGGGCTGAGAACAAGAAAGGTAGGGTACGGTGCTGGGAGGTGTTGAGAGAAAAGAAATAAGAAAATGCATCCAGGAGAAGGAGGTGTATTGAGGAGAGAGATCATCATCTTGAAACGCCAGAGCAGTATCTCTTTGGCCATGGCTGATGGTAGGAGACCAGTTTCAGACCTGTATGTAAGAATCAGGAAAGGAACTGATTCCTGTATTCCAAGTATTTAAGGAACTGCCCATTGTTGTAGCAATGGAGGAGGGAGCCCTTGAGCTAGGAAACTAACAAACGCTTTCTAACACCCCTACCTGTCCCCCAATCTCCCCCCACCCCCCCCCACACTCGCACCCCCGCTTCTACTTAGGTAAGATATTCTTTTCAATAGCTGGTCTGTGAAAATCTACTGATTTTAAAATAAGAAATAAATTTGGAAATCACATAAGCCATACAAAAATACTAATTTTGAAAGCAGAAATGAGTTGCAAAACTTAAAAACATTTAAAACGGTATTTTGGTGTGCCTGGGTGGTTCAGTTGGTGAAACATCTGACTCTTGATTTTGGCTCAGATCATGATCTCACAGTTCGTGGGCTCAAGTCCCACATTGGGCTGGGTGCTGACAGCACGGAGCCTGCTTGAGGTTTTCTCTCTCTGCCCCCCCTCCCCCGCAAGTGCACGCGCGTGCTCTCTCTCTCTCCCCCCTCTGAAAATAAATAAATAAAACTTCAAAAATATATACATATTAAAATGGAATTTTAAAAATCCTAAGTAAAATGTCACCACAAAGCTGAAAAAATGGATATTCTAAAATGAGCATCAAAAATTACTGAGGCAAATTAGAAGTATGAAGAAGCACATAAAGCAGAAATATAGACATTCAAAGAAGCAAGAGCAAGGTAACAGGAAGATGTGAAGTGAAATCTGACAGCGCTCAAAAGAGAAATTGAAGACAAGGACAAAAACAATGTAGAAATAAAGACTAAGTAAGGAAGGAAAATAAGGAAAGCAAAGAACACAAATAAAAATTAAGAGTAGCTTTAAAATGATTCCAGAGAAAGGCTTAAGTACAAAAAAGTCAGTAGAGACCCAACAGACATATAAATCAAGCCCACAAAGAAGAAAACCAAAACAGTAAAATAAAAGAATTATTTAAAACTGTAATTGAGGAAAATATTTCTAAAATAAAAGCAAGCTTGAGTCTACGTATGGAAAGTTCACACCGTGGTAAACACAAGAGGCTTGCAGGTCAAGTATTTAGACTGTAAAGATAGAAATAGAAGCCTCAGGAAGCCAACACCCCTCAAAAAATCCAAAGTCCAAAAAAAAAAAATCAGATTAAATGACTGCCGGAAAAAAACAGAGCAAAATTTAAAGGCACTCAAGGAAAAAAACTATGCACTGAGATTTTTTACACAGCTAATTTGTCCGTGAAGTAAAAAGACTACAAGAATGTATTTCTGAGAATGCAAGAACTCAAGGAATCTTGTTTCCAAGAGCTTTCCTGAGCGGTTTCTAAGGGACGAAATATACCTGACCAAGGTTTGCAGGAATTACCAAAAGGACTCGTGTTGAACACTGGACATTTTAACTGCAGACATAAGACTAAGTAAGACAAAGTGGCAACAGACAGTATGTAAATCTGCCATGCTGTGAAAACATAGTAAAACTTCCATCAAATAGGAGGAAGAGAAGGAAGGAAGGTAGATAAAAGAAAAAGCTGCTGATTGCTTTACATATAATAGTTTCAAGTCAAAGGATATTTAAAACACAATAAGCTTCAAGAGTTAAACACTTTGGTGCATCAAAGGCCACCATCAGGATAATGAAAAGACTACCTGAAGAATGGGAGAAAAGGTTTGCAAATCAGGCATCTGATAAGGGCCTAGAATCCAATAACAATAAAAAGATAAATGATCCAATTTTAAAATGGTCAAAGCCCTAAATGTCCATCAACTGATGAATGGATAAAGATGTGGTTTATGTATACAGTGGAATACTACTTGGCAATGAGAAAGAAAGAAATCTTGCCATTTGCAGCAATGTGGATGGAAATAAGTCAGAGAAAGACAGATATCATGTTTTCACTCATATGTGGAATTTGAGAAACTCAACAGAAGACCATGGGGGAAGGGAAGAGGAAAAAATAATTACAAACAGAGAGAGAGGGAGATAAACCATAAGAGACTCTTAAATACAAAGAATAAACTGAGGGTTGATGGGGGGAGGGGGGAGGGGAAAATGGATGATGGGCACGAAGAAGGGCACTTGTTGGGATGAGCACTGGGTGTTGTATGTAAGCGATGAATCACGGGAATCTACCCCCAAAACCAAGAGCACACTGTATACTCTGTATGTTAGCCAACTTGACAATAAATTGTATTTTTAAAAAATAATAAATCAATAAAATAAAATGGACAAAAGACTAGAATACACTTTTCTCTAGAGAAGATACACAAAACGTCGAAGAGCACGTGAAAAGATACTCAACATCATTAGTCATCAGGAAAGTGCAAATCCAAATCACAAGATACCGCTGCACACGCCATAGACTGACTATAAAATTTTTTTTTAATTTTTAAGTTTATTTATTTATTTATTGAGAGAGAGAGAGAGAGAGAGAGAGAGAGAGAATTCCAAGTAGGTTCCGTGCTGTCAGCACACAGCTCGACATGGGGCTAGATCCCATGAACCGAAGAGTGAGATTGTGACCTGAGCTGAACTCAAGAGTCCTGCGCTCAACAGACTGAGCTCCCCAGGCACCCTAAAACATTTTTCCTCAATGGAAAATGCCAAGTGTCGGTGAGGATGTGGAGAAATTGGAACGCTTGTACATTGCTGTTGAGAATATAAAATGGTGCAGCATGAACAATTCCAGAGGTTTGAGCTTGGGCCTGGCTGAACTAAACCGCTCATCTCTCCTACAAGAGACCACTCCGTGCAGACCGGGGGAGGTGGCTGTTTTACCTCGTGCACAGAAACTAACACGGGGAGCGGGGGAAAGTGAAGTTTCCACACTGGCCCTGGGACACCCGGAAATCCCTCCTCCACATCTGCAGGCAGCTCCCCACCCCCACCACCTCACACCTACGTTCTCCCCAGCCCCCAGCTCCACCAGTCCTGCCATCTCACCAGACAAATGAGACCCACTCAACAGTCCCCTTCCCTCCTTTCTCTATGGACTCCCAGCACCCAAGTGTGCCCCAGAAATAGCGGGAAAGTCCTGTTGTAGCTGCCACTGGGAGGTTCCTCTCTCCCCTGTTACTGAGAGTCAGTCTCCACTGACGCTCCATGATGAGGTGCAACAGCCTGTCTCTGACACCTTAGAGTGATTTACTAGAGTGAGCAGTCCCCCAAAGTGAGCAGACTTGGGAGCAGGACAGACATGGGCAGGGGAGTGACAGGAGCCTAACGCTGGGAACGTTCCTAGACAGACTTGGAGGACCTCATGGCTCTGCCATCTATGTCACACTGCTCTGTTCCAAGAAGGCTCCCAGGAAGGCCAAAGCCCCAGGAGGAGCTGTACTGAATGTTGTAGAGAAAACACTGGCCTGGAAGTCACTTCTAGTCTCAGCTTTGCCCCCAACTTGCTGGGTGACCTCAGGCAAATAGCTTTCCCTCTCTGAACCCCAGTTTTCGTTTTGTTTTCCACTGGACTTGAGGGGTTGGATGCAAAGGGCCAGACTAGCCCTGACATTATGGGGACTGAATACATCAACTCCCCTACTAAGAATAAAATTAACTCCTTTTGAAAAAAAAAATCGATAGAAAGAAATTCGACCTGAATAAAGTGGACTTTCCACCACCCAGTTTTACTGAGAAATCATTGACATATGTCACTGTGTCAGTTTAAGTGCACAGCATGATGGTCTGATTTACATATATTGTGAAATGGTCACCATAACAGGTTTAGTTAATATCCATCTTCTCCTATAAATAAAAAGAAAAAACATTCTCCTTGTGATGAGAACTCTTATGACCTATTCTCTCTACGGCTCCTCATATGTCACGTAGGAGTGTTAACTGTGGGCCTCATGTTGTCCATTACATCCCTGGGGCTTATTTATCTTGTAACTGGAGGTTTGCATCTTTGGACGCTCCTCCAGTTCCCCCGCCTCCCACCTCCACTTCTGGTATCCACAAGTCTGATCTCCTTTTCCCTGAATTTGGTGGGGTTGTTTGTTTTTTAGATTTCACACGTAAGTGACTCAAAGTACTGTATTTGTCTTTCTCTGAAGCTGACCTTTTAAAATTTGACTTTTGGGAAGTTGGCCTCCTGCTGTGGGTGGAGGTGGGAAGACCGAAGGGTGGGGGTGGGCAGGCAAAGAACCTCATGGCTCTTCTTACCCCTCCAGGAAGACACAAGCCATATCCCCTCCCCTGTTCTCCAGGGGACACGGGGAAGAAGGTGGGCTGGGCTGGGGTAGAACCTTGACACCAGGGCAGCTTAGAGTCTAAGCCAGGACCAGTGTCTGACCACCTGGCCTGGCAAATAAAAAGATACCATAAGCGGTGACCGTGATTCATATTTTTCAAGTACATTTTATTGTTTTTGAAAAAATTTTTAATGTTTATTTTTCAGAGAGAGCGAGAGACAGAGCGTGAGCAGGGGAGGTGCAGAGAGAGAAGGAGCACAGAATCCGAAGCAGGCTCCAGGCTCCGTGCTGTCAGCGCAGAGCCCGATCCAGGGCTTAGACCCATGAACCATGAGATCATGACCTGAGCCGAAGTCGGATGACTGAGCCACTCGGGCACCCTGCAATGATTCATATTTTTAAACATTTTCTATGTCTCAGGCTCCGTACCAAATACTGTATATACATTATCTCATTTACCCCCGTTAGCACCCCCTAGGGTCCTATTTTCCCCATTCTGCAAACACACAGCTTAGGCTTTGAGAGGTTAAATAATTCTCCCATCCAAGTACTAACCAGGCCCGACCCTGCTTAGCTTCCGAGATCAGACGAGATCGGGCGCGTTCAGGGTGGTATGGCCGTAGACAGAGAGGTTAAATAATTCTCTGGGTAAATAAACGGAGTAATTCCTATTCTTAAACACTACCAATAACTAGTTAGAAAATGTAATAGTAAAAAAAAAAAATCCTGTTCAACATTATCAAGGGGCGCCTGGGTGGCTCAGTCAATTGAGCGTCCGGCTTCGGCTCAGGTCATGATCTCATGGTTGTGGGTTTGAGCCTGCGTCAGGCTCTGTGCTGACAGCTAGCTCAGAGCCTGGAGCCTGTCTTCAGATCCTGTGTCTTCCTTTCTCTCTGACCCTCCCCTGCTCACGCTGTCTCTCAAAAATAAATTTAAAAAAAATTAAACGTTATTAAAATCTATAAAACACCTCCAAATAAACCCACCTAGAAAGGTATAGAAAATTTCTGTGGAAAAAATAATCTACATGATATTAAAAAAAAAAGATCTAGATACACTATTTGAAATTTTCCATAATTAAAAAAAAAGATTTTTTAAATATACGCTCTTCCCCAAATGGGAAACCTCCACAAGGTAAAGGTGTCCATTGTTGCCAACATAAGTTATACCTTAAATAGAATCAGAATCAAAAGCTGGTGGGTTTCTGCAACCCCTAATGAAATCATTGATTCAGGTGACGATCAACTACTTTTTAAATCATTAGATGAAGGTTTGACTGGGAGGAGACATCGACAGGGTGCCTAATCGTCATCCCACAGTGTGTCTGTGTTTGCAAGTAGGAAAGCACAACTTTTCAGTGGGAGTGTTAGGAGATACAGCCTACAATGCGCCCATCTATCTTCAGCACACTAAAAGTGGTCGGTGAGGCCTGGGTTCCTCCCGAGGTGATGCGGCAGGAAGCACACAGCATCACCTGTGAAGTGCTCTTGACATTTGAACTTGACATTTGAGCTTGAACCCCATGAAGCCTCTAAAGCTAATGTCCACCTACAGGAAATACAAAGGGTAGGAAGTACGTTGAAAGCTATCACAGGGAAGTTATGTGGGACACACTAAAGGACACTTCGTCTGTTGTGTTCAACAAATAAATAGCACGAAGAAGGAGGAAGAGAAAGGGAAAGAAGAGGAGAAGCAGGAGTTGGAGGGAATGTTCTACATTAAAAGAAACTTATGGGACATTACAACCAACACGGTGTGTGCCCCTCGTTTGCATTCTGATTTAAACAAGTCAACGATACAAAGTCATTGCTGAGATGATAAGAAAAATAGAAATAGAATATTAGATGTTAAGAAGTTACTGTTAATTTTTGTTAGGTATGACAATGGTATCATGATTATGGGAGAAAATGTCCTTATTTCTTTGAGATGCATACCCAAGTATTTAAGGGTAAAATGTGAGACGCATTGGATTTACTTTAAAATACTTCTGGGGCATCTGGGTGGCTTAGAGTCAGTTAAGCGTCCGACTTCGGCTCAGGTCATGATCTCACAGTTCGTGAGTTCGAGCCCCACGTCAGGCTCTGTGCTGACGGCTCAGAGCCTGGAGCCTGCTTCCGATTCTGTGTGTCCCTCCTCTGCCTCTCCCCAGGTGCCACTCTGTCTCTCTCTCTCAAAAACAAATAAGAATATTTAAAAAAAATTCTTCGGCCTGCTAAGGGGTGGAGGCCTACATGCAGGAAGTGTTGGAGAATGTTAATTGTTGGGACTTTCAGGTGTAAGATGAAGAAGCCCCAGGGATCTAATGTACATGTAGCATGATGACTAAGCTATCAGTACTGTATTGTGCACTTGAAAGTTGCCAAGAAAGTAAAGCTTTCTTTACTCTTGCTAGATCTTGCTCACTCTCCTTCCCGCAATCCCCCCAACCAACCCTAAGTTCTACTGAGATGTAATGGGCATACAGCACAATATAAGTTTAAGTGTACGGCATAATATTTAACTTACATACATATATCATGAAATGACCACAGTAAGTTAGGTTAACAACCATCATCTCACATAGATACAAAAAAGAAAAAGAAAAGAAAAAAAAAACCTTAATGTTCTCACCATAACAACCACAGAATTGCAATTGCGTGAGGCAGATGATGTACTAACTAATCTAATCATGGTAAGTCTTTTGCTGTATGTACGTGTATCGAATCATCACATTGGGCACCTTAAGTTTACACAATATTATATGTCAATTGTATCTCGACAAAGCTGGGAAAACTGGTAATTGTGGAATCTGAGTGATGGGTATACAGGGCTTTGTAAAAATACTTACTGTTTTTTTTTGGTGTAGCTTTGAAAATGTTTATGATAAATGTTTAACAAAAAACAGATTTGGTTTTGAAACTTAAAACATGATTAGGTTCATATGGAAGACTGGAATCCTTAAACGATGGACAATTGAAAAAGTAGATTAACAAAGGGTAGTGAACACTACCAGTCACTAAAATGTGTTATGAAGCGACAGTTACAGAGGTAGTACTGGCTCAGGACTAAATAGCCAAGGAAAGAGGATAGAAAAACCCAGAAAGGGACCCGTTACCTATAAGATGTGAGTTTTTGATAAAGTTCTGATTTCCAATCAATGCTAAAAATTTGAATTATCCGCTAAATGATACCAGGCCAGCTGCTTACTAACCTAAGAAAAAAGGCATTTCCATATGTCACACGCTATGCCAATATGAATGTCAAATGGATTAAAGAATTAACATGTTTTTCAAAAACACAAAATATTATAAGTAATTATAGTGAATATTTATCTGACATCAGAGTCAAAATCACTGTTTTTCAGCATAAAAACCAAGGGAGAAAATATAAATGAAAAGATTGGTTTGACTACCTCCTAAATTTAAAACTTGAGGGGCGCCTGGATGGCTCAGTCAATTAGCAACTGACTTCAGCTCAGGTCATGATCTCGCGGTTTGTGAGTTTGATCCCCGCGTCGGGCTCTGCAGTGACAGCTCAGAGCCTGGAGCCCTTTCAGATTCTGTGTCTCCCTTTCTCTCTGCCCCTCCTCCGCTCATGCGCTGTCTCTCTTTCCTTCAAAAATAAACAAACATTAAAAAAAATTTTAAATAAAACTTGAGTAAAGGGGTACCTGGGTGGCTCAGTCAGTTGGTTAAGTGTCCAACTTTGGCTTAGGTCTTGATCTCACGGTTCATGGGTTCAAGCCCCACATCAGGCTCTGCACTGATGGTGTGGAACCTGCTTAGGATTCTTTCTCTCTCTCTCAAAATAAATAAATAAACATTTTAAAAAATAAATAAAATACAACTTTGGTGCAAAGCAAAAGCAAGGAAACAAGTATTTGCAGGATGGGATTAAAATAAGCATTTATTAAGCTCAACCCATTCAATCCTCAGAACGATCCTGCAAAATAAATCTGTAAAATAAAATCTCTATTTCATGAAAAGTAAACTGAGGTTTTAAAAAGTTAAGTGACTTGTCCAAAGCCACACAGCTAGAACCTGGTGGCAGTAAGATTCAAATCCAGGCCTGCCTGACTCTAGTTTACATTGGCTAACCACTTTACCATACTGCCTTTGTGTAGGACAAGTTAGTAGTGTCCCTAATATGTAAACAGCTTTTACAACTCAATAACAAAAATAAAAGTATCCCCCAATAAAAATAGGCAGAGTACAAAAACAGGAGATTCCAAAGAGAAGAAATGCACTTGATCAGTATAAACATAAGAAGAAATGCTCTCACTAATTTCAGAGAAAGTTAAATTAAAATGAGATACTTTCCCATTGATAAAGATTTAATACACTTCTCTCTTAATATCCTGTCTTTCTTTGGTGAGTATATCTGTTAAAGGATCTTGGGTCACAAGCAACAGCAACTGAATTTAAATTTTTTTAAAATGTTTTATTTATTTTTGAGAGAGAGAGAGACAGCGTGAGCAGGGGAGGGTCAGAGAGAGAGGGAGACACAGAATCCGAAGACAGGCTCCAGGCTCTTAGCTGTCAGCATACAGCCTGACATGGGGCTCGAACCCACAAACTGTGAGATCATGACCTGAGCCGAAGCCGGACGCTCAACTGACTGAGTCACTCAGGCGCCCCAAAAGCAACTGAATTTTAGACTGCTCTCTATAGCAGTCTAAAGCGGAGACTGTCTTCTCCATTCAGGATTTGAATGGAGGGGTGGGCAGGTAAGAGAAAAGTCCAGTTACTCAAGCCTGAGTCCAATGCCCTTACCTGTGATGGGGGAAGTACCTGGTGATTGACAGCCAACCAGAATTACAGGACTGGGGAGCAAAGACTCCACCAAAGGAAGAAATACCGCAGACAAAAGCAAGAGATACCTGCTGTAGAGCACCAGCGGCTCACACACTCATTTACATCTTTTCTGAAATGCAATTTGACCAGATATTCCAAACCTGAAAAGCGATCACTCCTTTTGACCTAGCATTTCTTTTTGTTTGTTATTTGTTTGTTTGGGTTTTTAAAAATTGGGTTTTGGTTTTGAGATTCCTTATTGAGGTGTAACTGACATGTAACATTATATTAGTTCCCAATGTACAATGTACTGATTCGATATTTGTATGTACTGTGAAATGATCACCAAAATAAGCCTAGTTAACGACCATCACCACATGTAGTTACAAACATTTTTCTTACGATGAGAACTTTTAAGATCTACTCTCTTAGCAACTTTCAAATATGTACCACCAAATTATTAATTATAATCACCATGCTACATGTTATATCCCCAGGACTTATTAATTTTATACCTAGAAGTTTATACCTTTTGACTGACCTAGCATTTCTACTTTAACAAATTTACCCTCAGAAAGAGATGTGAGGGCGCCTGGGTGGCTCAGTCGGTTAAGCCTCCGACTTTGGCTCAGGTCATGATCTCATGGTTCATGAGTTTGAGCCCCACGTCAGGTGAGCTCGAGCCTTGCTTCCAGTCCATGCTGTCAGCGTGGAGCCTGCGTGGGATTCTCTCTCTCCCTCCACCTCTCTGCCCCTCGTGGAATTATCTCTCTCTCCCTCTCTCTCTGCCCCGCACTCACTCGTGCTCTCTCTCTCTCTCAAAAGTAAACTTCAAAAACATGACTTAAAAAAAAAGAAAGAAAATGGAGATGATTCGAAACGTATAAACAAAGGTTGTTGTCACAGCTTTATTTGAGTGAAAAAAAATGGAAACCTATGTTCAACAATAGGAAACTATATGCTTTAGCATATCAGTCTTACAAAATACCAGGTAATCATTAAAAATGATGATATTGGAGGATACTTCATGACACAGGAAAATATCTACAAAATCATCTTAATTGAAAAGGCATTTCTTCAATATATATGTGTAGTTTATAATCAGGGAAAAAAACAGTCCCATAAAATTCTCCTGTTCCAAAAGAAACATCAGACCATAGAACATAGGGCCCCTCCCTCTTTTCCTGAGAGCTTAGAAGACAGCATGAGGGATTCTAGTTAAACCCAATGAGGAGCGCCTGGGTGGCTCAGTCAGTTAAGTGTCTGACTTCGGCTCAGGTCATGATCTCATGGTTTGTGGGTTCAAGCCCCAAGTCGGGCTCCATGCTGACAGCTTGGAGTGTGGAGCCTGCTTCAGATTCTTTCTCTCTCTCTCTCTCTCAAAAGTAAATACAGATTTAAAAAACTTTAAAAAAAAACACCCCAACAAAGAACTTCCCAACTATGAGGGTTTAATGGAATATTCTCTTCCTTTCTTGGGTTGAGATGAAGTAATGCCTTGCTCCCAAGGCCCAGTGACTGATGGGGATCATGGGGAGGCAATGACAGAAGTCTCATCTTAGTTAGGAATTAACTGTGGGTTCTTGAGCCAGTCCCCACCCATCCCGGGGCTATAGTTTCTTCATCTTTCAAATGGGAGGGTGACAAGGATGGTCTTGATCCCCTGCAGTCCTGGTAAGATACTGTGGTATAGTGGGGTTTCCGTGGGGCCCCTTAAGACCCTGAACCCCAGTGCCTCTTCCACCAAATGCAGGAGCCAAATAATGTGAAATCTAAGGCGTAGTCCTTGGGCTGCGATGATTTTTTGCTCAGGGTCTCTCAGGGCCGGGGAAAGAGGCCCAGAAGCCACCTACATCTGCTGTGACCAGTTACCTCAGCCAAACAAACATCCACCCTGACAGCTGAGCCTTCCCCGGGCGGTCCTACCATAGGCCACTGGAGGTGATGTCATCGAAAGCGGAGAGATCTCTCTCTCTCTCCCATCCACAGAAGCCCAGGAGGAGAGGCCAGAGCTGCCCTCACTAACTGTGCCTGCCTGACCTGAACCCCAATTCCCCCTAGGCATCCAGAACTCTGCAACCCCCTTCTTGCCATTGCGAGCCGGCCTCTATCTTCTGCCCAAGCAGTTGCTGGGGCTTCAAGACCTTCAAGAGCCAGGAAGGGGATTATCTGTCTCAACAACCTTCATCCTTTAGATGGATGAGAAAAGCCGAGGCCAGAAGAGGGAGCAGACTTGCCTGAGATCACAGCCCCAGTCAGCAATACAGGCAGGACCGGATCCTGGCCCCCAACACCCAGCACCTGCTCCCACCCATCTTTGGTTCTTGCACAAGCACCCTTGCACCGGGGCTCTGGGGCAGGGGGTGGGGCCAGGACGAGGCAAACAGGTGCCACTGCAGTCACCTCCTGTCCTTCCTCCCCTGACTCAGCTGCTCTCGCCTCCCTGGAGCTGCGGGTGTTCATTTAGGGGCCCCTGGGCCCTGGCCTTATTAAGTGCCGGCAGCAGAAACATGAAGGCCTGGGGCCTTCTCCTCCTGGTGGCCCTCCTGGCTTTGGGGAGCCAGCTGCCTGCTGCCTTGGCCAGGAGGAAGGGAGGTGAGTGTGGGTAGGTTTCTCTGCTCTGGGGACCAGGCAGCTCCTACCTCTCTGGGGAGAGGGTTTGGGGAAGGCAAGCAATGCAGTGTGTGTGTGTGTGTGTATGTGTGTGTGTGTGTGTCTCTCTGTGTGTGTGTGTGTGTGTGTGCGTGTGTATCTTTGCGCCTGCTTGTCTGTATGAATCTGTGTCTATTCTGTGCGTATATTTAGGTATGGCCGCACGTGTGTGTCTGTGCACCTGTACATGTGTGATCACACATCTCCGTCTCTGGGGGCTGGGGGAGCAAACTTGCAAGTACCTGCTTTTCCATGGTGTCTCCATGGAGGTATTAGGATCTGTGGGCCCGCATGGCAACGAGATGACCCTTTCTGTCATCTTCTGTTGCTAACAAGGCTGTGACTGGTCTGGCCCCTGCCTATCTTGTTTCTGTCTTTCTCAGGTCCTTCCTGTCCCAGAGCCCAGTCTGTGCAAGGGACTCTCGAACTGGGCAGGGGTATGGTTTCTGGGATCTGTTGCTAGGAAGCTCCACCCTTACCTCTCTTTTCCCCCAGCTTCCTCGAAAAGGCTGGGGCTGACCTGTCAACAGGTGGGGGAAGATGGGGCTGTTGAGTAGCTAGACAGGTGCCTCCCCACCTGGCCGAGGTCTCCGCCTCCTGCCTTTCTGGGACTGGAATACTGTGACCTACATACACCCATGTGTCCCTGTCCCTGCCTTGGGGGAAGGGGACAGTAATGGGGACAGTTTCCCTCCTCGCACGTCCTGGAGAGAAGTTCCCTCCCCCCTCTCTGCCCCCTCTAGCCTAACTTATGCCTTCCTCAAAGGCAGGGTTTGGGGAGGAGAGTGCTCAGAGACCCCAGGCTGAGGAGGGAAGGGTGCTAGCAAGTTCCAAGGCCAGACCCCTGCTGGCTGTGATTCATGTGTCCTCACCACATTCCTCTTCCCTGAGATGCTGAGAGATTGGGACTATTTTTATCCCCATTTTGCAGACGACAAAACTGAGCCACTTGAAATGCTAGTTCTGACCCTCTCTTCCGGTCTGTCTGTTCCTCAAGTCTCAGCTCCTGGTCCCTCCTCCCAGAAGTCCTCCTGGCTGTATGTTAGGGTCCCCACCCCCAGCCCACAGGGAGCTCCCTCTTTGACTTCAGACAGCTCCTCCCAGCTTACTCCCCAAGGCTACCCCAGGGACCTCAGAGTCTTCCCAGGGTCCTGCCTACCCCCAGTCTGGGAAGGAGGGGCTCGTCTGAGTAGGGGGCTCCCTCACAGACCAGCTGTTCTTTCTCCAGCAGGGGGCAGCAATTCAATAAGACAACCCAATCCAAGCCAGTGAAGTCAGTTTCGAGCACTTACTGGGTGAGCAAGGAGCCTACTGTGTGTGTGGCTAGCTAGCATCCAGTCAGGGGCTGGAGGGGGAAGGTAGACACAAGGTGAAGTCACAGCACCGGATCCAGCTGGTGCTGGGGGCTCTTGCACCTTTTCTCAGATGCTAGACTAAGTGAGGAGGTCTCCATCCTCTACAGCACTCAGTGGTGGCCAGAGGAGAGGGGTGGGACGTCAGAGGACTCAGAGTCCTAGCCAAGGCCCCTGTGGGTCTGGGAAGTCACTGCCCTGTCAACCCTTGCTTTCTCCCTCTCAAATGGAAGAAGGCACGGATTCAAGCCTTCTGCATGAAATCTGGAAACGGCCCAAAAATCCTAACAAGAAGAAATGGCTGGATAAGCTCTGGGACAAAACATTCTAGAGTCTTCTGAAGACCACCTTAAAGTCAGAGTTAATACAGATGCCTGAAAGAATGCCACTTGGAACAGGACAAGCCCACGGTGCAGTTGTGGCTGACGGTGGCTGTGTGACAATGCAACAGGCTGGCAGCAGCTGACATTGTCGTGATGCTGGACCCCCTTCAAAATCCTTTCTTTCAAATGGTCACTGAGCCACTGGTGTTTTGCATGAAGGGCTGTGCTTTAGCCTAATGATGAGAGAAACAGGTGGTCTATTCTCATAGCCTCCAGTCAAGTGAGAGAAGGAGAAAAATAGATGTGGAGTCACAAGTTCGGAAGGAAAGATCCTTTGGGAGAGTGTGGGGTGGGGGAGGGGGGCCGACCTAGTTAGTCAGAGGTCAGAGACTGGGGTCTCCGGAGGAAGAGCCATCTTTCAGCTGAGACCTGATGAATGGGGTGTAGGCGAGAGCACAAAGAAGCAAGTTCTCTGAGAAGAGAAGCAGCTGGAAGCAGAGCAGGAGCTCCAAACGGAAAAGTGTGGAGGCTCAGAGGTGGACAGCCCCAGACCAGGCACAGCCCGTTGGCCCAGGTGTAGATTTTGAACTTCATTTTTTCCTATCCTTCATGTCACTGGAGTCTCAAACCAGCCCCGGGAGGAAGGAGCCCAGCTTCCCATTCCACAGACAGAACACTGATGCTTGCAGTAAAAACAGAACAACAACAACAAAACAAAACACACACACACACACAAAAACAAAACAAAAAACAAAACAAACCATTGCCAACCATTTATAACAATGTAAATGAACCTTAAAGGCATGACGTTAAGTGAAATAAATAGCCAGAGAAAGACTAATATTGTATGATCTCACATTGGAATCTAAAAATAAAAACAAAACAAACAAACAAAAAAAAAACCAAGCTCATAGATACACAGAACAGATTGGTGGTTGCCAGGGGGCGTGGGTGAGAGGTGGGTGAAATGGGTGAAGAGGAGTCAAAGGTACAAACTTCCAGTTATAAGAGAAATAAGTCCTGGGGATGTAATATACAGCATATAGTTAATAAAACTGTATTGCGTATTTGAAAGTTGCCAAGAGAGAAGATCTTAAAAGTTCTCATCATAAGAAAAAGGATGTGTAACTATGTGTGGGGACAGGTGTTAACTAGGCATGTTGTGATCATTTCACAATACATACAAATATCGAATCATTTTGTTGTCACCTGAAACGAATATAATGTTATGTCGATTATGCCTCAATAAATTTTTAAATAAAAATAAAAGCAAGTCCACTCCCCCACCCTAAAACACAAAAACAAATTCCCAAAGGACAGGCAAGAAGTAAGGGGTAGAGAATTCAGGTCTTGGGATTCCCAGCTGGGCGCTTTAGGACGTGACTCCGGACCGCCTCCAGCTGCAAGATTCGGGGGGTTCTCTTACAGAGAAATTTGGGGGCTGCCCCCCGGACGACGGGCCCTGCCTCCTTTCGGTGCCTGACCACTGCATGGATGACAGCCAGTGTCCTGCAAAGATGAAATGCTGCTACAAAGCTTGCTTCCGCCAGTGTGTCCCTAAGATCTCAGGTAAGTGTCCTCCACCTTGCGGGGGCCCCCAAGCCCGGAGCCCCAGGGCTGGGCACAGGCAGGGCTCAGCCAGGTGCCTGTGTTGCAGTCAAGCCCGGCAGCTGCCCTGAGGACCGCCTGCGCTGCCTCAGCCCCGTACAGCATCTGTGCCACAAGGACTCGGACTGCAAGGGCTCGGCTCGGTGCTGCCTGGGCGCCTGCGGCCGGGACTGCCGCCTCCCGGCATGAGGTGCGTTCCCGCGCATGCGTGGCAGGCTCCCGGCCCCTGCCTTAGAGGTTCTTCCAGTTCAATAAGCCTAACGGGATACCCACCTTCCCAGAGGCCTGGGGCTGCCCCCACCAGAACTAGGTCAGAGGGTGGGGTGGGAGGGGTCCCCGTTAGGACAATGGAGGAACGCAGCACCCTCTGTTCTCTTGCGGACCTTACTGTGTCCCCTGGACCACAACCCTAGACTTTTAGCTCTGAGCTTTGGTTTGCCCTTGGGAAGGAGGGCGGCCATCCCGCCTTAGTGGCCACCAGGGCTGGGCTCAGGGGGTTGATGGGGGATCAAAGTTTCTAAAGATCCAGAGCCTTATGGTGGGAGGGGTAACCCTTTCCTTCTCTCTCCTCAGGCTAATTCTGGTTTCGGATGGTCAAGGTGAGGTTCCTAGCAGGAAGAGCTGATGATGGGGGAGCCTGGGACCCCGCCCAGACAGCACTATCTGCCAGATGCAGTTCCAACCTTCTGACGAGCACTGATCTGCTCTCACCTCCCATCCACCCCTTGTTTCTCTTCCCCAGATTCAAGGGGCACAGATAGACTCCTATCACCCTGTGCCACCACCAATTTCTTTGTGCAATTTGTCCTAAAATGCCCAATTCAGATTGGCCCCTCTTTTGGGGGGTCCTAACCCCTCCCTCAGGCAGCCCAGACACCAGAAAGTTATGTTCTAGCAGAGTTTTCCAGACATTACCTTTTCGCATACCCCTTTCCACAGTTTTCCCCACATCTGCAAAATAGCATTGCGATATCTTTGTGTACTCTGTACTAACTACGTATCTAATGTTTTTCTTTAAGTGGACTCTCTTCTGTACATAAATTTACTTCCAAACAAAAGCTTGATATCATCACTATATAATGGGATACGAGGACCACTTGCCACAAATAAAATGTAATTGTAAAAGCAGAGGCAATGAAAATGGCTAAGTTCCATTAAAGTAAATCTTGTCAGATTGCACAGTATTACATAATGGTATTAAATTCTACCTAGATGCTGCCACCCACCAATGCTGCGTACCTGAAGGCTGCTCTCTGTCTCTGTTGTAAATGAAAATGAGCAGGTTAAAGACATGTTAAAGACACAAAGCTCAGAACTGTGACCTCCTTCCTGGGGTAACTGAGTTGTATAATTTTGCACCCAGGTACACCCTACAATCATTTCGAATTGCTCCACATTTGGGGAATGTTGCTTGAATGGTTGGGATGTCATTATTTATGGGAGGGTGTGTCTCCCATTGGACACCTCATTCACCTCAATTTCTCAAGGGCTGGTCTGTAGTCAGGGCCTAAGGGGAGGGAGAAGGGGGTCAATGCCAGTCATGCGAAGGGACATTCCTGGACCCAGACAGCTGGATTCCTGACTGTCCCATTCACCCAGGATTCGCTTTGGGGAGGGAAAGGAGGCAGGCAGAGTTCTCCGTTTTATCTGCTGGGTTTCCTCTTGTGTCCCAAAAGAATCTGGGGCTGGGCAGTCAGCTGTGCAGGTTAAATTGGGAATCCTCGGTCTTCTTTCCTTGTTCCTTTGACCTGGCAGCGTGGTCACAGGTGAGTCACCACTCAGGGATTCTATTTGCCCTGCGGAAGATGGAAAGACTTCTACTTCCTCTCTGCCATGGTCTTTCTCATGGGGTTCAAATGGCTGAGTGTTGACCCCAGAGCAGCAGATGCTAATTGTATGGATACATGGTGAAGTCCAAGAGAGGAGGGAGAGGAGAATAATCTGTGAGTCACTGACTCCCTGTGAGCTTGGATATTTCCCTTCTTTCTGGGCCTCAGTTTCCCCATCTATAAATTCAGGTGATTGGAACAGATAACACAGTACATTGTGCTGCTTGCCCACAGACACCCCTGCCCTCCCCACCATTACCATGGCTTCCCTGTGGGAGAGTGGACATCCGAGGCCCAGGGAGTCAGGGCTTGGCCTTGGGACTGATGGGATGTGGATGCAAGTGACAGTGTGCCAGTTTCAAGGGAAGGCACCAGCCTTCTGGGAGACTCTGCCCTCTGCCATGAGAAGTGCTTGCCCAGAAGCCCCCGATCTTAGGATGAAGGATACCTGGGCAGGCCTGGGCTGGAGCTGTCAAGACTGTAACTTGCAAGAGCCAAATAAATGTTTGTGATAGGAAGCCAGTGAGATCTGGGGGGCATTCATTATTGATTTATAGCAGCGAGAGTTGTCGAATTCAGATAACGCTTGTTACTCTTTAGCGAGTGCCCATTCTATGCCCCACACTCTAAACCATCATCTTATTCATCCATCCCATAACCCTGAGAAAGGTGGGCATTGTTATTCCCATTTGACAAGAAGAGCCTTTGAGATAAGTGATTGTCTTAAGTGGGTTCCCTGGAAGCAAATCTTTAGATGAAGATTCACAGGATGGCGACGCTTTGGAAATGGTCCAGGAAAAATGAGTCTAGGAGCAGAAAAGTATACCAGAAAGGGAAAGGGTGTGACAACAAGCAAAGTCTCACGGGGGGTGGGGTGGGGAGGAGGTCTAGAGACGAGAGTAGGTGACTCTTCAGAGTTGTCCTGGGGAGCAAAGGAGCTGGGGCATTTATGCTTCTGTACCCCTCAGTCATCAGTTAATACCTACGGGATGGAGGACATAAATTCCCAGACACTTCGGGGCGTCTGGGTGGCTCAGTCGATTAAGCATCCAAACTCGGCTAAGGTCATGGTCTCACAGTCTGTGGGTTCGAGCCCCACATCGGGCTCTCTGCTATCAGCACAGAGCTTGCTTCAGATTCTCTGTCTTCCTCTCTCTCTGTCCCTTCCCAGCTCGTTCTCTTTCTCTCTCTCTCAAAATAAATAAATAAACTTAAAAAAATTCCCAGGCACCTCAGGCCCTCCCCATGTGCAACATAGCAAGCAGCAGGAGGCTTAAGGAAGCCCGTTGACAAAGAGATGCAGATCCTAGCTGTCGGGAGGGAAAGCATCCCAGTGTGCACAAAAGTGGAAAAGGGATCTGAGGGGATAGGGGCAAAGCGTGGGCCTCACCTGCTACAAAGATGAGAGCCACACGAGAACAGTGGAGGAGGAAGCGACAAGAAACCTGGGACTTCAGTACCCCTTGTAGACAGCTGTCCTTGGACTGCTGAAAGAAGCCACCTCCCCTCCAGTTAAGCCACCATGGCTCGGTTTGTATTCCTGCAGCTAAATTGAATCGTAACTGCTATGCTAGGTAAGGAAAGGCAGGAAGAGTTGTTCATGGAGGGGCGACAGTATGTGTTACTTCTCACCATGCTCTTGAAAGGTAGGTGTTGTTCCCATTTTACAGATGAGGAAGATAAGAATCCAAGAGACATCACTTGGCCCAGGATCCCACAGAAATTTAGTGGGAAAGGCAGGACACAAACCCACTGTATTCGTTATCTATTACTGCGTAGCAAATTACCACCCATGTAGCAGTTTAAAACAGCACACATTTATTATCTCATAGTTTCTCTGGGTCAAGAATGCAGGCATAACTTAGTTGGGTCCTCAGCTTCAGGGTCTCACAAAGCTGAAGTAAAGATGTCCACCTAGGGCTGCGATCTTAGTGAGTCTCGACTGCAGACGGCTTTCAAGTTGATGAGGTTGTCGGCAACATTTCAGTTCCTTGAGGGCTGTAGGACTGGCTTCCTCAATTTCTAGCTGGTTGTTGGCCAGAAGCTCCCCTCGTGTCTTTGCCTTTCCAGCATGGCAACTTGCTTCACCAAAACCAGCAGGATGTCAATCTCATGTTACCCAATCCTGGAAGCAACGTTCCCTCATCTTTGCCATATTCTGCTCATTAGAGGCAAATCAGTAAACCCTGCCCATGCTCGAGGGGAAGGGATTACACAAGGGCATGCATACCAGGAGGCAGACATCACTGGGACACATTCTAGAAGCTGCCTGACACGCCTAGTCTACTTAAGTACAAACATTTCTTTTTTTTTAATTTTTAATGTTTTTATTTATTATTGAGACAGAGAGAAACAGAGCATGAGTGGGGAAGGGGCAGAGAGAAAGGGAGACACAGAATCTGAAGCAGGTTCCAGGCTCTGAGCTATCAGCACAGAGCCAAATGTGGGGCTTGAACCCAGAAACTGTGAGATCATGACCTGAGTTGAAGTTGGATGCTTAACCGACTGAGCCACCCAGGCGCCCCAAGTACAAACATTTCTGCGCTTTATGCAACATCAAACTTACTCTTTAGGGTAAAACCTCACAGATTCAGATGGCATTTCTGGCCAGGAACTGAAGGAGAATTTGGGGTCACCGCCCAATATAATGGGTATGGATACCCCCTTTAGCCTCAGAGGCCCATAATGCCCCTCTTTCTACTTCTATCATTCATTAATTCATCCAACACTCCATTTACTCCCCACATGATATGGGGTGAAACCAGATCCTAGTTCCAATCTCTTCTGTCCTTGGGAAATAGGTCTGTCTTTTCTCTTTTTGGAAGCTATTGCTCCAACTCCGGGGTAGAGGGTACCCCTAAATGGGGGCAGTGAAGGCTGCAGAGAGAGTACTAGGCCAAGAAATGGAAGACCTGCTTCTCTGCAGATCTTCATTTCCTTTGTTGGTAAAATGAGGGAATTGGGCAAGGTGATCATGAACTTCCTGCTCTGACTTCTTACTCTGAGGGAAGAACTGAAGTGGTAAAGTCTAGAACGCACTGTCCAGTATGGCAGCCAGTGGCCCCATGAGGCTACTGGGCACGTGAAATGTGATTATTCCAAATGAGATTTACTGTACGTGGATATTGTAGGCAGAATTCTATGATGATTCCCAGTGACCCTCCCCCCTGTATAATCTCCTCCTCTTCGAGTGTAGATGTAATATGTGAAATGTGTTTTGTGAGGAAAGGGAGAGTGTTCTGAGTGGGCCTGTCCTAAGCAGGTGAGTTGTCTAAGAGCAGAACATCCTCTCTGGCTGGTCATAGAAGAAGTCCACGCTGTAGGATGCCTGGAAGAAAGCAAACATCTGTGTTGTGAACTGCCCATAGGGCCACGTGGCAAGGAACTGCAGGCAGCCTCTAGAGGCTGAGAGTGATCCCTGGCAGACAGCCAGCAGGAAAAGGAGGACCTCAGCCCTGCAATCACAAGGACATTGCTGCCAACAATCTGTGAGCTTAGAAGTGAACCCCGAACTTCAGATGAGAACCACAGCCCTGGCTGATACCTTAACTTCACACCTTGACTTCAACCTGGTGAGACCCTGGGTTGAGAATTCAGCCATGCTGTGCTCAGATTTCTGATCTAGAGTAATTGTGAGATAATAAATCTTTATTGTTTTAAGTTGCTAAGTTTTTTGTAATTTGTTACACAGCAATAAAAAAACGAATATCTTAGATTTTCAAGACTTAGTACAAGAATGAAAATATAAAATACCTCCTTAGTAATTTCTTTATTGATCCCATGTTGAAATTCTATTAATTCGAATACACTGCATTAAATAAAATATATAATTAAAACTAATTTCATCTGTTTTTAATTTTTTTAAGTTGCTATCAGAAAAATTTTAATTACATATGTGGCTTACAGACTATTTAGTGGACAGTTCTGATCTAGAGGTCTCAGAAATTAGCCATATGACCTTGGGTGAGTCACCTCACTCTCAAAGCTTTGCACTTTTTTAATTAAACATTTTTAATGTTTATTTTTGTGAGAGAGAATAGAGTACTAGACAGGGAGGGACAGAGAGAGAGGGAGACAGAATCCCAAGCAGGGTCTAGGCGTGTCTAGGCGTCTGCACTATCAGCACAGAGCCCGATGCAGGGCTCAAACTCATGAACCGTGAGATTGTGACCTGAGCCGAAGTTAGACATTTAACTGACTAAGCCACCCAGATGTCCCAAAGCCTTACATTTCTTATCTTTGAATAATAATAGCACCTATCCATAGATATATTTGCAGCATGAATGAGATGAGGCCTGTAGAATCCTAGGCCCAAGGAAGGTTTCAAAAAATCCTGGTTATTATGATTATTAATAATAACAATTAGTATATGTAAAGTAGAAATCCTTTCTTGTACCCAGGTCCTGGTCTCCAGCACCCTTCTCCAACCAGACACACAGTAGGCACTTGATAAATGCTTGTGGATTGCATAATCTTTCTTTTTAAAAAGATTTTATGTTTAAGTAATCTCTACACCCAACATGGGGCTCGAACTTGCAACCCGAGATCAAGGCTCCCACACTCCACGGACTGAGCCGGCCAGGCGTTCTGGATTACATAACCTTGACAAAGCTCTTTGGCACAGTTCTCCTTTACCCTATCAACCCACTTGGAAGGTGGAAATCAGGGACCCATGGCCAGCTGGGGAGACAGAACTTCTGGGGGGCAAAGTGACCTGTTTCAAGCTTCACAGCCCCAGGGGGATCTCAGGGGATAAGGCCACCTTCTCCAGCTCCCTAAGGCAGACCCCCACCTGCAGTCCTGGAAGACACCGGCTCTAATCTAAAGTCCACAAGACCAAGCTAAGTGACCTGAGCAGGTGACTGAGCCTCATCTGTCCTTGTCCAGAGTTTGCAGGAAGGACTTGGATAAGTCACCTAAAGCAGAGTGTCTGACACATATCAAGGACGCAATTAAGGAAGGTATTGTTTCTGCTGTTCTTGTTCCTTTGTCGGCGAAACCCCCCGCTGAAATCCCTCCCTAGCGGGACCCCTGTCTCCTTAACGACCCCTCCTCCCCTGGCCCCTGACTGCGGGGAGGGGGATGTCCTGGGCCCAGTCTCCGGACACCATCTCCACCCAATCGAGTCAGGAATAGAAACCACCGCCTCCGACAGCCCGCGGTCTCCCTCCCTCCCCCGGCAGCGATCGATGTGGCCTCCCCCGCGGGGGACAGAGGAAGACAGGGAAGGAGGGGGCGGCGGGCCTCCGGCAGCAGCGAGGTTCGGAGGCGCCGCCAAGACAGAGAGGAGCCCGACCTGGCCAGCGGCTCCCCAGCCACGGAGCCTTCGGGGACTGAAGCACCTGGCGGGCGCCCTGGAGGGACCTTGACAGGTAAAGGACCACCCGCGGGGAGGGGCGTGGCCCGGGAAGGGGCGGGGGCTGCAGAGTGCGAGGCGGGAGTAGGGGGTGCTCTGCTCCGTTCCGCGCCTGAGTCCCCTCCATGACCCCCCCTCCCGCCCAGATGGAGCGCTGTGGGGTGCGTGGGGTGGCGGTGCTCTGGGGTCGGTCCTGTGGGTTCATCTGTAAAATGGGATTAGAAAACCTCCCTGGCAGGGTCGGTGTAGGTATTAAACCCAGTGAAGTGTATACGGAGCCCTGTGAAGTGACCAGCACATAGTAGGTGTTCAAACTAAGTTTGTGGGGGAGAGTCTTAAATGGAAAAGCCTAATTTCCAACCTTAACTGTGCCATGGACTAGCTGGGTAACGTTGAGCAAGTCATTTTATCTTTCTTACTGATATTCAGATTCTTGTTAGGGAAGGTTTGTTGAATTCATGATTTCATTATCATAGAGCAGGAAGGTGAGTTCCAGAAAGAGAAAGGGACTTGCCCACTGTCATGTAGCTAATGGGTGACCCATTTGGGTTAGCAGCCTCATCTTTTGACACTGAGTGCCATGAAAGAGGTGGGAGTGAAGCTGTATCCGTAGCCCAGGTATTTACCGTGCACAGATTATGAACCAAGGGCCCTGCTGCCCATAAACATCTTGCCATGAGTTAACCCTCATAACCTCTCGGGGAAAGTGTAATGTCCTCCAGTTTATAGATGGAGAAACTGAAGCTCAGAACGGAGCTCCTCACGGTCAACAGTTAGTAAATGGCAGACTCAGAATTTGAACCCAGCTCTGACCAGAAGAAATTACAAAGGATTAACATTTATTGAGCACCAACTGTGTTCCAGGAGCTTTGCACATAGATTCACAGTAACCTTTCACCCTAAGTGCTATTGCTATTCTCCCTGTTCTACAGATAAGAGAGCCAAGGCCCAGAGCAAGAGGAGACTGGCCTGAGGACACAGAAGTGACAGAGGTAAGGACATAACCCTGATCCCGACCAGCTTAACACTGAGCCCAGGGTAAGTGAAGGGCACCTTACCTGGCTCCCTGCCAGGCACCAGGCCAGCCGCTCAATGGTGTACATTCCACCCTGGGAAGCAGGCATTGCTGATGGGATGGTGCAGATGGGATTACTGAGGATCAGGAGGTGAGTTACTAGCTCCAAGTCCCAGTAGAGTTTGGAAACATGGGCAGTGGAAGGATCCAACATCTTCTGGTATCAACTAAGGCCGAGCACCTTCCATAAGCTACTTTAGCCCTCCAGCCTGCCTTGGATAGGTGCTGTTGTCTGCATTTGGCGTTGTGTAGGAAACTGAGACCTGGAGAAAAGCATCTTCCTCAAGGCGCCCGGTGCATCAGGATGGAGATAAATCCAGGTTTGGCAGACTCCGGGAGACAGTGAAACAGGTGGATAATTTACTGAACCCCTTCTGGAAGCCAGGCCTGATAAAGACAATAGCTCATTTAATGTTTTTAACGACACTTGGAGGTGGATATTCTTATCTCCACTTGACAGAAGTTCAGGGAGGTGATATGACTTGCCTCTGGTCACAGAAGAGAGTCAGTGTTCCATCTGACTGACTCCAAAGATGCCTTCAATGGTCTAAGCTAACGGCTCTCAAACTTGACCATGCATCAGAGTCACCCTCCGTGCTTGATAAAGCACAAACTGCTGGACTCCACCCCCACAGTTTCTGATTCAGTATGTCTAAAGCAGGCTGAGAATTTGCATCATTGACAAATTCCCAGGTGGTACTGAAGCTGCCAGTACAGGGGATACACTGCGAGTACAGAGAACTAGAACTACTGTTCTAAACAGATTCTCCCAACCCCCCTGGGGCAGGGCGGTCAGCATTACTCTCCCCATTTTGCAGAGAAGGAAACTGAGCTTCAGAGTGCTCATGTGTCCAAGATCCCACAGGAAGCCCCTGGCATATGAAAACCCAAGTTTGGGAAAGGGAGACATCCTATCTGAGCACCCCCTGGGGTGCCAGGACATCCTGCCACTCAGTCACTTTCATAAACCCCCAAGACAGATCGCAGCATCTGTTCTGTGCCAGTGAAATGAGGGGTGGGCAGGCTCCGTGATCTGGCCAAAGACCCTGGGTCAGGGGAGCGAGGTGCATTCAAACCCTAGTGTGAGGGCAGAGGGTACTTGACACCCCCGAGCGGCCTCTGCACACCCGAGCTGGTGGAGGAGGCAGGGAGGTTAAACTCGGCCTTCTGGAAGGCAGGCCCGGGGACACCCCTCCCCTTCACCCCGCCTCCCCTTCACCCCGCCTCCCCGTGTCCGCAGGCCATGGTGAGCGAGTCCCCGGGGCCCGGGGCCCGCGTGCCCTGGCGGCGGAACGACGAGGCGCTGCGCGTGAACGTGGGCGGCGTGCGGCGGCGGCTGAGCGCACGCGCGCTGGCGCGCTTCCCGGGCACGCGGCTGGGCCGCCTGCAGGCCGCGGCGTCCGAGGAGCAGGCGCGGCGCCTGTGCGACGACTACGACGCGGCGGCGCGCGAGTTCTACTTCGACCGGCACCCGGGCTTCTTCCTGGGCCTGCTGCACTTCTACCGCACCGGCCGCCTGCACGTGCTCGACGAGCTGTGCGTCTTCGCCTTCGGCCAGGAGGCCGACTACTGGGGCCTGGGCGAGAGCGCGCTGGCCGCCTGCTGCCGCGCGCGCTACCTGGAGCGGCGCGTGGCGCGGCCGCGCGACTGGGACGAGGACAGCGACACGCCGAGCAGCGTGGACCCGTGCCCCGACGAGATCTCCGACGTGCAGCGCGAGCTGGCGCGCTACGGGGCCGCGCGCTGCGGCCGCCTGCGCCGCCGCCTGTGGCTCACCATGGAGAACCCCGGCTACTCGCTGCCCAGCAAGCTCTTCAGCTGCGTCTCCATCGGCGTGGTGCTGGCCTCCATCGCCGCCATGTGCATCCACAGCCTGCCCGAGTACCAGGCCCGCGAGGCGGCCGCCGCCGTGGCCGCGGTGGCCGCGGGCCGCGGCGCGGAAGGCGTGCGCGACGACCCGGTGCTGCGGCACCTCGAGTACTTCTGCATCGCCTGGTTCAGCTTCGAGGTGTCGTCGCGCCTCCTGCTGGCGCCCAGCACGCGCAACTTCTTCTGCCACCCCCTCAACCTCATCGACATCGTGTCGGTGCTGCCCTTCTACCTCACGCTGCTGGCCAGCGTGGCGCTCGGCGACCGGGCCGGCGCGGGCGGCGAGGACCTCGGCGACCTGGGCAAGGTGGTGCAGGTGTTCCGCCTCATGCGCATCTTCCGCGTGCTCAAGCTGGCGCGCCACTCCACCGGGCTGCGCTCGCTGGGCGCCACGCTCAAGGTAGGGCCTCTGGGGCCCGCGAGGGGGTGGGGACGGGTGGGGTGGGGGGAGAGGGGGCGAGGGGGTGACTGGAGGGCAGGTTAGCAGGTGAACTTAGAAGCGCGCGGTGTCCAGGCGCACAGTGATCCAAGGCGACATTCGTTGTGCCAGGTACAGGGCTGGACGCTTCCCATCTCTTCTGACCTGCCCAGCACCCCTGGGAGGGCTCTTTCCCAGGGGGGAAAACTCAACACTCAGGCAGAAGTTTGCTTTTCTTTAAAAACAAAAAAAAGGGGGGGGGGGTTGGGGCACCTGGGTGGCTCAGTCCGTTCAGCATCCGACTTCGGCCCAGGTCGTGATCTCACGGTTGGTGAGTTCGAGCCCCACGTCGGGCTCTGTGCTGACAGCAGGGAGCCTGGAGCCTGCTTCTGATTCTGTGTCTCCCTGTCTCTCTCTGCCCCTCCCCTGCTCACACTCTGTCTCTCTCTCAAAAATAAATAGACATTAATAAAAATTTTTTAATTAAAAAATAAGACAAAGGTCACTTTGGGCCTGTCAAATGTCAGATAATACATAGTGCAGAAATTGGCAAAGCAGGATGCTAACTGGCTTCTCCGCTGAGCCTTTCCTCTGGCATTGTCAGGGGGCGCCGATATGGTAGGTCACCGGTGCGAGGCCAAGTCTAGCAGCCTCCCCAGAGCTAACACTTACTGAGTGCTAATTCTGTGCCAGTTTTACATCCATTATCGATGTTCTCGGGGCAAGTTCCTCAGGAAGATGCGGTTATTTATTCCCTTCCCGTAGATGTACAACCTGAGGTTGGAAGGTTGGCTTTTTAAAGCCTGGTTGCAATTTACTGAACACCCTCCTCCTGCCGGGCCCTGCCCTGGGGTGAATCACCGCTCTGGCAAGCTTAACCTTGAAGGGGTGAACTTAGCCTTGTGTGGAGATGGACGAAATTGTGAACAGCTTGGACAAAGGCCTGGAGAGAGAACAGGACGAACACTGGGGTGGGGGTGGGGGGACAGGGCAGGAGGGTGGCCAGTTGATGAGGTGAGAGGGACAGGGTACTGAAGGGCCATGGACTCTTGGGCCAGGATTTTGAACTTTATCCCGAGTATTAGGAGATGGAGCCTATGAGGGGTTCAAGCTGGGGCAAGTGTTATTGTCACGACTTTGCAGATGTGGAAACTGAGGCTCCAGAAGGGGTCAGAGTTCCTCAGTGAGTCCGTTGCAGAGCCCAGAGGAGAACCCAGCTGTGTCTGCCTCCATCGGCTCCTGCTCTTTTCTCCTAACGCTCCGAGCAGCCCTCCTAAGGATCCCTAGAAAACCCCTGCTACCCATGGCTTCCTAAAGCCTTTTTCATGCCCTGGAGGCAAGGCAGCCAGGAAGCTGGGTGCAGGCAGGGTGACGTGGGCAGAATGCTGGGCCAGCGGGCAGGTACAGGGGACTCAGTATCTTTCCAGGGAAGATCCCTTTGCCCCAGAACTCTGCCTTGCCTCCAGGCATGCAGGGAGCCAGGGCCTCATGCCACCAGCATTTTCTGCAAGGGGGGAAAGAATATTGATGGAGAATGCCAGAGGCCAAGACGCGGGTGTAAGACTGCAGAGGACAGCCTGGCTACTCGAAGCGAGGCCCCTGACCCGCAGTGGCTTTCTGTTACCTGGAAGCTGGCTTAGAAATGCAGAATTTGCAGCCCTACCCCAGACCCACTCAGTTGAGTTCTGCCTTTTAAACAAGATCCCAGCATGATTCCTCCACACATTATAGTTTGGGACTAGGGGACTACAGTTCTAGGCTAGGACTCCCAGCCTCAGCACTATTGATATCTGGGGGGAGATAATTCTTGGTTGTGTGTGTTGCAAAGGTGGGGGGTGGCTATCCTCTGCATCGTAGAATGTTTAACAGCGTCTCTGGCCTCTCTATCCAGTAGATGCTACTAGCACACCTGTCCCAGTGGGGACAACCAAAAATGCTTAAAGACCTTGCCATAGGGGCCCCTGGGTGGCTCAGTCGGTTAAGCGTCTGACTTCAGCTCAGGTCATGATCTCACGGTTCGAGAATTTGGGCCCTGCATTGGGCTCTGTGCTGACACTCAGAGCCTGGAGCCTGTTTTGGATTCTGTCTCCCTCTTTCTCTGCCCCTCCCTCTCTCTCTCTCTCTCTCTCTCTCTCTCTCTCTCTCTCTCTCTCAAAAATAAGTAAACATTAAAAAATTTTTTTTAAAAAGACCTTGCCATATGTCCCCTGGGGGGCAGATTGCCCTATTTGAGAACCACTGCTTGGCCTCAGGGGCAGAGCAGATATATATACCCGTAGGCAGGTGCATTCAGGAAACATATCCTGTCAGCTTTCTTGAGGCTGAGCGTATTTTGTACTTGTCAGAAATGAGATAGACCAGTCAAAAGTACATCAAACCAACCCTTTGCGTTGTGGAATACAGACTGTGGTTCTGCAGCTATGGGAAAGTCACAGGCTCTTATCCATTGGCTGGTGCCATTGGAAGGAACCATGATGGCATAGTGGGCGTCCTGGACAACAGAACGTAGGCCTGTGTTTGCTCCCAGCGAGTTGGCTGCCTCTTGTAGATGAAAGATCTTAGTTTGGAGTCAAGGGACCTGGGCCTTGGCACCAGCTCTACTTTGCTCTGTGACTTTGGGCCCGCCCCTTGTACTCTCTGGGCCTCAGTTTCCCCATATGCTCCATACCAAGTCTGTGAGCCCACCCGGCTCTGACTTGGCTTCCTGCATTCTCTTCCAGCACAGCTACCGCGAGGTGGGCATCCTCCTGCTGTATCTGGCCGTGGGCGTGTCCGTGTTCTCCGGTGTGGCCTACACAGCCGAGAAGGAGGAGGACGTGGGCTTTGACACCATCCCCGCCTGCTGGTGGTGGGGCACAGTGAGCATGACCACCGTGGGCTACGGGGACGTGGTGCCCGTGACGGTGGCTGGCAAGCTGGCAGCCTCGGGCTGCATCCTCGGGGGCATCCTGGTGGTGGCACTCCCCATCACCATCATCTTCAACAAATTCTCTCACTTCTACCGGCGCCAGAAGGCTCTGGAGGCTGCCGTGCGCAACAGCGACCCCCGGGGGTTTGAGGATTTGCTGAGCAGCGTGGATGGGGTGTCAGAGGCGTCTCTGGAGACATCCCATGAGACCTCCCAGGAGGGAAGGTCTGCAGACCTGGAGGCCCAGGCCCCGAGTGGGCCTCCAGACTCTCAGGTTTATTAAAGCCAGGGCTCAGTGTCCCCCTTCCCACATCCCTACAGTCAGCTGAAACAGCAGAGATCCGTCCCTGCTTACATTGTTTTCATCTGGGGCCCTTCCTCTAAAGGCCCACACCAGGGTGGTATTGTCCTAGGTTCTGCGAGCCTGGAGCACAGCCCAGAAACTTCATAAATGAACCTCCAAGCTACTGTGAAGCAGGCATGCGCTGAAGAGAATGTTAAAAGGATGCTAACAGGTCGTGAACACTCCCTGTCTGTCAGCCTTGTGTTGGAGGATGAAGAATTATCCCCATTTCGCAGATGAGGAAACTGAGGCTCAGAGAGGTGCAATGACTCACCCAAATGTCTCCCAATTAGAAGTCGTGGAACCAAGTTTGGAATTCAGACACATTGGTCTGCCAAGACCAGTGTTCCTTCTATGCTGTCTTTCTCTATGCTAAGCAAGAGTCCTGCAGCTCCCGCCAGGGCTGGCTTGAGATACAGACTTGGAGGGGCCCAGGCCTGTGGCCTGAGGTCTAGACCCAGCTATGCTAGGACGTGATGTGGGGGGTGGACATCCCGTCTCCAGATCCCAGCCCGCCTCTCACATGGTCACAGTCTGTGCCCCGGAGGGAGATGAAAGCCAAAGTCCGCAGGGACTCACTGACGTAAAGCCAGCTCAGCTCTGAAATGTTGGTGGCAAGGAGCTGCTATGCAGGGACATCTGTGACCCCCCTGTTCTCCCCAGTCTGACTTTTGGCAGTTCCCTTCTTCCCGCCACACAGGCCTCCAGCCCTTCCTTGAGTTACCATCCAGGGGAATGCTTGAGACCCCTACTCCTTTTGAGTAGCTCCAGACCCCTCATCCTTGCCAAGGGCATATCCCTCATACTCACCTGCCGAATCCTATCTACTTGCTGAGACATTTGGGAGGTAAGGATTCCCCTAGCCCCGCTCACATACTGTTTCTAGAACACCCATCACTGTATTCTCCTTGCCTGGCCACGGCTCTGTCTGCTTCCCCCTGCTGTGCTTCAGCTTGGAAGACGTGTGCTTGAACCCAGGCTTGGGGAGGAGGAGGTGCTTAGTGAACACCTGCTGATGGGTCAGCCAGTTCGTAGCGCACGCTGTGTGTCAAGTGCTGGGGAGGAAGAGGAAATGACCGGGGAGAGGCCTTGCCCTTGAAAGGGTGTGGACAGGGCCCAAGAGCAGGTCCTCTGGTTCTGCCCCCCGTTCCTCCTGGCTTTATGAGGCTTTTACGGCAATTTCCCTGTAGAGTCTTCACTCACGCAGTCAACAAATCTCATTTGGAAAACTACCAGTTGGAACTTCATGTGTGGCCTGCAGACGTGTTTTATTTAGCTGAACAGTATTTTTAGTATATTTTTTTAATCCAAATGCCTTTGGGTGAGGCATGTACTCTCTAGTTCCCCATTGCGTCCCCCGACACACACACACACACACACACACACACACACACTACTGTGGTAGTCCCGCCACTTTTCACATTTACTTGACACACCAGCCCTCTGATTCATTGACCGCTAGGTTCAAGAGATACAATGGGGAACAAAATCTATATATACTCATGCAGTTTACAGACTAGTGAGGGAGATGGATTTTAATCCAGCAATCACAGAACTGTGTAATAGTGAGTTGTACCAAGTCTAGGGAACTCCAGGCACACAGTGTAGCAGGAACCATTAATGGGAGTCGGAGAAGACTTGTTTGAGGGTGACTGTACAGATGAATCGTTAATTAGGCAGTGGGGGTTCTGGGAGGCATTTCCAAGCACAGGGCACAGGCCATGTGCAGGCCTTGGATGTGTTGTGGTGGGTCCCCATGTGTGGATGGAACCCGTCTCCAGACTGAGCAGAGGCTGGAGCTGGGCTGAGGGGCTGCACCCGACTCCCACATACATACTGGCCCTCCTGAACGCTCGCCCCATATGCAACCCCCTTTCTGAACCGCTGAATGTACCAAGGAGCCAGGTAGCTTCCAGACTCTCTGATCCAACAGACAAGTCCCTAAAGCCGGTATGGGGAACGCTCTGGGGAGAACTGACCAGCCTGCATCCATCCCCAGGTTCTGTGTTGTCCTGGCAGAAAAGCAGCCACTCACTCTCACTCCCACTCCTGTGTGTCTGTGAAAATTATTATGCAAATAAAGAGGCAGGGCCCAGGGACCTGTTCAGCCTGTACGTATGGCCTGGCGTGCACGCCGAGTTTATGGGGAGGGTGGGGAGGTGCGTGGAGTGACTCAGAATCCATGTCCTCTGGTTCCAGTCTTGGGTTTCGCACAGGATGCAAGTGACAGGAATCCAGTGGGAACTAACTTGGTCAAAAAGAGTGATTCATTATAAATAAGCGATGAGCAACTGTCACAATTAGGGTTTTTGGTTACAAGCAACAGAAACGGGCTTATTTTAAGGCAAAAAAAGAATTTATTGGAAGATGTATTCCTTTCCTGTTGATGGCATAAAACTATAGAAATTTATTCTCTGACAGTCTGGAGGCCAGAAATCTAAAGTCAAGGTGTCAGCAGGGCCACGCTCTGAGGCTACACGGGTGAATCTTCTTACCTCTTCCAGCTTCGGGTGGCTGTCAGTGTTCTTGGCTTGTGACTGCGTCCCTCCATTCTCTGCCTCTGTCCTGATGTCACCTTCTCCTCCATGTGTGGGAGTTTCCCAGTGCTTCTCCCATAAGGACCTGTTGATGACATGTAGGCTCCCTCCCCCCAGCTAATCTAAGATGATTTCAAGATCCTTAGCCTAATCACATGTGCAGAAAGACCCTTTTCCCAAATAAGGTAACATTAACAGGTTCCAGAGATTAGGACTTGGACATATCTTCAGGACCACCATTCAGCCCACTACAGAGGGGTATTGGTGACGCTCAGCCAGTCCAAGGAAGAGCTGACTGGCCAGGCCTCAGGACACGCAGAAACGAGGGGAGCTCTGGGGACCGCAGTGGCGGGACCCATGAGCCTTCTGTTTATGACACTGCCAGCTAAATGCTCAGCCTTCAGTGGCCTTCCTCCCCTGTGTCATTCCCCTCCCAGTTCCAATCCCAGCCTGCCTCGAGCCACACGCCTCTCCCTTGGTGGAGATAGGGGGCAGGCACCTGGATTCACATCTGCAACAGGCCACGTGGGATGGAAGAAAGGTAGTTACCCAAAGAAAAGGCCATGTGACATCACCAAAATAAAGGGGAAGGATGTTAGGCAAAAACAGTAGGTTGTTCACAACCCTTGGCCGCCCAGCACATTATATGCTCACACCTTCTCCCCATAAGCACAGTCTAAAAAAATTTATAACATAAGGAAACTATCCTATATATAACCGAACACACTTGGTGTGTTTTGGCTCTATTAATGCGATTTAATCAGTGTAGCGGAGCAGTTTGAGGTCTTGTGGAATAGGACAAAGTCAGAGATTTCATCAAATCTTTCTGGCACAGAACTGGCGAACTAAGGTTCCCTGAGTCGAATAGTAAAGGAAAACTGTTCTCCCTTCCAACTAATAGCAAAAGGCTTCCCGTGGTTTGTGTTTCTTGGAATAGAAAATGAAACCAATAGATGCATATTAGCTCCAGGGATTGTAAGGAATACATGTCTAACACAGCAGCTAAAATTGGAGTTGTCACTTGATTAAAATCATCCACTGCCATTTTCCAAGATCCATCTAATTTTACACCAGCCAGAGGAAACTAAGGGTGTTTTGATGAGAGTCATCACCCTGCAGGGTCTTTATTGGAGGCACTAGTCTCTGCAGTCTCCCCAAAGATATGGTACCACTTTGAGTTCTCCATTTCAAAATAGTTGTTCAATTGGGTTCTATTGGCCTTTTATATTATAATGGCCTCCCTGGGTCAGGGAGCCAATGTGGAGATCTAGCCCTCCAGTGACATGGACGAGGGCCAAAAAATACTACTTTTCACATGATTGACGGACCTACAGTGGTACTCTCAGATCCAAGAAATTGGCCTTAATTCAAAGTCTTCATCCAATGCTTCCTGAAAGGTTTGAGTGTTTCCCTTTCTTCAGCACCCAGCTGCCCGGGTAAATGACCACAGGCGTTTTTGGAGAAAGCAAGACAAATGTTCCCATCATGCTCGCTCCCTCATTTAGTAGTATAGTAACCACCCCCCCCCCCAAGGGCAAGTAGCATATCCTTCATTCAAGGGGCTTTAGATCAATAAATGAACTCAAGCCTAGGTGTTAGGTGATGATTGTGGTGATTTAAGTTAGTACTTTTTTTGGCAGGACTAGAGAATGTCTTGGGGTTTGCTTTGCTTTATATGTTATGCTTTGTTATGTTATGTTTCCTTACTCAAATCAAGTAAGACTGGTGGTCACCTTTACCTCTTTAGGGCCTTAGCAGAGATCCTGCCTCATTCAGAACCCGCTGAATACTATGATGACCATTTCACTTCATTTCTGAGGCACTTAAATGCCAACCCCTGGCCTCCCACGCCTCTCCATTCTCCCTCCCCTCTGAGATCAAGGAAGCCATTTCACTGGAATTGCAACCCCTCCACCAAAGTCTCCAGATGTAGACTTTCCTCAGAGCAAAGGTGAAGTGTTCTGGGCTCAGTGAGGGCCACGGAGATATTAATGGGAAGGAGGCACAAAATAAATCCAGTCTTCAGACATCTTTGCATCCTTTCCTCTACATGATGCCAAGGGATTTCGGGCCTTTACATTTCATTCCATGTGGGCCAGCATTCGGTCCGAGTTTGCTTTAGCCGACCCATCAACGGTCAGAACATAGCCAGCTCCGGGAGCTGGCACAGAGAATGCCGTGCACCCCTGTCAAGGAGATCAGCCTGGTCCAACATCACATTTCCCCCTTCTTTCATCAAGCACCACAAAAATCCATTCTCACAAATATTTCCCAGATTTCTGCTGGTATCAAGGAACAGGTTTTTTGCAGTTCTGTATGGGTCCAAGATTCTTTCCTACTCAGAGTCTATTTTTCACCTCCAGGCCGAAACTCATCCCCACCGTCCAGCTAAGCAGCCTTGAAGGGTGGGGCAAGCGGGAGCTTGGGAGCTTTCTCCATAAGGAAGGCGGGGACTGCTTCCACCCCGAGTTTGAGATCGCCTTGGGTTTCTCCCACATTCTCTTGCATGGCTGTTCCACTGGCCATGGCCACACATAAAAGTGTAGCAGGCCTGTCAAGTCAGCAACTGCCACAAGCAGTTACCAACTTTGGTTTTTGGAGATCTCAGCCCTATCGCAAGTCATGAGGTTCTTCTCACCGTGGTCACAGAAATGTTCTATGGTTCGCTCTGTGCACCGCCACCCCCAAATTATATCTAGGCTTGCTTTGTTGACTCTCTGTTTACATTATTCTATGCAGTTAGAAACGAAACACTCTATCCCACAGCCTGGGCATCCCTCCTCTCCTCAAGACTGAACTGTGACAGAAGCTATCCTTTCTCTGAGAGCCACATTTTCGGTGGTCAAGTGATACCAAATAAAACAGGAAACAATCCTTTGCCACTGCATACTGCGGGCTGCTCTTCAGGACCAGAGCCCCAGCAGTAAATTCCCACTGTTTTGCCCCAGCAAAGCCCAACTTTTTAGTACCCCACACTTCCGGGAGGACAGGTGGACTATGACTCCATTCTACTTCCAATTTCTCTATCACTTAGGAGACTTGGGTTGCAAACAAGTGAATCCAACTCTGGGAAACTTAAGCAAAAAATGGCTGCATTGGATAGATACCAGTTGGAATCAAAGTAATATTAAACAACCAGGCTTTGAGGGGCGCCTGGGTGTCTCAGTTGGTTAAGCATCTGACTTTGGCTGAGGTCATGATCTTGCAGTTCATGAGTTCAAGCTCCACGTCAGGCTCTGTGCTGACAGCTCAGAGCCTGGAGATGGCTTTGGATTCTGTGTCTCCCTCTCTCTCTGCCCCTCCCCTGGTCGTGCTCTGTCTCTGTCTCTCAAAAAATGAGTAAACATTAAAAAAAAAATTCAACCAGGCTTTGAGACAAATAGAAATGAGGGCAACATGGGGATGGAGGTACTTAGAGCCCACAAATCATCTTTTTCAGGTGTTGCCATTAAAAAGCCTGAGTGACAGCACTCTGCTCTAGCTAAAACTTCCCGGAGGACCAGGTCTACCGGGAGTAGTGTGGGTCACATGCCCACCCCAGGGCTCAGGGAATGGGGGCTCTCCCACTGACAGTCTCCCCAGGACACAGATGGTGGAGGTGTAGTTTCCTGAAGAAAATGTAGGGTGCTTTCATTAAAATGAGTGAAAGGCATCCTGAGTGGGCAAAACCAACAAATATTTATTATATACCACCGGATGGGAATGGTAGGTAGGCAGCTTGGCTTCAGCAACAACAGAAATCAGGAATGACAGAGAGAGACAGACAGACATTGACTGAATCTGTATGACATGGCAGACAACAGAGGCACCAATATCTCTCAGTTCCACATCTTGTGGCGCCTCCACCAGAGAACTCCTTCCCAGTTCCAGGTTGAAAACTGTATCAGAGGAGTTGACTGGCCCAGTTCTGGATGACGTTGCTGGATCACTCCACTGTGGCAAAGGCTTGGGTCTGTGAGAACACGGCAGCCATCGTGTGAACCCCTGGCTGGCGAGGGAGTCAAGCAGTTTCTAAAAGGAAGGGCGTACTGGACAGATCCCATATTTATCCCCCTTACAGTCTTGCTCTCTTGGGCCTCAGTTGCCTCTTCTGTAAAATGGACAGATGATGTCCAGAGATGTTCTGGAGTAACTGGGCACTAGGCCTGGAGGGTACATGGGAAAGCTCAGGTCATTTGGGGCTCTGGGATGTGATGTCTGTGGTAGTTTCTCCCTGTTTCCAATGACCTTGGGGTGCAGACTTCCCTGGTTAGTGAGACATAATGTTCCTCAAGGAGGATCCAATTTAAGACCTTACCCCTCCCCAGTCCCACTTTATAGATCAAAAAACAAGAGACCCAGGGAGGTCCAAGGTCATACCCGAGTCTCTCTGTGAGAAGAGCTTTTTGGCTTAAATAAGGGCCAAAAGCAGTGATCATATTGGAGAAAGGGGGTGGAAGGGAATCTGGTTGCCTCCTAAGGTACTTCTTGAGGCTCCCAAGAGTGAAGATGACCTATCAACTAATAAAAATAACCAGTCGTCACTCACCTGTGGCACTCTACAGTTTACAGCATAATTTCATGTCCTTTATCTCAGCTACTTCTCACAACAGCCCTAAAAGACAAAGGCAACAATGAAATAGAATAATCTTATGGACAGCTGAGGAAACTGTGGCCCACAGTTAGATGATCAGAAAGCAGTTCATCAGGGATTCAAGCTCAGGCCACCTAATGTGAGGCTGTACTCAACTGGGCAGCACATCTTGCTGTTCTCACTTTCTTTGGTAAACTTAACTCCCTGGGTACCATTGAAGGGAGTGGCTTTGAAGTGTGGGTCCTCATGCTCTGGACATGGCCCTCAGGTGCTGGCTGGGATAGTCCTTGATGACCGCCAGACCTCATATTCCAGGCCAGCCAGGCCCTGTGCCTGAGCGTGGAAAGAATTCTCTGGGAAATTTAGTAAGTTGACACACTAACCTCGTAAGGCAGGAGCTTTTGAGATGAAAGGGACAGTGTCTTTCAGAATCTCATCGGCTAGAAGAGGACAAGGTCAGGTATAGACTGGTGATTAACCTGTTCAAACGGAGTGAGTTCAGAACCTTCAGGAAATTCATGAGTTCAAGGGGAGGAACTGCATACATCTTGCTCCCAAAGTCAGACACTGTCAGGGTTCTGACATTGGCCCTGCCACTTACCAGGTACATGACCCTGGACTGGACCTTTGATCTCCAAGAAGCATGTCTCAATCTCAAGGTCAACCTCCAACCTCTGTCAGGCTGGTATCCAAAGCCCTCCCGGCTCCATCTTCTCCTACCTTCTTGCATGGGTGAGGAATCCTTCAGTTACAAATGACAGAAATCCAACACAGTGGCTGAAGTTCAGGTGGATCCAGAGGTTCAACGGAGGTCATCAGGTCTCCTCCCCCACTGCCATCCCAGCTCTGCATTCCTGTGTTGGCTTCATTCATAGGGAGTTACTGGAATTATCTGAATAGGATGGGAGAACACGAGTGATACCACATGGTGAGAAGGAAAGAACATGGGCCCTGAGGCCAGATGGACTTGTACTTGAATCTCTGCTACTCACAAGCTGTGTGATCTTGGTTGGGTTTCTTTGCTTCTCTCAGCCTATTTCTTCACTTGTCTTGATATAATGACCCCAACACCTCAGAGTGTTGATGTCAAGTTCAAGTGAGGTAACCTATGTGAATATGCCTGGCACAATAAATGCTAGGAAGAAAATAAAAAATGCATACGAAGGAAACAAATCCAGCAGTGCTCTGGTTTTCTTTGGGAATGGTAGAGCAACTCTGAGCAGAGGCTGCCGGGAAAGGAAGTAGTCTGCATGTGTAGAGATCACAAATCAGATGCACACTTGTACTTGAAGCCACAGTTGGGGTCTCAGAATGAGTAGCGGGGTCAAGAAGTCTGGGTTGGAATCCAGACCCAACATGGCCAAACCTCAGGCCTCAGTCGCATTGTTTGTAAGCAGGATGCTGGTGGAGAGTAAGCATCTTGTACATCGCACAGGGTGGGGTGGCTTCCCTCTGATGCTTCGGTCTCATCAGGAATGACGCCCCTTCCCATGGACCACAAGGCCCCACATGCTCATCTTCACTTACCCCCCTGATGTCACTGCCACCTCCTCTCTCCCTTGTGCGCTGTTCCAGGCAGGGCGGCCATCCTTCCAACAAATCAAACTTCTGTCCTGGCCTCAGGCCTTTGTTCTTATGCTCCTTCAGCATGGAATGTCCTCATCCATGGGTTCTGCCTGGCTGGCTCCTTCCTGTCATTCAGGTCTCACTTCAAAAGCCGTCTCTTCAGAGACCTGCCTGGATCCCTCTATAGAAAGCTATCTCTCCCTGCACATTTGTGCATGCACGTGTGTGCAAACACGCACGCACACACACACACACACACACACACACTGCCCACAATCTCATTACTGTTTTATTTTCCATACAGCACTTCATCCTTCTCTGAAATGATCATTTATTCATTTACATGAAACACAGACTCGCCGTGAATGTTGTTACAATTGCACTAGTGACTCAAATATTGCCAGCACCAGTGCCGCGGATGCTGTGATTTTTCTGAAATGGAGACCAACTCTTGGGAAAGCTCCACATGAAACAAACCACAAGTGCCCCTTCATTCCACACAGTTCATTCTTGGAAAATTAATAGTAAAACCTAGCACAAGGCACTTTGTGTTTAGAGGTCAGTGACGTTTGGTTTTGAATGAGGTGTTTATAAACAAGTTTCTCACCAACAGAAATGTCCAGTGGGGTGTGACTGTGGTGCTCTGCAGGACTGTCACAGAATGCACTGCAGGACAGCTAGCATCCCCGCCTCTGCCCGCTAAGTGCTGACCGGACCCTGCCATCATGGTCACAACAAAACCACTCTGACGTATTTTCAGCACACTCCCTACTGGGCAGTGCGGCACTCTTAGAATCACTTACCTATGGAAAGGGTGTAGTAGGAGGGGCGCCTGAGAGGCTCAGTCAGTTAAAGCATCTGACTCTTGGTTTTGGCTTAGGTCATGATCTCACGGTTCATGAGTTCAAGCCCCACGTTAGACTCTGCAATGGCAGTACGGAGCCTGCTTGGGGTTTTCTTTGTCTCCCAAGCTCTTTGCCCCCCCCCCCCAAATATAAATAAACTTAAAAAAAAAAAGGGTCTAGTACTAGATACTTCAGAGTCTGTGCAAAAAGATGAAACAACCTGAAAGGCTCGGCAGTGTGTTTGACATCTAGTAAGTGCTTAGTAAATGGGAATTTACTTCATCTCTTCTTCCTGCCCTCTGGCCACAGGTTCTCAGTCTGAGCAATGGGGAACACCCCTCATCAATCCTGGCAATAGGAAGGAAGACACCCTGACTCTTTCAGGGAGTAAGGGGAGTAAATTAGGCAACAAGAAACACACATCACCCCCACTCCCAGAGGGCTGACACAGTAGCATGACATTATGCAAACAGACTGTGGGACTATTATATTGAACACTGTAGAGCAATTTGACTCAAGAGACCCACACTTCACTTTTTGGTGTAACTCTGTTCCTTCCCTGCTTTGGTGTAAACTTGGGAGATTGAGAAAAGGCAGGGAGGGTCGGGCCAGAGAAGTATTTCTGAGTAAGGATGGGCCACAGGAGGGCAGCTCCCCCTCTGAATGCTGGGCTGAGGCTGGCCCAGTTCCATACATCCACAGACAGGGATGAAGGATGTCATGACGGCCCCACGTCCAGACTCTCACACCAGACCCTCCGCAGAGGCTGGTCGCTCTGCCCAGGACGTCTTCTGTCCCTCGCTTCTTGCCCTTTCTTGCCCTGGCCATCTCAAGATGCACGATCTCCTCCAGAAAAGCTTCCTTGGGCACCCTAACAGAAGTGACTGTCATTCCTTCCTCCTGTGTCCATGGTCGGTGACCTTCCTTCTACTGTGGTATTTCCATGTGCACTTGGCTGACTCCCCATCTGGTCTGCAAGAACGATGTCTGGATTGTCTTTATCTCCCTGACAACTGGCTCAGGACGGGGCACACGGTCGGCGTTTACTCCTACCCTACCCACTTCCCCCCCAAGCTTTGGATTCTGAAATAAACATATGACAGAGTCAGTGTCGCAGAGGGTCACAACACCATTATCCAGGCTACAGAAGGAGAATCTCATTTTTAGAAAGAACGAAGTCTTGTGTTCCAAAGGACAGTTTATTTAAAACAAAGGTGACAATGTGTAGGAAGTTAGGGAAAACAACAATTCTAACATAAAAGCACACAGGAAGCACCTCAAATTTAAAAAGGTGCAAGGGAGGAAGCTATGTCTCATATACAAACTGCTGACCTCGATTGATTATTTACATCCAAACTTTATAAAATAGCATTTCAAGTCAGCACTTAAGCCAGTGTTATTAGTTTTTATTACAAAAAGTTAAAGCTACAAACTTCACATTTTTAAGTTGTACATCTGCAACAGCATTTAAGCTTTTTCCAAGTTGGTTCAAGTGCAAGCTGGTGGAGGAGATTTTTTTTTCCCCAGACACACAAAAAAAAAAGAACATGGAGTCCAAATACAATGAATATAATCCTGATGAAAACACAGGGTGCATAAGAAAGGATGGGGCGGGAGGCTGAGGACTGGGAAGAAACAATTTCCAGTACATAAGGAGCTGCAGTCTTTAGAGGCAACATGGTATGCTAGAAAGGGCGCTGGAATAAGAATCAGAAAACCTGCATTAGAATCCTAGCTCTGCTATATCTTAGCTGCATGACCTTGAGCAAAAAAGACTTCACCTCTCTGAGCCTCAGTTTCCTTATCTGTAAAATGAGGACATTAATACCTATGCCTCCCAGAGCTATTAAGGTTTAACAGATATAGGGCTATTCAGATTATCTATTTTCTTCTTGAATGAGCGTCGGTGTTTTGTACCTTTCAAGGAATTTGTCCATTTTATTTAGCTACTGAATTTATTAGCATAAAGTTGTTCATGATATTGTTCTTAGCCTTTTAATATCGGTAGGAGCTTAGTGATGTCATCTCTCTCATTCCTGATATTGGTAAGAGCTACTGAGTTTTAAATGGCATAATAAATCTCTGGCATCTGACAGCTGCTAAATAAATGTTTCCTGGATCAGAATGTACAGTCTCCAGGAGTCAAGGCGATAGCTCTTAAGTTGCTTCAGAGTTTTGGTTTTGTGTATCTAATCAGTCACCCATCAGCCAGCCTCCCAGCCAGCCAGTCAGCAAGCCAGACAGTCACTCATCCATCTATCCATCTAGTTGGTGGTTGGGAGAAGGGACAAAGAAAAAAAGAAAAATAGAAATTTCTTCATAATTACTGATGAGGAAGCCATCAAGATATTCTTAGAGAGTTTGAGATTTTTTAAAGATACAACTAGGCGTGGGTCATTGTTTCTTAAAAGGAGAGAAGAGACGAGGTGCAGAGTTCCCTGGAAACTTGAGTCAAATGTGCTGAAGCAATTACTGAAGCTCAGGATTCCATGAGAGCAAGCTGACCTATCCTGAAGTTGGTATTCAAGGGGTAAAAAATGACTGCGACTTGCTCCTCTGGCTTTCCGTCACTAAAAAACAAATACGCCTTGTCAGGAAATGTATGTGGCCCAAAGAAATTGACTTCTGGCCAAAGGGCTCTGTCTAGCTAGACTGGTGAGCAGTGTTCTTTGTTGGACCAGCGTGGTGGGTGCACACATGCCTGAAAGAAAATAAACTACGGATCAAGATTCACGACCCAAGAATATTTATGGGGAAAAACGAAAACCTTCTTTTACTTGGCTCTAGCTTACGAAGGAAGAAATGGGCATTCCTCTCCTGCCTGGCCAAGTGCAAAGTCCTTTCTAAAGAGAACGAGGCTGAGGCCGGCCTGTTCGTTAGCACAGCAGATGGTGTGGGGGAACGCATGCTCCATGCTGTGGTTGGTGAGACTCACTTGGCTGTCAGACTTGACTACTAACTCGGCTGTTTCCCAACCTAAAAATGCCAGTGAGAGTTATTTATTCTGTGCGAGAAAGGTGGTCACTTCATTTGAAAGACTTGTGACTTTCCTTTTCCCTGTAAATACTGGTCCCACATGGTGATGCTAGGACTCCTGATTCAGCCACTTACTAGTTGTGTTGCCTTGGGAAAGAACTTTTTTCTCTCTGAACTTGCCCCTTCATCTATGAAGTGGAGATAAAGTACTTAACATACGGAGTTATTGTGACGTTTGGATCTCACATATATACAAAGCCCACCTAGCTCAGTGCCTGGTATATACTAAGTGGCCAACGAATATTAGCTGCCGTCGTTTGTTCCAGCAGGATCCTCTAGTCATCTTCTGTTCTCTGTATCTGCCACATAACTGCCTAACCGGCCAAACCCTGCAGACCAACCACTGCCTCTTACATTTTTAAAAACTTGCTTTAATTGCAAAGAACAGAATCTGGCCAGAGAAGAGGAACATTCCCTGCCTTTCCATTGATTCCCAGGTTTGGGAAGCAAAAGCAATTATGGAGTCGAATTACACTATCCTTAGGTGCAACCCAGTCGGGCTCTCCCAGCGGGGGTGGGGGGAAGAGAGAATTAAAAATGAGCAGACGTCTGCCTTTCCTCACCGTCTACCCTTTGCTGTGTGACAACAGGACATGCGGCCTTGAGCCCATGCTGCAGAGGGATGGCTCAGTGCTGTTTTGTGAAGCCCTCTGATCTGTCTTAGGCCCTAAATCACCCACATGGTGCCTCTTGCTGCCCGGCAGGCGCTGCAGAGCTCCAGAAGGGCCGAGCCCCAACCACCAGGCGCCCCCTGAGGGGTCTCAGAGCCAGCCGCCCACTGAAGGGACCAAGCAAGAGCAAATGTGCCTTGTAGGGCTCCTGGGGCAACTTAACCAAAACTGACACAAGTTTCTCCCCTCGGACAGGGCTGCTTGGATCAGGGACCCAGGGGTGAGGAGGTCTGGTCTAGTCCCAGCTCTTCAACTTGCTTTGTGATTTTGTCACCGTGTCACTTCCCCTCTCCAAGCCTCAGTCAGGCCAGATGAGGCCTACGGTCCCTTCCAGCTGTGGCATTCTGTGGGCCCAGATGGAGCCTCCAGGTGTCCTTTCCAGGCCCCTCAGCAGTAAAGTAGAAAAGAAAACCGTCACATATTGGACTGTGGTCACAAAAGCAATGCCGTCTACCCATGTCTGTAAGGAATGGGGAGCAAAAGCCCCTGTACGATCTTCACATGATCAGTGAGAAGTCTGAAGACGCCTTCTCTTCTGGGGCCTGCACACGGCCCCGCGTCTGCTGAGAGGACCTGGCAGGCCCGTTCCCGCACGGGGTCACGTCTCCTCTTAAGGCACTGGGCAGTATCTGCGTTGTGACCCTAGGCGGTCGGGAGAGTGGAGATGGATGGAAGGCATTGAAGCCACAAGGGGCAGTTTACAGAGAAGGTGCCAGGCATCTCCCGGGACTCAAAAAGTAAACACAAACTCTCGAGGCTTTCCCTTGGACATGGTCAGTAGCTCCGAGGCCAGAGAGACCCACACAAGGCTGAAGCCATGGGGAGAGAACCGGCCCAAACCTAATTTTTAACTGCAGCCCTGCAAAAGGGTGAGGTTGGCCCCTGGGAGCTGAGTGACCCCAACAGCCTCCTGCTGCCCCCCCACCCTCGTGTCCCACAGTACCATAATCTTACAGAGAAGAGGCCAACTGTTTAAAACTGTACCTGTACAGAGATGCCACCACACGCAGTGGGGAATCCAGTTATAATTTATATATATGTGCATATTTATATATTTTTAAAAAGTTTTCCAGAAAGAACAATCGAAAGCTATTGGGAGAAGAAAGACAACATGTAACACTTTCCCAGCTATCACTCATCTAGGAGTCTCTGTTCCTGGGGTTAAAAAATCTGAGTTTAAAAGCACTGATATGAATCCTTTGAAATAATAGAACTGATCAATTTAAATACATACACAAGACGGCGCGCTGACGGCGGGCGGCCCTTCCCACAGGCGCACTTCCTGAGTTCACGGAGGTGAAGGTGCCGTGGAAAAACGACGGGTGGAAGTGCTGGCTGACAAGCCAGCCAGTGTTCACCGAAGGCATGGTGCGCAGGCAGGGGCCCTCCTGGCCGGGCCTTCTCAGAAGTTCTGTTGCCGCCGCTTCTTGGCCTCGATGGCATCCAGGATTGGCTGCCTCTTGGACTGGTACTTCTGCCGGATCTCTTCAATCTCTTGCTCCATCATGGGGTCGAGGGCCAGCAGCCTCTTCTGAAGGTCCTCCACTGTCCAACTCTTAAGCTAGGAGAAGTGGAGAGTACAGTCACAACAAAGCCAACATCAGCACAGAATAGCCGAGGGGCCCAGCCTTTCTGGTCACCCAGAAGGGAAGGGTTTGTGGCCAGACCAAGTTGGAGGAGCGGCAGTGGTTGGAAAGGGACAATTCATTCATGACCAGCACGCCACCAGGCTTTTTGGAGACAATTTACCCTTGGACAAGTTGTAAGTGCTTCCCTCTCTGATTCACTGTGCTTTGACCAGGAACTTAACCAATAATACTTTCATCTCTCCTATCTTTTCAACAAATTACGTATCGATTCATTGTCAGGGTATTAAAATAACAGCCACTTGGTGTAGGCAAAACTATGCTTGTCCCCTTGTTCATGCTACCCATGAGATGAGCGTCTGGATGGTGACCGTGTCTCTTTCTGGATACCACACCAGGGAGGATGGATGCTCACTGAGATCAGATGCCATCCCGCACATCCCCAGTGTCGGGCACTTGTCTTACTAATAATCATCGGGTGCTAATCACATACCAGGCACCACTCGAAGCACTTCCTATGGATTACCTCCACAGGCGTCTTGAGAATGCAGACACAATCCTTGGGCAGGGAGTATGAGGGGTAGCTGGAAACTTCTGAGATTAAGTGTCCATCATCCAGAGAAAAAACAACAGGACTTGATATATAAACTCATAATAAAAGCTAGCACTTATATAGTGTTTTCTATGTGCCAGATAATCCGTGCTTTACAGACATCAACTCATGTAATCCTGACAAGCCTATGATTTGCATATATCATTATCCCCATGTTACAGATGAACAAGCCAAGCAAGAAAGAGGGTGGTGGAGAAACCTGCCCAAGGTCTCATGGCTAGTAAGTGGCAGAATCAAGATTCAAACCCAGGCAGTGAGGCTCCAGAGTTCATGCTCTTAACAGCGATCACAGAAGAGCAGATGAGCAAAGAACAGGCTTGAGAACCAGCTCAGTCTGTAGTTAAAACATGGCTCTGCCTCTTGCAAATGCTGAGACTCAGGCACATCACCTGTCTCTCCAGGCTGTCCTCACCTATAGAGATGGGACAGCCATGTCTCATTCTGCTAATTTTAAGAATTAAATGAGACCATGGCTGTAAAGATGTTACCACAGTCCCTGGTATACCGTGTGCTTAAAGATGGCAGCGCATGTTACAATCTTCTCTCTCTACCAGAGCACAGGAGTGTGCTCCTGTTCAACACGTGTCTGCAGCTGTTGGGCAAGTGGTTTCACTGGCAGATGTAAGCAGTGTCACTGAATCCAAGCAAGGCCAGTCCTGGCTGGCAGGGGTGAGAATGAAAGCCAACATTGTCCACAGCGGGTGGTGATTAAATTCTGTGAGCTCACGACCAGTTTAATAGGTGCCGTGTTTCAAGAACTCAAAGGCTCACTCAAGTCTTAGCAGAGATTTATGGAATCAACATGTCCCTCGGCCCCTTCTTGAGGCCCCAACAGGGAAGTGGTAGAGGAAGGGGGTGAAGGAACCTTTCTGTCCGCCCTTCCTCTACAGGGTGGGGTGCGACTGAGTGTAAAGTGCCTACAGTGGAGCCTCCCCAGGAATGGTTTAGTGACCTGTCGCCACAGGAATTTACCTTGGCCTGCCTCAGGGAGGTGGTCTGAGAAACAAGAAAGGCCTAACAGTTCAAGACGAAAGGCTCTTTGTGATGTGGGAATGCAGAGATGAGAGTGTGAGGGATGCTGGAAAGTTGGGCTGAAGAAACCTCAGCTCGTTTCCAGCCCAGCCTGTGGTTTTAGACCAGCCGGAGGGGGCTGTTCTGGGCCCGGGGACACTCCAAAGAGCAACGCTCACCTCGTCTTTAACTTTTTCAGTTCCTTCTCCAAAAAGAAGCCACCCCAGACCTGACAGCTAATGTTCCCGGCAGTTGAGGTGTTAATCCTTAGGGTCACAGATTGTCAGTCTGTAGAGGCTGTGCAACCTTGAACAAGTAACTTCCCTCTGAACCCCTCAACATCCTCCTCTGGAGAAGAGACACCAGCTCTGCCATCCCCGGGCTCTAAGGAGGATCAGATGAATTCACGAGTTGATGTTCTCAGCGCAGAACTTCAAATGGTATGCATTTCCCCGACAGCAAGCACGCCAGAAACTTGTGTACTTGTCACCAGTTACTAATGACGGGTATTGTTGCTGGTATTAATACTTTCATTATTATTAATATTTTGGAAAGTCTCTAATTCATCTCCCATAAACAAGCTGTTTCCTATAACCTCTGATCCAAGCCAGAATCAAACAAGTAAAAGAGAAAATATTCTACTCTATCTATTTTGGGCTAACAATGCCTAAGGTTGGCATTTTCGCATACCATCTGTTAACTTATTTATAGTTTAACAAGATATTTTTTTTATCCATCCATCAAATATTCACCGAACACCCACCATGGGCCAGGCACTGTCTAAGGCACATGGGATACTTCAGTGAATAAAACCCCAAAACGAAATCCCCAAAATCACTGCCCTTGTGAAGCTTACATTTGCATGAGGCGAGACAGGCAACCGAGAATTAACACTGACTGTAAATCAGAAAATGACTCTTACGTTAGAGGGTGATGGAGAAAGAAAAGAAAATGCACAGTGAAGAAGGGGGGGCTGGGGATTGGGAGACCTGCTCATCGTCATCCATCGGGATAAAGCGTCAACTGCAAGATGAAGAAATCAGAGCAGCACGGGCTTTCTGGTTTGTTTGGCAGCTTCAGGCAAGCCCCTTCTCCTCCCCAGGCCTCCGTTTCCCCACTTGTAACAGAGGGCTGCCGAGATGACCTCAATCTTGTTAAACTCAGTATTTCTCATCTATGACCCATGGATCGTGTGCACTGCAATCACCCGTTAAAGGTTACAAGTTGTGAGCTACTCAATCGTATGCCCCCGGAGGTAAGGACTTTGCAGGCTGAAGAAGCTACTTGTTTGTTCCTTGTAATTCTTCAAGTTTGATGAGCCTGGTTCTACATCCTCCTTCCTGTTTTCCTGACAGCAAAATTCTCACAAAGTAATTGCTGCCTGTCTCCGGTCAAGGCTTCAAGGTTTCCAGTTTCTGTGCAGCCCTTCTGCCCTTGATCTAATCTAGAGGCCATAACAAGCACCCTTGCTTTACCTCCGCCAACTTCAGGCTAATTTACTTGCCCTAAGGCTTTGTTTGGGCTAAAGTTACACCTGACCCATTAGAACACAGCCAGCCAGTCACCGCTAATGCCTCAGTCACACTCCAGATATGGATTTTCTGAAAACAAGCTCAGAGAATGGTTTTGTGGCGCCAAAAGTAGCATCTCACCTTCCTGGTCCTTGGTGGCATAAATGAATTTCAAACGGATATCTTGCAGAAGAGTAACTGTGGTTCTCCGGTTTTGCTACAGTCAGAGTTGTGAAAGGAGCAAAGCCTCCCCGGCTGTGCAGGGGGCGTGAGCCGTTTTCACCAGCTGCAGGAAGTCCCACCCTGCAGCACACCTCATCTGTCCCCTCACATTTACACAGCCTCTCTAGACTGTGATTCCCCATGTCCACGTCCCGCTCTGGACCAGAATTCTCTGAACTCCAAGCTCACACATCCAGGGCAGGTCCTCCTTTATATCCCGGTCCCAGATCAGCTCACAGAAATCAGTACCTTAATGCCAACCAAAACAAAACTCTCGAGTCCCACCCCTCCCAAACCCGAAAAGCTATTCTTACATCCTGGTCCTCCCTGTCTCAAGAATGGTACCGCTGTCCTGTCAGTTGCACAGAATCATCCCTGATTCTTTCTTCCTGACACCACCCCCTGCCCACAACCCGTCCTTCGATCTCATCTCTAAAACGCTAGGGTGACCTAAATCTAGCCCCTCAGTCCAGGCCATCTCACAGCAACGAGCATCATTAAAAATACTTAGATGAAACTGATCGAGTCCCCTGTTTCCTGCTGCACTAGAATAAAATGCCCAGGGCTACAAAGGCCGCACATCTCTGGACCCACGGTCCCCTGGAGCTTCATCACCTACCACTCTCCCTTTTGCTCGGGACCCTCTGGCCACCCTTTGTTTCAAATCCCCAGACAAGCTGTACTTTTTCTGGCCTCAAGGGCTACCTGGTGACTGATCCTTCTGCCTGGATGGGTCGTCGCCAGTGCTTCTGTATCTTTTGGGCCTTAGCTCCAAGGTCAACTCCTCAGAGAATTTGGGAAAGCCTTTCCCTGAGCATCTTATCTAGAAAAGTTGCCTCCCCTACATGCATTATTGTGTCTCAGCCCATAGTTTACTTCCTTCAAAACGATCGTGGCATGTGGTAATCACTCAGGCTTATTTATTTTCCTTCACTTGTTGTGTCTCTCACTAGGACAAAAGTTCTGGAGGGCAGTGACTCGGTCTTGTTCACTACACTACGTGCAGGAATGAATAAACTGCCCTTTGTTTCCAATCAAATAATAATGGAAGCCACTGAGGTGGAGGGAGCAAGCTCCCTGGGCACCGCCACAGGAAGCAGGCCTCTGGGCGAGGAGCTGAGAGGACCCCGTGTGGAACAAGGAATGAGGGCTGCCCTCCCAGAACTTCTATTCCTCTCAACGTTCTTTTGGCATCAGAGGAAGTCTCTGCTCCCTTGAATCCCATCTGTGTGTTTGATCCTGACAAGGAGGAGGTCTCCAGCCCCGGCTGAGTCATCTCTAATGGGCACGTCCACTTCAATTTTTCATTCTGACAAAAAGGAACTACTACTTTGGAAAAGGATGAGATAATCAAGAGAATAAGGGATGATCCCTGGGGCCAAGACAAAATGAGTGCCAAGCCCCGAGCCCCAGGCTCATTAATGAAGGAGGGTTATGCTGAAGAGAGCAGACCAAGCACAGGGAGAGGTCCCAGGAGGAAAGAGAAACTAAAATAGGCCTCTTAACAATGGTTACTTAGAATTCTCTGACCACTCAGATGCTAATCAACACATCGGTCTGGAGTAAATGGCCATGGATGGGCTCCGAATCTGACAGTACGGACGCTTGCCACCATGCTCACTACTGCCGGACCAACAGCTCGACTTCGCTCACACGGCAGGTGTGACATCTGCCGACGGATGTCTGAGCAAGTAAAGGCAACCACGTATGTGCAGGGGAGATTTCTCGTAGAGGATGTGGTCTCTGGAAATGTTCCGTATCTTCAAGCAGGCAGTGTGAACTTGGGCCTCACCCTGTTTTAGCCGGATACAATGCCATCCTACTACTGGATTCTACACTTAGACATCGAGGCACTATGTTAATTTCTTGAGCGTATGCCATGCGCCCATCACTGAGCTAAGCGTGTGTCTGCACGAATTAATCTATCTGCAAGGCAGGTATTATGATTGCCCTCCTTTGACACATGAGGTCAATGAGGATAAGAGTGAGCAAGTAATTTGCCCAAAGTGATACAGCGAGAAACCGGAAAAGACTGTAACCACCACCCTAAGGGTTTCTGGAAACAGGCCTGTCTGTGTTAGTGAACAACATGAGAGACCAGAAGAATTACAAACTCGGCTGACATTAAATACATTAGATGGCCCATGCATCAAAAAATGCCACTGCTAGCGATGACAGGTGATTTGAGGGGTCACCTGACCTCTCTGGGATCTGATTTCCTCATCTGTAAAATGGGGATGATACTGTCTACTTTGCTGCCTTTCTTCAAGTAAAACCACCAAAGGCCTACCGCATGCCAGGCACCACTGCTGAGGGGCAGTGACTCAATTCAAGGTTGCTAAACACGATGCCAACAGAATCAACCAACTTTCCTGGCAGCTCTACTGGGCCTGGCACAGGGGCAACAGGAACATAAAAGGCGGTATGTGTTGGAGAAGCAGCTAGGCTTCGGGGCAGGAGCACTGGCTTTGAGTCACACGGACCTGGGTCCCACGGAGCTCTGTGCTCGGGAGCTGGATGCCCTTGGGCAAGTCATATAATGTGTGCGTCACCTTCCTCAGTTTTAGAGGACAGCAGTATTTATCCAACAGGGGAAGTTGTGAGGTTCAGAGGTGTTGGTAAAGTATGTGACATAGTGTCTGGTACACACGAAAAACAAAGTGGGTAAGTGGGAGCTACCACCTTAAATCCTTTCTTTGGAAAATGGAGAAAGCACAGAAGTAATATAAGGAGTAGCTGCTGCTGCTGTAAGAACTGAGCTCGACGAGCTCACAATACGGTGAGGATACAGCACACACATAGCTGTCTCTAGTGAACTCTGCGTGAGAAACTCTGAATCTCAGGAGTCTGGCTTGATTCCCCCCCTCCCCGGCCAGACCACAGCGAGAGCCTCAGATTCCCAGCATTAGTACGAATATAGAAGGCTGATGGGAACTGGTTTCTCCTCAGATAGACTTAGCAACTCTGAAATTCTGAACTGCCCCGTGTCGACCAGCCCGGAGAACAACCGGGAAGATCCGGCTGGTGTTTGAGAACAAGCGGGGACGCACAGGAACTACGGTGACAGCCAGCCTACCTTGCATGAGCAGAGTGAAGCTGAACTAAACCCATCCAAACGTAGAGCACAGCTTCCGGGTACCCTGGCAACAAGGCCCATGGTGAACAAACAGGTCTGGTCCATGTCCAAGGAACAGGACTCAAAGTTCTGCTCCTCTGCTGCTAGAAACTCACCTCAGAAGTCTGTTGTACAAAGAGTGTCGTGCTACGTCCCTAAAAAAAACCATCAGAGAGAGACTTGCCCAAGTGTTTAAGGAGAAGCTTCAATTCTGTACATACTGCATACTTAAGCGCTCATCATTCTGCATCCAATATCACCACCAGGATTTCTCAGACACATTGCCCCTTCTGGACAGGTAAGTCAGGCCGAGGCCCTGTCAAAGGTGATGTTTTTATAGTGGCCAAGAATGAGGAAAGAACACGCCTTTGGAATTTAGCGAGATGACAAGGAAGCTTGACAGAGCCGAATAAAAGCCACCAGTGTGCCAATCCATACCTTCAACACCAGCCACTAGAAGGTTAGCAAAAATGCAACAGAGAAAAGGTACCAAGGTCAGTCAAAAGCACGTAGGGCACTGACTTAAATCGGCCAAAGATACTTATCCTCCCTTGATGTGAGTCGGTCTCTATCTAGGAGTGGATTCTAGATTGGAAGGAGGTGACTCTAGGAAGATTCTCAGATGATGTAATAAACTCTCTCAGCAGATGACCGAGAAGGAAGTCATGCAGAAAAGCAGGGAGCTGACAGTCAAATAACAACCTATGTGGGTTAAGTAAGCACTAGGCCATTGAATTTCGAAAGATCTCGCTGCTTAAGTGAACCTTGTGAGAATGTTAATGGGAAATTTCCTCTGATTCAAATTATGGTCATGCCAAATTATGCTTCCATCAGCCCCTTATTAAATCTTCCTAATGCAAAACTATTACTACTGATTATTTCAATCCCACTCTGAGTTTATGATTACTTGAAGTCAAATATATGGAACTGTTATTGGAATTCCAACCAAAGAAAACATGGCTGCATGTATTTAAAATATTTACCAACAAGACTGGAATGAAACGCAGACCTTGAACCTGGGTAAAATGAAGAAATGTGGCTCCAGGCAGGCCCAGTGATATAATGACAAACTCTGAGGTGGGTCAGAAGACCAGCCTTGCGGCAACTGAAGATGGTGCCCAGAGAGCCTCCCACCTGGAGAGCTCAGTATATACTGTGTGTGCGTGTGTGGACAAAGGATACGATTTGATAAATGGTAAAAACAAAAAGATGAAAAGCAAAAGTGTTTTCTTTAAAGGGTTTCACTAGAATATAAAGTTTATTACTTGCATGCTGTTACTTTTTTTGAGATTTATCAAAAATCATCCTTCGGATTACACGACAAAGTTAATTTTTGTCGTGGTTTCGCAGGCTTAGAATTTACTTCAACTGTGCTCTGACATGAACTTTCACAACTTATACTTGAAAAATCACAATGCCCCTGCTTTGGTTGCTATTTTTTCGTCTGTGAGTTTTACGACAGTCTTTGGCCAAAGGTAAAAATGTTTTGACCAAACCCAGATGTTTTTCCTATGGTCATGCCTCTGGCTTTCCAGAGCAAGAACGCATACAGGACACTAACAGATGGTAAGAGGCGCTGCATTGCTGCTCTCGAGCATTGTGTCTTTAATTATGAAGATGTAGCGACTACCTGCTCAGACTCGTGTGCCAGGCCTGGACGGGGCAGGAGTAGGGACGACAGAGGTGAGGGTGAGTTAAGGTGTGTAGGGGGCAGAAAGTATAGGGCAGGATCCCTGCACACGAAATGCAGAGGTAGATGAGGTAGCTGAGTCAAATGGCTACTATCCACGGCGTTAGCGACTCATGACTGCTAAGCGGGTGTAGTGACAGCCGCCTTTCACTGAGTGCTGTGTGCTCAGCACCTTACATGCATTATTTCTTGTAACCTCAGAATAGTCCGTGAAATAAGTAGTAATATCCCACTCTACAGAGGTGGAAACCGAGGCTTAGAGAAATACAGGAATTTGCTCCTGGCCCTGAAGCCAGCACGGGTAAGTGGGGGAGTCAGGGTAGGAGCCGTGGCGCGTCTCCCCGCAAAGCCCAAGCCACCCTCATGTCAAGGCAGCATGTGCTACGGGATTGAGACAAGGAAGAATCCCTGTGGTCTGAATCTCTTAGAGACCTTACGTTTTTTATGCATTTATAGTGCAAAGAAGGAGCTCTCACTCTGATTCAGAGCAAAGTCTGAATGGCAGAATTTTTAAAAATGACATGCAAATCTTGTTATTTCAAGTATTTATTGCACTCAACATACAGGGGACGAATAAAATCAGGTTAAGTAAACAAAAGGACTTAAGAGTTCATTTGTCAATATTATTAAAGCCACTCCAAATACCTTCAGGCGCCACATTTTTTCACACCTCTGTGCACCTGCTGAACATAATCCTGTCTTCAGTTTAGGGAACACCCATTCCACCTTCCAGCCCAGCCCGAGCTCTAACTCTTCCCTTTCCCCAACTACTTTTTCCTTTCCCTAAAGTGGGAGCTATTTCAGAGCAGGAACTACATCTATTTTCAGAGAGTCAGGCCAGCAGAAAAGAGTTCTCAATAAATATTTAATAAAGAGACATATCCTTAATCTTTAAGCATTTATTAGAAAATGGTACTGACTTTTTATTCGGTTCCCTCAAGAAGCTTTGGAAGTAGGTAATCAATAAATAAACCTAAGAGTATAAGCTTGTTAAATAAGATTATGCCAATCAGGCCACACCGACCTCAGCATGCCCAAATCAGAATGGACCGCTCCTCCGGCGTCATGATTGAACTAAAGCTACAAGGAAAAAATGGACATGAAAATCTACTCTAGTCTTGGTTGCTTATGACAGGCTAAGAAAAATTTTATTTTAAGAGTAGCTCTAACCTGGTTTATAAATTTCACACTGGAGAAAGCTAAACTGTGAGAGGAAAACTTTCAGGAAGTCAGCAAACACATTATCTAGAGTGATGGCAAATGTCTAAAGAAGGTGGGGCACAAGAACAGAGCAGAGTGTGACGCTCCTGACATCTGAAAGCACTGACGGGAGACATCGGGCGTACCATCATTCTTGTGGGGATATTAATCTTTCAAAAGATATGAAAACTTAAAGCACAAACCGCACCAAGCTGCTGTTTTAATGTAGCTTAATAATTCAGGAAAAGAGCTAGCTCATCACCTAAGAAGAACCCTGCAAACTGGGTGTCTGTACACTTCCTTGGGCTGGAAATTTCCAAGATAACAAAAAGGCCAGGCCCTTTTCTCTCATCTTGCCAAATGAAAGAAGCCCAAAGAATCCCAAGCAAAATCTGAAAGCTAAAATACAAATTGACCTCAGTTCATTTAATAAAGGCAGCCTTAAAAGGGATCCTCATCGATTAAAGAAGGTCCAATTTAAATACACCCAAAGAACAAAATGTTTACAGAAAGCTGGCCAAGAATGGAAACCAAAGTACTCTGAGTAAGCCACTTTGCAGGCCTGAATTTTTACAATTTGGGCTTTCTGATGTGGGAAAACTTGTAAGTGAACAGTGCTTAATTTCTGGAAAGTATATAAAACGTAATGAAGTGTCAGAGATTTACAACCTAAATACCCAAAAAGAAATATTTTTTCAATATCCTTTGAGGAAAAAAAGAATTCTGTAACAAAAGCAGATGAGTTCTAGCTACAGAGCATGTCACAATCCTTAGGTAATGGCCATTGAGTCTTGGGACCCGAGCTGCCTGCAGTGTCAGAAACACAAATTAGGTTAGAGGGATAGGGTGTGTGTGTGTGTGTGTGTGTGTGTGTGTGTGTGTGTGTGTGAAGACTTTCAATTCTGCCAAAACCATGTACCTGCTAAACAGGAATCTGCATCATTTTTTCTTTTATTTTTCTGACTCAAGATTGTCTTTAAAAAAGATGGCTTAATTCCTTATTAATGCGTAAAAGCATTAATATGTGTATGTTCTTGGTACTTTGAGACGGCCCTTTATTCTTTTCAACAAGTGTTTAATTGGGTACGGATAATCAAATGTGACTTAATTTATGCCATCATAATACTTTTCACATGTGTATAAATTCACAAACCAGAAAAAAACTCTTTGTAAAGCCCATGTGTCCTAGTTTTTTTTGGTTCAGAAAGGATCATCACCATATTCCTAGCATGAGCTCATCTAAGCTCAGAGATGAAAAACCCTTAACTTTTCAAAACAAACAACACTTAGTTTTTCTGGTATGAAACTTTCTTTTAAATGTGTATCCTAAATGTTTTCTATAATGAGCAGGCATCATGAAGAAAGAAACTGCCTCCAACCTGCGGTCCGACACAAAGCTTTCCATCTGTACTGACTGGGAGGGGGGCGAGCAGTGATAACAGCATGATGTGTCCGGTAATATGCCATGGTTCAAAGGATCTTTATTTGTGTCTGTGAACATATTGTTTGTAAGTTCTAGTTTTCATAAATCCGTGTCCCCTCGTGAAGTGTCTGTGACTAGCAGAAGCACGTGGGCACTACTGTTCTGGCGTGATGGTATTTCTCTTAAAAAGAACAGGGAGAGAGTCTGTCAGTTACCAGTCTGAACTCTGAACGCGCACTGCTCTATGATAAATGCGCTGAGGTGCACAATGGCAGTCTTAGCACTTCTCCTAGAAAGCGTGTGTGACGTGTGTGATGCTAAGCTTTCTCAGCAGAGGGGCCGGAGGGACAGTGCAGGGAGGAAGAGGCTCTCCTGAGTCTCCAGCGCAGGGGCTGGCAGTGTGGACAGGAGGACAGTTGGTGAAGTGTGGCCCAGTGACAGTCTAGGACCCAGTTTCTCTGAGACCTTGAAGCCTCGGCTTGGCCATAACCTTTCGGCAGCCACGGTGACATGGACAGCAGCGCCCCAACATGGCTCGCAGGCTCTGAAGGCCTCCTGCCTGCATCTGCACCCACCTCTCCCCCTGCTCACCCATGCCGCTGGCTGCTGATAACTCGCTCCTCACCTGTACCAATCGCCCGCTCCTCACCTGTACTGCAGGGGGTAGTCTATGGCGGGCCCAGAGCCTCTGTGCCAGCTCTGGTCTAGCCAAACCAGCAAACCCCGCTGCTGTGCCATCGGCCGAACTCTACTTTCTCCACGAAGGCTGGAACCCCTGGTAGTTTGTCCCCCTGTGGGCACACTCCCTTAGCGCTAAGGAACCACACAGTTTCCCTAGATTGTATAGTTACTCCTTTATCATAGGCAACAACTCCCTGCATTCAGTTGCTCCTGTTTAACTTCCTATGTGGTTTCTGTCTCCTGCCTGGACCCAGACTGTTACAGGGAGGGAGGCGTACATGAGTACACATGAGCACATGCTCAGCCGCTGATGGAAACACTGCCAAAATGCCAAACCCCAAATACAAATTTAAATGTGAAAAATGCCCAGACAAACTCAAATCCAAAATAGTCTAGTGTATTTACAGCCTGAGTGTGGAATCAAAATACTCCGACTTGCTCCCACCGAAAACCGTATTATTGGTGAACAGATAGACCAATTGTGGTAGATCCATACAAAGAAAACTACTCAGCAATCGAAAGGAACATGTCCATATGCCTGCAACGACACGGAGGAATCTCACAACATGCTAAATGAAACGGTCAAACACAAAAGATAATATTCTGTATAACTGAACTCACATGGCATTGTAGGAAAGGAGACTACTGGGACAAAAACCAGGGCATGATGGAATGGAAATGTTCAGGGTAATGGAAATGTTCTAAATCTTCATTATGGCAATGTTCATACAACTATATCCATTTGTCAAAACTCATCAAACTGTACACTTAAAAGGAGCAAATTTTATGGTATATAAATGAAATCTCAATAAACCGGACTTTACAAAACAAAACACTGTCTATCAAAAATTGTGGAAGGTATTTCAAGTCATCCTTAGAGGGAATTTCATTGTCTGATCTGCATACATTAGAAAAGAGAGATGACTGAAAATTAATCAACTTAACTGTCCAACTAAAGAAGGAAAAAAATACCCAGAATAAACCCACAGAAAGCAGATAAAGGTAAGAACACAAAGTTATGAATTTAAAGTCAATTCAATGGCAAGGATCAATAAAACCAAAAGGTGGCTCTTTCAAATGACTAAAAAAGAAAAAGAAAAACCTCTGATAAGTCTGATTTTTTTAAAAAGAAGAAGAAACAAATATTGGGAATAAAAAGCAAGCTGGACTTAAAGATCCTGCCAATTTTAACATCCAAAACTTTATGCCAAAATTTTTTAAAACTAAGATGAAATCAAGATTTCTAGGGAGAAAAAAAAAACCCGACTAGATTTATCTGGACTAAAACCATAGAGACCATGGACTAAGAAATCTGGACCCAAGGACAAAGGTGGGGAGTGGTACTGTTCACAATGTACACCACAATGAAAGCCACAGAGGATGAATCAATCTTGCAAATACACACAACCGTGGTATTACCGAGCAGAGGTGCTTCCTTATACGCAGGAAAAACACATGAATTACCAGAACTTCCAGTTCTGGCAACAAGGTCCCCATGGAGTTCCCTCCCAGAACTTCCTCCTGGCAAAGAGGCGGGCTCTCCAGAGGCCAGAGATATGGTTTGTGTGCCTAACTCCCTTCCTCAGAATGTGAACACTGCTATTCCCAGTGAACCAAGAAAGCATAAAGAAAGACAGGGCAGAGGGGCCGGCCGAAGCCCCGCCAGTGCAGCCCTGCTGAGAGTGCAGGATTTAAGGACCCGGCTGCGTAACATAATAATGACCATAACAATGATTTAAGCCATCGTTTGAAAAAGTATTTATTCACCATTATTAGCTGGTCACTACATTAAGCACTCTTCCTGTTATAATCTCATTTGCTCTTAATTAAATCTACAGCTATAATTATTCATCTAATTCTGTAGGTGGGGAAATTGAGGTTTGCAGAATCTCATCATTTGTCTGGGCAGAGACTCAAACTGAATCTGGTTCTGTCTGACCCTAGTCTATACTCTTAATGAAACACCACCCAATGTCTACTATTGGTCAGATGCTTTGCCCCTCATAATCTGAACTCTAGAGAGAATAAAGCACAGATACCATCAAAGCAACACTGAATACAGAGAATACCCAAGATTTAGTTGCTTGCCCCACTAAGAGTGGGTCAGCATGAAGACTGGCAACGTTTACGCAAGACAAGCTACCACAATACAAAGTGGTTAACAGTAAGAGACTTTCTTGCTTTCTCTACCTGTAAAATGGAAAAGCCAGATAATCCTAACCAACTGTATAGTCTCTGTAAGAAACAGTCAAAATAGACACATGGGTAGAAGTTCCCTGGGGACAAATTTTGGGCAAAGTAAAAAACAAAACAAAACACAGCATCTTCAGGCAGAGCTTTTGAGCAGTGGTGTGGACTACTTCCCAACTGTGGAATCCCCTCTTTCCTCTCAGAAATGACTAGACACAGTTGAGACAATGCTGGATGATGCCTCTTGTTAGAAATGCAGCAGGGGCTGGAACACATGCCCTTAAGGACCCGTTTGGTTCTGACAGCCCATCATTCTCGGAGACGGTGCTGGAACAGCTTACTGAGAGATAATGGCTTCAAGACGTAGACCACTCGTCACCTGTGCTTCCCGTGAAGTCACAGAGAAGTGACCTAAGGGCCTAGGATGCCAAGAGACTACATGCAGGTCGGTCTTAGGGTCCATTTCTGAACTTCTACTCTAAGCCACCACCTAGATGGAAATTCTTTCTCATCACTGTTCATACTACCACTACCAAAACTTGCAAAACCATGGTTTGCACTCTTGCTTACCGTGCAGTTGGGATAAAAATCATCCTAGGGGCACCTGGGTGGCTCAGTGGGTTAAGCGTCTGAATCTTGACTTTGGCTCAGGTCATGATCTCATGGTTTGTGAGTTCAAGCCCCATATCAGGCTCTGTGCTAACAATGCGGAGCCTGCTTGGGATTCTCTCTCTCTCTCTCTCTCTCTCTCTGCCCCTCCCCCTTTACATGCTCTCTCTCAAAACAAATAAACGTAAAAAAAAAAAATCATCCTATATTTTAAGAGCAGAGAATCAATGGCCATGAAGAACGAACTTTAAAGAAAGCTGCCAAGAAGCCACAGATCAAGCAGTCTTAGAGCCAAACAAAGGAAATGAGAAACAGTGGCAAGTTCACAGCGGCTGAGACCATTTAAGCAACCTCCTGGGGTCACAAACCACCAGCATTTAAAAGGTCTTACTCTCAGTGCCATTTCAGTAACTGAGTTAAAACCTAAGCTCAAGTCAGCTAGCACGCATCACCAGCAGAAGCAGGCTGCTGTGACTGGAGACAAAGGCGACATTTATTTGCCGTGTGGTTTCTCAGAAAGCGTATCTAAACAGCAGGTTTCCCTGGCAATGTTGGATACATACTTCTCTTTCAGACTGCTGTTCTTGGCTGGTTTTCTGGAAGTAAAAAGTACAAGATCTCATTATATTCCCAAGTACAAGTGAATTCAGCCTTAACATACTTTAAGCCCAGCTTTACAGGAAAAATAAGAAATCTGAAACAAAAATAGTATACTTTGTCAAGAACAATTTAGGATAGTCTTTTTACCAGAAACCACTCCGTATGGTCACCCAGTAAAGATCCATTAACATGCAACTGGTGTTTGTCCTGGCTAGCTCCCCGGCATCCTCATGGCCCTAGACCTGGAGACCGCAGTACTACTCATCATGGCCTCCATTCATCTTTCTTCCAGCACAAGATTTATGAAAAGTAACTTCCTCCCCAAAAAAAGTTAAAAAGCAAACAAGTATGGAGATACTCCAGAACAGAAAGGCAAGAGTCTGAGGGCACAGGGTCTCATGTTTAAACTGCTGCCTGAATTCATACTTGGCAGACAGAACAACGACAAAAGCAAATATGAAGCCTCAACTCCTAAACCTGCCCACCGCCGGGAAGATACCCAGGCTTCAGAGGGCAGAATGACCTAAAAGCAATGTGATTCCAACCAAAAAAGTTCCAAATACCAAATGCCAAATAGAAGGAGGACGATTAAGTCGACCAAAATAATACAACGTGAGGGACTATTATGTAATCGTCAAAAGTGATAGTTTTATACATTTTTTTAATGATATGAGAAAAAGTTTAAGACATGTTAAGTGAAAAGAAATCTGGATGCCATGTTATACATAGAGTGTGATCTCAGCTACGAAAAACAATATACAAGTAGAGAAACCAGAAGTAACTATGTTAACTGTAAACAGGGCAGTGGAGCCATGGGAGAAATTTTCTTCCCTAAGCTTTCTTTCAATTTCTAAACTGTCTACAATAGGCATGTATTCTTTTTACACAAAGAAGGGGGGAAATAGCACTGTGACATCTCAGGAGAGCAAAGCAACACTAAAAAAGACGAACAGTAACACTTATCAAGAGCTTACTGTGAGCCAGGTGCTGTCCTAAGTCCTTTGGTTTTTTTAAGATTTTTTTGTTTTGTTTTGTTTTGTTGTTTAAGAAAGAGAGAGTGTGAGTTGGGGAGAGGGGCAGAGGGAGAGAGAGAATCCCAAGCAGGTTCTGCGCAGTCTGCGCAGCGCCCGATGCAGGGCTTGAGCTCATCCATGAGGTCATGACCTGGGCCCAAATCAAGAGTCAGACGCTCGACTGACTGACTGAGCCACGGACACGCCTGTCCTAAGTGCTTTGTATGCATTATCTCACATGATATTCTCAACAATCCCATGAGACAGCTGTGACTTTTACCCATATTTGACAGGTAAGGAAATTGGGAGTTAGCCAGGTGACCTAACAGGTGCAGATGACAGGATATGAAGCCAGAATGCTTCTGGTGGTTTTAACCACCCCATACACTACCTTCAGCCACAACTGCAGGGCCTGTCTCCTTGCCTGCACACTGAGCCTAAAAACAAGCATCAGTGATAAAATCTACTTTAAGAGAAGTTCCAATAATTTAGGAGACTATGTCTGCAAAAGAGGAAGCTGCAAAGATCCTAAGATACTCAAGTAATATTTTAAACTACTGAAAGCATCTCTAATGAAAGCTATAAAGAGAATCTATGTGATAGAGCAACCCATCACCGTAGGGGAAATTATACCAGCACCACAAAGCCAACCCACGGCTAAGTTCCTCAATACGAGAGAAAGCGAGGACTATCTGTCAGAGAAAGACTTCCGCTATCTAGTCATCAAACTGCCAAGGAAAAAAAAAGTATTTGAAAAATACAATTAGTAGGACTTGAATGAACAGGATCTGAATTTGCCCTTCCCTCCAGAAAAGTCCTCAGTAACAAGATGCATTGGCCACTGGAGGCTAGAGAACAGAAAGAAACTTACGAGGAAAATAAGAATTGTGCTTGATGCCAAATTCTATAACCTGCAACCAGCTCAGGAGGACCCCCTGACTCTTTTTTCAGTCCGGCACTGAGGGCCTTTTGGTTAGAAATAATCAATTTTGCTTGGCAAAAAGGCATCAAGACACAGAAGTACCCTGGATCAAATTCTGTAGAATCAGCTCGTTTCAGAGGCATTAAAGTAAATGCCAAAACCAGTATGGTATTCTGTTCACAGCTCCTTTCTAGAGGTTTTAACAGCAGGAAAATACTGAAACTTAGAGTTTTAAATGGAAAATTTCTATCTCTAAAAACAGCCACTATTAGATACTAGAAGCCATCAAGATTTGGCAATTTCAAATTCACCATGTATTTTAAAAATTGTTAGTTGTTAGGAAAACTGGCTAGCTGATTAGAACCATATGAAGGTGGATTGCTACCTTACCCTTTATGTCAAAACAAATTCCAAACAATAAATAGTGAAAAAAGAAAAAAAAAGTATACATTCTTAAACAAAGGGTTAACATTTTTATAATCTTGGGATGTGCGAAACTTTTTTTAAAATTTTTTTTCATGTTTTTTATTTATTTTTGAGAGACAGAGAGAGGCAGCGTGAGCAGGGGAGGGTCAGACAGAGAGGGAGATACAGAATCCGAAGACAGGCTCCAGGCTCTGAGCTAGCTGTCAGCACAGAGCCCGAGGCAGGGCTCGAACCCACGAACCGTGAGATCATGACCTGAGCCGAAGCCGCTTAACCGACTGAGCCACCCAGGCGCCCCCGGGATGTGCAAAACTTCTAAGTATGGCTTAAAACTCCAGAATCCAAAAAGGAAAAGCTGCTACATCAAAATCGAAAATTTTAAATATCTGAACAGTTAGATACCATAAAGTTTTTAAAACTGGGAAAATCTGGATTTTTTACATGTACCTCAATGTTTATAGCAGCATTATCAACAATAGCCAAATTATTATGGGAAGAGCCCAAATGTCCATCGACTGATGTATGGATAAAGAAGCTGCGGTGTGTACACACACACACACACAATGGAATATTACTTAGCCATAGAAAAGAATGAAGTCTTGCCATTTGCAACAACGTGGATGGAGCAAGAGTGTATTATGCTAAGTGAAATATGCCAGTCAGTGAAAGACAAATACCATATGATTTCACTCATATGTGGAATTTAAGAAACAAAACAAATGAACATAATAGGGGGGAAAAAGAGAAGCAAACCAAAAAAGAGACTCTTACCTTAGAGAACACACTGAGGGTTACTGGAGGGAGGTGGGTGGGGGGGATGGGTTAAACAGGTGATGGGGATTAAGAAGGGCATTTGTTGTGATGAGCACTGGGTGTTATATGTAAGTGATGAATCACTGAATTCTACTCCGGAAACTAATATTACACTGTATGTTAACTACTGGAATTTAAATACAAATTTGGAGAAAGAAAAAATAAATAAAAAATAAAAACTGGGAGGGGTTCCTACGTGGCTCAGGTAGTTAAGCATCCGACTCAATTTCAGCTCAGGTCATGATCTCACGGTTTGTGAGATCAAGCCCCAAGCTGGGCTCTGTGCTGACAGTGTGGAGCCTGCTTGGGATTCTCCCTCTCAATCTGCCCCTCCCCTGCTCACACTCACTTGCGTGTGCATGCTCTCTCTCTCTCTCTCAAAATAAGTAAATTAAGCATGAAAACATTTTTTAAAAACTAGGAAAATGTCTTTACCATATATGTTAAAAGGCCTGTAACCTTACTTTGAAATCAATCAGGAGAATAAGAATTCCACTAATAACTGCATAAATACACAAACTGGCAATTCAGACACCAAAAACAATAGAAAAATCTGAGAACGTGTATCACAATTTCAAATTTATAAACAGTTTGGCCCAAGCATTCTACTTGCAGGAATTAATTCTAAAGCCATACATAGCATGTAAAGATGTTTATTAAAGCAATGTTTAATATTAAAAAGCTAGGCCACCCAAATGCCCATGGTTTGGGGATTAGTTAAATCGGAGGTCACAAAAGCAGATGTTTTCAGGGGTTGACACAGGCAATGAAAAAATAAGCTCAACAGGCCAGCTGTGAAACAGCAGACAGGAAGTGGTGTGATCTGCATGGAACCAGAGTGCTCCCGCCCATTTAAGTAATTCCCACTGTAAACACTGCATGTGCCGAGCCCCCCCCCCCCGCCCCCAGCCCCAGGGTGAGATGTGGGATCCCCGTGACCAGATCTGTACTGGGGGAAGAGTGCTGCTGCCTGGGGCTTCTCTCAGAGAGCAGCCTGGAGGATCCCCTAACAGTGAAGGAGCCTAGCAGCCTGGAGCAGCTCCGAGGGGAGGGCGCAAAACCTGACTCGGCATCTGCTCCTGCACGGGGCTGTCCTCCAGGCTTCGGCCACCCAGCCAGGTTGTACAGGCCCAGGCCCAGGCCCAGATCGCAGAGAAGGGAGGCGAAGGACAGCGGGGGCGGCAGTCGGGGAATGAACGCTAGGGGGGTCTCCCCTCTCCAGAGGAACAAGACGGAGACAGGAGGAGCGTGAATGGGGGCAAACGCGCAGCATGCACCTTACCAAAGGGCACGCGAGTCACCCTAGTGATCCCACACCAGCAACTCGAGCACTGTTTCTGCAAGTGCTCACACCAAGTGCTGAATTCATAGGACTGTCGTTGGACATGCCTTCAGCAATAAACCTCTGGGCCGAGGCTGTGCCTTCACGGGCCCAGCTGCCACGTGTGAGAAGATGACAGGTGGCATTCAGTATTTTATCACAGGAGCTGGCCTCATCCCAGGAAGCGGGTTAAGTTAATCCTAGAACAGCCGCAGTTTTTCAGTACGGCCTCGGCAGCATCTAGTGAGTGGGAAGCTCCCCACGTGGATCTGGAATGGTACCTTTCTTCACAACGTGTGAGGATGACCTTGTACTTGGGCCTGCCGTTTCTGGGAATAAGAGTCCCTGGGAGAGGACAGCAGATTTCCTGACTTCACTTCATTTGAAACACCACTCCCTTAAGGTTTTTTAAACTCCAGAAGAGACACATCAAATGGAAAAGAGATTAGCAGTCGAGGAGAGTTAGGAGACAGGGTGTGAAGGGGGTGCCTTGTCAAAGCCAGCAGGGGTGCTCCTTGTGGCAATGGAGCTGTCCTTTATCCCCAGGTATTCATGTCCGTATTCATGTCCGTATCCTGGTTGTGACAAGGCACTGTAATTTTGCTGGACGTCACCAGTGCGGAAACTGGGTTAAGAGTACAAAGGACCTCAACGCGTATTATTTCTTACAACTGTACGTGAACCTACAATGATCTCAAAATTAGAAGTTTAGTTACGAAAAAAGGGATATAAATAATCTTTAAATGATACCTCCATGTCTGAAGGCTACAAAATCCTAGAATAGTTTTAATATTCAATAGGATTTTCCTGAATAAAGCAAATAGAAGGGACCAGTGGGTCTGTAACGGAGATCGAGTCTGTCCTTCCCCCTGAGGCTGGCCACCCTCGGACCCAATGTTGAGCGCAGTGCAAACCCAGCATTTACAAATGGGAGCGCTCGACAGGTGTGGGCGCCCAGATACAGCTCTCGGTGTCTGTCTGGGGATCTCTTTGTCTCTGATCCTCTTTCTCTCTCCCTCTCTCTCTCTCTCTCTCTCTCTCTCTCTCTCTCTGGCTATGTCTCTCTCTCTCTCTCGCTCTCTCTCTGGCACCATCAGGATTAAAGCTGTTTTGAAAAAGAACATCAATGTGGGAACTTCCTAGGTCTCACACCTTTGAGGCAGGCACAGAAGGGAAACCATCTGATCAGAGAACACATAAAAGGTCTATTTGAATCAGTGTGTGTGATATTTGAACCCTGTGACTAAGAAAGTCACAACAGAATTAGGCTCATCTAAAGTATGAAATAAACACTTCAAAGCAGACAACATTTAACCAGGAAGTGGAGTTACCACAGCAGGGCCCTTGACAAAACTGTGAAGTAAGTTGGGGACCTGGCCCCACTTCTGTGTTTTGGGCAGCCCACATCATTACCTTTCACTCTTCCCCTGGTGGTTCATCTCTCCCACCTACACCTCTTACACCTCAGTAAGATTTACTGAACGCCTGCTGTGTCAGGTACTCTGCTAAGCACTTTAAAAGCATTTTCTAATTTAATTTTCTCAATAACTCTGATGTAAATATTATTAGCATCTTCCTTCTAGGTTAAGTGACTTGCCTAGGGTTACGTATCTCGTAAACAGTGAAGCCAGGACTGAATCCAGTCTCTTGGTCAGTATGTTTTACTGCCTCCTATGCTCATTTTGGACTCCAGGGCATCCAAGGCACCCCCTGCATTTTGAAAGAACAGGGAGGAAAATCCTGCATATACTGAACATCTGTTATATGCTTTACACAGGCTATCTCTTTTAGGCTCAAATAACTCCTTATGACAGGTATGCATTATCTCCATTTTAAAGATTAGCAAACAAAGACTGAGAGAGTCTGAGGGCCCTTGAAGACTTTTAATCTCCCCTTTATGTAGCCAATGAAGAAACCAGAGCCCCAGAAAGATTAGGCGGCTTGCTCAAAGACACAAAGCTAGTTACTGTCGGAGCTGAGATCTGACTCTCAATCTGTGGCTCCCTCTAACTACATCTAAGTTGTTGCTCTGAAAGGAACCAGCATATGAATAATAGAGCAGGACTGCCGGGCACTTCGCTACATGCTTTTCATGCTTTACCAACTCCAATCTAGGGGAGTGCCAACACTTCCGTTCCAATCAATGTTCTTGACCAACATCCTACCAAAGAGGTGGCAAAGAATTTAAATGACACATCAATCCGATGTATAAGCCAATTATACACACAGATGAATGGCTGTTGCAAAAAAAAAATTATGAAAAGATGTGGAAAGTTTTTCAAAGAATGCACAGTGGTTTCAAACAACATAATCAAAAACCACATTCTGAGCACCCGGGTGCCGTGGCCAAGGCCAGGCACGTCCACGAAAGAAAAAATGGAGCCTCTGAATCAGACAAATGCTCACCACCAGGGCACACACAGCACTTCTCACATAAGTTGTGACAAAAACGATGGTCTTATCATCAGACAATTGGAATTTAAAAAACCTAAGGCCATCGCTTCTTCACCTAGAGTCTCTGGGCCTCACTGTCAAGTGCGTGGGAATAAAGTCCAGTGTACAAGGGTTCTGTGAGGCATATGGGAGAGAGGAAACATTTACAGGGACCAACCACACAACCTGTGTGAACAACCACTCAATAACTGCTACTTTCACCATTTTCTCCTCAAATTCTACAACCTTATGAGAGCAAGTGTCCCTGCCAATGAAATTTCAAGTAAGACAAGATAAAGGGGAAACAAAGAGGTATTAGTCAAAGGGCACAAAGCTTCAGGTAGACAAGATGACTGTGTCCTAGAGCTCTACTCTGCTGCATGGTGCCTGCAGTTAATGACCCTGTAAGGTCCCCGCCAACATTTGCCCGGAGGGTAGATCTTACATTAAGTGATCTTACCACAATAGTAAAGAAAGACAAGATCATGAGCAACCAACATGAAGGTTACTACAAATATTCAAAACCTACGTCTAAGGTAAGAACGGGAAATTTACAGAAAAGCTAACATTGAACAGATAACAGAGTATGAGAGAAGGGAAACCGGGGACTGAGTGCCCGAGTGAGACCAATAGGCACACTGTGACCGAGATACAACGGGAGAGTATATCAAATGTTTGCCACAGCCATTAAGACTCCTCCACAATGGATACCTTTGTCTTCACAGAGGTTACATTTAGCCAAACTGAAAGTGTTCTGAAAATAATGGCTTTCTGGGTTAGCATGACACTTCTGAACAACAGCATAATTACTGCATAACCCATAGTTACAAAGTAAATAGAAACAGGCAAAGAAGGTAAAAATTAAATTGTTCCAACAAAGGGAATTATTTCTATAAACAATGATCTGCAGTATGTTCTGCATCAGCATGAAAAAACCTATTTGAGTCAACGGTAAATACTCCTCTAGTATCACAGAATTTCCAGTAATACACAATAAACCTGAAATCAGTCTTCCCGGTCTCCATAGTCCCCATCACACATTATCTGAAAGAAGATTCTTTTACTACTTTGTGGCGTTACATAAGTACCTAGAATGTGCCTGGAGCTCAGAGTCGGCTTGTTTTGTTTTGTTTCCTTCATGTAAGAAAGCACTCAAGGATTAACAGAGGCCGGAAGCAACCTGGGGTTTGGGTTCTAGGCCTGACTCTGGCATTAAGTAGGAAAGTTGCCTTTTAATGTTTCTGAACTTCAGATCTCCAAACTCTGAAAGGCGTAAGAAACCTTGCCTTGCCTCCTTCACAGGGACGCAATAAGCATCACCACACTGAAGAGGAAAGTATGAACGCTCTTTTGAGTATATTAAATGTCCTATTAACCCAGCGTTTGATGGTGGTGGTAACATTACCGTCATCAGCAAACAAAGGCAGACCAGAAGTCTGCACTTAACTACTCCCTTGGCCTTCTGTGTCTGGATTGTTATTGTTCAAAGATATCATTTTATTTTACTACAGTAAAATGAGATACTAATAAAATAAGTACTACTTAAATTGCCGTGAACCAAAACCAAACACAAACAGTCTTACAATTCTCTCTGCTGGTAGAATCCTACCAGAGTTCTAAAAATAAACTTAGTTCAAATAACCCCAACCTACATTGTCATTTGATCCTTCTTCTAGCTCTTTGGGAAAAAAAGGGACAGCTGATATTATGCTTTTTACAGACCACAGAGACGGGTCGTGTCATGTTTTTTACAGACCACAAATCTGAAACTCAAAGAGGAGAGTGACCCCTCCACGGTCCCGGCTGAAGCCAGGGCCATTCACCCATCTCCTGACACGACTGAATGTTCATTCTGCCCGCTTTACACGACGTCCGACTTCCAGAATGACGAACTAATCGTGTCACTCATTTTATGCAGTCAGTCACCGCTCTGTACCACGAGGAAGTTCCACACGGGAGAAGCAACGGGGAGGCACCAGGCGTGCTGCAGCAGAAGCAATCTGAGAGTGGCCGGATTTGAAAACTGCCAGTGCGTTCAGAGTTTTTGAAATGAGGGGCGGGTGCAAAGAAAAACTATATGGAACGGAGAAGTAAGGGAAAGCAAGCAAGCACTGGGAAGCCCTAAAAACGATGCCCACGACCACTCTGCGTGATCCATTTCCAATGGGCAACAGCGGTCCTTCCTCTCTCTTCGAGCAGGTTTACGTCAGTCTCTCTGAGAGCACGTTTTCCTCGGGGATGTATTTCTGGTTTTAAAGTGGAAGTCAGTGTCGAATCACTAGGGAAAGGGGATTGGGTTGCTGCAGTTTCCTCTGTGGGCAGTGTTTCAGGACAGGCAGGGAGAAGGGAGGGAAGGAGGAGGAAGTTAACATTATGAAGTGCCTATGTTGAGGGCACTTTATGTGCATTACCACATTTAATTCTCATATACACACAAAATCCATCTGATAGGTGCTACTGTTACCTCTACTCTGCAGATGAGGAAACTGAGGCACAGAGGGGAAGAGAAACTAGCCTAAAACTATACTCAGTAAGTGCTGGAGTCAGGATCAGAAAAGTCTGACTGGAGTGATCTTAACTAGCAGGTGTTAACACCTCGACCAAACCAGCAGGCACTTAGGTACAGGTATGTATAGGCAACTCACGTGTCCTTGCAAACAGACCCAACTGCAAGGGTGTAAGACCTTCTAAACAAATGTGAAAGGTAACACTTTCCTGTCTTAAAAACTGGACGTGCAGAACGACCAATGTACCCAAAAGGCTCTATCTTTCTCAATAGCATTTCAGTACATTTCTCAATAAATATCAATATTTATTTCTCAATAAATTTCTCAGTAGCATTTCAATTAAATCAACCATTCCTCCTGTCTGAATCCTCTTCTCCGTAACTCTCCTTCCCTACATTGTCAGCTCAAAATCTCAGTCCCAACAGCATCAAACTCCAACAGTGAGATGAAGAAAGGAATAGAGACATGCATTCCAAATGCATTCCATTCGGTTTCTGCTGCTTAGAGTAAACACGTCATCGAAGATAGAAGATGCTCGATTCTACTGTATTTCATTTGAGTGGTGGAACATCAAGATTTCAAAGTAAATGTACTCATGTCAGAAGAGGGAATGATACAAGGAATAGATCTTAGGTAATGAGAAAAGTTCACATCATGTTTTTTCTTTCAAAGACACCAAGCTACAAAAGCAAATACTACTTTCAGAATTCTAAAAGAGAGTCTTTCTTCAGATGGGGGTGAGAAAATTGGCATAAATCTCCTTGTGTTCTCAGTATTTCACGTCCCAGGAATATAGATTACTGAACTGTCAAGAGTCCATGTGAGAAAAAAAATGGGAGGTGAGGCTGAGAAGGAAGACTGGGAAAGTATTTTTCAAGCTCAAAGGAAGAAGAGTGAGCACAGATACGTCTAGATGAATGAGATCACAAAGCAAAATCATGGCTATGGAGTCGGCGATAAAAAAAACAACTTACATTCACCTCACCTGAAAACTTCGAGCTCTGCTTTCTAGATTTACAGCTAATTTACATTTTAAAATGGTTTTTAGCCTTTGGAACCCTCTAACTGATGAAGAGTAAATAATACTAAACTTAGAGCTGTTTTTTCTTTTTCTTTTCTGACTTCAAATACAGCAGAATTAAAGGAACTGAACCAAACCTGGCTTTGGTTATAATGAGATTCATACTTAAAGAAATTTCAGGTTCTGATTACAGCAATTAGGAAATCCCGTCCTCCGGGAATTCTTTCACTTGTTAATAACAACCCAAGAACATTCTAACAGTGTTTGCCGGGAGACTGATTACGCGCCTTCCTGTGACACAAGTGTTAGGCTACATTAAAGTCTAATTACTTTACATAAACAGCACCAGACTGTGGCAGAGAGAGAACTCTGAATAAATCTACTCGTTGCCAATAAAACAGAAAACAAAAAACATTAACTACAAAAAAAAAAAAAAAAACAGAGAGACACAAAAAGCTATAAAGGCTTAAATTTTTTTTATATAATGTTTTTTTATTTTTATTTTTGAGAGACAGAGACAGCGTGAGCAGGGGAGGGGCAGAGAGAGAAAGGGACACAGAATCCAAAGCAGGCTCCAGGTTAGCTGTCAGCACAGAGCCCAACGCGGGGCTTGAACCCACGAACCATGAGACCATGACCTGAGCCAAACCCGGACACTTAACCGGCTGAGCCACCCAGGCGCCCCTATAAAGGCTTAAAGTATGTAACTCACTTCTCAAAACTCAAAGGCTAAAGCAAGAGCCTTATAAAACAAGAGTGGCAAATTACAGAAAGCTTTGCCCTCTGTTTAGGAATGAGTTTATGAAGTGATCGACTATTAAAATCACTACAAACAACCTAAATGTCTATCGCCGGAGGACTGGCTGAATCAGCTGTCACACAGCCGCACAACACAACACTAAGCGTCAGGAAAAAAGGAATGAGGACTCTTGCTATATACAACGTTGGGGCGTGATTTCTAGGTTCCACAGTTAAGTGAAAACAGAAAGGTAGATTAAAGTATGTGATGAAAGTATGTGAACTACTGGTTATCGAAGAACGGGAGTACAAATACACATGTATATGTAAATATATATAACCAAAACGTAACAACAAAAAAGGTGGGGGGTTCAACAGTAGAAGTTTTAACAGTAGAGGGTTTAAGGACAGAAGCGAAGTCCAAATAACCGTTCTGTAGATCTATCTTTGGAACTATATCGTTTATATAATTATAAACTGAAACAACAAAAAGCAGTATCTAAAAACACAAGACGAAAAAACAAATCTATCTACATATTGTGTCGGCAGCATAACCATAGAGACAGAAGTTATTGCAAGTGACAAACAATGATGTGACTGGGCATCTCACCAGGGATATGGCCGAAGGACAAGGAGAAGTGCAACACAAACGTTAAACGGTTTCCAGCAATTATCGTTGAAGTGTTGGTACTGTGATTCTGGGGATGGCATATGTACTGTGGGACATAAAGCAGACGAACAGTTACACTGCTGTTGCTGGGAAGTGAGACCCTTGGCGTGAGGGAGGGAGTTACAGATGTACAATTGATGTGGTCAAGTGCAAGCCCTACAGTATTCAACTTGTACTGGAAATAGTGTAAGAACTCAAGAGTTTGTAATAAACAGACTTTCTGGTCTTATCCATTGAAAAGGCCTAGGGGAAAATGATGACCTCCCTGTGGTGAGCACTCCCTGCACCCAGAACATGGTCTCTAAATACTATTTCCCACTAAAAGGAAGCAGAAAATTCCTCCTAAAAATGGCTGTTTCCATGACCTCAAAAAAAAAAATTAAAAAAAAAAAAAAAAGAAAATGGTAGAATGGTGGTTGCCAGGGACTGGGTTGTCAGGGAAAAGGAAAGATGTTGGTCAAAGAGTACAGACTTCCAGCTGTAAGATCAGCACACTCTGGGAATCTAATGTACAGCATGGTGACTGTAATTAGCAATAGTGTATCATAAGAGAGTGGATCTTAAAACTTTTCAACACACACACACACACAGGTAATTATGTGTGCGGATGAAAGAGTTAACTAACCTGACTGTGATAATCATGCCACAATATATACATGTATCGAATCACCATGCTATACACCTTTGACTCAAATCATCACGCTATACACCCTGGACTCACGTAGATTCTGTGCGATAAGATCTCAAAAAAGCTTTAAAAATAATGTGGCTGCTTCCAGGTTTGGAGCAGGAAACATACAGCGTGAGCCTGGAACATGTCATCATATAGAGAGAAAGAAAGTCATGAGGAAAACAACTGGGGAGTATATACGTCACTAAACCAATTTTTTTTTTTTTAAAGAAACTACTGGGGTCATAGTGAGATGGAAGAACTGGAACATAAAAAAATAATTAACTGTAAGGGTTGAAATGCATCACATATTTTAATATCGCTTCGTTTCCTATATAAATTATAGCTGAGATTACATAATTGATGAAGCACTTTGCTATAGAAATATTCCAGTTGGTAAATGGAAAAAGAGTGATCAAATGTCACCATTTTGCAACCCCTAGTGAAATAATGCATCTCGGCGATGACCCTCAGTGGCTGATACAGAGAAAGAGAGAGGAGCACATATCCAGGAGTGCTGGGCCTCCGGACGCAAGTGCACACGCCATCTATGAAGTGTCCTTGCCAAAAAGAACTGATTTTGGTCTGAGCAAGCTTCTAGATCAGCAGTTCTCAAAATACGGCCTACTGACACCCGGGAAACCCCTCACACCCTCTTAAGGAAACTGTGAGCTCAAACTGTTTTCACAGAGATATTATTTGCCTTTTCTACCGTGCTGACATTTATACTGATGGTACAAAAGGAATGGTGAGTGAAACTGCTAGTCCCTCTGGAGGAATCAAGTGGCACCAAATGGTACTAGCAGCTATTAAAGTCTTCACGACTACAGGCTCCAGTTAAAATAAACAAAACAAACAAACAAGCCGACAAACAAAACTAACAAGGGGCAGCTGGGTGACTCAGTCAGTTAAGCATCTGACTCTTGATCGGCTCAGGTCTTGATCTCAGGGTCATGAGCTCAAGCCCTGCCTTGGGCTCCAATGCTGGGTGTGAGGGCCCATTAAAAAAAAGAGAAAAGAAAAAAGAAGAAAAAAGAAAAAGAAAAAAAAAAAGAAACGAAACAAATAAAAGACAATTTCCTTAAGAACGTCCTTGATGGGGCATGGGGCACCTAGGTGGCTCAGTTGGTTAAGCATCCGAGTCTGGGTTTTGGCTCAGGTCATGATCTCAACAGTTTCTGAGTTTGAGCCCCGCATCTGGCTCCGTGCTGACAGTGCTTGAGATTCTCCGTCTCCCTCTCTCTCTTTCTCTCTCTCTCTCTCTCTCTCTCTCTCTGTCCCTCCCCCACTCGGGCTGTCTCGGTCTCTCTCAAAATAAATATATAAATAAAAATAAAAAATGTCCTTGATGAAGTAGTAAAAAGCAGTAATTTTATTTAAGTTCAATCTTTGAGTATGTCTTTTTAATATTATCTGCGATGAAATGGGAAGTTAGCATAAAGCATCATGCGCACTTGACTAGGACGGCTGTCTCGAAGCAGAGTGCTTGTGCAAATAAGCTGCCATGTAAACCAGCTGCTTTTCTCACGGAACACTGTTTCTACTTGAAAGAAGGACAAACTATGGTCATTCGGACTTGGAAACGTGGAGGCCGTTCTCTCACAAATGAACAAAGTAAAGCTTGTCACTTCTCGGGAAACCACGGAGGGTGTGTGTTGCCAAGGATAAAATTCAAACTTTCAGACATTAGGTTCTATCCTGCCAGGGGAGGCTGGGATAGTCAGGGATGTGCGCTCGTCTTTTAAAACTCATTTTGAAATAAAGGGGCAATAAGTTCAAAGACAAAATGTTTGGGGCGTGACTCTTCTGTTTCTATACAACGGCAGAAAAAGTTTCAAGCGGTAGATACCTGGGTTCCCAGAAAACATCGAGATGCATTAATTTAAACATGAGTCAATAAAGCACTGCTGCTACCACATTGATAATTTTAAATTACAAATAAAGTATTCATTCTCACCTCCCACCTAATGTCTAATTTCTGAAGTGAATAACTAAATGCAAAGAGCACAGCCTCTTAAACAAGGAGTAATTGATTTTGTCCTGACAGCAGCATAAAGCTTCTTTAAAACCCCACACAAATCTCTGCTTCACGGTCATTTCTGGAGCCCTATCTAGGAAAGGAGGGCTAAGACAAAGTTTGATGAAATCATAGGCTGTTGTCACCCTCCTGGGGAAACCTCGGGGCTAAAATTTATCTTTCCTTACCACAAAGAGCCATCTGAATGGCTTTAACTGTCTGGGGAAGCCAGACAATCAATCTTGTTCAGGTTCTGTTACTTTTATCAAATTAAGTTTGAATTAACAGTTCAACGGTTTTACATCTTGATGGGCCCATTATCACACAACTTCAGAGAGATATTAGCTTAGCTCTTGCAGCTGCATTAGGAGTCTCTTTTTAATACCTCTGATACACCCAGGGAAAATCTAAGACTACTAAATATTTCCCAAAAAAGAAGGGCACACCAGGCATTTACTTCATCGACCAGCTGGCCTTCAGTCCCCAACCTCTCTGCTCACACCCACACCCTCTGCGCTCCAAAAAAATGATCTCTCGGTGCTTCCCGGCATCCCGAATTCCTGAAGGCCTGCACGCACCCTTTCCCTTCTCTAGATCAAGAATTTCTATTCCTCTTTCAAAATACACTTCAAATGAGACTTCCTGATGCCTTCCCTGGGGTTCTTGCTGAGGTTCTTGCTCCCTCTTCTGGGCTCCTCCAGCAATTTTTATATGTACTTTATGAACAGAATTTACCACAATAGCTTAGAGAAGGTTTGGATGGGGTCTGGTGCCAAACTGCTTTGGTTCAAATCCCTGGTGTGTCGCTTACTGTCTGTACAACTTTAGTCCATTACTTACTCTCTTTCAGCCTCGGTTTGCTCACCTGTAAAATGGCAACAATATTACCTGCCTCCTGGGAAAGTTATAAGGACTGAGCTAATACATAGGAAGGACTTAGTCCAATGCCAGGCACATAGGAAGTTCTCAATAAATGTAAGCTATTATTAGCACAGTGTATTGAAGTTATTCGATTATCTGTCTTTTTTGCTACACTATCAACTCTCTCAGGATGGTGACTGTTATTTGTTTAATTAATTCAGAGAACGTGTCAGAGTGTAATAAAAAATAGTGTGCTAACCATGGGGTTCTCTGCTATCAGCATAGAGCCTGCTTCGGATCCTCTTTCTCCCTCTCTCTCTCTGCCTCCCCCACTCACGCTGTCTCTCTCTTTCAAAATAAATGAATATACTTAAAAAAAAAGAGCATGCTGACTTTAAGCCAGGCAATTGCTAGATGTTAGGAATACAAAGATGAGTTAAATCAATTCCTGGCTGTCAAGGATCTTGCAGTCTTGCCTATTCACACAACGTATACATAGAGAAGGCTTCAATGAATAGAGACTGAGTTAATGTGGGGGCCAGCTACTATCAATTCTGTTTACAGAATGAGTTGTAAAAAATCTGGAAACAACTTCACTTGAATAAATAAGAAACTTACCCCAAAAACTAACAGACCAAGAGCTAATAATCAATAATACTTAATAAAATTATCAAGACTGAAAAGTACAAGATCATTTATTGAGATCTGCAAAAGCTCTGGCTAACTCTGTTTAGACTAGAACCAGGGGTGGGGGTGCGCCGGGGTGGCTCAGTTGGTTAAGCATCCGGCTTCGGATCAGGTCATGATCTCATGTTTTGTGAGTTCAGGCCCTGCGTCAGGCTCTGTGCTGACAGCTTGGAGCCTGAAACCTGCTTTGGGTTCTGTGTCTCCCTCTCTCTCTGCCCCTCCCCTGGTCATGCTCTGGCTCTCTCTCTCTCTCTCAAAAATAAACATTAAAAAAAAAAAACAGAAAAATCTATGTAGAATATTTTAAAACATTCTATTTTTTCAAATTTAAGCAATAGTTTAATAGAGTAATAAATACATTCTTGCTGTAAAAACAGTTAAAACGGACGTTCTCAAGGTAATGACTCATCAGATGATTCCATATGCTGTGTTATCTCTGCAGTTGCCTGTGTACATATATACAGAAATACGTAGCAAGTTTTGTGGTTATTAAAAAAAAATCTACAGGAACGGTATCACACTGTTTGCATTACTTTGCCTTTTTCTGTTGTTACACAGACTCCTATAAATACACAGGTATGTTTCTCGACTCTATTCTCTACACTAATCTGTGTTCTAGTCTTGTGCCAGTTATTACAACGCTTTCATTGCTGTGGTTTTGTGCGTTTTGACGCCTGGTGGTATAGGTCCAACCTCACTGTCCTGGTTCAAAAATATGTCGATACTTTACATTTCTGTATGGGAAGTAACTATGGCCTACGTTTTAGACATCTATGTAGCTAGGTTTTCAAGTGTAGAGATATCACATCATCCACAGTAATATTCTCTTACCATTCTGACATCCCTCTATCCTTAGTTACACTCTCTTTCCCTTCTCTCCCACAGTTTCTTGGGACCTTCTTCCTTTCCTTTTCAACTTGATCAAATCTGTCATGTGTTGGTCCTTTCCAAGAACCAGCATTTAGTTTTATCAATCAACTTTGTTGTTTGTTTTCTAATTCACTGAATTCTGCTTTTACCTTTATCCAGTTTGTCTTATTTTCAGTCTTTCTTATATCCTACAGAGAAAATATACTTAAGGCTATACATCTTCCTCAGAGTACCATTTTGGCTGCATTCCATAGGTTAAATTTACAGATCTGAACTCTGCAGGGTACTCGTAATTCATTTCTAAATAGTTTACAAGATCTACTTTATCTTGAAAACAGTAAATATTTGGAGATATACTCTTACATTTCCAAATGGAACAAAGTGGTTTTAGATACTTTATTGTTAATTTCTAATTTTCTTGTATTGTAGTCCGTGAACGTGGTCTGTATGATTTCAGTATGGGATTTCTTTCTCAGCACTTTAAAACATAGTCAAATTGGGGTGCCTGGGTGGCTCAGTCGGTTAAGCGTCCGACTTCAGCTCAGGTCATGGTCTCATGGTTCGTGGGTTCGAGCCCCGCATCAGGCTTTGCACTGACAGGTGGCTCAGAGCCTGGAGCTGCTTCGGATTCTGTGTCTCCCTCTCTCTCTGCCCCTCCCCTGCTCACACTGTCTCTCTCTCTCTCTCTCTCTCTCTCTCTCAAAAATAAATAAGAACATTTAAAAATGAAAAAAATTTAAAATAAAATAGTCAAATTTTGTGACTATTCCATATATGTTTTAAAAGTGTCATGAAGATTAGAAAAGTGTTCCTATTTTCTGTTTTATCAGCCTTGTTAACTGTGGTACTCTGGTTTTTTGTCCGGTTTTGAGAGAACATTTACGCCTTCATCTATGACTGTCGTTTTCTCATCGCCAACTGTATTTCTAGCAATTTGGGAGAAGTATACATGCTTACACAAGTTCACGACTCAAGCACACCTCCTAACAATGTAAAACGTATCTTGTCCTCACGTACTATGTCTTGGATTCTATTTTATCTGATATTAATATTCTTTCACCTACTTCCTTTTAGCGAAGATTTTGCGGAGTGGGTCTTTTTCCATTCTGTTTTAAACTCTTCAGTGATATTTTATTTTAGTTATTATCTCTTATTAACAAGATTCAGCTGGATTTTGACTGTTATTTTGATCCCAAGGTGATTTTAAGGCGCTCATACGTCTGTAATTACTGAAGTGTTTTACATCTGGGCTGCTGTCCTCCAGGTCACTCTGCTCCCACCAAGGGCTGCATTCTGACATCACACCCGCCACATCTGGCTTCGGAGCCTTTGTCTGTGCTGCCCCTCTTCACTCAAGCACATTTCAAGCTTCATTCAAGCTTCATTTCAAGCATGAATGTCCTCTTGCTCTGCAAGACCTTCTCTCATGCTGTCTCTTTACTGTGGCTTTTTTTCCTTCAATGCCATTATTACCTGAACGGACAGGTTACCTGACCTAATAATGTCTATCTCCCTCACCAACGCAAGCTCAAGGGCAGTGCGGGCCTCATCTGTCTTTTCACCCCTCCTGGCATCCTAGCCACCTTAGACTAAAAGATCACAGTGTGTTTCTGGAAGATTCGTGAGCCAAACTGGATTTAAGCTTACAGCTGTTTGTGGTTTTACAAACGGCAACATGGGAGGGTCTGAATTCTCCTCGAAGCAACTTTCATTGCTTGCAATCTGTTTACAGACTCTGAAATGCCAATTTTAGAGAATATTACATTTTCAAGCATCTTTTATTTATACTTTAATCACAATATATATTAGACATTAAAAGAAACCTTTGTTGCTTTTCTAGCATGGCAAATAAGGCAATTCAATTTTAGAAATGCAAAAGTATTCAATTTCAGATGAAAATACGATGGTTTTTGTCAGTATCCAACACTACCACTTTTTTTTTTTTAATATTTTTTTTACATTTATTTTTTGAGAGATAGAGTGACACAGAGCATGAGCAGGGAGGGTCAGAGAGAGAAGGAGGCACAGAATCAGAAGCAGGCTCCAGGCTCTGAGCAAGTTGTCAGCACAGGGCCTGATGTGGGGCTTGAACCCACCAACTGTGAGATCATGACCTGAGCCGAAGTCGGACACTTAACCAACTGAGCCACTCAGGTGCCCCCCAACACTACCACTTCTGACAAAATTACTTCCTATTTGCCATTTTGGGCAAAAAGTTCATTTGAAACTAGCAATTGCCTTCACAGGAAGAAAGAGAAGATCTTTTTCATAATTAAAGCCTGTTAAATGTATTAAATTTCATAGCTAAGTACTGTTAAATGCCTGTTGGGAAATCAGTGCGTCTCTAAGAGATTGTTGAGGGAGACATGTTAGCTAGCCTGACACACAACCTTCTACAAACTCAGTGAAATTACTCAGAATACTTTCTTCACACAACACATTGGCTTATTCTTTGCCAAATGTCACTTACAAATGGGTATTTTCTTTCTTTTCTGTGCGTCTTTGGTAACTCCCAACAGGAGTACAGGAGACGCAGAAGGAGAGTAAAAAGGAAATTTTAAAAAATCATGCAAGGCTAATGAACTATGAATACATCCTTATTTCTGAATTTCTATAGTGCCAATAGGAAAGAAAAACGAAATTTATGTAAAGATATACTGCACTCTAAAAACCTTAGACCAGAATTTAGCAAGTTGGAATCAAGTGTAAGGTAGGTTAGAGCGGATGACTCCGTGCTGTCCCCGGAGATTCTGATTCATTAATTCTGGGGTGGGGCCTGAGAACCTGCATTTCCAACAAGTTTCCAGGCGATACCAACACTGCTGGTCCAGGGAAGACACTTTAAGAAACTGTTTGAGGCTGTTATTTCAAATGCTTGGTTTAGGGTTAAGGCAAGAGCTACCTAGCAAGAACATCCAGGCATTAAAAATCATTTTCATTTGATCTCTGGTGCTTTTTGAAATAGCAGCTCGTGTACACCCTGCCTAAACTTTCTTTCATTGTTTAGTTTGAGATTCTCTTAAAAGAGAAGTTAAAAATTAAGTCTGCTGAAATCTGGACAGTAAAAGCAGAATAAAATCTTATGTGGTTCAGGCACAACGTGGACATATGCTCATCCTAAGGATTTGCAGCCAGAAGCCCAGTGTCCAATGCCCCTAAATGCCAGACAGGTCAGTTAACACACACGAATGAAGGAGGCCAGGCATTGAGAACCGGACCTCATGAGGGCAGTTGCCGCATAGCTCCAGGCAGTTACGGCCAGGACTTCCACGTTTTCAAAATAAGCCAGCGATCTACCGTTTTCTCTAAAAGCTCTCAATTTTCAAACCTGGCCAACTACTTAGATTTGTAAACACAATACAGGGCACACAAAAGGGCCTGTGGGCTGGATGCTGCCAGTTTACAAGCTCCGTGTAGAGGAAGGGCTCAGGACCTCCTCCCGCCCGGCCAGGCACGATCCAGCTTGGGCAATGTGCTCACCTACTCGCGGCGCGCATGGCCACTCCCTCCAGCGGTCGCCTACTTCCAGAATGGGAAGCACGCTCTCTAAAGACCTACGAAAGAAACCCTCTCTGCACAAGCAGCTTGCCCACCGAAACAGGTCCTCTGCCAGTGATCCTAGTACGGGAAGACTAGGACAGAGAGAAGAGAATTCTTCAAACACTGGAACTACCAATCCAAAACTAATGATTAAGATGACTGGAATTTCAGGATCACTAACTTTTATCAAAGAAAAGGACACTATACCTAGGAATACAGGGGTGAGGATTCTGAAGTCATCTGTCATGATGATGGTATCTGGTATCCGGAAGTTACTTCATCTTTGCCTAGAGACTCACTCAACTGAGAAAATCAGTCCTTACAGATACGCTGAAGGCAACACAGAATCGCAAAAATAATTCAAATCTCACGAGTCTACGACTCAATGAGTGAACAGCTGATATTGACACATGATGCTGAAGAAGGAAATGAATGCACAGATGATAAGGCACATGAAGTGGGGCTCTAACGGGGCTTCAGTCACTCAACAGTAAAACAGCCCCAGGTGGGTTCTTCTGGTCCTCAAATGATCTCTGTCTCCATCAGCACAAGCTACGACATTCCTGCTACTGTACAAGGGTAGAAATTATGTATGGGAGACGGAGGTCATTACCTAGAGGCCAGTGAGGAGGAGGGTGGAAAGCCAGGACCAGAAAGGCCTCCCAGAATCCAATCACAACGCCCAATCTGAGTTCTTTTATAGGCAACATCAGAATCATGACAGAATTTAAGAGTGTAAAAGTTAAAAATCCCCAGGGAGAAAATTCTTTTCTAAAAATATTCAAAAAAGGAATGCAGACTCCTTAGCTTACTTTTCCCCCCAATTTTTTATTGCCTCTGCTCATTAAATCTCTGTGAACATTAACACGTGTCTGTGGTTGAGGGAGAATGTTCCACTGCAGAGAAAGGAAAAACACACCCAGTTTTTCATAAGAAACTTTGGAACAATTTAACATTCGTTCTCGGGCAACGTTCAGAATAATCCTCTGAGAGAGCCTAAAGTTAGGATAATGGTTAGCAAAACAGCAAAGATACTAACAACCAGCATGTACTGCCCTCCCGTGTAATTCTTTATAAAGTCACAATCCCAAATCAACTGGGAATGTGCGTCCTTACTCGGTGAGGATTTCTTTTACCATTAATAACTCCAAGCTCGACAAAAAGACAAATGGCAAAGTGAATAAAGGATTTTTAAAGCAAAGAAGATGCCACCAATCGGGAGCCCCAGACCTGCTCAAATGTCAGTCAGGATGTTGTCTCAAGCTCATGAGGCCCTCAGCGCAATGGCCAGAGGCCCACACTGCACAAGAAAATGCCTTTGCGCTTTCGGTGAAGTGACAGAATGGGATGTGCGATGTGGCAAGTAACTGCCCAGCAGACAGAACCATTTACCCCCAGCACTACTTACAAACTCATAGTCTCCATCCTGCGGCACTTTCCAACCTGAGGAGTTCCTCGGGGGGCCAGGTACACTTTTGCCGAAGCTGTTGGTCTGATTTTCCTTCTCTTTTTGTTCAAAGTATTCGAGAAACGATGGTTTTGCGGGCTGCATAGTCTCATCTCTTCCTGAAAGCCAAGAACAATAAAAGGAGAAAAATGGTACCTTCGACCTCGGATAAGTTTAATGGATACATCCATCTCCAGACGACCTTCATTCAGCCTGTGTGTCAGTGGCTTTTTTAGGGAAGGACCCTCTTGAGAATCTAGTGAAAACCACAGGGAAATGCACAAATGCCTCTCATGGAATTTCAGAGGATGTGGCCCCCCTCAAATACATGCAAATATTTCCCCAAGGCCCCTTTTTTCTGGATGGAGACCTGGGCAATGGAATGACTCTGAGTAAGACACCAAGTAGTATTTTGGGGTCTCCGATGGCAAAATGTTTGGCAAACAGAGAAGCAAGCAAAATATTTACTTATCATCTACATATACGACATTTCCTAGAGCCAATGGAGTAGAGAAGGGGGATAATACAGTAGGGTGACTCCCCTCTGATAAACTCATGATCCGACTGGACTAATAAGGAAAATATGCATGACAAAGCAAATAGAAGTATACCATAATCCATCCACTCCAGGAAATATTATGTAACTTTTAAAATCTTATTTTATAAATGGCTTACAATAAGGCCAAGAGTTAAAGACAGGATACAATATTATAGGTACAGTATGATCTCAACTCTGTAAAATCGTACATGCAGTAGAAAGAAAAAAAGACTGGAAGAAAATACACCAAAATGATAACAGGATTTGTCTCTCATATTAGACCTCAAGATCTCACAGAGGGATCTTACAAGCTGGCGTGGTCAGGGAAGACAGGTAGAGGGGGGGCCTCGGCCGGGCCCCAAACATCCCTAAGGAAAGAATCTGCACTTAGGTAGCAGGGCTGTTACACAGCAGAGCAGAGTCAGCAGGAATGAGCAGCAGTCGCCATAGAGGTAGAAACCAGCAGTCACTAGTTAGTAACAAGGGCAAAAAGAAAAACTGTACCTGGCATGACTTAACAATCTAGTTAGGTGAATGGACCTACTTCACACGTCAAAGTAATCTGTGCTTCTAATTAATATTCTAATACGGGGAGGTACAGAAGTTTTTCCCAGTGCTTTCCATGAACATGTTGGGTTTATATTTCCCTTTTCCCTGGTGACCAAGAAAAAAGACCAGAAGGTTCAAAGCTTTAAGAAGTGGGTGGGGAGGGGCATCTGGGTGGCTCAGTCAGTTAAGCATCTAACTCTTGATCCCGGCTCAGGTCATGATCTCTCGATTCATGAGTTTGAGCCCAATGTGGGGCTCTGTGCAGACGGCACAGACCCTGCTTGGAGTTCTCTCTCCCTCTCTCTCTCTCTGCCCCTATCCCACTTGTGTTCTCTCTCTATATAAATAAATAAGTAAACTTAAAAAATTAAAAAAAATTAAGAAGTGGATGGGGAGGGGCCTAGAAGAGAAACACCGGCAAGTGTTTGAACATTTGTCCCATGCAAGCTTACCTCCCGACGCCTGCCTGGTCCAGTGTCAAGCCGGCACCCTGACTGCCTCTCAGACGTTTGTCATCTCACTTTACCACTGCCAAGTTCAAGAGCAGACAATCCCAGATCTGCCCACTTCCAGATGCTGCCCAAAGCCTACTTCACTGATGCCTCCTCACTTATGAGGGATTACACACAGTATTTACTAAGATCGGTTAATGATTCTGCGGTGAGCGTGTGTGTGGTTTTGTTTGTTCTAGGTACCACATTAAGGGCTTTTCACACTTAATTTATTTAATTTTTGAGTTAAACTTAAGGTATTATTTCATAATCTACTTCTGAAGAGACTACAACAAAATTAAACTTGTACAAGTGGAAGTGTTTTGGATTTGCCGACAAGTACTTTTGATTAGTCCCCTTCTCTGGGACCAGAAACAGCCGGGCAGCAGCTTCCACACAGAGAAAGAGTATTTCGAGAGCCTCCTGGACCCGTGCCACCATGACAGTGCTAGTGACAATGGTCACATACAGCATACGGTGTCCCTTCATATACAATCTCCTGGCACATACAGCGTACGGTGTCCTTTCATACGGAATCTCCTGGCTAGACAGTCCAACCAGCTGACCAGGACAGGAAGTCCTGAAACAAAATAGAGAGCCCAAATGGCTTCCAAACAACTAGGTTAGTTATTTGGAAAAACACTGAGTTGGATCCACACTTCACATCTTAAACAGGAAAACGCCAAATGGGTAAAAGCTCCGATGGTAAGAATGAAAACCATAAGTACTGTAAGAAAACTTGTGTGAATGCATTTAAAACCTAGGTGTGGAAGGGGCGCCTGGGTGGCTCAGCCGGTTAGGTGTCTGACTTCGGCTCAGGGTCATGATCTCATGATTCGTGAGTTTGAGCCCCGTGTTGCTCTCTGTGCTGACAGCTCAGAGCCGGAGCCTTCTTCAGATTCTGTGTCTCCCTCCGTCTCTGCCCCTCCCCTGCTCCTGCATGTGTGCTCTCTCTCTGTCTCTGTCTCTCTGTCAAAAAAAAAAATATATAAATATATATATATATATATACACACATATAAGTATTTAAAAAAAAAAAACCTATCCTGATTCTATGTCTCCCTCTCTGTCTGCCCCTCCTCTGGTTGCTCTCTCGCTCTCAAAATAAGTAAGTAAACTTAAAAAAAAAAAAACAAAACCCTCCTTATCCTGGGGTTCAAAGATCCAGATTTTGGTCCAGCTATAAAATCCTGGGAAAACCATAGGTTCCAATCTACAAAAGAGGCCCCTGGACCATTATTTCCCACTCCCCGTTACAGCTCGGAAAATTTCCGAATTCTATGAGTTGGGAGTAACTTATGAAAACATATTTATGCTCAGTTACTGATAACCATTCAAAAGATGTTCTTTTCTCCAGAGGGATTATCACACTTGATAACCTCTAATCTAAAATATGCCACAAGTTAGATGTGTACGGGCATAAACCAAAGACCAGACCAAAGCAAAAAGTAGTTAGGACTCAGTAAATACTTGTGACAAGACTGTCTCTGACTCTTTGAGTTTTTTGTTGTTGTTACTAGGGTTTTTTTTGGAGGTGGGGGTGGGCAGCAGGTGTCTTTTTTAAAACAGACAGAAGAGGTGACCACATTTTCCTTGGCCCAAACTGTGTAAAATGTTGGTTATAAAAATGTTTTATATAAGTAAAGCTGAAGACATGAATGAATCAACGGGTAGGAGAAGCCAACTCTACTGGCAGGAAACAGCATACACTCAAAAAAGAAAAACAGTTAGGTGTATTGTGATTCCTGTATTTGGTGGTTCCAGAAATTAACCGCCTACATCACGGTATTCTTCCTCTATGTGTTACAGTGCTTCCTGTATTAAGTTAATACGAGGCAGTCAGCACTCCTGTTGTGACCAACATTTTCTTACTAACACTATAAATTATAGCACCTGTTCTCACTCTGATTTACTTGTTCTCACTCTGATTTTATAGACTGATAATTCTCAGTAAACAGATCTGTATTACTATAATAATTAGTATCTTGGATAAAATGTTTGCATAAATGGCCAAAAAATGGACTCCCAGGGTCCTCGCCCGTTGATAATGCCCTCCCACAATGACTCGGCTTGGCCATGGGACTCGCTTTGGTCCCTGAAACACAAGCAAAACCCTTACAAGCAGAGGTTCGAGAAGTGTTTGTGTGTCCTATCATGCAAATGACCCTGAGTGAGCCTGCTGGATGGCAAAATACCATGTGGCAAGGGACCCTAGTCAACAGACGGTCTTAGTTGGGGCCTTCGTAAGTCAGCCAGCCCCAACCACTATCACACCAGCTGACCGCTAAGTTTTGGGAGGCAGCTATACTCACCCCTGTACCACCAACACTTAAGTTTTGAAGTGGTTTGTTATGCAGTAAAAGCTAACTGGGATGGTGTCTGTCTGCCTCTTTCTCCCTCACACACACTACTCTAAATATACAAAAAAAAGTTCTATTCTTTGAGAACTCAGGTTCAAATTCAATTAAAATTTTTTAATGTTTATTTACTTTTGAGAGAGAAAGAGAGAAAGAGAGAGAGAGAGAGAGAGAGAGTAGGGGAGAGGCAGAGAGAGAGAGGGAGACACAGAATCTGAAGCAGGCTCCAGGCCCCGAGCTGTCAACACAGAGCCCGATGCGGGGCTCGACCTCACAAACTTCGAGATCGTGACCTGAGCTGAAGTCGGATGCTTAACTGACTGAGCTACCCAGGCACCTCTCAAATTCAACTAAGATTTACTGAATACCTTCCAAGTTTCAGGCATTTTACTAGGTACTTTTGCATGACGGTCCTATCCAAACTTCATAAACATCACGTAAATGAAGCAGGAGGGAGGAGGACCCGCATTTATTAGGCACCAAGTAGTAGACGATCTACCATTTCACTTAATCCTCAAATCTTCTGAGGTATGTATTATTATTTCCACCTTATGGGTGAGAAATCTGCTTAAGATTACATAGCTAGTTACCAACAAGGATGGGATCTGAACCCTGATCGTCAGTGTAAGTCTGATGAGCTGCGTCTCATACTGCAAATTCTCTAAAATCGAAATGAAAATTCTTGGCATGTCAGAACTGCCATTAAGGTGAGTGTAGAAAGACTGGGGGAATGGAATTTTCCCAGTAAGCTTATCTTCGAACTTCTCTTTTAGCACTCCTGAGCTGGATAATCAAGTGTGCTGGACAACAGCCTGCCAGTACTGAAAAGCCAAAGAGAATCAGTCCAAGCTGATTAAAGGCAATGCTGTCCCCAGGGCTTCGGCTGGCTGGTGGGCTTTTTGTTTCGGTGTGAGCTGGAGCATTTTTTCAGATGTATCCCAGGAAATAAAGACGTTCCGCTGAATGATAATTCCAGAAACCTGAAGCCGTAAGGAGAATAGACTGAGCAGAAAAGTCAAACTTTCTAAACGGCCATCACTTGCTCTGATTCTTTGATCTGACGCAGGAACTGCCCGAATTCCTGTACTATGACTGACCCATTTTTCTTTGTAAGCAGCAACTGGCAAGCTCAATGGACAATCTGTCTAAGCTCACAGACCAGGGGTGAATTTGTAAGCAACTGTATCCCGTATTTATTTTTCTTTGAGAAATGCTACATAAAAGCAGAAAGACCTAACAACCCAATGTCCATCAACTGAAGAATGGATACATCAAATACGGAATCGCTATACAATGGAATATTATTCAGCAATAAAAAGATATGAAATACTGACACATGATACGTGGATGAACCCTAAAAGCATTATGCTGCGTGAAAAGAGCCAGTCACGAAAGACTACATATTCTATGCTTCCTTATGAAATGTTCAGAATAGGCAAATCTACAGAGACAGAAAGTAGATGAGCTGCCCCGGCCGGTGGGGTGAGTGGGTGGATGGCAAATGACTGCTAATGGATATGGAGTTTCTTCTAGGGGTGATCAAAATTCTCTAAAGTAAGAGTGTCAACGAAATAGGGTATTATCCATACAATGGAACCATTCAGCAGTACTGATACATGCTCCACCATGGACGAAACTTGAAAACATTAAGAGGAAGAAGCCGGACACAAAGGCCACATTTTGTAGGATTCCATTTATATAAAATGTCCAGACTAGGCAAATCCATAGAGACAGAAAGCAGATGATGGTTGCCTGCGGATGGGGGCAGGGGGTAACACGAAGTGACTGCTAACAGGACTGTGGTTTTGGGGGCCATGAAGAAAATGTCTGGAATTCAACAGTGGCTATGGTTGCACAACCCTGTTAATATACTAAAAAGCCACAGAATTGTAACTTTCAAATGGTGAATTTTATGGTATGGGAATTATGTCTCAATTAAAAAGATACATCTTAAAAAATTAGATTTTGATGATGGCTGCAAAACTCTGTAAATACACTAAAACCCATTGAACTGTATACTTTAAATGAGTGAATTACATGGTATGTGAGGTATATATCAATAACTCAATTTTAGGGGTGCCTGGGTGGCTCAGCTGGTAAAGTGTCCAACTCCTGATTTAGGTTCAGGCCGTGATCTCTGCTCGGTCATGATCTCACAGTCATGAGATCAAGCCCTGCATCGGATTGGGCTCCACGGGGAGCATGGAGCTTGCTTAAGATTCTCTCTCTCCCTTGTCTTCTACCCCTCCCCCGCTCGCACACTTGCACGCACACCCTCTCTCAAAAAAAATAAAAAATAAAAAAACTAGAGATTAAAAAACATAATTGAAAAAAAGAAGGACCTCTTTCCTCTACAGTTTATTTTTATTTCTAGATTCCTTTGAGCTACGACACAATGCCAGGGGAGTCATAACTGGGAAATAGATTGACCAAAGACTGAAGCCCATCTTTTCCTATGGAATGGCCACCTACTAAACATTAAACTTTACGCCCTTTCATTTTTATGTTCATTTTTAAGACTGTCATTAAGTAAACCATAATGGTCACTACTCTGCCCTTAATTTCTACAATAACAACTCTTTTCTACTTTAACAGTAATATATTCTGTTTAAATTAGAAAAGTACCAGGGCCTGCACTTTCTTCTCTGTTTCATACGTGAATATTTGCAAGGAAAAAACTCAAGTAATCTCTCAAATGTTTTCTTCTGGCATGGAATAAAATGACTTATCAGAGGGTTGTTTGTTTTGGCTTTTAATCTAACCTTTATTAGATTTTGGGTTTTGTGTGGTTTTTGTTTTTGTTACTAGGCATCTAAGTATCTTCCACATAGTAACTCATTTCATTACACAAGTTATTATCCAAGTTTCTATGTCTGGCCATAAATATTCCTTTGCATGCTCTTTGAAACCACTGAGAATTGCTGGAGTCATAAATTAGAAGACTCCCTGGAGTCCAAATGGAATAACTCTTCCAGTTAACCGATGTTGCCAATTGCCTCTATGTAAATCGATGTGACTTCTGGGCAGTGATACTTAGGTCTTTAAGTCTGGTGAGCTGCCACATATCTATTCAAAGAAATCTAAATCCAAATTTTCAGAAAGTTACTAACTAGAGCAAAAGAGGTACACATCTACAAAGATATAGACAGTTAACAAGTGAGAAGATCCATACCTTGGTTATTGTAAAAATTTCCCTTTTCCAGTCTTTTCAAGCTCCAAATCATCCAACTGCCTCTTCTAATGAGCCACCTGTCCTATCACTTTTCTGATCAAAATGTCTTTATACTACGCTATTACCAACAGTAATTACCAAGTTCAAACTTCTCAGAGTGGCACTCAAGGTCCTCCAGCATCTGGGCAAAATCCACTCCAGCCAAATTGAATATTCAATGTATATGTTTACTTTCTGACTTTGCACCTGCCTAAAATAGCTTCCCTCAGCCTTTCTGCGCACCTAAGTTCTTGCTTTCCTTCTCACAAAACCTTTAATACTTGTCTGTACCACTTACCCAGCATTTTGCCTCATTATGTAACCTGCATATGTAAGTTATGGCCACGTCGAATACCACTATCCAAAACATCTAGGCTGATGCCCAGGCATATAGGGCACTACAAGGAATAGTTATAGTACAGCAGGGACTCCATAAGTATTAGACAATGATAATGACAAATGTCATCTTTCCCTTATAACCTATAAATTCCTTGTCAGCAGCAAATGACTCATTTGGTTTTTGTACACGACACAGTCATGACACATTGTGACTACCTAATAAGTACTTCTTGGTTGGCATTAAATATTTATTGTTAACAAATACGGATTCCAAATTGATATTTTTTAGAGCATAAACAGTTATGAAAATCATCTACTTTTTCTATATAGATCCACTGAAATTGATTAAAATGCATCTCCATTTCTTTGCTGAATAAGAGTAAGCAAGTCAGAACAGCTTAGAGCACAAGAGAAATACATTCTCCCAACCAGTCAAAACTGATTTATCTGCCTCTTAAGCATAAAAGCCAAAGTATATCTTTTAGGATTCATTTTGCCTTGTTCTTCATTATTACTCTCATGCTACTGCTCTGTCTTGGAAAATACATTTCCCCCATGGCTATTCCTGGCTCTTTCTCCTTTTACCAATTTAACTATAATGGAGCACCTTATCTTCCCAAAAATATAGGCCTTGAGTCGTTCACCCAAGCTACATTGAGATCTGGTACTTTCATATCCTAATATGTGGTCTGGCAGGGTGTTTCGAATGAATTTTCAGGCATCATGTGTCTGTTTTTGGCTCATTCCAAAAGAATCAAGAACGTTAATGCTTTCCAAAGATAAAACTGAGCCCAACATCTGGATAGAATTAGAAAAACTGCACAAACAATTAGGATTTAGTCTCCAGTGTAGCAGGATGACCTTGAAGTATTTTTTAAGATAATTTTTAAAGTTTATTTATTTTGAAATAAATAAATAAGTTTGTTTATTTTGAGAGAGAAAGCACAAGTCAGGGAGGGGCAGAGAGAGGGAGAGAATCCCAAGCAGGCTCCATGCTGTCCCCACAGAGCCCAACGTAGGGCTTGAGCCCACAAACTGAGATCGTGACTAGAGTTGAAGTCAGAGGCTTAACCGACTGAGCCACCCGGGTGCCCCTGACCTTGGAATATTGGTGCAACTGTGAGAAAAGTTTAAGGACCAAGATGTCTGCTCTTCTACCTTAAATCCCACCCAGGAGAAAGATTCTGATAAATGCACAGTGAACCACAGCAATTATCTTTCAGGGATAGAAAAAAAATCCAGTCAGTAAAAATTCCACAGGATTAAGATAACAGTTTGAAACTTAACAAAGGAAGGTTCAGGTGGATCCAAAGTCTCGACTTCTTTAAAATCTGCCATCTTGTATTTTGAGCTATTTAACAGATTCTCAAAATACCTCTATCTTATTGCCAAGGAATGTGAAACACGCACGCTCACTCACTCTCTCTCTCTTCCCCCTCAGCACATTTTTAAAACATTACTGAAACTGACAGGTAACCTTCCTTTAGTTCAACCATTTTCATACCAGGGCTCAGAGAGGTGGCACTTACAAACCACCACTGATACCAAGAATGAAAACATAAATACATAAAGAAACACAACTAGCAAGAGGAAAGGAATTAGGATGCAGAAAAGTAGTCCTGGTTGAAGGAACTTTTAGGTCCAATTAAAAAGCCACTGTCATTCATTCACTAAAAGACTCAAAAACTTACACAACTCACCATTTTGAAGCATTTACATTCTAAGTATTTTCCATACGTTATTCCATATCATCTTACCAGCTCTACAAAGTAGGAACTTTTATGTCCCATTTTTTCAGAGTAGGAAACTGAGGCTCAAAAAAGGAAATGACTTGCCAAAGTTGAATGAGGCTTCTAAGATTCTGAGTGAGTTTCAAAGCAAAGACTCATTCCAAAAATTTATGTTCTTTCCATGATCCCTTTTTCTTTCTCTTACCCTGAGAGATACATTTCTAACAAAGGGTTTTAAGTTTTAGCTTTGGTACATATAACTCTACCAATGCATGTGTAGAACTCTCAGACAATGCTGTGAGTGGCAAAGATACATGAACACTTAACATTCTCTGACAATAGTTTTATTTATTTATTTAATGTTTTATTTATTTTTGAGAGAGAGAGAGAGAGAGAGACAGCGTGAGCAGGGGAGGGTCAGAGAGAGAGGGAGGCACAGAATCTGAAGACAGGCTCCAGGCTCTTAGCTAGCTGTCAGCACAGAACTGTGAGATCATGACCTGAGCCGAAGCCGGACGCTCAACCGACTGAGCCACCCAGGCGCCCCTCTCTGACAATAGTTTTAAAGAAATTGCACAGTAAGGCTATTCTGCTAAAAGAAGTGTTAAAACACACGCAGTACAACATGTCCTATTTACTACCCTTGCACATGTGATCATCAGAGTCAGGGAGAATGAGATGGAGAACACACAAGGGAGGCAACGTTAAAACAATCCCCTCCCAACCACTGCAGGTGTAGAGAAACTAGGCTTTGAGTCAAGAATTTCCAACTCATGCAGCTCCGAAATTGTATCTGATGGTGTTGAAATAAAATCATTTCAACAAGAGCCTGGACTTTGGTTTTAACATGAGGAAACTTAGGGCAACAATAGGGGCCTTCAGGAGACTTGGGAATTTCTGGGGAACTACAAACACACAGTGTTTGCCCCACATAATACTATCACAGTAATTTGCCCACAACATGCTTCTGAGTTGTCCTAACTAATTTATGCCACTCACTTTAAAATTCTATTTCCAAGAAATTAATGTGGCCGTTGCTCTAGAATAAGAATTAGAAATTTATGAATGATGTTCAAGTTTTAAATAGAAATCACCCACTTACTCCCTTTCAGAGTCTCATTTGAAAGGCTGGAATCTGGACTTGGACCACTGAAGGATTAAAAAGATTGAATCCACTGACTCAAGCCTTTCAAACAAGAATGCTCACTACCACCTCTACTATTCTACACTCTACTGAAGATCTTGGAAAGAAAGAAAAATACATAAGGATCAGTGGCGACTAGATGGCTCAGTTGGTTAAGCGTCTGACTCTTGATTTCAGCTCCAGTCATGATCTCACAGTTCGTGAGTTTGAGCCCCATCTCAGGCTCTGCACTAATAGCGCAGGGCCTGCCTGGGATTCTCTCTCTGTCCCTCCTCTGTTCATGCTCTCTCTCTCTAATAAACTTAAAAAAAAATATATATATACGTATATATGTATATATATACATATACATATGTGTGTGTACATATATATATATGGATCAAAAGGAAGAACTAAGATTGACTTTTGTGTTGTCAACGTGGAAACAGATTAGATGAAAACTAAAGAGAGAGGCAACAAAAGCTATAAACTGCCATTATTAATATTTACTTTGATTCACATATAACTCTCTCCAAGTCAGTTTGCACAAGAATTTTAAGTTTTGTTTTAAAAATTTATTTAATTACTTGGTTAGGGCCATTTTAGCTGATGATAGCTGCAAAATTACATCGTACAAATTTTGTACAAAATTTCTGCATCATACCATGCGGCAGAAAGAAACCATGAGTTCTCGTGAAGGTCTACTGAGAAATTTGGAAAGAGAGAGGAAAAGTTTAAACTATTTTGAGACATTTTGGCAGCTTTTACTCTTACTTGAACTTTGCCAAGTATGAGGTGTCCAATTTCCTACCTAAATAAAATAAAGACACTGTCCTAGTGTTGCTGCGCTTACTTGAAATAGATTTTAAAATAAATAAACAACAGTCTTGATCGAGAATAAAGCCTACCATAGAAAGGGGATTTGATGGGAATGCCATTCTAACTCATACTCTGTTACAGAGCTCCCTCTGCTGGCCCCGAGAAAGCACAACAATCCTGACACTGACCTAGAACCTCTCCTGTCACTTCAGATCTGGGGGGCGCGGGAGTGGGGGGAACAAACAAAGTTCTTCCAAAGCCCTTATCAAAAACACAAAACAAAACAAAAACAAAAAACCCACACTTATGTAGACCATAAAAGAAACCTTCTAAAATCCCCAAACGGACATTTTATCTAGACACAGCTTTCAAAGAAGTGCAAGCCTCCGTGGTTCTTACAGATGCCCCTGAGGTCTAAGGTAACCCGGTGTCCCCTCCCTCTGATCCCCTCCCTCCAGCTGCAACCAAATTCCTCACTGTAGACTGAGACATCCACAGCCAGAACACACTCCCTCAGATGGAGACACCACCAAGCCTATCATCCGAGGCCGGCCCCCTTTGAGAACCATCCGCCCTTCACTTCTGGAACTCTGCGGAAACATGTAGAGTAGCTAGTTATTCAAACAACCAGCAAGGAGAGGTATATTACTGCAGGCTGAGGCTTACCAACATATGATCTGTAACGTGAGCCTTGGTCCTGTCCCTCAACAACTTAATAAAAAAGGCTCTGCGGAGGAGGAATATAATATAATAAGCTTTGAAATCAAACATATCTGGCGTCAAGCCTTGGCACTTCTATTACTCACGATGTAATCACGAGCAAGTTACTTAATCTCTTTGCAATTCCGTTTCTGCTGCGATAAAATGGGGGGTGGCCGTATTTACCACACAGCAAGGGAGCAATGATTAGCATGTCAAATGTTTACAAAGGATTAGGCTCAATGTCTGATACATAAAGTGCCTAATCATTAATGATTATTAACAGGTATAATGTCTATCCTCCTGAGTAGAATAAAGAAATAACTTATATAATAAATAATCGGTCCTAAAAAAAAAAAAGATTATCTTCTGGAATCTCCTCAGAAGCCAGCACTAGTCTTAATCATGAATTTTGATGAGTCTCATATTAGGTCTAATGCCCATTAATGTAAGGGAATGCTTCCAAAACAAATTGAAGTTCAGGAGAGTGAAAGGAACACAGACTCTGGACTTCAGATTACCAGCTCTAGCACTTACTAGCCACGTGGCCAGGAGCAAGTGGCCAGGAGCAAGTAACCTCTCCCGAGTTGTCCCTGGTAGAGAAAGTATAGACATATCATCACTATAAGCAGGTCAAAGATGACTGAATGAACGGAAGCACTAGAGGGCCCCCCTCCTGCTCTATACACAAAAATTCAAGACTTAACAAAACAAAAACACTGTAGTGCTCAAAACTAAAACAGGAAGCTCTGCAGATGCCAAAAGCAACAGAGGAACCCACGGCACTGAGGTGAGCGGCCCACAGCACGGAGGTGAGCGAACCCACGGCACTGAGGTGAGCGGCCCACAGCACGGAGGTGAGCGGCTCACTGCGAAAACCATACCAGAGGGACTAGTCTTTAGGGTCTGATGCGGGTACAGGAACCGAGATAAAGACAGGAGCCAAGTCAACATCTATAAGAAGGAAGCTAGAACTCCATTCCCTGCACAAAGATAGAAGCTAGGACAAACTCTACCCACAAGCTCAAGGACATGGCTTAGGAATGTAATAAGGGGTGGAAAGAGTTTGCTTCTAGAAATGTAATTCCCTTGGCTGTACCACAAGCACACTGCCGAAATGATTAATAATCTAAAGACTACACTGGAATGAAATACCCCTTAGGGACCCACAAGGATACCTATGCAACCCCAGGAACATAGGAGACCTCCAAAGAATATACTTCCCACTGAAGATAAGCTCACAAACAAAAATTACAAAATATAAAAAGAAATCTAACAACATAAGAGACAGCAGACACATAAACAGCAGAGATTAGACCCAAGGGGGCACCTGGGTGGCTCTCAGTTGGTTAAGCATCTGACTCTTGATTTTGACTCAGGTCATGATCCCACGTTTCTTGAGTTTGAGCCCCACATCGGGCTCTGCTCTGACAGTGCAAAGCCTGCCTGGGATTCTCTAGCTCCCTCTCTCTCAGCCACTCCCCCCACTCTGTCTCTCTCTCTCTCTCTCTGTCTCTCTCTCTCTCTCTCTCTCTCTCTCTCACACACACACACTCTCTCTCTCTCTCTCTGTCAAAATAAATAAATCAACTTAAAAAAAAAAGAGGGGCACCTGGGTGGCTCAGTCAGTTAAGCGTCCTACTTCAGCTCAGGTCATGATCTCACAGTTCCTGGTTAGAGCCCTGCGTTCAGCTCTGTGCTGACAGCTCAGAGCCTGGAGCCTGCTTCGGATTCTGTGTCTCCCTCTCTCTCTGCCCCTCCTCTGTCTGCATGCACATGTGCGTGCTTTCTCTCTCTCTCAAAAATAAACATTAAAAAAAAAAAAGAAAGAAAGAAAGACACAAGGAGCTCAAGATAATAGACTGATCTAAAAAATACCTTAAAATAAAGACATTTATAATATTCAAACGGATAAAGGAATAACATTTGTTAAGACAAGACTAGATATCACAAAAGAAGAAAAACCAGATTTTAAAATAACTAAAACTTCTAGGAGGCAAAAAACAGTAGTAATGGAAATAAACTCAATGTCTGGGTCAAACAGTTGATTAGATATGGCTAAAAAAAAAGAATGATAGACGATAAATTTAGAGAAAACACCCAGGAAATAGCACAGAGATTTCAACATGGGAAATAAAAAGGAGAAATGATTATAAAGGGTAGAAACCAAGGGTACTGACGGCTGCTATTACCCTGGTGCGACGTAAAGTGATACAACATTTGGGAGGACAGTATGCCAGCGTCACAATATGACAGAAACACACGAAACTCCTCAAATACTTCTGAAAACCTCTCCTAGGAGACACTAAAACGGAGGCACATTTATATGTAAGATGTTCCCTGCAGAGTTATTTATAATAGCGAAAAATCAGGAACAACCAAAATGTCTAGCAACAGGTAAATGATTAAAATACACTGTTCAGTGGAATAAATATAATAAAGGGCTAGGCAGCAACATGGAATATGTGTACACTTACTAAGTGGAAAAAAAAAATCAGAAAACAGAGTATCTAAGGCAGATTAGGGACACCTGGGTGGCTCAGTCAGTTGAGCGTCCAACTCTTGCTTTCAGCTCAAGTCATGCTCTCACAGTTCTGGGGTTCTGGAGTTCGAGACCCAAGTAGGGCTCAGTGCTGACAACACAAAGCCTGCTCAGGATTCTCTCTCTCCCTCTCTCTGTCCCTCCCCTGCTCGCACACACTGCTCTCACACTCTCCCTCTCTCTTTCTCAAAATAAATAACCATAAAAAAAAAAAAAAGAATAGCGGGGCGCCTGGGTGGCTTAGTCGGTTAAGCAGCCGACCTCAGCTCAGGTCATGATCTTGCGGTTCACAGGTTCGAGCCCCTGCATCAGGCTCTGTGCTGACAGTTCAGAGCCTGGAGCCTGCTTCCGATTCTGTGTCTCCCTCTCTCTCTGCCCTTCCCCCACTCGCACTCTCTCTCAAAAAAAAAAAATAAACGTAGGAAAAAAAAAGAATATCTAGGCAAATTATTACTATATAGGAACCATGCTGGCACACAGTTGAAAACAGGTATTCTTTAGCGGAGTGAAAGGGTGAACTACTTTCTTTTTTACAGTGCATTAAGGGGCTCCTGGGTGGCTTAGCTGGTTAGGCGACTGACTCCTGGTTTTGGCTCAGGTCACGATTTCACAGTTCTTGGGATCAAGCCCCACGTCAGGCTCTGTGCTGACAGTGTGGCGTCTGATTGGGAATCTCTCTCTCCCACTCTCTCTGCCCCCTCCCCTGCTCGTGCACACTCTCGCTCTCTCAAAATAAGTCCACATTTTAAAAAACCTGCGTTAATATTGCCATAATAGTGTTGGTATAATAGTTTTTAATATGGTAACTGAGAATAGAAGCAAATGAAATATCTAACTTTGCTAAGGAATAAACTTTTTTAAAAAATCTGCAAAATAGTCAATTGTCAAAAAGCATATCAAAAATTCAGAAAAGTTTCTGACCTAGATATCCTACATAAACTGTGTGCAAGTCTTCTAATTTTCTTGTTACAGTTTCATTATAATAAGAAACCAAAATTAGATTCTATGAAACTAATGGAAACCACTATGGGGATATGCCATTTTTTTGTTAGGTTTCTCGAGGGTAACAATTATAATTTTAATTTTCAAGGATTAAACTTTTCACAGAAGTTCAAAGAAGGCAGTAGGTGAAAGGCTATTTGTGAAAACCGATATTAACTTCTAGAAACTTCAGTTCTATGGGAGTCCTGAGTTACAAAAGTTTTATAAACACATGGACTATTTGAGCTGTAAGAGACAAGGAAACGGGTAAGTTTATCACTCTTGAATTTCACCCATTGAGGCAAAGAGGCCCGTACGAGGAAAGTGACTTCTCCAGAACAGCACAGACAAGCTTCTGAACCAAGCTTGGTCAGATAGGCTCCTTTAAATGTTTAAAACGAATTCTGAAGAAATGGTATGATGTCTGAGATCTGCTTTAAATTAACTCAGCTCATCCTGAGGGGCTGAAATATGATGCGCAGGGAGTCCATCGTTTCTGAAACTGTGCTGACAAGTCCACGGGGTCATGATAGTATTCTGTGCGATTCTGTTATGTTTTAATTTCCCATAAAGAAAAGCTTAAGCAACTCCTAAAAAAACAAGTGGTAAAGATCTCAAAGTAAGTGGCAAATCTGTCATACTTGTGGCCCCAAAACCGAAGTACAAGACCTGGAGTAGATGACTGGTGATCGGAGTTTATTGGATGCCACTCGGCTACGACTGCTGAGGTTTTTAGACAGTTTTTCATCGTGACTCTAATAAAAGGTGCATGTTTCTCATTAGACACACTGAACTATCCAAGCTCAGAAACTGAACAAACAACCCACTGAATTAATTAGCACTTAAAATACATTTGGAAAATTACATTTGGAACAAAATTAATTCTTTAAATAAAAAAGGGGCAGATTTTCCATAACTTGTGCGTGCACAACACATGTTGATGGGCTAGCCAAGTTATACTGCCCAGTGATTAGAATCATCTGTATAATTAAAGCCCTTAAAACAAGTGGAAGACAAAGCACTCAGAATCCGTGGAAAGAACTAGAGGTCAGCAGCTACAAAACAAACCTTCCTAACAAATCACACTGGCTACTTAAACATTTAGAAAGAAAAACTAAATTTAGTACATAACATTCATGTGATAATTTATGTAACACCAAACACGTATCTAGGATATGTATCTAGGATACTTCCATATGGAGTTTAAGGAATGAAACATACCTCAGAACGCTAAATGAAATCAGAATTTAAAGGGACTAGCGGGGTGACAATGTTTGTATAGACTCTTGTAAATATCCACTTTTAAGGCCATAGAAATAAGAAGAGGAAAAAGAGGATTCTCAAGACAATCCAGACACAAACCCGAATCTACCAGGCACACTATCCCATCAGTATTTCTGGTGGGATTTCTTTTATGATAACTTTGGAAAATAATTTGGAAAATAAATAAAATTTAAAACACATATAATCCTATTACCAATAATAACCGCTTTTAATATCTGATTTATTTACCTCCAACCTTTTGTTTATTCAGTCTTTTTTCTATATACACAGTAATGTATGTTATCTTTTTACTTTTGTAAAACTGGAGTTGTGCTATAATTTTGCTTCTTTTCTTTTTTTAAAAATTTTTTAAAGTTTATTTATTTATTTTGAGAGGGAAAGAGAGAGAGCCAGGGAGGGGCAGAGAGAGAGGGGGAGAGAGAGAGAATCCCAAACAGGCTCCACGCTGTCAGTGCAGAGCCCAACGCAGGGCTCGAGCTCATTAAACCGTGAGATCATGACCTCAGCTGAAATCAAGAGTCAGTGGCTTAAGTGACTGAGCCACCCAGGCGCCCCTCCCTCTCTTTCCACTTAACCACGTATCATAAGTATTTCCCTAACTCACTATGTATTCCTCAAAAATAGGATTTTTAATGTTTCTGTATGGTATAGTATTGCCTCTTACAGATGTATCGTAATTTATTTGACCAATAAACTGCTACTAAACATTGAACCCAGATTTTTTTGTTTTTACAATTGTAAGTAACATGTTTGGAAAAATTCTTGCATATAATTTGTCTGCATCTTCAATTATTTTCTTGGACCTGATTCCTAGAAGCGGAATGTGCTGAGTCAAAGGGCTGAACTTTTTAAACCCTTGATGCATATTACACCAATGTACACATCCATCAACAGTATTACTACATTTCACCACCTGTATACTTCTGACCAGAATCCAAACACAGATAAGTCTCGGCCCCAAAACAGAAAAAAAGAAAACCTTTCCCTTCGTAAACCAAGGGCTGATTATAAATACACAGACCTGAAATGTGGAAAGCAGAGAGGGCTGCCTGGGACCCACAGCCCCAGAGCTGCTCGCTCCAGTCCCGATAAACCAGCCACAGCTCCCCTACACTGACCTACCCCTCTCTCGCCTCTGGGCCTCTGTACGCTGCTCCCTCTGCTGGCACACCTCCACCCACCCTCGTCACTGCCACCCTTCCTGTCATTTCCTGCAGGAATTCTTCAGTAATCCTCAGCCCAGATTACATACCCGTCCACTCTGCTTTGACAAGCCCCCAGGTTACCTCAATTTTAGAACTTATTTCATACACTGACTTGTAATTAATGGTTCATCCCCCACACTACACCATGAGTTCCTTTGGGGCAAGGACTGTTTCTTCATTCCCTGATGTGTCCTCAGCACGTAGCATAGGACCTAGGATACAGCACAGAAGAAAAATTCACTGAATGAATTAATCATGAAGCAGAGAGTCTAGAGCAGGAGTTAGAGAACTTTTGCTGTCTGTCAAGAACCAGAGAGCAAACATTTCAGGCTTTGTGGGCCATACGGTCTCTGTCACAACTGCTCACTCTGCATCTATAGTGTAAAGCAGTCACAGACAATATGTAAATGAATGGACGTGGCCATGTTCCAATAAAACTTTACTGCCAAAACCTGGTGGTGGGCCAGATTTGACCTGTGAACCATAGTTTGTCGCTCCCCGGTTTAAAGGAAGGAACTTTAAACTTTAAAAAGGGAAGGAGGAACTTCAAACTTTAAACTTTAAAAGATTATAAAGCCTTAATGGCTTTAAACCTATGCAAAGTTCACAGGGTGCCTGACCGGCTCAGTCAGTGGAGCGTGCAACTCTTGATCTCAGGGTCATGAGTTCGAGACCCGCACGGGATGTAGAGATTGTTTAAAAATAAAATCTTCAGGGGGCGCCTGGGTGGCTCAGTTGGATAAGTATCCAACTTCAGCTCAGGTCACGATCTCGCAGTTTATGAGCTTGAGCCCCACGTCGGGCTCTGTGCTGATAGCCTCCTTCAGATTCTGTCTCCCTCTCTCTCTGCCCCTCCCCAGCTGGCGCTCTGTCTCTCTCTCTCTCTCAAAAATAAATAAACATTAAAAAAAATTTTTTTTAATAAATAAACAAAATCTTTAGGGCCACCTAGGTGGCTCAGTCGGTTGGGCATCCGACTTCGGCTCAGGTCCACGATCTCACAGTTTGTGGATTTGAGCCCCGCGTCGGGCTCTGTGCTGACAGCTCTGTGCTGACAGAGACTCCATCTCTCCCTGTCCCTCCCCTGCTTGTGCTCTCTCTCTCTCTCAAAAATAAATAAATGTATTTAAAATAAATAAATAAAATCTTTTTTAAAAATAAATTAATCAGAAAACAATGCAAAGTGCAGGCTAAAATGTGCATACAGAATTCAATTTTTACTGTTTGTACTCGCAAACTGCTTTCCTCTGTGAGCTGCTCTGTAATGCACAGAGTAAGGGAAGGGAAACAAGTGAGGAGCAGGGAGGAGGACAGCACTCTGAGATGGGAGTCGAGCACGGGTGTAGGGTCTCGGTCACAGGCAAAAAAAGGATGAGCAGGATAAGAAGCAAAGCAGAGGTAGGTGTCAACTAGAAGGGATTTGATAGGACTTTCACAGTTGTACGGTCATCCTGACTGACTGAGTACTGACTGAGTATCGGTAAACCTGGGTTAAATGCACAGAAAACAGAAAATACACCAAATATATGTAAGTAGCTCAGAATCTCATTACGCTTTGATTATGCATCAAAACAATCTGTGTATGTGCCTCCACGGATCAAGGAAAAGAAGAAAACAACAACATTCGATGAGAAAATGGCCATTCAGTTTGGAAAGAAAGTTCCTCCTCGTGGCTGACGTTTTCTTGCCTCTGACACCACAGGCCAGCTGTCCCCACCTTCCCCTGCTCCCACCCCTGCACCACCAGAAAGTGACTCGAGCCTGAGCCCCTGTGGACGAGGAGAGCCTATTTTCTCCGGAATGTGTATGCCATGTCCAAGAAGGGAGTATGTTTAACCAGAGCCTTACTTTTCATGGTCCCTTCCTCTTCCTCATCCTCTGCATTGATCACCATGGTACCCAGCTGTGACGGCAACGTGTCCCCATGCTCGATCATAGTGCTGGCTCCGTCGGTCACTGTGCTGGCCACCCGGACAGTGCCCATCTCATCACCTGCTGCTCGAACCATCGTGCCAGAGTCCATCTCATCCTCTTCCTGCAGGAGGACAAAACCTCAAATCAGGCGAACTGGATCAAAAGACTTTGAGTCTTTGGCATTACCATTACTCATCTCGACACAAGCATTTCTGGATCTGATGCTGACTGGGGTTCTAGACCCACACCTTGTAGAACTGCGAGCACTCTTACTTAACCAAAGAGGATCAGAGAGCCACGCGAGACGGCATATTGAGCCAGGAGGACCTTCATGGGGCGCCTGGGGGGCTCAGTCAGTTGAGCGTCCAACTTTGGCTCGGGTCATGACCTCACAGTTTGTGAGTTCAAGCCCCACCTTGAGCTCTGTGCTGACCGCTCAGAGCCTGGAGCCTGCTTTGGATTCTGTGTCTCCCTCTCTCTCTGCCCCTCTCCCGCTCACACTCTGTCTCTCTTTCTCTCTCTCAAAAATAAACAAACATTAAAAAAAAATTTTTTTTAAAAGGAGGATCCTCTTCCCTCACCCCTTACTCTCTCATTCTTAAGCGTTTTACAACGTAAACCTAAGGAGCTGAGGTGCACACCCTTGGAATCTCAGGCTTGTGAGGGAGTCTCTGAGTGTCCACTCTGCATATTTAGTACAGATCCCTGATTCTCCAAAAGGGCATGGAAGTCCAAGTCTCCGACCTGAGCGTTCTCTGTCCCGAATAAAGAGTCAAATTCAGTAAATGCTGTGGGGGGCAAAAGAGTAAAATTTGGAAGTGTCTTAGGAAGCACTGTGAGAAGAACAAGCACAGACGGAGCCAGCCGTCAGTGGTGTCCAGGACAGGGCACGACCAGCCAAGCGGCGTCTCCAGCTCCAGGCTGATCTGGGATCTCCTAGCCGTCCCACCAGACCCAGCAATCATGAAATGACACGCATGAACACCTGCGGCCCAGGCAATGCCTGCCACTCACTGAATTGTCCTCGTCGTCCTGGTCCACCTCCCGCTGCTGGGCTTCCTGGCGTTTCAGCTTCACATCCATGGCCTCGTTAATTAAGTCCCGCAGTATCGACACTCCTTTGGCACTCTTGACAAACGGGTGCTTAAAACACAAAGGGAGACAGTTTACATGGCACCAGTGCCCAAGCAGCGCCTGGCACACCGGAGGCACTTGATCACATTTGCTGAATCGATGAATCTAATCCTTCCCTTTATGCTCTGGATAACAGCCGTGAAATCACACTCACTTTACAACTCTGACCAGAGAAACGTTCAGGCTTTGCTGGTCTTTTTCAGCCTGGCTGCAGAGTCTCCTCCATCTCTCTCTGCCAAACCTAGAACTACTCAGCAGGGTGGTACCGCCCCCTAGAGGAAGTTTTATAAACGTGTTGGGAGCTCGTTGTCCGTGTTCGGAGAACACCAAGGGCACAGGAGAGGAAGCAGGGACACCAGCAGTCCTTCAAAGCGTGGGACAGTCCTGCACAGCAACAAATTGTGGCACATTCTGTACATCTTTCAAATGTCTTAGTAGACACTTTAGTAAATAATACTAAAAAAGGTTTTTCAAGAGATAAGCACAAAAGCCCAGCAATTTAGGAGATGATTTTGGAGGGGGCTCAAATGTCATAAAGACATTGTTTAAATATCGCTGGATAATTTACTCATCCTGCTTATTCCTTCTATACAATGCACTATGTAGCATTTCCAACCACATATTTAGGTAAAACGGGATTTTAGGGCCAAAGTGTGGTTAGCAGAAACACCAAAATGGGTCACAAATATGGAACAGATGTAGGCCCAAATATCAATCAGCACAGACACTTGAAACACAGGGATGAGGAATTTCATTTACACAAGCTGCTTAAATTTTTTAGTATTAATACTACCTTCTTTGTTATTTGTGTTTAGAGCAGAGTAAGAAATGAGGCTGTGAAAGATACATGTGGAAATTCTTTTTGGGGGGTTGCCTGTTGTCTCCCCAACTTATTGTGGACACTGTCCCCATGTTTCTCTTCGCAACCTGTTCTCCATTCCCCAGCCAGCACCCATCAGAGGAGATGGTCTCTATGGTCTTTGTAAAAGCTTTCTAAGTGTGTCTCGGGGCCTGTAATGGGTTGCAAAAGAGATTTCTTTTCCATGAAACTTCAGCAGTACCCCCATCCCAGCAGGAAAGGACTTGTCAATACGCTTAGAACTAAGCCCCGCTGATTTACAAGAATATCATATTTCCTTGTTCTCTCTACTTCAAATATCTATAAGATCATTTCTCTCCTCTTATCATATGCAAATAAGCCTGGTCTGTTATTATTTAACATCACTATTATGCTAGGGTCCACCCATTCATTTTCCTGGAGTGCCTGAATGGAATGGTTACCATTCTTCTTTTTTTTTTTTTAACGTTTATTTATTTTTGGGGTGCCTGGGTGGCTCAGTAGGTTAGGCGTGCGACTTCGGCTCAGGTCATGATCTCACGGTTCGTGGGTTCGAGCCCCGCGTCAGGCTCTGTGCTGAACGCTTGCTCAGAGCCTGGAGCCTGCTTCAGATTCTGTGTCTCCTTCTCTCTGCCCCTCCTCGCTCACGCTCTGTTTCACTCTCTCAAAAATAAATAAAAATGTAAAAAAAAAAAAAATTTTTTTTAAACGTTTATTTATTTTTGAGAGAGAGAGAGAGAGCGTGAGCGGGGGACGGTCAGATAGAGGAGGAGACACAGAATCAGTAGCAGGCTTCAGGCTCTGAGCTGTCAGCACGGAGCCTGACGCGGGGCTCGAACCCATGAACTGTGAGATCATGACCTGAGCTGAAGTCAGCCGCTTAACTGACCTCCTGGTTACCATTCTTAAATCTAAGCTCATCTGTGGTACTAGATACAGGCATACAACCACTGCATTGTGTCTCCAAGTTGAGTCAAACTGAAGCCTCTCTCTATACTGCCACACATTTTACGAATTATTATCTTTATATCTCTCCATTGTATCATACACATTATACTAACCCTTTTTAAGTTATGGGCATGAACAGATTTTATTATCTACAAATTTCATTCCAGAACAGTAGTGAGAGTACTAAAAATATACATATTTGTTATAAAGAGGGGGCACTGGGTCGGCCACGGCTGAAAACCACTGGCCCAGCCCAATAATAACCACAGATATTTGCTAACCCCACATCATTCTACCTTTAATACATGTGAAACTTCGTTCAAAGTTACACACATCACTTAATCTTCACAACATGTGAGGCAGGTACTTAGTCTCCACTCAGATAAGAAAACTAAAGCAACAGAGAGGTTCTGTCACTTGCCCATGGTCATAAAGCTAGTAAACAGGGAGCCAGGATTCAAACCTGGACAGTGGGACATCTGAATTCAACCTCCTCAGCACCGAGCAGACTGCCTACCAACCCCACCTGTCCCGCAAGGCCCACGCATCGAGGCGACCTGCCCCAGGAAAGCAGTCCCAGTACCTCCAGCCCAAAGTCGCCTCCTCCCGTCATGAGCTACAAGAGCACCTACCATTAATCTCAGGTCCTTGTCAGAACTGGGTAGACTTGCCGGCACTAGTGCTTTGGAACCAAGAAGGCCCAGGTTCTAGCCTCGGCTCTGCTGTTCCCCAGCTGAGTGCCTCTAAATGAGTTAATTTCTCTAAGCTTCCACTCTTTCCCCAGAAAAGTGAAATAATACCCTGCCCTCACAGGGGATGTGTCATGATTAAATGGCACAACATGTGCAAAGCACGCAGCACACAGCAGTGTTCACTAAGTGTCAGTTCCCATCTCCGACCCCACAGAGCCCTCTGTGTTCTCGTATTATTATCTTGTTCCGTGATTTAACATTCTTTTCTACCCAGTTAGATTCAAAGCTCCATAGAGGCAGGGAATGTCTTCTACTTCTTTACCGTCTCCATGCGGGTGGGTTGGCCAGCAGGTGAATGGGACAGAGGGACAGAGGGAGGCAGCATCTCAGGGAGAGTCTTACCTGTAGGAGTTGAGTGGCTGTGGCTCTCTGCTCAGGGCTCTTTACAAGACACTGCTTCACGAAATCCATGAAGTTATCGGACCACAGTTCTGGCTTTCGAAATGTAGGAGGAGGGTTGGTGGGAATCATGAAGATTGCCTAGTTTAAAAAAAAATTGCTTTTGGTAAAATAGAAGGATATACTAATTAATAATTAAAATATGACTAGAGATACATTTAAAGTTTGAAAATTTTATTTTCTTCTTATCCAATGATAAGCCCAGTGGAATTCTAACAAAAGTCTAAGTGTCTCAAAGTAGGAAGTATAACAATTAGAGAAGTTGATATAGCTCTCTCTCCCTCTCCCTCTTTCATGTGTATTCCTGTTCCCTCAACTTCCAATATCCAGCAAGCTTTTGGGGGGTTTTGCTAACCACAGTATACTGCCTTTCAAAGTGAAAAGGCAAGACCTGAGAGCATCAATAGCCTGAAGATAATCTCAGCCCCACAGTTGTCAAATCTCCCTCCTCCCTAAAAGTCACCATCAGCACTAGCGTGTGAACAGTGACTACAAGTAGACCAAAAGTCCCAACAGTTCCCCCAAATCACAAGGGATTCATTAACCTCCAGGCCAAGCCTATTGAACATATTTGAAAAAAAAAAAAAAAAAAACCTGGCATACTACATTGCAGTAAAATTCTACTATTGCAAAAAGTTAAAACTATTAATTATTGAATTTCCAATAAAAGAAGAGCTACAATTAAAAAAAAAAATTCTAGGTGTGCCTGGGTGGCTCGGTCAGTTGGGTGTCCGACTGGCTCAGGTCATGATCTCATGGTCTGTGAGTTTGAGCCCATGTCGGGCTCTGTGCTGACAGCTCAGAGTCTAGAGCCTCCTATGAATTCTGTGTCTTCCTCTCTTGTGCTTTGTCTCTCTCTCTAAAAAATAAACATTAAAAAAATATTTTTTGGGGGGTCGCCTGGGTGGCTCAGCTGGTTAAGCGTCTGACTTTGGCTCAGGTCATGATCTCACGATTCGTAGGTTCAAGCCCAGCATCGGGCTCTGTGCTGACAGCTAGCTCAGAGCCTGGAACCTGTCTTCAGATTCTGTGTCTCTCTCTCTCTCTGACCCTCCCCTGCTCACGCAGTCTCTCTCTCTCTCTCTCTCTCAAAAATAAATAAAGCATTAAAAAATTTTTTTTAATTTTTTAGTAAGCAGCTTATATTATGTTCTTTAAATCTAAAAATATAACCAGTAAATCCTCCCACCCTTTCCCACTTCTGCCCCCCAAAAAAGAGGGGAGCTTATCTTTGGGCACATGAATACTTTTTTACAAATTGTTAAGTCTTTTAATAGAAGTACTCGTTAATCAGAGAAGAGGAGGAGCTGGGTTGGGAGGTCCTGAGAGAGGACTATGGAGCCCCTGAGGAAGACACGATCAAGGCCTTTTAACAGTGCTGCGATGAGAGGCCTGGGCTGGGAACAGCCTGCAAACCCTGGAGGGTGTCGCACTGATAGTTTCAGCGGAGACTGCACCGGTGGGCCCTGACTATTCTAGAAGCCCATGGAGGCTGCAAAGGACACAGCCTCCGATGAGGAGAGTCTGGGGCTCTCCAAACCAGAACTTAACGCGTGTAAATACCTCTGAGGCCCAGGTGGGAAAAAGACAATAAATGAATCGGGCTGGGCGCTAGGGACATGAGATCATAAAAATAGTTTGCTTTCCTCTTAATACTACTATGAGAAAAACAGAAAACACCGTGATGGGGACAAAGGATATTTGGTGACTAGGGAATCACGGAGACTGATAAAGTAGAAAGCCCACGCCTTGTATAAATGAGGCTCCGGTTACTGTTACGTGAAAATGTAAGCACCTAAACTATTAAATACATCGTATTTCTGTGACCTATGTCCTGACAGCTATCAATACACAACGTCTGGAATGGAGGGGGTTGGATCACACTTGAACAGATTAGTGACTACAACTAGTGGAGTGTAGACTGCCACTTACAAATTATATACAATTAATTCATTTACTGTTTGGTACCTAATCAAGTAAGCCATTCAGCTCACTTTCTAATGACGGCCAGTAGTTAACCACCCTACTGGTCTTGTCCATTTCCTTACCCTCATTGGATGGATGTCAGCATATGGGGGCTTTCCCTCAGCCATTTCTATGGCTGTGATTCCCAACGACCAGATGTCTGCCACACAGTTGTATCCAATTTCCTGAATCACTTCTGGAGCCATCCAAAATGGTGTTCCTATCACTGTGTTTCGTTTGGCCATGGTATCCTAAAACAGAAAAGGGTAGAGGTCAACACTAAGCATTAAAACTACTGAGAAAAAGAGACTTCTCCAACAAGAAACGTCGTGTACTTGGAATACATCTAAAAACCATACTCAAGGCATGATTGAGCAAGTCACAAAAGAAATTCAAATGACTCAGAAACATAAAAGAGTCTCAATTATTAAAACACACACACACCTGGCTCAGTTGGTTAAGTGTCCAACTCTTGATACTGGCTCAAGTCATGATCTCATGGTTTGTGAGATCGAGCCCCACCATCAGCCTCTGTGCTGACAGCGCAGAGCTGTTTGGGATTCCTTCTCTCACTCTCTCTCTGCCCCTCCCCACCTTGCACACATGCTTGCTCACTCTCTATATAAACAAACTTTAAGACACACAAACTCACAAAAAATAACAATCAAACACTACAGTAAGGTTGACAAACACTTAAAGAAATAATAACTAGTACTGAAAATACAAAATCAGGCACTGAAATACACTGTTACCAGGGTATAAATTGGTATAATGTTTTGTAGGCAATTTAGCAAATTTATAAAGTTAAATGTCCACATCCTTTGATCCAGATCCTTTTCTAAAGATGGATCTATCCTATGTGTAGGTACCCTAAGATATATGCACAAGTACTGGAGAAGTATTTGTAATAGAGGAGGGAAAAAAAGAAAATGGAGACAACTAAAAAGACCACACCAAACTAAAAACAATAAATGTCCATACAATTTCTTAAAAAGGAGACAGATACATTTCCTGGCATGGAAAATACATTGTAAAGCTAGAAAATTAGACTGCGAGATTATATGTAATATAGCCTTGATTTTGTAAAAGAAAATTGATGATCACAATAATAAAACAATAATAATAAATATTGTTGTTACATGAATAGCAAAAGAAAAGAAAAATCCCAATACACACCAATCTATTAGCAACAGTTACATCTAGAAGGTGGAATCACGAAGAACGCTTACTTTCCATCCCATCTACTTCTGTAACTGATGGTTTACACGAGCATGCAGTACATGTACAATCAAGAAATTAAAAAAAGATCACGTGTGTGTTTATGTACATAGGTAATTTTTCTTTCTACCGTGTACATGTATTCTATAAAATATAATGTACACATAGAAAAAGTCTTAGTTCGGGGCTTAAAGAAAAATATATAAACCTAGCGCACATGGGCAAATAACCACTTTCCTACTTGCCCAGAATGGCACGGCCTTAATGAAAGAGAACCTTTTTGGGATCCTGTATTTTAGGAAGAGAAGGATTTTAAACAGAACTGAATGTACATCAGGACTTCCCACCACCAGCACTCATGTTCCTTCTGAAATGCCTGTGACCTCGCTTAGGCTATGCCAGTGAGGGGCAAATGACAGTAATATTTTTAAATCGATCACACTTTGTGAGTCCTCTGCAAAAAACTCGCACAGGAACTAACTTATTGCCTAGTCATTTCCTTTGCTTTGAAACCTACATTTGCAGTTTTCAAATGGTGGTAGTCAAAGTTGTTTTCAAGGATTATATCCTTGAAATACTCATTATTCAGAAGGAGTATTAGCATGTCTAGAAATTTTTTGAAAACTAAGAGTAATGAGTGGATACTAACCCAGCTTCATCTCCATTACAAAGTTACATTAATGCAGTAGCACATCAAGGGAAAATATCAAGTCCAGAAATAGACAATGGCAATGTATGTGTACTTATGTGTGTGTACACATGCGCGCACGCACACACACACATATATATACATATAGCTTGAGATATGATTAAAACGTCATTCCTAACTACCAAGCAAAGGACTAAAAAAAGTAGTGGGAGTCTGGATAGTCATTTCTAAAACTCTACACTTAACAGGAGAAACTTAACAGAGGACCATGGGGGAGGGGAAGGGGAAAAAATAGTTGGGGAGAGGGAAGGAGGCAAACCCTGAAGAAACTCTTGAATACTGAGAACAAACTGAGGGCTGATGGGGGGACGGCGAAGGGGAAGGGGGGTGATGCGCGTGGAGGAGGGCACTTGTGGGGATGAGCACTGGGTGTTATATGGAAACTAACTTGACAATAAACTATAAAAGAAAAAAATAAAAAGAAAATGCACAACTGAAAAATAAATAAATAAATAAATAAATAAATAAAACTCTACACTTAATTTCCTAACTTCTACTTTTCACCAAAGGAAGTTCAAATAGGTTGAAAATTTGAACACAAAAAACAAAATCCATAAAGTACTAAAAGAAAGTATAGATGCATAGTTCTAGAATGTTGAGGCAGAAAAGAACTTTTAAAGGATGGCGTCAAAGGCAGAAAGCATAACATAAAAGGGAGGTGGATTTCCCTATATAAAATTTGGAAACTTCAGTGTTTAAACAAACTTTTTTAGTTTTGGTTTATCTTTTTTTGTTTTAAAGTTTATTCATTTATTTTGAGAGACAGAGAGCATAAGCTGGGGAGGGACAGAGAGACAGAGGGACAGAGAGAGAGAGAGAGAGAGAAAGGGAGAGAGAATCCCAAGCAGGCTCTCAGCATAGAGTCTGGATCACTCATCAGTTAAGTGTTCGACTACAAGACTGAGCCCCGCATCTGGCCCTGTGCTAACAGTGCAGAGCCTGCTTGGGATTCTCTCTCTCTCCCTCTCTTTCTGCCCCTCTCACTCTCTGTCTCTCTCTTTCTCTCTCTCAAAATACATAAATAAACTTAAAAAAATTATTTTAAATAAATTTTTAAAAAAAAGACCTAAGCTGAGATCAAGAGTCAGATGCCCAACCAACCGAGTCACCCAGGTGCCCCTAGCAAATAGGTTTTTTTTTTTCCATGTTTATTCATTTGAGAGAGAGCAAGAGCAGGGGAGGGGCAGAGAAAGAAGGAGAGAAAGAATTTCAAGCAGGCTCCACACCATCAGTGCAGAGCCCAACACGGGACTCGACCCCATGAACTATGAGATCATGACCTGAACCCAACTCAAGTCAGATGCTTACCTAACTGAGCCACCGGGGCCCCCACCAAACAGATTTTTTTAAAAGGCCCAACACATTTGGGAAAATTAAGATGAAGAGTTAACTTACAAAAGAATTGTAAATGGCCAATAGTCAAATGTAAAAATAGTTTCAAAAATGATTTAAAAGATACAATTTCTTTCTCATTCAGTATTGGCAAATATGAGGGAAAATAGACATTTTCTAATTCATTTATTTTTTAACTAATTAATTAATTGATTGATTGCTTTTAAGTAGGCTCCATGCCCAATGTGGGGCTTGAACTCACGACCCTGAGATTAAGAGTTGCATGCTCTAGGGGCGTCCGACTTCAGCTCAGGTCATGATCTCATGGCTCATGAGTTCAAGCCCCATGTCAGGCTCTGTGCTGACAGCTCAGAGCCTGGAGCCTGCTTTGGATTCCGTGTCTCCCTCTCTCTCTGCCCCTCCCCTGCTTGTACTCTGTATCTCTCTCTCTCTCTCTCTCTCTCAAAATAAATAAACATTAAAAAATATATTAAAAAAAAAAAAGTTGTATGCTCTACAGACCGAGCCAGCCAGGAGCCCTGAAAATGGACACCTTTATATACTAGAGTTGGAAGCATGAATTGTTCCCTAGAGGGACTTTATGTGTTATGTGTCAACAACAAAATCTTTTGAAAGGCCCAGAAATCACAATATGGAATAAATTTCTGATTTTGTTTTTTAAACATCAAAGCAATGTTTGTGCCATTGGAATGAATACCTATTAAACTCCCTAACATAATCCAGGCAGATTTAAAAACAAAAAACAAGACAAAAAACCAGAAAACCCTACCTAATACCAGCTCTAGACAAACAAGCAAAAAATATTTTTCTGCGGCCCAAGAAAACCGTTTGATGTATAATGTTGTTGCGGCAAATCTGAGTACATACCTGTCCGGCACTGTTTCTGTTTTTCTACATATACTTCATATGTGCTTAGGCATTTTTCAAAATTAGGTAATTCTACATTTCCTGTTTTTGAAAACACGGTTTTTTTCACTGCCATGCACTGGTGACGTAGGAGGAGAATCAAAAGGCTGTATGCTGGGCCCAAACGACGACAGTGTTTTCAGCAAAATGACTGCCGACTGCTTACGGGTTGAGATGATGCTATGTCTTATTCAAGGAGAGCAGTTTGGATTGATAATCTTTCTTCCTTTTATAAATATGATGATGAACAGAATTCAAACTTCTACTCTATCATTTCTTGTTTTAGCTTTTAGTTCTATCAAAGTTAAAACCTGGGAACCTGAACCTACTCGCTCTTTTATAACTTTACTGGCACCTTTTATAATCTTTTCATGAGCACAATGAAATCGAGTATTGTATTTAAAAAATACCTACGGGCACCTGCGTGGCTCAGCTGGTTGAATGTCCAACTTCGGCTCAGGTCATGACCTCACAGTTCAGGAGTTTGAGCCCAGCGTCAGGCTCTGTGCTGACAGCTTGGAGCCTGGAGCCTGTTCAGATTCTGTGTTCCCCCTCTCTCTCTACTCCTCCCCCATTCGCACTCTGTCTCTCTCTCTCTCTCTCAAAATAAACAGTTAAATTTTTTTTAATACCTAAATAACAGGAATTCCTTCTCAGGACAAGAGCTGAAAGTTACCAAGACAAGTGACATTTCTACTTACTGTAAGTTGACCCGCTACCCCAAAATCTGCAAGTTTTGCATGTCCTTCTGTATTTAGCAAAATATTTCCTGCTTTGATATCTCGGTGTATTTTTCTCATAAAATGAAGGTATTCCAGCCCCTTCAGTGTTGACTGTAATACTGTAGCTATTTCATCTTCTGTTAACTGAAAAAAAAAAAATGAAAGGTTAAAATTCCATCGGTTTACATCAAGGGGCAAAATTAGATCGAAGCTCCCATCCTAAGATGCAAGATCTTATTCAACCTGTGACCGCATCGGACAGCTTGCACCATCTCTCCACTAACCACTTCTAAAGTTGTATTTCCTGTCCCATCTCTCCTCAGACATCAGGTTCACATATCTGCCTACACAACATCTCCAGCAGAACACCCAACAAGCCTCAGAAACATAACATGTCAAAATCAAACTCTTCATTTCGACCGCCCCCCTCCCCCAGCCCTCTCCTTCCCACCCACCCAACCTGCTCTATTCTTCCCAGTCTTCTCTCTCAGTAAAAGACAGTTTCAGTTGCTCTGGACGAAAACCTTGAGGTCGTCCCTGGCTCCTTCCTATCTTCAAAATATATCCAAACATACCCTCTTGTATCACCCTGGTCCAAGTCACCCGCATATCCTGCCCGACTTATTCTAATAATTTCCTAAATGGTCTTATCGCTGGCCCTAACCAGTCTCACTGCTTCTGCCCTTGACCCTCAACAATGTATTTTCCACATGGCGGTGCGCGCTAATGAACCTTTTAAAATGCAAGCCAGAGCTGCGGAGAACCCTCCAATGGCTTCCTAAGTCACTCAGAAGTAAAGCCAGTCCTCTCCAAAGTCTTCCGTGATCTGGTTCCCAGCTCCCTTCCTCCTCTACTACTTTCTACTTTGCCCATTCTGTTTCAGCCACGTAGCTCTCCCTGCTGTTCTTCAAACACTCGAAGCAAACTTCCACTTCTGGGACTATTCATCTGATGTTCTCTCTGCCTACAAGGCTCTTCATCCAGGAAGTCAGAGAGGCCTTCCCCAGCTCCCTCGGTTCCTGGGTCATTCTCTACCCCTTTATCCTGTCTTTCTGGTAAACACGGCATTATCCCCATCTGACGTATTACACGTTATTTGTATACCTATCGTGTGATGTCTTTCCTATTAGGAACGTAAACTCCATTTTAAAATGTCTTTGGTTTGTTTACTATTGTATTCCTAGCACCGAGAAAGGCACCTGACACATAGCAGGTTCTGAAAAAATATTTGTTGAATGATGATGAATAAATAAATAAATGAAAGACTGCAGATCAACACAAAAGATCTGCCCAGTCCCACGGTGATGCTGTGCAAATCCAGTGCTAAACAAACACAATCCATCAACAAACTCTCAGTCTCCATTTTAACACCTCACACTTAGAAGAGAGTAGGCTGTGGTGCAACAAACATGGGATTGCGGATTAGAAAGACCTAGTGTTTCCCCTTGGCTCTGTGTTCTAGCTGTGTGACCTAAGCAAGTTCTTGAACCTCCCTTTGTCCCAGTTTCTCAATCTACAAAATAGGACGATCACCTTTCTTCAAGAATGTCAGGAAAATCAAATGATATAAGGCATGGAAGAACACACATGGTTTAATAACTAGTATGTGATCAATCAATCAACAAATAGTTAATAAGCATCAATTAAGAGCCAGACACTGCTGGGGCGCCTGCGTGGCGCAGTCGGTTAAGTGTCCGACTGCAGCTCAGGTCATGATCTCACATTCGTGGGTTCAAGCCCTGCCTCGGGCTCTCTATATCAGCACAGGACCCGCTTCAGATCTTCGGTCTCCCACCCTCTCTGCCCCTCTCCCACTCGCACATTCTCTCAAAATTAAATAAACATTAAGAAAAAAAAAAAGAGCCAGACCCTGCTAATAAAATTTAAAACAGCTAACCATCATTAAGCATTTATTCTATGGCAGGCACTGTTTTTGTAATCTCACTAAATCCTTATAAGAATCACATGAAATAGGTACTATCCTCATCATCATCATCACCATTTTATAGATAATGAAGCTGAAGCACAGACAAGTAATTTGTGCCAAAGGCGGCAGAGCTAACAAATGACAGAGCTCTCCCCGCAGTCCAAGCAAACACTATTGGCAAGGCTGCAAACTAGAGGTTGGGTACCTCCTGTGGCTAAAGAGAATAAAGTTCATGTGACTTGCTGACTGATCCCTTATCCTAACCAGTTGAGTTAATCAGTTAAGGGAGCACTGCCCAATAAAAATATAATGTGAGCCACAAATACAACTGTTAATTTTCTAAGAGCCACATTTGAAAAAAGCAAACTTAATTTTTTAAGTTTATTTATTTTTTAGTAATCTCTAACACCCAACGTGGGGCTTGAACTCACGACCCCAAGAGAAGAGTCGCACGCTACGCCAACCGGGCCAACCAGGTGTGCCCAAATTAACTGCGATAATATATTTCACTTAACCATAGTTAATTCAAAATGTCAGTTCAACATGTAATCAATATATAAAATATGTAAATTTTTTTTTTACATTCTTCCTGTTTGTAATAATTCTTCAAAGTCTGGTATTTTATACTTACAGCACTTCTCAATTCAGACTAGCCACATTTAAAATCCTCAGTGACCACGTGTAGCTAGTAACTATCGTGCTGGACAAGACAGAGTTAAAACATTTTACAAAATAATGTGCAACAATTAAAGATCAGCACTTCATAGCTAAAATTACATAAATATAATAAACTATATTTGATTAAAACATCAAACTCACGATCAAATTAGTTTTGGAGTTTTTCAAAATATCTGAAGCAAAATAACTTAATGCTGCATATAAGAAGACTTGGAAGCCAATTTTTTTTAAATGTTTTATTTATTTTTGAGAGAGAGAG
>CM053576.1:14579859-14601166 GCA_028646485.1 Cryptoprocta ferox
ATTCTGTGTTTCCCTCTCTCTCTGCCCTTCCTCCACTTGAGCTCTGCCTCTCTCTCTCTCTCTCTCTCTCTCTCTCTCTCTCAAAAATAAATAAACATTAAAAAATTTTTTTAAAAGAGTGCCTGGGTGGCTCAGTTGGTTAAGCATCCAACTTCAGCTCAGGTCATGATCTCACGGTTTGTGGGTTCAAGCCCCGCATCAGGCTCTGTGCTGACAGCTCAGAGCCCGGAGCCTGCTTGGGATTCTGTGTCTCCCCCTCTCTCTCTGCCCTTCCCATGCCCACACTCTGTGCTCTCTCTCTCTCAAGAATAAATAAACATTAAGAAAAAAATTTTTTATTTAAAATAAATAAATAAAATAAAATAAAATCCATTGCTTAACCAAGATTCGATAAACATTGTTTTCCTTCCCAGTATGAAATAAGGGATGCTACACATCAGTGGACTGGGCATCAGTGGATGTCAAAACTGCCAGTTTTAGGAGGCGTCAGAAAGCAGAGGGGGAACAAATGATGGAAACGGGGAAATCTGACAGTCATCTCTCTTAAAATAGCAGTAGGGAAGTTCTCATGAATACAAGGCCAGAAACTAGCCCAGATGCATTGCTCTAGAAGGTAAACTTACCGTTTTATTTCGTAATCGAATGATATCAGACACAGAACCAGCCCCACAGTACTCCATAACGATCCACAAGTCTGTGTTCTTAAAATAACTGCCATAATATTTGACTACGTGAGGGCTGAAGAGAGAGCGACAATATGAATTAGTGGAACAGCCTTCAATACGTGAAAATTAATTTCTCTGCTCCAAAGATCAATTATTCATATTTAAGCTTAAAATAGACACCCTCTTTATTGATAAAAATGTAAATAATAAATAATAATAATTTCCCAAATAATAAATAACAAAAGTGAGAAAATGTATGGGTCCATTCACCTGAATTTCTAGGTCTACAGTTCATCCCAAGAAAAGAATTACAGCTATTCAAAAAGAAATACTTACCATCCTAGCACTATTTATCACAATGAAAATTTAGATGCCACCTAAACGTCTAACATTAGGGAGTTTATTAAAGGAATAACAATAGAGCCATATAATGGAATAACCACAAATCCAAGGAAAATATTACAGATGAATACTTGACAACACGAGAAGGTACCCTGCTTACCAAAAAAAAAAAAAAAAAACAAAAAAAAACTGCAGGTACAGGTTACATAAGAGTAAATACAGTGAAACTCCAGAAAGAGATATGGAAGCATATGTACACCAAGCAGTATTTAACAATGATTATCTCTCCAAAGGGAAAAATGATTTTATTTTCTTTTTATTTACGTTTTTCCCAAAAGTCACGTGTACTTTGTAATAAGAAGAAAAAAAAAAACCACACTACAATTTACTATAAAGAAAAAACCTTCAGAGTCAGACCTGGAATTTTGGTTCTCAAGCTTGAAGAGAGATACCAAGTGAGAAATTTCAGAGAAAAGTCACACATCCCATGAAAATGAAATAATCTGCCCGCTGAGGGCTACCAGCTTTAATTGGCTAGATTGTTATCAGGGCTAAATAATGTTTCATACATACTAACTGAAGATGCTAAAACCTACTCGGCTTCATTAACGCTCAGAATTTCAAATGCCCCTTCATCCCCGAGCAACATGCCAATGACAAGGACAGCAGGAAACACACACACATACACTATTAATGAAGACACAGATGCATAAGCCTCTCAAGGTACCGATCACCACACCTGCTCTCACTTCCTTAAATTCCTGTAGGATTCGCTGCCTTTACAAGGCAAGTAATACGAGCTGCTTACTGTTGGGTTAAGTCCTCTACAATCTTGTTCCGTCGGCTACGTTCTCCCGTACATACGTGCCTGGCCTGTCCGATTTGTCTATAAACTGCCAGGGGACAAGAAGTCTGCCCTGTACTTCTCTGTACAGCTTACCATGCTTAGCACAGAATACGCTCTTCAAAGTAACTCTTCTTTAATTAGAGATATTTGCATACTCTGTTTGAAACACAGCTCTTGCGTAGCCTATCGGAAGTGGCAAAGTCCCAACATGCCAACTGGAAAGAGCCTCCGTACAGTATCTCAGAGCGGAGGAAAAGGAAAACGGCTACCTAACTCCAGTCAATCCGCTCAAGAGATACGAGGATTCTGTCCAGTCGAGAGTAACCACAAAAGTATAAAGAATAAAAGAAAGGGAGGGAGGGAGAAGAGAAAATAACAGCATTTGCAAGTCTGTGAAATCTAACGGCTCTTGGGCAAGTTTCCTCGTAGGCCGCCCCACCTGCCCCAATGCTGGGCTTCAGGAGAACCGATGCAGCCTCCAGCGCAAGATGCTCTCATTCTCCTTTCATCTCCCTAGAGCTGGCACTGCCCCTAAGTTTGTGTTTCTCTGACATTTATTTTTTTTTTTAGTATTTATTTTTGAGAGAGAGTAAGCGAGCAGGGGAGGGGCAGAGATAGAGGGAAACACGGAATCCGAAGTAGGCTCTGTGCTAACAGCCCGACGTGGGGCTCGAACTCATGAACCATGAGATCATGACCTGAGCCGAAGCTGGACGTTTGAACAAATGAACCACCCAGGTGCCCCTCTCTCAAATTTAAACAGTAGTGGGGAGGGGCTCCTGGGTGGCTCAGTCGGTCAAGCGCGCGACTCCAGCTCAGGTCCTGATCTCACAGTCTGTGAGTTCGAGCCCTGTGTTGGGCTCTGTGCTGACAGCTCAGAGCCTGAAGCCTGCTTGGGATTCTGTGTCTCCCTCTCTCTCTGCCCTTCCCGGCTCATGCTCTGTCTCTCTCTCTCTGTCTCAAAAATAAATAAACATTAAAAAATTAAAAAAAAAAAAAAAAGTACTGGGAAAACCTGCTCCATCACAGAGACCAACCCATGTTGTCACAGAATTTCAGAGCAAACCACGTGCTTTTCTGTGGTTGCCTGATGGCCCGACTTCCTGCTTACCCCATTTGACAAATCTTAGTTCCTCAAAAATACAATTCTTAACTACTCTGAGCTTGAAGAATTCTTTTTTAAATGTGAAGGATCAGCAATACTTTAAAAAAAAAAAAGCATTTTCTTTTTATAGATCTGATATTCCAAGGCTTCTAGAGCTGAAAAGTATTTGAATTATCTCTTCTTAGCTATTTCTGCAGACATGTTTTCTCAATAGGAAGTAAAAGAGATCATTATCAGAAAAAAAAAAAAAAACAGCCAGCACCACTTTCTGCCTCTTTGCCTCCTCTTCCTAGTTTTGAAAGGGGCTTACTGAAAAAGAAAAAATCTATCCAGAAATAGAAACCAAAAAAGTGTAGCTACTGAAACGCATTTTTTCATCAGATTTTTTTCTGAAAAGAACATGCATAGTGATTCCACTAAACTCTCTCTTCTGCAAAATATCTAAGTAAATGCATCTGCAGGTGTTAAACTGTCGTGTCCTCTCCAAAGTAACCCTGCATGCCTTTACCTGTCGCATTGCTGCATTATAGAGATTTCTTTGATTATCTCCTGCAGGTCTGATTCCACAGGAACTTGCTTAATCGCAACAATCTGACCCGTCTCTTTGTGAATAGCTTTGTACACACTGCCATAGGACCTATAATTGGGGGAAAGAGAACATCTGTAAAGGCACAGCAAGCCCAGAGATAAAAAGTGGTGAAACACAAGCAATTCACGGTTCTAAATTATATCCCCCATGACTAATATACTTACCAACAACTGCAAAACTGAAATACTAAAGTACTTGGGGAGGAAAGAGAACTGTTAACTTCACATTTAAATAACTCAACGTATTCATATAAAATAACCACTATTATAGTAGCCACCATGCCTGATGTCTGTCAGAAGCCGTGTGTCATCCCAGTTCATCCTCACAAAAAAAAAAAAAAAACACACACACACACAAAAAAAACAAAAACAAAGAAGGGGTAATTATCCCTATTTTACAGGAAAAATGTGTAAAGGCTCAGAGGTTACAAGACTTGGCCGTCACAGAGTAAAACCTAAGTGGTCAGGCCAGGATGTGAATCCAGGTGTGTCTGAACACAAAGCTTATGCCTTCCCCACACCTCCCAGGGCTTGAACACAGAAACGGAGGTCTCTGTGCGCTTGTGTTCCTCCTCCCGGTCCCATGAGGTCTTTCCGTCCTTGCTCCTCTTACTCACAATAATACTTAAAACATTACTCACAATAATACTTAAAACATTATGGAAACTAATTAAAAATCTCAGGCCCTTCAAATGCCAGTATCGGATGAACAGAGCACATACAAAGCCTTTTACTCATGTCCCCTTATGAGATTATTATCGAAATAAGTAAAAAGTTTGGATGTCAATTCGATATGAGGGTGAAAAGAGCATGGGATTTAGAATCGAAAGACCTAGGGTTTGAGCCCTACCACCTACCTATTACATATTAGCTACCATTTACATACATATTAACCTTCTCGATTTCCTTACCTGTAAAATGACAACAATATGAACTACAAGACAACTGTGGTGGTCAAATGACATACCATCATCACCTCACAATGGATTACATTTTTACTGGAAACCTCGAAGGCTGTTACTGAAAACACAATGAGTAAGATGTCCTTCCTATTTCCCAAACCCACCTGTTTCTTCACACTGTCTTGGTGAAAGAAACATCAACATCACAGTGCCACCTGATATATCAAAGTAGCTGAGTGCTCAAGCTGCCAAAATGATGCTCAAGAACCATTTCAATGTGAAAGTAACATAAAACTTAAAAAAAAGTCTACGCGGAACACATAAAAATTTTCCATTCCATCAGAACCCCTTATATTGCCAAACTAGTATAATACTTCTTAAATGTCACAATTTTTTTTTTTTTTTTTGGCCAGAGAAAGGCAACCCTTGACCATGTGTGGAAGCCTGACTGCTGCTCCTTCTTCCTCACAAGGATAAACTTCTGATTCATTAGGATGGTGAAGGCTTGGTCCCAGGGGATAAAACATGGTGGTCCAAGCACTCAGTGTTCCTATTCCTTCTGCCAGTGACTGCAGTAGTAATAAGCATATGACCTAGCTCTGGCCAGTGAAATCTGAGGGGGGATTCTGGGAGAGACTTCCTTCCCTGATAAATCAGAGAGTAACACACAAGAAGGCCCATTTTTACCTGCCACTTCCTTTCCTACTTTGATTACTATTACGTGAGGCATGATGCTGTAAAGTAATGTAGCCATCTTGAGATAGAGAACTATACAAATGCTAACCCAGTATCAAGCCAATTAACCATTCTGGAATCTTTCACCCCAGCTTTATTATTACTTAGTTATTAAATGCCTGTATCGGTTAGCCATTGCTAGTTGGGTGTTCTGTTACTTTCATCCAAAGTTATTCTCGAAACACTAGGTTCCGTATGTATGAAAATGTCTGTATTTCACCTCCTCTTTGGAATCGGTTGTGCTGGATACAGAGTCCGTGGACAATGGCTTTCCCTCAGCACCTTTTCTGCAGTTTTCCAGCTTCTATTGCTGCTGAGAAGTTGGCTATCATAGGATTACCATTTCTCATAGGTAATCTCTCTTTTGGTAGTATTCAGGATTTCCTCTTTATCCTTAACATTCTACAATTTTACTATAATATAACTAGTTGATTTGATACCTCATTAGCTTCTTTGATCCGAAGGCACACATTTTTCTGCAAGTCTGGAAATTCTCAGCATTATCTATTTCCTCTCTATCTTTTCTACTATCTCCTAGGCTTCCTACTGGAACCATACTGCACCTCCTCAATCCATGTTGTCCTCTTGATTTCTAACATGTTTCTCTGTCCTATACTCTGTGATCAGTCTCACTTCTATCTTTCCATTCACAAATTCAGCTTGTCTAGTTTACTGTTTATCCAAATTATTGGGCCTCCAGAGCTCATTACAGTTTTCATTGTCAAGATTCCCAACTCTTAATTTTTCATGGAGCTAACTGTTCATGTTCATAAGCTGGTGTCCCTCTTTCAAGGATGTTACTCTGAGTCTTCTCTTTTTGAAAACCGAAAACAAACATGTTAAATCCCTTCTGAGATTGCTCCATTGTTTCTATTTCCTTGGATGTGAATTCTCTCATTTGTTAGTTCTGCTCATTATTTCATGGCACCAGATTTCCCTGCGTGAGTTTCCTTTTATCTCTAATGATTTTTCCTCCACACAGTGCTAACCGCCATGAGCAGTTCATGATGCCATGATGGTTTCATGGTTCTCTCAGCCCCGTCATCTAGGCTGTGCAACTTGAACTTGGCCCTCCGCTAGGAGTTGGCAGTTGTTGCCTCTATAGAGCCCATACCTGAATGCCGGCCCAGGCCCAGTTCCTATTGTCAAATCAGTACTTCTACTTTTTCCCCAGGCCACAGACAAATGATACTTTCTAGTGGTGTTTGGGCAAATTTATTTCAGCTTCAGCTCATAGATGGGGAGCCTCATGCATCCCACAACTTCATGTAGGAAGCCCACCTGCAATCTCCTGACAAGGACAGGGCAAGCTTTACTCTCCCCTTACTACTGCATACCTTTTCCATCCCTGGTCCTCAGCTGGCCATGTGTCCTTTTATTTAAACTTTTAATTTTCATTCGTTAGTTTTATCTGTTTGAAATAGAAAGCGAGATCTCTGCGTGTACTCACTCAGCAACCTTGACCAGAATACTCTATGCTACCTTGAGAGCAAGGAATACTCCGAAAGCTCATATAAACAATTAAGATTCATGATTCCACGTACTGCATTTCCAGTAATCTGAAGAGAATTTAGAAGGTGTCAGCAATTGTTCTCCCTTTTATGCCAGTCCCGTGAGACTGCATTCCCTACCATAAAACTACAGTGAATATTAACTGGCAGAGAACAAAAATTGTGGGGAAGGAGGGGTTTCACACAAGCCATACAAGGCAAGGACCAATTTGGAAAAAACAGAAATAATACAGTATCTGAAGCCAAATTAACTAGATACAGGTCTTAACAATGCCACTCACTAGCTATGAAACCATGGGCAAGATGTTTTTGTTATTACCCTACGATAAAAACCTCAGTGAGTCAAGGTGTAAAACTTTAAGTATATCAGAAGGAAAGGTGCTGGGCTGCCTTTCAAAACACTTTCCAAGCACGGTCCGCTCGTCCCGGTCTGGAGCTTTGGCTCTACTCTGCCACAGGTCCACCGCATTTCTTCCGTACACAGAAGGACCACGGCCTCCAGAATCCAATACAGTCCGTCAGCCAGAGCTCATTTCACAAGACACGGTCAGTGGGTGTTCGCAATCTATTCATTTTCCAGAACAGTTTAAGGATGTCATGGCAGTTTGTGTTTAGACAGTTAACGGCAGCTAAGGTCTTCCTTCAGGATTCTGTTAGTAAATGACGCTTGTTGGGGTTCATTCCGCCCTGATGACAAAAATCGAAGCATCTGTGGGATCACTTAAAAGAATGATACAGTGACAACATGAGGAGGAAGACCTGAAGCTTTATGTCAATCTTCTTGCTGGTTCTATCTTTATAGGGAAATTTCCAAGTTCCTCAATGAAGACATTCATAGGTCTAAAAGACAATTAAAAATAATCATAATTAGCTTAGTTTTCCCTTACGCCATATTCCTCATAGATTCTCTGTCTGTAGTTTTTTTTGGCCTTCCCCAAACCCAATCAACCCAAACAGAGCTCCCTTCAAGAACACCTAAAGATACTGGAAGTTTTAAGATTTAACTTTACTTTGACGTGGTAAGGTCTGAAAAATGCTTCAGCTGATAGACATAAAATAATCATAGTGACAACTTTATCCTATGATAGAGGACTTACTGTGTGACAAGCACTGTACTCAGTACTTTACCCCCATTACCTCAGGTAATACTTGACTTAACCCAAATAAGGGAGATACTAATATCTGCATTATATAGCTGAAGTTTATGAAGCTCCAAAATACTAAGTAATTTGCTCAAGCTCACTTGTTTATTGTGACTAAAAAACAGTAGAGCAAAGGTTTTAACGCAGATCTAACTTCAGAGTCTACACCCTCACGACTGTAACACATTTCTATTAAAACGGAAAGAAACGAGTTGAGTTGCTTGCATATTCAGTTATGCCTACCATGTTTATCTTATTCAAAGGATAGCCTGTCAGCACTGTTAGATTAAGGGCCTTAGACTCATTTCCTTGAGGAAAATAGCAAGGATACCAAGCTGAAAAGGGCAGGCAAGAGATGTAGAGGGACTGTCATTTTTCCATACCTTTATGGAGGCCAAGTCAATCTGCAGTCTTGAGATTCATCTTGTACTTGTCTGTTCACAGCACAGCTGGTGTTCCCTTTTACTTCCCTTTTCTGCTTGACGTCTTGTTTGATTCCAAAGAGTATTTCTCCAACTTACAAAAAGATGACTAATGTTTTTGACAAGGAGGCAATCCATGAAAACCTATGCCATGTAATCCACGATCAGGTTTAACATTATTGCTGACCTATATTAGACATAAATAACACTAAACTCCAAAATAAGACATAGAAGACTTGACTTCAAGAAGCACACGGTACTTAAACAGACGTTTTTAAAAGTTAATGTTTCAGGTCTTCTATTAAACTAGAAGCACTCTCAGGAGACTGAACACGTACATACACACACATACACACGCGCGCGCACGCACACCTGCTTATTTTTGCAGAAACTGTCCCTGGAGGATACACCAAAAACCATTATACTGATTGCTACTGGGTGGCTGAGAGACAGTAGTAGAATGTGGATTTTACTCATTGTATGTACCCCTTAGCTTCTGAATTCTGAATCCTATTGATTACCTATTCAAAAATTAACAACAAAAACTTAAGAAAAGCTGTCCCTCACATTTCAGTGTCTGGTCATTATTAGAAAAAGAAATAAATAGAAAGGGTACAATGAACAAAATACATAAAGGTACAAAAAGTTATGCTGTACCCTTTATTGCATCATGAAAATCAACGCCGGCCACTGTCCACTACCAAATACCATTTCAGCAGTATTTTATAAACTCATTCACAAATCTGGACTTTAAGAAGACAACTGGGATTTTCAATCTCTTGGAAGTGATAAAGATAGTGACAGTCCCTGATTTATTCACTATATTTCACAAAGCTACACTAACCAAAATGCTGAATTCCATTTTTTAGTGAAACAAGTTATTGCATATTGATCAGAAACTATGAACAGCAAATAAAAATGTATGATTAACAAATATTTTTGAAGTATAACCTAGTAGTACTGTTACACAGATAAAATCATGTAACCCATGGATTCTATAAGAGAAAAAGTAATAGATACCGTTGGTATGAAAGACCAGAAAGAAATCACTGAATCTGTCTACAATGGTAATTGGGAGAAAGAGGGAAAGGGCACTTCAAGCTGTAAGCTGATCATCCTCCCACCCGGAGCAGTGTCATACACAACATTCTTCTTCCTCCTCCTTAGGTGTACGAATTATTGACATAAGAAAGGTGCGGCTCCTTCCAGTGTTGGGGGAAGAAAAAGACTGGGACCTACTGGTCTTCCTGTATGTTCTGTACACTTACCCTTCTCCAAGTTTCTCTAAGACATCAAACACTTCTTCCGGCTGTTTAGTTAAACTATCTTCATCCAACTTTTTCAGCTGCCTGTGAATGAAAAAATAAAAACATAAAATACATTTTATTTGCCGGCAGCTAGACCACAAAATACGTTATTTATATTATAATTAGCATCTTAGGGATCTCTCTACAAAGTCTTTACTAGTAAACATCAAAGGCAAGCTAAGAGACTTTTTTAAAAGTTTTTGATTTCTTTAAGTAATCTCTACACCCAGTGTGGGGCTCGAACTCACAACCCTGAGATCAAGAGTCGCACGCCCTTCTGACTGAGCCAGCCAGGCGCCCCATGCTAACAGACTTTTAAGGGCCGCTGAAGGGCGGTTCTATGGCAGTACTGCACGTATTCTGGCTCCTTCCGAGGAGCATAATCAGGACCAGAGGGTAGACCGCACCAAGAGTCAGATTTCAGTTCAACAGGTATAAGAAATTTTCTAACAGTAAACGTTGTTTGGAAATGGTTTAGACTGCCTTAAGAAGTCCCTAGTTCCCCATCATTGGAGAATTTAAACAGAAAATGAATCATCATGTGGCTAAAATGCCATAGGGTGGGTTCAAGCTTTAGAGGGAACCTTTAAATCCCTTTAAATCTGAAGATTCCAAAAATTGAAATGGTATAACTATCTCTTCAGAAAAGATGTTTAATGTAAGGTTAACTATGAATTGAAACATGGTCTTAGACCGGAGGCCAAGGAAGACAGAGACTCTCGCCCTCCATTAGCAAGATTTGGGGAATTCGGTCAAAACACAGGGATTCCACAGGTATCACAGAAACAGAAAGGGGAAGGTATACACTTAGACATGATCGAAAGTGAAAAATAACTACGCGGCTAGGAATTTCAAGTAGTCTCAGAGAGACTCTTCCACGAGCAGCTGTGTATCTCTGATGAGTCCCAAAAACCAAAGACATATGGGTGCTTATAACTTCCAGATAATTCTTCGGGCTATGCTAGACATAGTAAATAACAAACATGGGAGGTTAAAAATTAACAATATTTTTTAAAAACTCTGAGACCTCTGAAAATTAACAGGCTTAACGAAGGAGCTTGCCAAGGAAAATCGGTGTGTGTGTGTACGTGTGCATCTTCTACACAATGGCTTCCTGAAACTACGAGAGACAACAAAGAAAAGAGAGCTCAGGAAACGGTGAAATATGGAAGTAGTAACACTGGAGATTTCTTTGTAGAGAGAAGGTTTAAACTAGCTGGACAATACCAATTTTTACAAGAAAAGACTTGAATTACATCCACATAAACACACACATACACACACCTTCCTGAAGAAAACAGCAAAGCCAGAAGAAAAGACAAACAAGAAATCCCTGAACACATCACGTGTGTCCACCTATAACCACTGATCTCTAAAGGGCAATCTTATATAATTCTGTAAATGTCAAAGACTGTGTACAAGAGAAATGGAGAAATGCTCCAAGTCAGTAATTGCCACAACTTGAAAATTAACAAAATGACCACCGTGACCTTTGAAAATCAAAAGGTCCTAAACATTAAATTCCAATGACATCATAAAAACTAGCTTCAAAACAAAAAGGGCTGAAGTGAAACTCCTCTTAAAGTTCAGAATCGAAATGTCTGTGAACTCAGAAGTTAGAAAGAACAACGCATAAACCAAGGGAGGCGGAGGGTGGGAGGGGGGGAAGCACTGAATTTATAACTGTATAAACAATGGACAATACCTCATTTCTCAAGTATAATTAAACAGCTTATATAAAGGAAGATCAAATGTGTTCCCCTGAAGTGTTGGCTTTGTGGTCTGCAAAAAACAAAACTCACGATTTCAACTACTCCGAGACCACAACATAACAAAGGAAGCTGCCACTGCCATGAGAGAAACAGCTGCAAGCCCCTGATAATCCTCTGAGGGACGAACGTTATATACCTGCTCGGACAATCGGAGCGGGGTTTTTGTTTGTTTTTGATCTGGGCTTAAACAGATCTTTATTTCTCTGGTGCCTGACAACCCAGAAGTGGTCAATAAATATTTCCTAATTGGATCAACCAATGTCATGATGGGAATCCTAAACTTTTATCAGCAATCCTTGAGTTTTCAAAAGAATAGAATTCCACCCTAAAAAGGGTTAACGGGTTATCAACAAGTCAGATTTCTATGGAAAATCGTTTGATAAGTGACTCTTGGTGACATTTTATACCATAAATCTTCATGGAAGAAGCACAAAACAGCCCCCACTGATGATTCAGCTCTTAGCTGGGACTTCCCCAAGTCACAGGTAGTTTCATTGCTTGCTCATAAAAGAACAGGGCTGGCCAGCACAGCCTCCGTGGACCAAATACCGGCAGATGCTCCTCTCCTAAGTCAGAGGGCCACGTGGACAGCCAAGCATCCCAGAAATGCTCTCTGCATCCTCCACCACACTATTACCATCTGACACCAATTTGCTGTTTTAAAAGTCATAAACTCCTACGTAAGCCATCGACTTTAATCTCTCATCACTCAGTCACACACAAATGTCAAGCTCATGAACACAGAGAGGATTTCCTGCATTGAGAATGCAATCCCTTGTTGGAAACACATGCCAACTGAATCTCTGACAAGACACCTGTATCTTTCCAAACACAAACAAGTATATTTATGAAGTAGTTACAAGTCTGGCTAACTGTCAAGCCTCGTTCTCCCATCTTAGAACTCTTGTAAGGTTCGTTTTATTTATGTATACCTATCCCTCTTTCCATTCAGAATTTGATACGGTTACAACAAATGTGTAAGATAAATTGATGACTTTTTTAATGATAATAAAATCAGTATGTTCCCCCTCCCCAAATTCATATGTTGAAGTCCTAAACGCCTGGACCTCAGAATGTGACTTTATTTGGAGACAGGGCCTTTAAAGAGGTCATAAAGGGAAAATGAGGTCATATAGGTGGGCCCTAATTCAATATGACTGGTGTCCTTATAGGAGGTAAGGACACAGGAACAGAGGGAAGACCGTATGAAGGCACAGGAAGGAGACAGCCATCTGCAGGCCAAGGAGAGAGGCCCTGATCTCAGACTTTTAGCCTCCATCCAGAACTACAAGAAAATAAACTTCTGTAAGTTTCAATCACCCGGTCTGTGAAACGGACATGGCAGTCCTACAAATACAAGCAATAAAGTTCATCTGCTGATGAGGCACTCCACTGGTTATGGTGAGCAGGAACGCACCACTCATTCAAGAATTCAGCCCTGCAATGCTCTTCTCTTGCACATTGAATAAATTTCTTGAAATCCAAAAGGTGCGGGAGTGAGTGTGCCAAAATGCACAACGGTTGACGCTTTTGCCCAAGCTTATGTAACACAAGGCAAAGGTAGAAACAAAACTCAGACTCCTAATCCTCTTTTCAATTAACCAAGGCCTCGGAGGAACAATGAATATATTTCAGAAAGAAATATAACCCGTTTACATTTATAACTGGATCACGATGGCGTTCAGCAAATACTTGCTAACATTCACAGGCCCTGTGGAACCGGGGGCCCTCCACACAAGCATCAGACTGAGGCAGTTAACAGCATGGACTTTGGACCAGACCCCCTGGTTTAAAATCCCAGGGCTGCCCCTTACTAACCCTGGAACCTGCCGCAATTCGCTTAAAACTCTTTGTGCCTCAGTTTGATCACCTGTGAAACAGAAATACGGAGATAACCACCTCCTGGGTTGTTGTGAAGATCAACGGAGTCGGAAGAAGTTGAATCACACGAAATTAACATTTTTACAGGTCAATTTCACGTGGTTCATCAGGAGGCACGGAAAGCACTGGGAAAACACTGGGAATGGTGTCTGGCTCCCAGCAGGTGCCGTTTGGGTAAAGAATCATTATTTCCATCTCAGCACACCACAGTGGGGTGAATTATGAGTCCACCCCAACCAGCTATTTGCCTTCTGCAGTGTTTGCATGCTTCAAACAAACGCTAAGTGTGCAGCCCAGGCTGCCGATCCCTTCCCTTCACCTCTCCTTTGCCCCACACTCCCACACCCTGAACACTTCCTACTTTAGTGCTCATTCTGCTGCAGGAAGTCAGAGGTCTCTGTGAAAATAGAAGCTAACTACACTGTACCTCAGAGAAGAAGGACTCCCTTGATCTCTGCTCTCTATTTTTCTCCAGATGTGGGAGACTGACATAAGACCCTGGTGTCCGCAGAGCAAATCAATGATACAACTAAAACCAGCCCGGGAGTTCAGACTTCCTAGGATCAGCCACCTCCTGGATCTGGACTTAAAACAATTCCAGGTAGCAGTAGGATCTAGAGCTGATACAAAACAATAGAGGCCTGAAAAGGGCCCAGTCTGGTCAGGTCACGACCCAGATCTGGAGCGAAGAAGGAAACACATGGGACTCTGTCTCAACTCTTCTGGGCCTCAATTTGCCCATCTTGAAAACATCCTCTTTTCCTTATTTATGTCCCAATGGCGGATTTGAAAAGCTGAGAAGAACATGAGGAAAGCTAGGAAGGCACTGGGCATCAAGAATGAAAGATGCCATCATCATCCTGGAGTGGGGACGCTATCCAGAAAATCTTCCTAAATGCGATCCCTCCACGAAGCCTTCCCTTGCTGGACCTTCAACCTTTCTCCGCACGCCTTCCGCCTTAGGCGCAAAGCTTTTCCCCTCAACAGATCCTGCCCACTGCACCCGTCAGGTGGGACCCCTTCCCTTAGAAAGTCCATCCAGCCTTCCTCCGCTCGTTTCTGATCCAGACCTTGGACCTCTCTAGGTTCTCATCCTGCTTCAGCATGCCCCCACCCCTCGCTACCTCGATGAATCCTTCCTAGGACAGCCTCCCCCCAAGAGCCCCCGCCTTGAGCAGGTGTTCTCCCCAACTTGTCCCCACGTCCCTCAGCAGCGGCCCCCTTCGGCCAGGATGTCGCCCCACGGCATGCGCTCTCCCCAACCAGCCCCGCGTTTATTCCCCTGGGCGCGCGCTCCCCTCTGCCGGACCCCCTCCCGGCAGAGATCCCCCCCACTCAGCAGGTGCCCATCAGCCGGATCGCCTCGCCCCGCGGGTCCACCCCTCGGGGGGCGCACCCGATGCCTCCCCTCTGCCAGTTCCCGCCTTTCCCTCTCCCCACCCCCTGCCTCTTAGCCAGCGGCCCCTCACCGGCGCGGCGGGTTCCTTAGCTGCACCGTCTCCATGGCGCTGCCGGCAGCCGCCCAGACCCGCTCACTGCTCCATCCTCCCCCCGGGACCTCCCCGAGCCCGCCCCGCAGACCCTCCCACACTTCCGCTTTCCGCCCCCACCGGAAGCGGCGCGCGGCCCGGGGAGCAGGGCGGGGCGGCAAGGACCCGGGCCGAACCACGTGGTGCGGGCCTGAGTCACGTGGCGCGCGGGGCGCGGCCCGGGAACCCGGAGCTTAGGCGCGGGGCGGAGCCCGTGGGCAGTGCTGCCTCGGTGCGCAGTTACTCTTAACTTCGTTCTGTGCTTACCGAGCTCTGCGTGTCTGGCGCTGTGCTAGGCTCTAGGTACATGACAATAGTCAAGATCTAGAGGAGTCCTACCTACCTTTTTTGCAATTTACGCTGTAGAAGAAAGAGATTGTTACTAGATTGGTAGTTAACGTAGTGATAAATAATAGAAAACTGTGATATGAGAACCTAACCACCCGTTGTAGGATCAGGAAAACTCAGACGGCTGGAACGAACGGGCATTCATTGAGTATATATCTAGCATCTGCTCTGGGACAAGCACAGTACTGGGTGCTGCGCAGTGAACAAAATGAAGTTTCTGCCCTCATGGATTTTAACAATTCAAGTGAGAAAGGCAATAAACGCAAAAACAAAACAAAACACACACACAAAAAAGCTGTGACTAAAATGAGAGTCTAAGTCATACTAATGTGTTTGTTAAGATTTTATTTTTAAGTAATGTCTACACCCAGTCTGGGGCTCCAACTCACAGCCCAGAGAGCAAGAGTCACAGGCTCCACCTACTGAGCCAGCCAGGTGCCCTTAGTCACGCTAATATTTTTTAAAAAAGAGTAGTCAAGGCAGAGGGAACAGTAAGGACAAAGACTTTTGTTAGAAGTTGGCATGTTGTGAGCAAAATGAATTAGGAGAAGCAGGAGATGAGGTAGGAGCTGTGGCCAGAATCAGATTGAAAATGGGCCATGTACAGATACAAAAAATTACTGGAAGTCAGTTAGGTGTGCCATTAGCTATCACTATGTAACAGACCACCCCAAAGCCCAATGGCTTAGTCATTTTCCAGCTTTTGGTTATTACAAATAAAACATGATCATTTGTGTACAAGTGTTTGTATGGACATGCAGATAGGCATACATACATTTCATTTTCTTTGGGTAAATATTCCCAAGAAATAGCTGTGTCATAGAAGATACACGTTTAATGTACTAAGAAACTGTTTTTCAAGGTGATTACACTATTTTCATTTCCACCAACCATGTATGTGAGTTTCGGTTGCTCTACATCATCTATACTTGGTATGATCAGTCTTTGCAATTTTAGCCAATCGGAGAGGCATGTAATGGTGTCTCACCATTTTTAATTTGCATTTCTGTAAGGACTAATGATGTTGAGCATCTTTTCAAGTGCTTGTCATCTATTTTCTGAAGTATCTTTTCAAGTCTTTTGTCCTTCTTAAAATTGGATTGTTTTTCTTACTAATTTTTTAGAGTTTTTTAATATTCTGGATGCATGTCCTTTATCAGATATGTGATTTGCAAACACTTTCTGAGGCTTGTATTTTCATCTTCTTAACAGTCTCGTTTGAAGAACAGTAATTTTAATTTTTATTAAGTCCAGTTTATCAATCTTTTTTCATGTATGAGTAATACTTTTGATGTCATATCTAAGAAATCTTGGGGAGGAGACCGACCCTGCAAGCTCACTCCCAGGTTCCCATGTCAGCTGGCTTCTGGCTGGTTTCAGTGGAGGGCAGAACTGAGAGAGAAGCCAGAGTCTTTCTCTCCCTTTTTTGCTTCTAATTAAGAATCCAATAGTAACCTTGTCTCCAGCTCCTCCTAGAGGGGCCTGACATGGCTCTAGCTTCCATTCTGCTGCAGCTTCTGAACTCTGTAAATATCACCAGTTCCTTCTTATATCCAAGTCTGAAACAGAGTAGTTCCTTCCCGATAACTGCTTTCCTTTGGGCTCCCTCACTGTTCTCTGTTGGCATCTCGGCTCCTCTGTCCCTTATCAAACCAATTCTCTCAATTAAGTTCTTTTTTGTTAATGTTTATTTATTTATTTAGAGAATCACGGGGGAGAGGCAGAGAGAAAGAGGGAGAGAGAACTCCAAGTAGCCTCTGCACTGTCAGCACAGAGCCCAATGTGGGGCTCCATCCCACACAGTGCGAGATCATGACCCAAGTCAAAATCAAGAGGCAGATGCTTAACTGACTGAGCCACCCAGCCGCCCCTTAAATTCTTATTTCAAATCCCTTCTGTAGCCCATCTTACTCAGAGTGTGTTTTCAAGTTAGATCATGATACACCTGAGATGGAAAGGATTCAGAACTGTAAATTGACAAATTACGATGCTGTCTGTACTTCTTTCCCCAAGACTTAATAGGTTGGTGATTTGAAATCACCATATAAATCAGCATAGAAAAGTATTGGCTGTACCTGGCTCTGTTAAATGAAATGTAAGATTTTCCTGATTATGACACATCTTTACTCGCCAGTGTCTCTCAACCAAGGAAGACAGAGATATTATTTAAAGAAACTATCAATTAACCCTGAAAAGAAGTGTTTAAACAATAAAAAACTATGTCCAATAATATCTGTGCATATTATCTCATTAAGGCCATGACTAATATCTATTCTTTCCCCCATTAAAGCTGAATATGTATTAAATATGGCTTTGATGAGATGGTTAAGTCAAAGAGATGAAATCTTAATGTCAAAAACTTACTTCCTGCCAAAAGATAGAACCCAAACGTCCATCAGCTGATGAATGTATAAACAAAATGGACACCCAAAATGTATACAACAGAATATTATTCAGCCATAAAAAGGAATGAAGTTCTGAGGCACACTACACCGTAGATGAACCTTGAAAATATTGTGCTACAGGGAAGAAGCCGATCACAAAAGATTCATATTATTCTATTTACGTGAAAAGTCCAAAATAGGCAAATCTATCGGAAAGTAGATTAATAGTTGCCTTAGACTTGGGAGTGAGGGGGTAGATGAATTGGGAATGATGAGTTAAGGAAGTGGGGTTTCATTATGGGGTAATGACAAAATTCTAAAATTGATTGTGGTGATGACTGCACAACTCTGAATATAATAGTAGCCACTGAACTGCACTCAACTTTAAATAGGTGAGTTATATGCTAGTGAATTATTTCTCAGTAAAGTTGTTTTTAGAAAGTCACCTCTGAGGGCCCTCGGTGGGTCAGTCGGTTGACTGTGAAACTCTTGATCTCAGCTCAGGTCTTGATCTTAGGGTCATGAGTTGAAGCCGTATCAGCCTCCGCATTGGGCATGAAGCCTACTTTTTAAAAGAGGGGAGACGCCTGGATGGCTCAGTCGGTTAAAGCATCCAACTCTTGGTTTTGGCTCAGGTCATGATCTCATGGTTTGTGAGTTCAAGCCTCACGTCGGGCTCTGCACTGACAGTGTGGAGTATGCTTGGGATTCTCTCTCTCCCTCTCTCTCTGCCCCTCACCCACTCTCTGTGTCTCTGTCTCAAAAATAAAATTTAAAAAAAATTTTAAAAAGAAAACAAAAGATCACTTTCTTCTAGAAGACTTCCCCCCTGACACCCCTCCCCTATTCCTCCCTCCCCTAAATTCCTTCAATGCTGCTTGTATCAGCCCTGCATTTATAGGCAGCATTATGGGAAGGGATTGCCAGTTCTCAATTACTGTGTAAGAAACCACTCCCAGGGGTGCCTGAGGGGCTCAGTTGGTTGAGCATCCTACTCTTGATCTTGACTCAGGTCTCGATCTCACAGTTCCTGAGATGGACCCCACACTGGGCTGTGCACTGATGGCACAAGCCTGCTTGGGATTCTCTCTCCCTCTCTCTCTCTCTGCCTGTCCCCCACTTGTGCTTCTGCTCTCTCTCTCTCAAAATAAATAAATTTTAAAAAAAGAAGAAGAAACCACTCCCCAAACTTAGTGGCATAAAACAGTACTGATTCTCTCTCATAAATTGAGCATGGTTTGATTCTCTCTCATAAATTGAGCATGGTTTAGCAGGGAAGGCTCATCTCTTTTCCATGGTGTCAGGATCAGGCACCGTTTGGATGGATTCCTATCCAGAATACCTCACTTACCTGCTGACAAGTCGGTGCTGGGGGTAGAAGGGCCTTCTCTGTTTTTGTTTTTTGTTTTTATATCTCCTCACAGATGAAAGGCTGGGCTCTGAACGATATCTGAGGGAGCGCCAAGAGGGAGCCATAGTGCCTTTTAATGGCGTAGCTTTGGAAGGTAGATAATATCATTTCCACTGTTGAGGTGGCCCCAGAGTCCTCTGCAGTTTCAAAGAGAGCCGACATAGACTCCATCTCGATGGGGAGTGGCAAAGTTCTGGAAGTGGGTGGAGGACTGGAAAGTACTGTTTTCCTTATCTTTGGAAAATACAACTTGCCACAGGCATGCTTGTCTGGTGTACCATTTAGAATATACTCACCTCCGAGCAACTGAAGAAAACACCTAAACAGTGGCTTAAGGGACCTCGGCGTTTGTTGTTTATTAAGTAGTCCAGAAGTCAGTAGTCCCAGGGTTGATTCAGTGGCTTGACAATGTCAACTCCATCCTTCCCCTCTCGCCCTACTCAGTACGTTGGCTTTTCATACCCGTGCCGATTGCCTCCCAACTGCAAAAATGAGTACAGGTCCAGGTGTATATCCTTGACCCAGCAACACCCAAAGTAGAAAGAGAGCAAAAAAGGTTACTTTGAAGTCCTGTACCTCTTAGGTGAGAGGAAAAACTGTCTCATGAACACCCAGCAGACATCCCATATCACTGACCACATCAGGGTCATGTCCACCCCTGACCAAATGCTGGCATAAGGGGGTGAGATTATCGTGACTGGCTTAAAGAAATCCTGATTCACCGCCTGGGCCAGGAGAATCTCAGGCAAAACTCAGACTTCTGGAAGCAAAGATGGAAGCTGTGGAGTAGGGGAGCAGCAGTGTGTGTGCCTCATCGAGTCTCCCCACCGCACTAAGGGTTCATTCCTGTTGTGTGGGGCCTGTGTTGGACTGAGAGGACTCCCACCCAACAGCCACTCAAGCCTCAGAAAGTTTACAGTCTCGTGGGGTTGAGTTTACATAAATAATTACAACTAAATGCCTGAGGCCAGAGACCAGGTGTTTGTCAACAGGCCATTATAACTGCAGGTTTGGTGCCAGATCCTATTAGGTCTTGTGGAGACAAAAATAAAGACCTAGTTCCTACCTTTAAAGACCTCACAGTCTTTGAAAAGATACTGTAAACTGACGATCACAGAGTGGTAAGTGCTAAATGAGGGGTAACCCCTGGTTGGATAGGAGCAGGAGAGGCAAGGAGAAAGAGGAGAGGAATCGAGAAAGGCTTCCAGAGACAATGGCTGAGTTGATTATGGATGGAGTCAGGATCGGGCAAGAGGAAGTGTTTGGAAAAGACTTGGATGGAGGGGACACATAAGCAAAGGTTAGGAAGCAAGAGACACAGCTTAATGTGCGCAGGTAGCAACAAGCAATGAAAACCACTGGAGTATCAAGTGGGACATAGAGTGAAGTCAGGTGAGGCTGAAGATACCTTAAGTTCTCAGCGAAAGATCCTCATCAACTTATCAGTCCATTCATTTATTAAATCATTATCTACAGAGCACTGGATACCAGCCACCTTCCAGCCCCAGTGCCTTTGCACTCTCTGCCTGGAACGGCCCTCCTAAATCTTCTCAGGTTTCAGCTCAATTAGTCCCTCAGAGAAGCCTTCCCCACCCCCCCTTGCCTAAAATAGTCCCCGCGTGGTCACTTGGCTTTACTGAACTGTTGTGCTTTCCTTTAACACCGATCACATTCTGAGATTATCATCTTCGTTTGCCCAAGAGTTAACAGACAGCCTGTCAGTTGCCACTGGAATGTGAGTTCTCGCGAGCCGAGGCCTGGCTGTCTTTCACCGTCTCCATCCGCAGAGCTTCAGCCTCCCGGACCGACCAGCGCAGCCCCAGCGCCGCGAGCGCGCTTTGCAAGGCAAACGCGAAGCTGAGCATGCGCAGAGGGCCTCTGGCGCGCGCCGCCCCGGCCCCGCCCCGGCCATCCCGCCCCCTCCCGGGCTGGTTGGCTGCGGGACCCGAGTCCTCCCCAGCCGAGCGCCTGCTCGCTCGCGGTTGCGCGCGCCTCAGCGCCGTAACGGACGCGGTCCCCGGCTCGCCGGCCCGGCCCCGGGATGGTCCCCAAGCCGTCAGACTCCGCGGAGGGGCTCCGCGCCGCCGGCAACCAGAGCTTCCGCAACGGCCAGTTCGCCGAGGCCGCGGCGCTCTACAGCCGCGCGCTGCAGGCGCTGCAGGCGCAAGGTACGACCCTGGCCCCCCGTTTCTCCGCCAGGCCTCCTCCCCCTCCGGTGTCGCCCCCCGCGGCCGCCCAGACCCCCCGGGGCCTGCGTTCTCCGCGGCCGACGGGCTCACCAAGGGCCGCCCGGCGCCCTTCCCGCCCGCTCCCTGCTTTGGCGTCCTGCGAGAAACTTCCTTGGCTCTTGCTTCCCCCGCCCCGTCTTCCCGCCCCCTAAGTATAATATGGTTTTGTTACTGATTCTTTCTCATTT
>CM053576.1:14601266-14640980 GCA_028646485.1 Cryptoprocta ferox
CTCCCCATGGTCTTCTGTTGGGTTTCTCCTGTTAGACCTATGAGTGCAAACATATGGTATCTGTCCTTCTCCGCCTGACTTATTTCACTTAGCAGGACACCCTCGAGGTACGTCCACGTTGCCACGAGTGGCCAGATTTCATTCTTTCTCATGGCCGTGTAGTATTCCATTGTCTAGATGAACCACATCTTCCTGATCCATTCATCAGTTGATGGACACTTAGGCTCTTTCCATGATTTGGCTACTGTTGAAAGTGCCGCTGCGAACATTGGGGTACATGTGCCCCTGTGCATCAGCACTTCTGTATCTTCTTAACCATTTTTAAGCGCAGTATTGTCACGTAAATTCACGTCGTGCAACAGATCGCTGGAACCTTTTCACCTGCAACATGGAAACTCTGCAGGCCCCGAACACTATCACCTTCCCTTCCTCCCCTCAGCCCTTGGTTTCCACCTTCTACTTCTGTATCTTTGGTTTTGATTAGATACATCAAGTGAGTGAAGTCCTACGGTATTTGTCCTCTGGGACTGGCTTATTTCGCTTAGCAGAATGGCCTCGGGGACAGTGCAGTCCGTGTTGTAGCACGTGACAGGATTTCTTCCTAACTTTTTTTTTTTAATGTTTGTTTATTTTTGAGAGAGAGAGAGACCGAACACAAGCAGGGGAAGAGCACAGAGAGAGGGAGACACAGAATCAAAACAGACTCCAGGCTGTGAGCTGTCAGCACAGAACCTGACGCGGGGCTCGAACCCACGAACCGCGGGATCATGACCTGAGCCGGAGTCCGACGCTTAACCGACTGAGCCGCCCAGGCGCCCCCACGATTTCTTAATCCAGATGTAAACAAGGCCTGTTTGAAAGTGATGTGGTGAGATGGGTGACTGGGGAGCTCCTTTAGAGTGGAAGGTCAAGGACAGCTTTGAAGAAGTGGCGTTGGAAGTGGCGTCTGAATGACGAGAAGAAGCCAGGTGCACAAAGTTTTGGGTGCTGCGCGTTCCACGAACTGTTCATTACAAAGGCCCCCAGACAATAAGCCTGGTGTGCTTCAGGTGCCCAAGCATCTGAGCCAGGGAGGAGCAGGAAGTGTTGAGGGTAGTTTGATTGGTGGAGCCTTAATGGCCTTATTTTACGCAATAGGCTCTGGTAAGGAGTTTGGATTTTATTCCTTGATGGGAGGCTACTGGGAACTTTTGTTTTAAATAGAAGTGTAGCACGGGCGCCTCAGTGGCTCAGTCGGTTAAGTGTCCGACTTTGGTTCAGGTCGTGATCTTATGGTTCGTGGGTTCGGGCCCCACGTCGGGATCTGTGCTGACAGCTCGGAGCCTGGAGCCTGTCTTTGGATTCTGTGTCTCCCTCTCTCTCTCTCTCTGCCCCTTTCCTGTTCGTGCTCTGTCTCTCTCACTCTCTCTCTCAAAAATAAATAAATGTTAAAAAAAATTGAAATAGATGTGTAGCATGTCCTTATCCGTTCCCCGACCTCCAGTTCCTGAGTAAGACACTTCAGAGAAGAGGTGAGCCTCATTCTAACCAACCACAGCCCGTTGCCCCAAACCTCTTCTCCAAAGTGTCTTACCCATGAGCCCTCATTTTCTGTAGGACCGATTTCTCTCTGCCGCCTTCTCTCCTTTTCTTGGCTAGCATTGGTTGAGTGCTTTACTGTGTGCTAGACCTTACAGACATCATTTCTTTTGATCTTCATACAAACCTATGGAAAAGACACTTTCTAGATGAGTCCGGAGGAATTACACAACGCAGACATGTCAGAGGCAGGATTTGAATATGGGTCTAATTTGCAAGTCCCAAGTTTTGAATCACTTTGCTAGACTTCTCCTCAAATCCTCTCCAAATTCCAGTCTTTCTTGTGTGAACTTTTGCAGTTTGAAGCTACTCTTTTGCCCCCCTCTTATTCTTCTAGAACACTCCTTTGTAGGCCCACCTCCTCATCTCAGCATCACTTGATGAAGTCACGGATGAATCTGAGAGACTGATATTTCTGCCCTTTTCTTTCATCCTACCCCAGCCGGCCTGGAAAAGCTCGTGCTTTTGTGTGGATTTATTCTGGATCCTTAGAAGGGCTGGCCTGGTGTCTGGATTTAGTAGGGGACCAGCGTTCGTTTCTAATCTTGTTATTGATTTTCCAGATAATTTCTGGGCAAATCCCTGGATTTCTGTGATCAGGTTTGCTGATCTTGAAAGGACAGCAGGTAACAAACTAACAAAATGAACCCTTCCAGCAAGTCTGTGAAGCGGTATCGTCACGTGATAGTCACGTGGGCACATTGATTGGAGGGATCGAGTGACTGGTGCCGGCTCGCTGTCAGGGTTCTAGGTTCCGATGCCCTTCCCGCTGCGCCACTGCTGTTTCTGTGTGCTCTAGTGACTTGACGTGGACTACAAGCTTTGAGCACCTGTACTTTTCCTTTAAGGACCAGGATATAGTTTACTTCTTACTCTGCTGTCTCACTCAGGGCCCAGCATAGTAAGGGGGAAAAGTTTATTTTCTGAGGTTTGTCGCCGTTGATACTGAACGAAAGCTGTCCTGCCTCAACATGGTAACATACTTAGTGGAAAAAAGCAAGTTGCAGAAGGATGGGCATTAGGGTGCCACTTAGGAAAAGCTTAGGAATGCAAATATAGTAGAAGCAGGCACACGACCATGCAGGAGGATGAGCCCAACCTCAGGACTGTGCTGACCTCTGGGCATCTGAGGAGGGAGCACAGAGAAAAAGATGAGGTTGAGTGGCGCTCTGGCAGTATCAAAATTAAAAGGTTAGAAACAAATATAATGTATGCTAAGTCCAGCGATGGACGTCGAGTTATCTGTTACACCGTTTTCTAGATATTTCATAATTTTCAAAAGAGAGTTTGTTTCTAATTCTTTTGGGTGTATATATCCAGGATGGAATTACTGGGTCAGCACTTGGTTGTTTTTAGGGTTTTTTGTTTGTTTTCCATTGTGGTCTATGCTAGTGGGTATAAAGTAGTTGAAGAATTATTTTAAAAATGGAAGTTGGGGGCGCCTGGGTGGCTCAGTCAGATGCGTCCGACTTTGGCTCGGGACATGATCTCGCAGTTCGTGAGTTTGAGCCTTGCGTCTGGCTCTGTACCGACAGCTCAGAGCCTGGAACCTGCTTCGGATTTTCTCTCTCGTCTCTCTCGTCTCTCTCTCTCTCTCTCTCTCTCTCTCTCTGCTCCTCCCCAGCTCCCATTCTGTGTTTCTCTCTCTCAAAAACATTTAAGAAAATGAAAGTCGTTGTGGCTACACAATAAATGACATGGGCTTCTGAGATTCTCTTCAGAGAAGTCCTGACAATTCTCCCTCTGGGCTTCCTGATCAGGCTTGTTGGTAGCTTGAATCCTTTGATTAAGTTCTGCTTAATCCTGCCACACTGAGGACTTGTCCCTGGAAAAGTCCTGTCTGATTTGGCCAGGTGGAGTTAGCTTCTTGTCTTTTATGTCCCCACAACCCTTGTTCAGTCTAGGTATCACATTTTCCTTTTCTTTTTTAGGAACGCTTTCTGTTGAGTTTACATGATTTTTGTAACAAAATTGACACACACACACACACACACACACACACACGTGTAGTTACAGCATAAATTTCTTTGAGCGGAAGCCAGCTAGTTCATGTCTTGTCTTTTGCCTGGTCCTAAGTTGAAGTGCTGGAGTCAGTGAATGAGAAGGTGTTTGGTTCCCTGTGAGTGGCCGGAAGCTTCCCGTTCTTGCTCCCACGTAAGAATGACCAGCCTGGCAGCTCATCAGACTGACCAGCCTGATCAGGAAGCCCAGAGAGCTCCGTGTCTGAAATTCACATCAGGGCCCCAGGATGTCCATTTCCCACCCTGTTAATCTCGTGCTGTCTGGTTCTACCTGGGCAGGTTCTTCGAAACCTGAAGAAGAAAGTATTCTCTACTCTAACCGGGCAGCGTGCCACTTAAAGGATGGCAACTGCAGGGACTGCATCAAAGATTGCACTTCGTAAGTGGGCAGGGATCACCTTGGGGGAGGGGGGTCTCAGGAGAGGAGGCTGGGTTTATCTGGCCTGTGTTCTTCTTTGGACTGAGCCATGCCAGATAATTCGGAAGTGACCACTAGGTCACTGAGGATAGGAGGCTCTACTTGGTCCTCGTGGCCCCTGACTTGTGTCTTTGGAGTCTGCTGAGAAAGGAGTAGGGTGGGCAGTTAGAGGTGGGCCTTAGAGGCCTTTGAGATTTGGGACCTGTGGATAAGATTGAGTTGCAGACTGGTGACTGGCTTGCCCAGGATTTTTCTGGGATGGATGTGTGTGGGAGCAAGGGAAGGAAAGAAAGAGGGATAGAGATTAGTGACTGGCCTCAAAAGAAGCTGGAGGAAAAGGTTTCCATCGATGACCAGGGTTAAAAGATGTTAAACAGTTTTTCATCCTTCTCCCTTCTCCAAGCCAGTCCGCTACTGCCTTCTTTCCTCCTCACTGAACTAGCACGCATGACTTCATGTTCTCAGACCCTGGGTCCTGCGGATTGCCTTAGATTCGTGCCCTGGTGATGGGTGGGAGAGGAGGAGAGGTGAGCAGGCTCATGGAGGCTGCGCTGAGTTCATTTGCACCAGGCCTGTGCTAGGTTTCCTTCTTGGAGTGCTCATGACCGCTCTGCGGGGTAAGTTTACCATCTTGCCCAGGCCTGCACCGGGTTGCAGAGGACTGAGGCAGTAAAGTGACCTGCCTGGGGTCACGTGGTTGGTGGCAGAGGTAGAATTCCAACACTGCTCCATCTGACTCCAGGGCCTGTTTTACCCACCAGGTCAGCCTCTGTAGAAGCACCTAGAAGAATGAAAGCAAGCACTTGGTCTTGATTTGGGGGGAGGGACTGCAACCATGAAAACTGATGGGTGGGGACACAGTATGAGTTGTCTTCTGCCCATCATCCCTTCCCCACCTCAGTCCAAGTTGGGAAGTCCTTCTTCTGAGACTTGACATTTTTAGCAGTATCTCTGCCAGATGTGACCCCTGTATACTGAATGCTGCAGGTGACCCTGCCTGGAAGGAGCTGCAGGGGAGCCCCGGTGGCTCAGCAGTCAGATGACGTTTGTGCCTCCTGCTCTAGAGCCCTAGCCCTGGTTCCCTTCAGCATGAAGCCCCTGCTGCGGCGAGCATCGGCCTACGAGGCCCTGGAGAAGTACCCCCTGGCCTATGTCGACTACAAGACTGTACTGCAGATCGATGCCAGCGTGATGCCAGCCTTGGAAGGCATCAACAGGTGAGCCTGGGCCCCAGCCGGCAGTCTCTCTGGAACTCCCTGTCGTCCTGGTTTCACTTGTGGCCATTGCGTTGGGCATCTCCTGGGGGTCCCTCTGGGCTGGGCTTAGAAACTCCTAATGAACATGTGGGGAAAGTGCAGAAGGAGAGTCAGCTGTCGTGTTTAGCAGGTGTGTACGGGGTCAGAATTAGAGGATTGATTGATTGCCTGGCTGCTCAGAGTCATTCACACCGTAACAGTTTATTGAGCTCTGTTTAAAGGATTGTGCCAGGTTCAGTGGGGGAAGAACCAGGTGCAGATCCCCCTTGCTCCGCAGACCTAACTAGAGCGGGGAAAGTAAGATGGGGCACAGGCAGCTCAACACAAGGCTGTGGGTGGTGGTCGCAGGGATGGTTCAGTATGTTGTGCTGTGACCCCTTCGTGTGGCCCATCAGGCAGCATTGCTTTCTGGGCTTCTGCGTGGTGGTTTGTACATCACGGATGCCCTCGTCTGTGTAATCACGTTTCCCGCTTCGGACGGGCTTCTAGAAAGCCAAACATGACACCATAGCAAACCCTTCACAAGATTTCATGGTGTGTATTTAGTGCATCATTTTTACCTTCACTTGTTTTCTCTCTGCCTCCTTTTAGTTTCTATCCTTCAACAGAATCTGCCACTTGTGTGCCTGACTTTGTCCTAGGGCCTGGGCTGATGCCTGACACATAGCTCTTCTTGCCTAATGGAGCCCCAGGCTTGTGGGGCACCCCAGTAATAGCCAAGCGCATCCCGGTACGTCGAGTGCTGTGGTAGGCAGTGGCCCAGGGGGCTGTAGGGGCAGAAAGGGGCACCTGACCAGCCAGGGGGTGGAAGGAGACTGGTCAGGACTTGCCAGAGGAGGCGAGCTGTGGCTGAAAAATGAATAGAAATCTGGGGTCGGGGCAGTGAGTAGGCCGCCTGCGCAGGTTGAGCAAGGATGATGGATTCCAGGAATTACGAGAAGTCCCATTTTGCTTGGTGCTGCTGGTGAGGAGCTCAGCTCAGACAGTTGAGGCGAGGCCAGATCACACAGGACCTGGCATTCAGGGGCCTGGACCTAGGTATGGTGAGGCTTTATGGAAGGGGCTTTAGCAGGGGGACAGCATGAGCAGATTTGAGAGAAAAGCTGCCTGGCTTCCATGCTGAGGGGTGACGTGAAGGAGAGCAGGGTGGGAAGGGCCGGGCAGAAACTCAGAAGAGATGGTAGAGATGGTGGAAAGAGGACAGCAGGACGAGTTCGGGGGACAGTTAGGTAGTAGTTCAGTGAGATTTGGTGTTGGGGGTTGGTGAGAAAGGAAGAATAGAAAAAACACCTCGGATGCTGACCGGTCGCATTGGAGGGGACTGTGGGACCTGAGACAGGAGACGTAAGGACAGTGGTTGGGTATGTCCATGGATTTGGGAGGAAAGGAGAAGAATACAGGGCAGACATTCGGATTCAGAGGACATCAGCATAGACATAGATCGAGGTTGTGGGAGAGAAGAAGACCCCCACAGCAAGTGAGCAGGGGGGAGAGGAGGGAGCTTTGAAAACTGCAACATTCGAGGGACTTCCAGAACAGCAGCTGGAGGGTAGGAGGGAACTTGGAGCATTTCAGGAGAAGGTGTTTCCAGAAGGATAAAGACATCATTCCTGTCAGGTGTTGCAGTGAGCTTAAGCGGACTTGTGGGTTTAAGAATGGAGTCCCTGGTGGTTCTGATAGCAGCACTTCAAGGCGTCTGGCTGTGAAGAGGCAGAGGAGTCCAGCGGCTGGGTCAGAGTGGGGTCTGCAGGGGGGGGGTCTCCAGGCATGGAGAAAGCAGAAGCTGTGGAAGAGATGCCGGCCGTGCTTCCTGCTAGAGGCAGGGAGAGGGGAGGCCCAGGGCTTCAGTGGAGAGATTGGCCTCGTCGCTTCTTCATTTGTGACAAGAGAGAAATAGGAAGGAGTGGGTGCCCATGCAGGTGGGTTTGCATTTGCAGGATGAGGAAGTTTGCCCTGAAAGAGGAGGAGGGTTAGGGAGCTGGGCTGAGGAGGGTGGAGGTTTGAAACAGCTGTGCCAGGGCTCTGTGCTGGCAGCTCAGAGCCTGGAGCCTGCTTCGGATTCTGTGTCTCCCTCTCTCTCTGACCCTCCCCTGCTCGTGCTGTCTCTCTCTGTCTCTCAAAAATAAATAAAAAACATTACAAAAGAAAAAGAAAAGAAAAAGAAACAGCTGTGCCAATCAGAGAAACAGATGTGGGGGCCGAGTCCAAGGATATGAGTTTGTAGTGATGCCAGCCTGTGACGCTTTGATTCTAGTCACCCAAGGAGACAATCGTTGGAGCAGAAAAAGCACACAGTTGGCTCTAGTCACTGGTTGAGTACATTCAAAACAAACATGGTCCCTGAACATCCTTTGAAGCAAGTTAGCTGAGCCCAGAAGGGGGAGATGGGGAACGGGAGGTGGAAGAGACTATTCTGGGTAGATGAAAGAGCATGTGCAAGGGCCGGATCGTACGAATCAAGAGGGGACGTGGCACGCAGTAAAAGTGGGGAGGCGGGAAGGGACCAGGTCTCAGGCCGTCAGCCTAGGGAAATGGGAACCACTGAAGGATTTTAAAATGAGAGAATGACAGAAGATTTCCCCTTTTTAAAAATCTCTGAGCATTGATCCAATGTCAGGTGCTTGCATGGCCTTGTAATAGATCCATTAGGAAGATATAAAACCATGTCCTTTCGGGGCATGCCTGGGTTGCTCAGTCGGTTAAGCATCTGACTTCGGATCAGGTCATGGTCTCACAGTTGGTGGGTTTGAGTCCCGCGTCAGGCTCTGTGCTGACAGCTCGGAGCCTGGAGCCTGCTTCAGATTCTGTGTCTCCCTCTCAGTGTCTGGCCTTCCCCCGCTCATGCTCTGTCTCTCTCTCTCTCTCTCTCTCTCAAAAATAAATAAACATTAAAAAAATTTTTTTAAATAAATATTTAAAAAATTTAAAAAAACATTTTCTTTCTTGGGGCATGTGTGGTCCTTTGGGGATAAGGTTTAAGTACCCTTCACAAGCAGCCGTTACCACTTTGTAGTTAACATAGGTGAGGGCCAACCAGGAAGGGATTGTTGTGTTGGCAGACTTCTGGCCCTTTCCCACTGTGTGTTAGAAGGCCATAAAGAGATGATGGTTCCTGTATACCCGCTTTGGATTTGTGAGAGGAGGCATATCTTCCGGACCCAGCCGGAAACCTCCCTGTAATTCTGTCTGCCTTTCCAGGATGAGCAGAGCTCTCGTGGACTCCCTTGGGCCCGAGTGGCGCCTGAAGATGCCCTTGACCCCCTTGGTGCCTATTTCAGCTCAAAAGAGGTGGGAGTCCTTGCCCTCGGAATGCCGCAGAGAGACAGCTAAAAGCAAAGTCAAAGAAACCACAGCCTCAAAGAGCAGAGGTAAGTTGTGACTTCCTGCCCGGAGTGGTATAGTCTCCCCGTAGCCACTTTAATCCTATAAAATTTGGCCTTGGTTAAGCTGAGCTATAAAAATTATCTAAAAGAAAAAATACAAAACGAAAAGTCCTAACCTCTTAGAGACTGAGGCGATGAGAAAGCCCACCCACCACCATCCGGGTGAAGCAATAGAAGGCATGTGGAACTCCCAGCCTGGTCGTCAGCGTACGGCACTGGTTCCTCTGGCAGCATTGGGGATGGGTCATCTAGGATGGTTTTGGTAGCCAGAACAGGAAACTCAACATGGTAAAAATAACAAAGAGAACGTATTGGCTCGTGTAACTGAAAAGTTCAGATTTCGGGTTCAGGCAAGGTTTGTTCCAGCAGCTCACAACGGTCTCAGATTGATTCCATTTCTCTGCGCTCCTCTCAGCTCTCTCCTCTGGTGGGTTGGCTTTGTCTTCAGGCAGGCTTCCCTCCTAGTAGTAAAGTGGCCGTAGCAGTTCCTGGCCTCGTGTCCATGCTTCATGGCCCAGAGGAAGAGAAGAAGGTTGGTTTCTTCTAATAGCTCCCTAAGAAGGAGAAGGTTTCTTTCCTTTAAATCCCTAGGTCACATGTTTCCTCAGTGATTCTGGCCCATTTGGTCACAGGCTATTGTCTGAATTAGTCACTGTGACCAGGGGCTGAGATTTTGTGATAAGCTCCACCCTGAGCCATCTGTCCCACCTTCTTAGCTAGAGGGTGATGCTTTCCCAGGAAACGCGCGCGCGCGCGCGCAGGAGACCCTGGAGGATGAATAAGGGAAGGGAGATGAAAGTCAGGTAACCCAGAGACGAGATTGTCCATCTCAACCAAGTCGAGTAAAACGGAGAGGCCATTCTTGAGGCGCAGGCTCAACAGTGCTCCAGGGGCCTCAGCTGGGCCCAGCAGGCTAGAGAGTGCGGATAGGAGGTGTAGCAGGTGTGCGGGCTGGAGCCTTGCCATGGGCGTCAGGGGAAGGCAGAATAACTCCCCTTCCCAGGAGGGAACCTATCTGACCATGGGTAGCGTTCACTCTGGTTTGTGGAAACCCGCCAAGTGTCCCCCAGTTCTTCTCCAGAATGAAAATGTGGGGTGCCGATGAACTAGATGGCTTCAGCACCTACCATTAATTTCCTTCTTTCGGAGCCACTGAGCCCTAGGTTTTGCAGGCGCTGTGCTAGGCAGTGTGACACAGAGAAGACAGGCCGTCTTGGCCCTCAGGAAGCTCTCAGTCTAACGAGAGACTGAGACACAAACAGCGTTTTAAAATACAGGAGGAAAGGGGCGCCGGTCGGCTCAGTGGAGCATGCGACTCTTGATCTCAGGGTTGTAGGTTCAAGCCCCACGCTGGCGGTAGAGCTTACTAAAGAAAAGAAGATACAGGGGGAAGAATGAGTTGCTTTGGAGTCTTTAGTATCTGGGGAGTTCAGAGCAGGAACTAACATGTGTGCGCTTAAGGGGTTTGGGGAACTGCTCCTGGAGGAGGTGCCAGAGAGAGTGAGAGAACGCAGCTCGGGGGTATGGCAGGGGAACAGTGGGAATCCCTGAGTAGCGGGGGTAAAGCTGAAGCCGTGTGTACACGGCAGCCCTGTTGGCTCTGCTTCTAGAGAACCTCATGCACATGTGCGGAGGAGACGTGTTCAAGAATGTTCACAGCAGCATGTTTACAGTAGCTAACAACAAAACTGGAAACAACCCAGATCTGTAAAAAGAACGGACACAGTTGTGCCGCAGCAGCCAGGTATCCTCAGCAGCACAGGTGAATCTCAGGAATACGTTGCTGAGGGCAGAAAACAAAACCTGATCACAAAAGCATAGTTAGAATTGTTTATTCTTTTGTATGCAGTTTAAAACCAAAACAAACAGCAAACGGTTTATAAAAACTTCTGTGTATAGTTGAGCTACCAAGAAAAAAGGGGGGGAAGGAAGCATAGGATTGGGGATAATGGTTTCCTCTGGGGGTGGATTGATTTGGGGAGGAGGTCCCACAGGACTTTTAAGGTCTTAGGGAATGTTCTGTTTCTTAAGGTGGGGGGATAAATTCAGGGGTGTTAGTTCTGTTCCTAAAACCTTATCCGTGCCATAAATATTCAGTATTTTAGAAAGGTAGTTGTTAAAAAATTGCGAAAACCGGTGAAATGGGAGCCGGGTCTGGAACGACGCTCTGGGGCTGCTCCGCGAACGGCCGGAAGGCCAGGTGAGCAGCTTGCATTTCACCTTGTCTCCCTCTCCGCGAGGGCAGGGGCAGAGCTGTACGTGCTCGAGGAGGGAGGGTGCTCGCAGAGGGAGGGTACACTCGGGCCAAAGCCACGATGAGGAATGGCGGGCTCTTCTGCCCTTTTCTGAGAGCCCGGGAGCTGCACCCTTTCTCAGATGCTTGCTTATTTACATACTCATTTACTTATTCACCTGCTTTAAGTTTATAGGATGTTCTGCACTTTGTGGGGTGCGCTCAGATTTCATCCTGACACTAGCCCCGTGTGGGGTAGGTAGTGCCCTGCTGCACGAAGAGACTGAGGTCCAGAGGACTTCCCCAGCTCCTGAGTGGCAGTGCCGGGGCTAGAACCTGAGTTCTGTCTGTTCTTATGTGCATGTCTAAGGATGTTGTTAATAGGAGTTCCCAAGCTCCTATGACTGAAACACTGTTTAATTTCCAAGAAGCCGCATGGGGGACTCCTTCATCAGGGAGGCTGCTTTAGGGATATGGGGGTGGGCGGGCGTCGGGGTGGCCGACAACTTGGAAGAGACGATGCCGGCGAAGCCTCGTGGATCTCGGTTGGGCATCCACTCCATGGCTTTTTCCTCTTCTGAATTTGTATCTAGTGCCTTCTGCTGGGGATGTGGAGAGAGCCAGAGTTCTGAAGGAAGAAGGCAATGAGCTTGTAAAGAAGGGAAACCATAAGAAAGCTATTGAGAAGTACAGTGAAAGCCTCTCATTTAGTGACATGGAGTCCGCCACATACAGCAACAGGTATCTTTCACGTAGCTGCTGGCCCGGGGGATTTTAGGTTGTTGGATATTGTTCCAGAGTCCTCTCTCGGACTGGGGTGGGCTCTTCATTCCTAGCATTTAGTCAGCATGGTATAGCTCCAAACCTGCATCCACACGTGTTTGGGTCACCGTGAGGCAGGTGTTGCCCGTGGTGTTCGCTACTTTAGAGGAATAGAAACAGCGATGATGCCGGCGTGGAGCCTGGGCTTGGTCGGCCCTTCTCCCCCCTCAGATTTTCCTGAACCATCCAAATACGCACACTCTGTAAGCAAAAGCCTCAGCACATGTCTCTTCACCCGCCCCCTTCCCCCACCCCACCGCTTCTCTGAGCCCCTCCCCTTAGAAGTGTTGGCACTGTCTCAGCACTAGGGCAGGACCCAGGGTGTGGACTAATGATCGCCTGGCCCTGGAGGAAGAGAGATGGTCTTGCCTGAAGGGTGTGACCTGCGGGTGGCGCTGTTGAACATCCCTATGAACTGCTGTCTGTGGCTGGTGCTTCTTTCACCCACAGTGAGGGCACCATCCCTTTTACTGTGTGGGAGTCACTGCTTTGCAGCACACTCCCGACGTATTGGTGGTAGGTGGTCTTCCCCTTTAAAAGTCAAGAAATCAGAGGCTCAGAGCAGGAAGGGCTTTACCTCAGCTCACCCAGCCATTAAATGGTGGAGACAGAACTGGAACCTGGCTCCAGTGAGATCTTTCAGTTTTCTAGTTTTACTGTCAGAAGCTTGAAACACTCAGCAAGGGACCATATCTGATCCAAACATTTGTCATAAAAGACTTAGGATAAATTTGTTATGAGTCTGTTTCTCTCCTCCTGCTAACATACACATGTTACTCTTTAGTTCAAAAATCTTGGATTCGGGGCACCTAGGTGGCTCAGTGGGTTAAGCATCCAACTCTTGGTTTTGGCTCAGGTCACGATCTCACGGTTCTTGAGTTCGAGCCCCAAGTTGGGCTCTATGCTGACAGTGCAGAGCCTGCTTGAGATTCTCTCTCTGCCCCTCCCCTGCTTACCTCTCCTTCTCTCAAAAATAAACATTTAAAAAAATAAGCAAAAATCTTGGATCTACTGTAGGGTCTCCATTCCCTATGCAAATTTTTGGGATAAAATGTGTTCCAGATCTGAGTAGGGGTAACGTGGTCCATTTACCGAATCACTTGATCCTCTCAGAGTCTGGGGCAGCTTGCTGAAACTCACTGTTAACATTCTGCCGTGAAACATAGCGGAATTCCACTTAGACATGGGGCAGCAGTGTTAAAGAATGACCATGTAGCCTCACATCTGTGCAGGTCAGGTTTTGGTGTCAAGTAAGTTGAAAAGAGAACTTTAAAGGGTGGATTTTGGAATGTTGGCCCCGTGGTGTTACTGGCTGGTTGGACCAGGGGTGCCTGGTGAGTCAGTCTGCCAGGCTAACATGGAAGAAAGGACCACTGCCCATGTGTTCTGTGCTTATGCAGTGGCCTCTTGAGCCTTCTGTCTCTGGGTCTGCCAGACTCGCTGACCTTATACTGCTAGAGACGTCGGTTAGCCCATTTTCCTAGATTTTTACCACTTTCGGGATAATTTGTTTTGTTTAAATACAGTTTTTCATGCAAGTGTGTCCATACCACACTGTTTGAATTATTACTGCTTTACAGGATCTTGTAGGGCTGGTCTTTTCCTTATTCTTCTTACTCAGAGCATCACTGGCTGTATTCCCAGGTTCATTCTACCTAAACCTTAGGAACATCTTGACAGACTCAAGAAAGTATCTTGGTGGGCTTTTGGTTATGGTTACATTGAATTTATAAATTTAATTTAGAGGTGCCTGGGTGGCTCAGTTGGTTAACTGTCCAACTCTTGATTTTGGCTCAGGTCATGATCTCCTGGTTCGTCGGTTCAAGCCCTTCCTTTGGCTCTGGGCTAACAGTGCAGAGCCTGCTTTGGATTCTCTCTCTCGAAAATAAACAAACTTAAACATTTTTAATTTAGAGGACTGTGGGGTACCTGAGTGGCTCAGTTGGTTAAGCGTCCAACTCTTGATTTCGACTCAGTCATGATCCGACTGTTGTGGGATCGAGCCCCACGTTGGGCTCCATGCTGACATCATGAACCCTGTGGGGGATTCTCTCTCTCTCTGCCCCTCCCCCACTCACAATTTCTCTCTGAAATAAAACTTCAGAGGATTGATAACTTTATGAATTTTCCATCCACTGAGACTGAAATATGTCGTCCCAGGTGCCTTTTTTTTTTTTTTTTTTTGAAAGAGGGCACAAGTGAGCAAGAGGGAGAGAGAGAGAGAGAAGCAGGACTCACCCCAAGGCAGGGCTTGAACTCATTAACCGCAAGACCATGACCTAAGTCGAAGTCAGACGCATAACCGACAGCCACCCAGGCGCCCCCCAGATGCCATTTTAATGCTTCGCTATGCCCTTTCCTCTCTATTGGTCAGTCCCCAAACCTGCCTGAATTAGAGGGGAGAGAACAAGGACCCCTTCAGTGGGAAGAATGCCAAAGAATTTGTGGCCTTTTATTAAAAAAATTTTTTTAATGTTTATTTTTGAGAGAGAGCGAGCGAGCTGGGGAAGGAGCAGAAAGAAAGAAAGGGAGACAAGAATCGGAAGCAGGCTCCAGGCTATCAGCACAGAGCCTGACATGGGGCTCTAACCCGCAAACCATGAGATCATGACCTGAACCAAAGTCAGATGCTTAACTGACTGAGCCACCCAGGCACCCCTTTTGTGCCTGCTTTTAAGTTGGCATGGGCCAGGGGGTGGGGGAGTTCTGGCTGGCTCTGCCACTGGGGCATGGGGCTCTTGCTCTTGTTTTCATAGGTCTAGGCTCCATGCTGGGCATGGAGATTACTCTAAAAAAAATTGATAGAAGGGTGAGCTTTTTCTAATTTATAAATTCCATGCAGTCTCAGTAAAAACAGTTTTTTTAATTCATGACGAGTCTGAAGTTTGTCAGGAAAAAATGAGAACAGCACCCTAAGAGAATTTAGCATATATAGGATAAAGTGTAGGGAAAAGAGGGATAATCCAATGAGTAGTGTTGGGTTGACTGGAGAGGAGGTAAAAATAAGCCTGAATCCCTACCTCACTCCTTATTAAAATTTTACATGGACCACAGTTTCAAGTGTAGAAAGTAAAACCATTAAGTTCTAGAAGAATGCGTGGGTTAGTTATTTTGCAGTGGGAAATGTATTATAGAGCTGTGGAGTGGGGAGGTGGGGACCACAGAGGTCATTAAAGGTCATTTTATTTCATAAGGTTAAAAAGCCTTATGTAAAGGTATAGAGCCTTGCCCATATTTAAAGCAACTATGTTAAAACAGACACTGTTTTCTTCCAATATTGATAAGTTAAAGGTTGAGACCCAGGATCGGTTCACTTACAGGAAAATAGGCTCTATCAGTATAAGAGAGCATCTTTTGGAGAGCATTTGGCAGTAACAGTCAAGATTCTAAATGCACGTATCTATTGACCCATCTGTCCCTCCTGATAGGCACTAAGCTTTATGCACAAGGATGCTCATGGCAGCATCTCGTATTTGCAGACTGGAAGCAATGATAAAGGTCTACAGGTAAGGAATTGGTGAAGTTATGGTCCATCCAACCAAGTGAATGCTGTTCTCACTGAAAACAGCAAATGAGCTCCGAGACGCCTGTTTTTCATGACCATCTTTAGAGAAAAGAATTGAGAACGAAGGAGGAAGATGTACATACTTCTTTCCCCGTAGATGCAGAGTGTCTTGTTATAAGATGTATGCAACTGTTTTTTCCCATGATTATAATTTCACACTAAAAGTTGAAAAAATTGGATACTGGACACCCATATACGTACCTACCATCTGAATTTCTCGTTAATGTTTCGTCACCTTTGCTTTATCGCTGTTTAGCCATTGATTGTCCTTAGTTTGGGCGCGTTTCAGGGTGAGCTGCGGACATCTTCACTTCTCACTGCTAACCCATCCGCCTGCATAGCCTGAGTCCAGTATTTATTAAGGTAGAGGACTTTTTAATCCATCAAGGGGGAGGTTTCAGGAGCCTTTTCTGTGTGAAAGAGCACAGGAGGGCAGTGTGAAGTAGACCACGTGATGACTGGAGGCCATTAGGGTGTGGGGACCTGGCTCCCGTCTGGGCCTCACGGTGGCGCTGGTGCGTGCACAGGCCCCTCGCCCCTCTGGGCGAGCCGGTGGTTTCCATCTGTGAAGAGGGGCCAGCTTTGCTTCGAGGGTGAGGAAGCTAGAAAATACCCAGCACAGAGCAGGTGTTGGGCGAGTCCAAGGTCAGCCCTCAGACCTCCTCATGGCTGGTGGGTGGCCTCTTAGTGACTGAAACCTCCAAAAATGGTCTTTCCCCTTCAGAGCACTCTGCCATTTGGTCCTGAAACAGTACAAGGAAGCAGTGAAGGACTGCACAGAAGCCCTCAGGCTGGATGGAAAGAACGTGAAGGCCTTCTACAGACGAGCTCAAGCCTACAAGGCGCTCAAGGTAAAAAGACCCCGACTGAAAGGCACCGTCTGAGACGACCGTGCCTGTGGCCGGCCCTCCCAGAGCACGGCAGCGTGAGGTGGCGGGGCCCTGTCCCTTCTCCTCCAGGGGCCACCCCCATATGTAGCTCAGGGCAGGCTTACAGGCTGCAGTTTGAGGCCCTCTACCATCTCTGCTCCATCCCGCCTCAGTCAAGTCCCCCTCCTCACCCCCTTCTCTTCCCTCAGGACTATAAATCCAGCTGTGAAGACATCAGCTGTCTCCTGCAACTTGAGCCCAGGAACGGCCCTGCCCAGAAGTTGCGGCAGGAAGTTAACCAGAGCTTAAACTAAAAACCCAGAAGTGTCGCAGGAAACCTCTGCCAGGGCTCCCTCCCCCGTGCCTGCTCCTGGGACCCCTGCCTGCCCCAGAGTGAGCGCTGACGCAACCCGGAGGTGATGGCTTCCCACCCCTTAAGCAGCTCGGCGTGTTCAAATTAAGCCCAGTGTAGTTAAAAAAAAAAAAAGTTTTGCTGGAACGGTCCCTACCCCCCCCTGCCCCAGACAGCTAGCAGGACACAGAAACAGGCCCTCCTCAGCAGAGCACTTGGCTCTGTCCCCGCCCCAGGCATGCTACCGCCCGCTGCCCTTATAGCTTCACCAGACCCGTCTCACTGTGGTTCACGTGCGCAAACCGAGCTCTGGGTGGGGCCGTGAGGGAGAAACCAGAAGACCCTGGTCCCCTGACACCCAAAGCAGCCTGTTGAGCTGGTTCTCCAGGGCTGCTGTCCCCACCCTATCCTTGGCAGAGGCCCGTGTTCTGAGCCCCAGTGCCTTTCGGCTGGGCCCTCCTCCGGCAGGGATGCAGAATCCTGATGCGTGGCTGGCTCTGCCTGTGGCACGTGGAGGGGCCCGAGGTGTTTGGAGAGGCCTGAGGTGTGGCCACTTCCAAAGGTGGGAGGGAGAGAAAGGCTGCCTTGAAGTCCGTGTCCTTCCAGTCTGGGCAGGGACTTCCTTTTGACCTCAACAGTGGCCGCCTCCAAGCTTCTTGGTTCTTTGTAATAGGAAGTTAATTTGAACTAAACGGACTGCTGTGGAGCTGTGTGTTTAAGCTTTTGCATTAAACATCTTTCTTGTACATAAAGGTCTGCTGTGCTTATGTTGTGCTTTTTCTGCTTTGGGCTTCGAACTTTGCAGTAATAAAAGCCACTGCCTGTTGGGCACTCATCCGCTCGTTGACCATACTTCCTGCAGTATCCGCATGGGCCAGCCTGTGTATCCTGCTGGTGAAACCACAGTCAGCAGACATGGTCCACGCTCTCAGAGGGCTGAGGCTCCAGTGGGATGGCAAGAAGGTAATCGGATAATCTCGGGAACTAACGACAGCCAGGGTAAGCTTTTTAGAGGAGCCGCCACATAATGCTTTCCCTGCCTAACTGGGGGGATTGGACCCTGTAGAGGGAAAGGGGTCCCTGAGGAAGTAGAGCTTGATCTGAGTTCTAACGTGGGAGTTTTACTGGTAAAGAAGGCAGAAAAACAGTCCAAGCAGACATAAGACATTTGTAAAGGCTCTAGGTGGGAGGACAGGGTGAGGACCAGGACCAGAAAATACCCCTCATGTTCACAAAACGTGTGGATGAGGCTGGAGAGTGCTTTCAGATTTGTCCAGAACTAAGGGCAGCTACCCTTGCCCGGGCTGTGTCCCAGTTAAATTGTTCTCCCCTTAATGAAGCAGCAAGCAGTTTGAGGACTCTAAAGACAGGGTTTTCATTGTCCCTTTGTGCCCTGTCACATCGTGTGCTGACCACCACTCAGCACGCTGATTGTGACCTTGCTGAAGGATGAGGCTCTCTACTGTGAGCGACCGCAGATTTCAGGGTCTGGACAGACTCGGCATGGCTCAGGGACCAAAGCGTGGAGCTGGAGGGGGCGCCAGGGTGGCTCAGTGGGTCAAGTGTCTGAATTGGGCTCAGGTCGTGATCTCACTGCCTGTGAAGCAGGCTCCAGGCTCTGAGCTGTCAGCACAGAGCCCAACCCGGGGCTCAGACCCACCAACTGAAATCATGACCTGAACCGAAGTCAGACACTTGACCCACTGAGCCACCCAGGCACCCCTACTGTCACCTCTCAGGCAGGCACAACTCTTACCTGATTTGAAGCAGGTTTAGTGGTGTCATTCATTCACAACTGACTTTTTCTTCTTGAAGTCTAGAAGGCAAGCATCTTGATTTATTAATCAAAACATAGAAGGTAAAAGCAGGACCCAGGAAGGGATCCTAAAGCGATTCTATGTGAGTTCTTCTCTAATGGTGGTACACGGCCCTCAGCCAGCCAGCCCAGAGCCTACAGGGAGTTGCTGCGTCCGGGGTGTATGCACCTGCACTGCAGCGTACTCAAGCCAGGCATCCAGAAACCTCCATGCACGTCACATGCGGACACCTGGAGCTTTAGTTCCTTCTCTCGGTGCCGTGTGAGGACAGCCATTCAGTCGCACACTGCGGCACCACCCGGGGGGGGGCGTCTGCTCCTCTGGGGCCATTGCAGACGGTCCTGCTCGGGTCCTGGCAGTCTTGGTCTGGCGCACACTCCTCCTCCCATAACTCTTTGGGCTTCTGTTTCTTCCAGCCACATCCCCAACCCAGTCAAGTCCACCCTTCTCCCTCAGACACAAAAAGGCCTCCTGGGAGACATGACAGTTTGCAGCACTTTTAATGCACAAAAGGAAGGGTGACTGGGGGGCGGGGGGGGGTACCAAGCCTTCATTCCACATACAGAGTTCAAGTACAGATAACAGCCCGAGTGGGAAATAAGTTACGGTTCCGAAGGACAGAGCCAAGGGCAGGAAGCGCTGTTCTCTGGTCAGCTGAGGGAGTGAGGAGTCTGGGTTTCTGGGGAATAAAAGGAGAGGAATAAATGCTTCTAACATACAGCAGGCACCTGGCCTCAGCTGAGAAGGCGGAGGGGACCAAGCAGGCCTCTGGGCAGGCAGAGTGAAGCCAGGCAGTGCCCAGGGCCGGCCCGGCCCCTCGGGGAGGCCAGGCTGGGCAGCTGGCAAGAAACCACCCGCACTTGGCACAGTGGTCAACACTCCCTCTCATCCCACTGTCCGTCTGCTCCTTTGAGCCTCGAAGCTTCCCCCAAAGTCCTTGGTGCCTCGGAGAGAGCCGGCGACAACACGGCTGTCCACAGGTGTCCGAAAGGCAGCCCTGCCCGGCTCTTCCCAGCTTCTCTTGGGCTCCCAGCTGCTTCCGTCTCCGTCTCTCCCACCCCTGGCCACCCACCTGCTTTCAGAGCACAGTCATCTTTGTCAGCTCCGCGGCCTGGTGTGCCTGCAGCACCGCCAAAGCCTCTTCCACCTGTGGGCCATGGGGGCAGGTGGGGGGTGAGTGCAGCTGCCCAGCAGGGGCCCCAGGAGAGCCCGGCACCCCACTGCCTCAGCCCACTAGATGCCACAAGTCCCCTCCCTCCACAGCACTGCTGTTCACGAGTGCCTGTGACAGGCACGTCGTCATCTGTCGGGTTCTTGAGACAGACGGGATGCTGCCGGACAGCTGGGAGAATCTTAGCCCCATCCTCAGTCAGGACACCACTCCCCTGCTGAAGCCTGGCACAGGGAGCTGCAGAGAGTTTATGGGGGGAGGGGCGGCCCCCGGCCCCCAGGCCTCCCGCCCGCAGGTTCAGCCAGGACAGCTGGCCTCGGGGAAGGGAGATGTTGTCCAGGCAGCGGCCTGCTCACTCTAGGAGAGGCATGCGGCACGAGCTCTCCTCCTGTCCTCACAAGTCCCCCCTCCCCCGCACCAGGCCCCAGCCCACCTTGGCATTGAGGGACTCTGGGGACTCCAGCATGAGCAGCAGCTCCGAGTTGTCAATCTCCAGCAGCATGCCCGTGATCTTGCCAGCCAGCTGGGGGTGGGCATCGTAGATAAGGGGGTACAGACGCTCACCTGTATGGAACACCTGGCTGATACCCCAGCAGCCCCGGGGGGGGGGTACTGTGGAGGGGAGCGGGGAGGCATGGGGGTGGGGGGGTCCGTCCCAGAACTGCTGCTTCTGAGCTGCGTCAGCCTCAGGGGAGCCTCTTTCCCAACTGTAAAGTACACAGAAAACCCTGCTTCGGAGGCTAAGTAGAAGAATCAAAAATGACATTCCATGAAGTAATCTACACAGGGTCTGACACAGACTTGGTGTTTAAAGACTACTCTCGTGACTCAGTCGGTTAAGTGTCTGACTTCAGCTCGGGTCATGATCTCACGGTTCGTGGGTTCAAGCCCCGCATTGGGCTCTGTTGCCAGCTCAGAGCCTGGAGACTACTTCGGATTCTGTGTCTCCCTCTCTCTGTCCCTCTCCCGCTCATATTCACACACTCTCTCTCAAAATTAAACATTAAAAATACCTTTAAAGGCTACTCTTGTTCATTTTGCAAAAAATAGTTCCGATACACTGAAATTCTGGATAAGGCAGGCTAAGGCTGCACTGGACAAGATAAATTCACCTTCCGCCACCAGGCGCTTCTGGGGGCAGGGCCTAGTGGCGGTGGTCGGCCCATCTTGGCCACGTGTGGAGGGTCTGGCCAGGATGGGGTGCTGGGGCGGGCCGAGGGGAGAGGTTTCCCCGCGAGGAAAGTGAAGAGGTTGACGGGGAATTGCTAACAGAGCTTCCTGCCTCCACGATTAAGCCCATTTAGAATTTTCCTTTGAAGAGTGGGCAGTAATGTGGCAAAACCCCAGGTGAGCCGAGAAAACAAGTGGCGGGAATCGGGGCTGACTTCCGAGAGGTTCTGGAAATCGTGGTGGCCGTGAAGAGCCTGGCAAGCGGCAGCAAGCCGTCGTTCGCTCGGCAGTCAGTGGACTCCTTGGGCAGGGCCTGCCGGAGACGCTGGGCTGGAGAACCGCACAGGGAACGCGCAGTCCTGTGGGGCGTGTGTCAACACGCGTTTCTGCGCGTTTGTTTCCTACCTCCCTGCAGTGGGCGCTGGGAGACCGAGGGCATGCGGTGATGGCTTCGTCCCACTCAGGAGAGGTGAGAAACGCCAACACCGACAGAAATCCAAGACCAGACCCTCAGTCCTGGCCCCGGAGCTGGGATCCCGCCAGCCTGTCACGGCCCTTGAACGGCAGAATGGAAGAGACCTCGGGACCATCTGGTCTGACCAGTGTTTTAAGACGAGAGAGGGAGGCCGAGAGAGCAGAGGCGACCCAGCAGATCGGTCAGCGGCAGGGCTGGACCCTGTCCACACGTCTGACCTCCACTCAGCGGGTTTCCCGCCAGGCTGGCCAGCTCTCAGCCCCCTGCTCCAGCCACTCACCAATCATCTGCTTTTGTTCGTGCAGCGGCGCGGCGGCCAGCATGGACGCGGTCAGGGGCTCCTGTCCCGGGACGCGCACAGCGGGCTCCTGGACCTGCAGTGGTGCCGGAGACACGGCCCTTAACCACCACAGATGGGCAAGGCCTCAACACACTTACCCTGTCAGGCGAGCACAGGCCTCCAGGAAGGCTCTGGAAGAGGGGACCAGGGCCAAGGTGTGGACAATCAGGTGGGACAGAGTCCCTAACAAGGGCACAGTGGGACAGATGAAGTGACACTCTAATTCAGATGGCTTCCAAGGTGCCAGGAACCCGTAAAGGCCCCACTGGATGTTGCCAGATGAAAGCCACACGTTACTAACCACTTCATGCCAAATAAGGCACTTTTTATCAAGTAGCTTTATAAAGACCACATCCCCAAGCATACTTCCGACCCTTCCACATTACGGTACTTTTAAAAGCATGTTGCTGTTTAAAGGCTACTCCCTTGTTCCTCTTGCAAGAAAGAGTTTGAAGTATACACCTTAAAATTCGAGACAGGATATGGTAATGCCGAGCTTGAGGCTTGGGCAGGGAGATAAATACATAGCCTTTTAATTTAATCACAGTAGGTATTTTTAGTTCTGTTTTGTAGATTAATCCCCTCCCTTCAATATTCAGCATATTGCTTGACTATTTTTCCTTGCTGCTCAACGCTGAATACTAAGGAAATCCAGATTGCTTTTGTTAATAATCCAGGCAGAGCAAATCGTAATGAATAAACCAAACGTGATCTTGGCTCTTTCCCTCCTTCTGTTAGTAAGGGTGACTGTTTCTCGGTTGTACGCATCAGTAAATGAAACTTGACACTTCGAGAAGAGAAGCAAACCAACCAACCGGCAAATGAGGCCCAGCGAGGGCCATGCCTTAGCCAAGGCTCTGAGCCAAGGCCCCGGGAGCCCAGACTAGGAGGGCCAGCCTTACCCCATGGCTGTATGCTGCTGAGGAATATCTGTGTGTCAGCAGAGGCCGGCTTGGTGGAGGATATTCCGCACCGCCGGCTCCTGAGGTCTGGGTACCGATATTGGCTGCAAGGAGTAAGCAGGGGAGTTAGGGCCTGACAGTGATCTAAAGCCAGGAAGCCTAAAGACGAGCGTCCCTAGAATCGCAGCACCGACTGCGAGGCCAGCACACAGGGGTACAAACATCTGCCCAAAGAAGAAACAGATGTGCTGGCCTTACAGCCCAGAGCTATGCCCTTGATCACAGCTGCTGCAGTACTTGCTAAGGTTCTGATGTGATGCTAAGCCCTGGCGTGTGTGAGCCCATTCACCCGCACGACAAAACAGGGGGGCTATTTTCATCCCTGTTTTAAAAAGAGGAGGTAGGTGATCAGCTACTGTAGTTATTATCGAGGCCACAGGGTGAGGTGGCCCCAGGAACCGGGTCTGTGGGACTCTGGAGCCCACACGAACTACTGGGCCTCACAGCCTCCCAAGTCAGCGCTATCCTCCAAGGGGCAAATGGCAAGGTCGCCACGGAGGCCAGTCCTGACTCCCTGCCTGTGCCAACCCAGCACCAAGCCCCCGGCCCACCCTCCGCACACGCCCCTTCCTCTCAGCCCGGCCCACACTCACCCACTCTCTGGCTGTTGGGCATCGTGGGTGGCACCTGGGTGGAGGCCTGCCTGACACTGCTGACCTGCGCCGAGGGGCGCCGCAACATGGCTGGTGGCCGGACCATTGAGGCGGCTGGAGGGTAGGTGGCTTGTGGCACAAAGAACACGGAGAGAAAGGTCGGTGGGCCAGGGGCAGGACAATCAGAGCGGCACAGTGCGCCCTGAGGGGTCTGGGGTAAGAAAGGCAATGGGGAAGGGAACTAGAACATTCGCAGCAGAAAGATGGGTGAATTCCTCTAGTCAGGCGGACCCAGAACTCCAGGGAAGGGGAGTGTGGGCAGATCTTCAATTACAAAGCCAGCTCGTTTCTGTGCAGAGCCCCAGGAGGCAGAGACAGCATGATTGCACCCACTGGGTCCCCAAGGCAGTGAGGGTGAGCTCCGCTCCCAGAGAGGGGACCAGCCGGCAGCAGTACTGCCACTGGAGTGCATCTCACGGTCACAGATCAGACAAGTCTCGGGAGCTAACAAGAGAGTGGGCTACACCGCGAGTCTTTCACAAGGTCGGCACTGCTTGGGGCTTTATGTATCCCTCATTCAAAAGAGGAAACTGAGGTTCAGAGAGGTGAAGCTTCCCACCCGAATTAACACCCTGGGAAGTAGCAGAGCCGAGCTTGCCCCCAAAGCCTGCCCGGGTTCCACGCTGCCCTGAGGGGTCCGCCCCTGCGGGCCAGGCTGAGGGTACAAGGACCTGAGTCACTCACACGAGGGTCTCGGATGCTGGGCCGTCCACCTGGAGGCCGGCTGCATGGGGGAGCCGGAGCCGTAGTACGCAGCCTGGGTGGGAGGCTGTTCAGGAGAAGCCTGGGGGTGAGGGGGTGGCAGCAGGGGAGAAACCGCATCCCCTCACGGCCACCCCTGCGGAAACTCCACTGCCCCCTCCGGGGACTGGTTGGTAAAGACCCACAAGCTGGGATGAAGCCCCTGCTGCCCCAGTTCAGGCCGTTCATTAGCCCTGAACCTTCCACGGCAAGGTCACAGGTTCAATCCTTGCCCCTTATCATCAGAGCCACTAGCCCAGAGAGCGGCATAAAATGGTGACAGACCCACTCAGACTTGTGCCAGCTTAAGCTACTGCTAAAAGGAGCAGGGGAGGGGCTCCTGGGTGGCCCAGTCGGTTAAGCGGCCGACTCTTGATTCTGGCTCGTGATCTCACAGTTTGGGAGTTCGAGCCCCGCACTGGACTCTGCACTGACAGCATGGAGCCTACTTGGGATTCTCTCCCCCTCTCTCTGCTCCTCCCCTGTTCATGCTCTCTCTCAAAATAAATAAAACTTAAAATTAAAAATAAGTAGAAAGGAACAGGGGAGCAGGGGCACCTGGGTGGCTCAGTCGGTTGAACATCCGACTTCGGCTCAGGTCATGATCTCACAGTCCATGGGTTCGAGCCCCATGTCGGGCTCTGTGCTGACAGCCCGGAGCCCGGAGCCTGCTTTGGATTCTGTGTCTCCCTCTCTCTCTGCCCCTCCCCCACTCACTCTCTGTCTCTCTCAAAAAAAAAAGACAAAAAAAAAAAAAAAAAGACAGGGGAGCAGATATATCCATCCCAGCAGCTGCGAACAGCCAACACCTTTCCACTCCCTCTAAGTCCAGGGAGCTCCCTTCCCCAGTGGGGCTCCTCCAAACACTGGCCTCCAGGAGAGAGATTGGCAGGCAGCCCACAAAACATGACCGACCGTCTAAGCTGGGGAAATGCTACATGCGCTCTGCTGGCTTGGGAAAGTCCCACTGCACACCAGCACATTAGGGCAGAATAATGGGTGTGCGAAAGTGTCGTAGAGTAAGGAAAGCTAGTTCCTTTTCTTTAATGCATGGCTTCTCAAACTTCTCTGACCAGGGAGAATCTATTTTAGCACAACACGACCCTCTCCTGGTTGGGGAGGGTTGTTTGACAGCAGTACTTTTACCCCCTTTTACAGATGGGGGTTACAATGGCCCACCGGCCAAGTTTCCAGCAGAAACAAGCTGAGAAGCCACATCTACCTGTGACGCTGTCTTCCTGCTCTACCTGGCTGTCAGGGAAGGGGTGCAGCAGGGTTCGGGCAGGTCATCACCTGGGGCACAGTGGGCAGGAAGTAGCTGGCGGGCTGCTGGAAGGAGCCCAAGAGGGGGCCTCCCAGGGCCCGCACGGTAGACAGGCGCTGCATGTACTGGTTGGTCAAGATGGCCTTCCGCTCCTCTTTGCGCTGGGCCAGTGCCACGTACAGCGGCTTGGTGCCCACGATGCGCCCGTTCATCTCTGTCACGGCCTTCGTCGCCTCTTCTGGAGAGGAAAAACACACAAAGCCAAACCCCTTGCTGTGGCCACCCTCTGTCATCACCTAAAAGCAAGACAAGACAAGGGCTGCTGGGGGTGGGGAAGGAAGACTCCTGGAGCTGTGCCCGCCTCCTCCCCCTGGGGCCCAGCCGGGCAAGGAGCAGGCCCAGGAGAAACGGTCACCCCGACATTGACTGAGGCCCACCGCATGCCAGATGCTGGACACGCCTTTTCACTCCACAGGCACCTCCACCTGATCAGGGGGCGGGGGGGAACCCCGACTCCCACTTCACAGGCAATGGAAGCGGGGCTGAGGAGTGACTTGGCTGAGACTAGTCCATTTGCTAACTGAGGGCTGCTCGCTGTTTAACAGGACATTCCCCAGAGTCTGTTAAAAAAAAATCTGAAATGCAGCTGTTCTAAATATCTTTAAGTTTTCTTTCTGAAATGATTTTCCTAGGCTGTGATGGAAAGCTGGTTTAAACTGTATCTACCCTCATCAGAGGGGCTATAAATCAAGAAGATCATTTAGGATTGGTTAAAATCCAAGAACAGGGTAGGGGGTCTTTAGCCAGAGCCATGATCTTAAACACTTTGTTTGAGGTCACTGAGATGAAAATCTGCATTTCGACTACCCTTTGGTTATTTTAAACTACACTTATAATTCTTTGGTTCATTTGTGGAATTATGGACATAGTAAAAGTTCTAAAGAGTTAGGTTTCCTACTCAGCAACACTAAAAGGCAACCAACAGAATGGGAGAAAATATTTGCAAATGACTTATCAGATAAAGGGCTTAGTATCCAAAATCTATAAAGAACTTATCAAACTCAACACCCAAAAAACAAATAATCCAGTGAAGAAATGGGCAAAAGTCATGAATAGACACTTCTCCAAAGAGGACATCCAGATGGCCAACCGACACATAAAAAAATGCTCAACATCACTCATCATCAGGGAAACGCAAATCAAACCACGATGAGATACCACGTCACACCTGTCAGAATGGCTAACATTAACAACTCAGGCAACAACAGATGTTGGCAAGGATGCGGAGAAAGAGGACCTCTTTTGCACTGCTGGTGGGAATGCAAACCTCAAAAAATTTTCCTCAAAAAATTAAAAATAGAGCTACCCATGATCCAGCAATTGGTATTTATCCAAGGGATACAGGTGTGCTGTTTTGAAGGGACACATGCACCCCAATGTTTATAGCAGCGCTATTAACAACAGCCAAAGCAGGGAAAGAGCCCAAATAGCCATCGATGGATGAATGGATAAAGAAGATGTGGTACATACATACAATGGACTATTACTCGGCAATCAAAAAGAATGAAATCTTGCCATTTGCAACTACGTGGATGGAACTAGAGGGTGTTATGCTAAGTGAAATTAGTCAGAGAAAGACAAATATCCTATGACTTCAATCCTATGAGGACTTTAAGACACAGAACAGATGAACCTAAGGGAAGGGAAGCAAAAATAATATAAAAACAGGGAGGTGGACAGAACATAAGAGACTCTTAAATACAGAGAACAAATAGAAGGTTGCTGGAGGGATTGTGGGAGGGGGGATTGGCCTAAATGGGTAAGGGGTATTAAGAAATCTACTCCTGAAATCATTGTTGCACTATATGCTAACTTGGATGTAAATTTAAAACTAAATAAGTTATTAAAAAAAACAGGAGGTTTTCTAGAGACTCCAATACAAAGGTAGATTTGTATGGGGGCATCCGGGTGGCTCAGTTGGTTAAGCATCTGACTCTTGATTTCAGCTCAGGTCATGATCTCAGCGTCATGAGATGGAGCCCTCCGCACTGGGTGTGGAGCCTGCTTAAGATTCTCTCTCTCCCTCTACCACTCATGCTCGCTTGCTCTCTAAAATAAGTAAATAAATAAAAAATAAATAATAAAATTTAATTTAAAAATTTTAAATTAAAGTTTAAAATGGTTGTATGGAATATAAAAATTAAAGATTTAAATTTATATTTTGGGGGCCTATTCTGTTAATTTTCTTTGTGGTAGAAATAAAAGTCCTTATTACAATTTTTTTAAAAAGCGGGGTAGGGATGGGGGGGAGCTTGTCCAGGGTCACCCAGCCTGTGGACACACATCAGCCAGAATTTGAACCATGCAGAGTTCTTGTAAACTTCCATTGCCTCTGCAAGGCACTGAGCCAAGTTCTTTAGAAGTCTGGGGAAGGCATTCTTAGCTTTGTTATTAAAAGAGCCTTTTTATTTTGGAGTAACTTCAGGTATACAGAAAAGTTGCAAAAATAGTACAGAGCTGCTATCCGTCACCCTGGCCCGCCCCCATGTAAACAAGTCAGAGTGACTTGGCCGAGACCAGTCCACTCATGTCAAAACCAGGACGTTAACATCAATACTGTTAGTAATTAGCTACGATGCTACTGACTGAACTGCAGATCTCATTGGGATTCCAGTAGTTTTTCTAATATTTTGTTTCCTCTTCCAGGATCCAATCCACATTGCCTTTACGGTTCTCAATTTTGGGGGTGGGGGGAGGTCTACACAATGGCCTGGCTCACACATTTAGATTTGAACTGACATACTTTTTAAATCTCTCCTATTAGAGTCCATGCTCTACACATCATCAATTTTCAAACTGCACTTTGCTACCCATTCACGTGGGGGCCTGAACCTGAGGGTTCACAGATCCCCCCGCCAGAGGGAGGTCAGTGGATAGAATTCAGGGGGACTGTGAACTCAGATGAGTGGGGGGAAGGCATCTTAATTTTCACATTAGTGTTTCCTTCTATTCTGAACACAGGCAACAAAAATAGGGGAGTCTTGGCTGTGCCCGTGATTTTGTCAGGAAGAGAATGAAGATATTTTCATATCACGTCAGCCACTGCAGATCTCAAAATATCATTTGTGCTAATTGCTACCTCTCTAGATCTTCTAGTTTGACGTAATTAGGAACCACATTCCGCTGTTACCTTAGTATTTTGATAATTATATTTCAATAGAATTGTTTTTCTGTAATCCTATGAATTTTCTTTTATGCATTTAAGAATATTCTCAGGGGGTGCCTGGGTGGCTCAGTCGGTTAAGCATCCGACTTCGCCTCAGGTCATGATCTCACTATCAGTGAGTTCGAGCCCTGCATCAGGCTCTGTGCTGACAGCTCAAAGCCTGGAACCTGCTTCTGATTCCGCTTCCCTCTCTCTCTGCTCCTCCCCCGCTTGTGCTCTGTCTCTGTCTCTCAAAAATGAGTAAATGTTAAAAAAATTAAAAAAACAAAAACCCAAAAACAAAACAAAAAAAAGAATACTCTCAGAAGGGATCTGTATAGGCTTTCATCAGACAGCCAAATTTTCTCAACCCAAAAGTATTGTCTTAACAAGGTAATAGGAACTTCTGTTAGATAGTAAATAATGATAAAATATACTTATGTAGCTTCTATGAAAGTGCTAGTGTTATTAGCACTTTAGATCTTAACTCGTTTTCATAATCATATTTTATATACACTAGAAATCATATAAATATGTAAACCTACATAAAATCCCCATTTTGTAACCTAATTGGTCAGCTAACAAGATAGTGTCACAACTCTAAGTAACCCAGATTTTTATAATTCCCTTCACTCAAGGAGTCCTCAAGGAGGTGGGTGCATCCCCAGAAATTACACACAATGTGAATAATCAGATCGCTATTTTACCACTTATTGTGGGCAGGTGCCCCATGTAGACTCTCTAGTGCTCAGGACACTGCAAGAGGTAGGGAATGCTGCTCCCACTTTATAGATAGGTAAATAGGCTCCAAATGGCAAAGTCACTTCCCTCGGATTCTACAGCTAGTTAATGGTAGGACTGGGATTTAGGCCTACTTCTAATTAACTTTAACAGCCCAGTTTTCAACCACAATACTACACAAATTATAAATTTGCTGGGAAAGAGGGCCCACAGCTTTTTTATAATGTTGAAGCAAATTTACTGATGCTTAATTTACATGTCCCACAGCTCTGTCACATTTGAGTCCTTAACTCAAAAACCATTAGAACCTCTTCCCCAAACACTAGGCATTTAAAATTGAATTCAACAGGGGTGCCTGGGTCCCTCAGTTGGTTAAGCATCCGACTCTTTAATTTTCTTAACGTTTATCTTTGAGAGACAGAGCATGAGCAGGGGAGGGGCAGAGAGAGAGGGAGCCACAGAATCCGAAGCAGGCTCCAGGCTCTGAGCGGTCAGCACAGAGCCCGACGCGGGGCTCAAGCTCATGAACCACGAAATCATGACCTGAGCTGAAGTCAGACGCTTAACCGACTGAGCCAGCCAGGCGCCCCAACCATCAGACTCTTGATTTTGGCTCAGGTCATGATCTCGCAGTTCGTGGGATCAAGCCCCACAGCAGGCTCTGCACTGACAGTGTGGAGCCTACTCGGTATTCTCTCTCTGCCCTTCCCCTGCTCTCACTCTCAAAATAAATAAACTTAAAAAAATTGGATTTAACAGGCAAAAGAACTTCTAGATCACTTCCTAAGAACCCAATCATTGCATCACATGTGCTGGTCTCCAGCCCCATTACTCACACTGATCTCTTCGCAAAGTTCCTCATTCCCACCTGCAGCTCCCTACCTGCTCACAGGGAACCCAGATGTTTCTGCCTTTGCCATTTCTTACAGGAAGCCCTCCTTCCTGTTCCCCTGGGCTACCATAGCTCTGCCTCCAGTACTCCCACCCCTCACTACAAGAACACCTTATAACAGATTGGAGTTAGTGATGCATCGGACTTCCCCACTTGACTATAAGCTACTCAAGGGCAGGAACTACATCTAACTTGTTACTGTATACTTCCCAGAAGGGCCTGGCTTAAGGATGGAATGAATGAATGCTGGGTCATCTTAAAATCATCTGGGGAGCTTTTAAAATAAAATGCCCAGGCCCTGCTCAGAGATCTTGTTTTGATTCGTCTGACTCAGGCGTCTGTCTTTAAGAGCTTCCCAGGGAATTTTAGTAAGTCAGGGCTGAGAACCATCCAATGAGCCCAACACTCTCATTGAAGGGATAAAGGTCAGAAGACATCTGCTAAAGGTCACAGAGCTACTGAATAGAACAGCCACTCTTCACATAACAGGTGCTAAGGGGGCTGGGCACATGGTAGGTGCTCAGTAAATGAGGGATGAATGAAGCAGCCCAACCTTCTTATTTTCCAGATGGGGGAACTGGGGTCCAGAAGACAACAACACAACAGAAGTCAGTGAAAATTCTGCGACATGAATTCCTAGAATCTGGCATACAGTAGGCACTCAATAAATGCTTATTGAATGAACCAAGGTTACAGCGAGCCCCAGTAAGTCCAGGTGTGTGACTGGGACTGGACTTCCACCCTCTTCCCCTCAGAGCAGACCAGGCTGCAGATGGTCATCAAGTTCCAATGGGGGAGGTGTCAGACAAGCCCCCCAAACTCAAAAAGGAGTAGCTCAGCACCACTGAGGGAAGAAGGGGTGTGCAGGCAGCAGGAAGACAGAGGGGCAGGCTCTCTATCCCCTGTAGGTGCCCCCAAGCCCTCACCTTGGCACTGGTAATCACTCCGTAGGGAGAGAACTCTTTTCTCAGCTTCTCATCATCGATGGAGTCATCCAGGTTCTTAACATACAGGTTCACACCCTAGAAAGAGAGGTTACTGTGGATGTGTCCCTTCCCCTCGGGGCCCCAGGGTGCCTTGTGTCAGGGAGCAACGTAAACCACGGGGACCCCGGCCACCAAGCCTCCTGCTCCCAGTCTGTCATGGCACCCACGCCCCCCCAGTCAGTGCGACCATCACTGGAAGCTGCAGCCCCCCCACAACCCCTAAAGCCAGCTTCCCCGGGGGTGGGATTGCAGAGAAACGCTTCATATTCAGGACCCTCCGCAGACACGCTCACATAGCAGCAGCTGTCACCAGGGGTCTGAGCCTCACCTGGTAACGGGTCAGCCGGTCCTGCTTCATCTGCTCGAACCTACGCTTCAGCTCATTCTGTCGTTCTACCCGCTTCTGGGCCCGGCCCACATACAGCAGCCGCCCGCTCACCTCCTTCCCATTCATGTCCATCACAGCCTGGGCAGAGAGGGAGCGAGCGTCCTTGCTAACCACCCCCACGAGGCCCTGGCCTCCAGTCCCTGCAAACCAGGCCAGCCTTGTTAGCGGAGAATAATTAGGATCAGGATAAAAGCCACTTATTAAAGAATCCACTTTTTCAAAAACATGGGACAGTCTACAAACTGTAGATTTAAAAGAACTTGACTTACGCTCTACTTTAAAAAGTGAAATTGAAATTTGCAAAGTTTCCCATAGTTAACATTTAGGTTCTTACCTGTATCTACACACTGATGATCTGAACAAAGCTGGGAGCATCATTCTTTCAAAAAGGCATCATCAACATCCTTCACTTCACGCTGGATTTCACAGCACAAAGAATCCTTTTTGCTAACTATGAAGGCTTTTGTTTTTGTTAAGAAACATGTCTTAACCTTTGTTTCTTTTTCTTTTCTTCAGATAGCAGGCCTACGCCTGCTGCATCCTAAATGGTCAGTGGCTTTGATTGCCTAGAATCCTACATCTTCTACAAAATGTGCAACTTCTCTTAATCCTTTTATACTAAACTGAATTTACATGGACTTACCAGCAAAAAAAAAAAAAAAAAAAAAAAAAAATCAGCAAAAGGTAGACTCGTGTGTAAACCAGCTCCATGGTTAGGATTAGACACCAGTATTAGTGAGGAGAAATGTTTGAAAGGGGCCTTTTTTAAAAGTAAGCTCTACATCCAAAGTGGGGCTTGAACAAAAGGGAAATTTTTGAGTAATCAACTAGTTAGTAAATATTTTTACACAATGATGACATTTCCTTACCTAAATATGCAAATCTACGTAAACATAGTCTAGGGCCACAGGAACTGCTAGTTCTACATCAGTCTTCAAGGTTACTACTGGGGTTTTCTATTCTGTTCCGTTGATCTACGTGTCTACTTTTGTGCCAGTACCACACTGTTTTGATTACTACAGTTTTGTGATGTAACAATGGACTATTACTCAGCCATTAGAAAGAATGAAATATTGCCATTTCAATGCCATGGATGAGCATAATGCTAAGCAAAATAGTCAGAGAAAGATAAATACCATATGATTTCACCCGTATGTGGGATTTAAGGGGAAAAAGTGAGCAAAGGGAAAAGGGGAGAGAGAGAGAGAGAGAGAGAGAGAGAGAGAGAGAGAGAGAGGCAAACCAAGAAATACTCTTAACTATAGAGAGCAAACTGATGGTTACCAGAGGGGACGGGTGATGGCTTAAATAGGTTAACACAGTGTAATATTAGTTTCAAGTGTACAATATAGTGATTCCACACTTCCGTACATTACCCCATGCTCATCACAACAAGGGCCCTCCTTAATTCCCATCACCTATGTAACGAGATTTCAGTCTTTTTAATGGGTAATATTCCATTGTGCGTGTGTATAATATATACATGTTATATATATACACACACATCTTTCATGTGGGTAATATTCCACTGTGTATACACACACACACACACACACACCCCACATCTTCTTTATCTACTTGTCAATTGATGGACACTTGGGCTGATTCCATAATTTGACTCTTGTAGATAATGCTGCTATAAACATCAGGGTGAGTTTGGAATTGTTGAATCAATCCCCATATTGTGCATCTGAAGCTAATATAATACTGTACAAGAGAAAGTTATGCTTACAGGAAAAAATTAAAAGTCACTACCAAAATCTCCTAAGACCTTGGAGTCTACAGATCCCTGAGGCTTCACCCACCTCTTGTCATTTTACAGGTGAGAAAACCAAGGCCTAGAAAGAGAGGCATTTGCCCAAGGACACACATGAAGTCAGCTTTCAAAAGGAGCCATTCACTTAAGAACAAAACATCTGAGTCAGAAAGAGCTGGTTCTCATCCCAGCGATGCCTCTCACTAGCCACAACCCCGTGGAACCTGATAACAGTGGAGGCCGCCCTGAAGCAGAGAGGAGGGGGTCGCAGCCCTTAGCACAGGGCCCAGCCCAAGGCCAGGGCTCAGCTAGAAGCAGCTGCTGTGAAGGCGGCACCAGGTAGGGACTGAACCCGAGTCCACAATGAGCTCAGACCCGCCCCCCCCGCCCCCGCCCGTCCAACGGTCTTCATGGGGCAGCATCCAGGGAAAGAGCTTTGGGGTTGGAAGCCAAATAGGACAACATTACTCCAGCTCTGTCACTGTGTGACCTTGTACCATTCACTTGTTCGGCCAATAGATATCTCGTACCTACTGGCAGGTGCAATGCTAGAGATTTAAGAATGAAATGAGATCTGGCCCCTAACCTCAGTCCTATACATGGAAATCCGTGTTAATGATGGAGAGAGGCAGGAAGGGCACCTCACCAGAAGCAGGTGATGATAGAAGAGGCTTCTCAGAGGAGGGAAAGCATAAGCGGAGACCCACAGGATAAGCACTAAGTAGTCAAAAGCCACACGGTCCGATACGGTAGTCACTAGTCACCTGCAGCTATCTGAGCACTTGAAATACGGCTCGTCTGAGTCGACATGTACTGTAAGTTCCAGGCTTCAAAGAATTAATACCAAAAAAAGGGGAATGTAAATATTGCAGTTTTTATATTGAATACACACTGGAGTGATAATTTCAATATGTTAAATTGAATGGTAGACATTATTAAAATCAATTTCTGATGGGTTTTTTTTTTTTTTTACCCTTTTTAATGTGGCTATTGGAAAACTTTAAATCTCACATGTGGCTCCCATTAGATCTCTACTGGACAGCACTAAAGAGCAAGAGAAGGGAAATGTTTTTGAGAAACAGCATTTATCTGCAAAGGCCCGGGAGCAAGAAATAACATAAGCACTTCCCTTCCCCCGCCTCAATCCCATCATCAATTCAAGGGAGCAGTGGCTGTCTCAGAGGCCCCTCTACTTCCCATGGGTGACAAGAATCTATGAAAAGTAGTCAGCCTTAGGGTTTAGAAGCAACCAAAGGAGGCTGAAACCTTCGGTCTTCGCCACAGGCAGGTAGGGGGCCCTGACAGGTATGGGCCCAGGCTGGGGAGGGACTTTCTTCTCCTCTACGGGCAGCCGAACCGTCCTGCTCCTGATCTCCTTTCTTCCTAGTACTGGCGTGGTACCTCCTCCAGGAAACAGAGCCATGGAGAGGCTCCTACCTTCTGGGCTTCCTCATGCTTCTCAAAGTTGACAAAGCCGAAGCCCCGGGAGTGGCCGCTGTCATCCCTCATCACCTTCACGCTCAGCATCTTCCCTGGGAAGGGCCAACCTGGCTCAAAGGGGAGTTCAGGAAGCCCAAAGATGTTCCCCTCCCTTCCCCCAACTCCTCAAGAAGCCCCAGAAAGGCCCCTCCTCCCAGCCCAACCTGGGGACAGAAGACAAAGTGATCCCCGATTCCCCTGGGAAACATGCCCACCAAACTGGGAGAAGAGGTCCTGCAGGCCCTGCTCGTCCACTTCTGTGTGGAGGTTCTTCACGTAAATGTTGGTGAACTCCATGGCCCGGGCTCCCAGCTCTGCTTCCCGCTCCCGTCGAGACTTGAAGTGACCAACGAAGCTGTGGACACACGGACAGGGTAGGTAGCTGCCAGCCATCAGCCACCCCTATCCCACCCAGCAACCCTGGGTCGCTTGGGTCAATTGCCACCAGCCTCCAGGCATGTGCATCCCTCATCAAAAGGCTGGGCAGGGCAACACTCTTTAGATAGATTACATCCAAGACTGGACCATTCCCAACAGCCAAGATTCTATGTTCTAGCATCATGTCAAGAAGATTTCATTCTTGGGGCTCCTGGGTGGCTCAGTTGGTTAAGCATCCGACTCTTGTTTTCAGCGTAGGTCTGCACTGTCAGTGCAGAGCCTCTTTGGGATTATCTCTCTCTCCCTCTCTCTCTGCTCCTGTCTCTCAAAATAAATAAACTTTATTTTAAAAAGAAGATTTCATTCTTGTGGCAAAGGCACAGAGAACTCCTACCATACACCAGGCAGCTGAGTATACAGGAGAGAAGAGCATGAACTTGAGAGTCCTACAGATGAGGGCTTGAATCCCCCTCTGCAGTTGCCTACCAGTGTGACCCTGGGCAAGTTACTTAACCTCTCTGAGACTCAGTGTTCATTCCCATAAAACTGCAGATGAGGGACGCTTGGCTGGCTCAGTCGATAGAGCATGCAGTTCTTGGTCTCAGGGTTCTAAGTTCAAGCTCCATGTTGTTAAATTTTAATTTAAATTTTAAATTAAAAAACTTTTTAATGTTTTTATTTTTGAGAGACAGAGACTGAGTGTGAGCAGGGGAAGGGCAGAGAGAGAGGGAGACACAGAATCTGAAGCAGGCTCCAGGCTCAGAGCTGTCAGCACAGAGCCCGACGCGGGGCTCAAACTCGCAAACCACGAAATCATGACTCGAGCCGAAGTCAGATGCTTAACCAACTGAGCCACCCAGGTGCCCCTAGAGATTACTTAAAAAAAAAAAAAAAAAGAAAGAAAGAATAAAAAATAAAATAAAAACTGGGGATGAAACTCCAATCACAGGCATCTGCTTATTCATTTCACAGGCACTGGGTACACTGGAGAAGCAGGTAGTGACGGAGCCAGACATGGTCCACACCAGCGTTGCCATGGGGGGACTGAAAATATTAGTTTTTAGAATTATAATTTCCAAGTTCATGCAAACACATCTAGGAAAATATCCTAGATTAAGGAAAAAACATAAGAAAATTTGATGGTGTCTATAGCACACTTAGCACAAACAAACAAGCACTATAGACAGAGCAGCAAAGGTGAGCTTGGGCAAACCATGGCTAACCAAGATCGCGTCCTTTGCAGAACCGGGGAAAGCCTGCCAGGCTCAGTTTCATTGACCGCAGCCACCCCTGAGAAGCTTTGGCCAAGGTAACCCTCAGCGCATCTTCCAGCTCAAAGCCTCCTTGCCTCCACGGCACTGAGCGTGAGGCCGGCCATCACCGGGGCAAAACTGGGGACAGTGACCTCCAGGGCAGGGTCTCTCCAGCATCTGCAGCTCGACTGTCCCATCCATGAAGAGGGGGAATTGGGGGTGGGGAATGCCACACTTAAAGAATGAAGATGGTGGGCTAAGCACAGGCCTGCTTCCCTCCCTGTCCAAAAATCCCATGAAACACCACAAAAGGTTTAAGACAAAAATTCACAGCCATGCCCAGAAGGCTGGAAAACAAATGGAATCACTGAATCCAGGGGTGATGTGGCCACTAGCTGTTCCTGCTGGAATTTCTTTTAAAAAATCTTTTTTAAACATTTATTCATGTTTGAGAGACAGAGAGCGAATGGGGGAGGGGCAGAGAGAGGAGGAGACACAGAATCCGAAGCAGGCTCCAGGCTCTGAGATGTCAGTACAGAGCCTGAAGCGGGGGCTTGAACTCACGAACCGTGAGATCATGACCCGAGCCAAAGTCAGACGCTCAACCGACTGAGCCACCCAGGCACCCCTCCTGCTGGAATTTCAAAATCCCTTCACTCACTACTCAGAGCAACCTTCTCAAAAATATTAGCAGCCCCGTTTTGACTCAGGGTAAGGGAGCTTCTGAGACCCTGATCTCTGCCGAGGTCACACGGCCAGGAGAGTACCGGCTGCGGCTCAGAGTCCGGTTCCCATCAGACGGTGATGGGCAGCATCAGCCCCCCCCCACCGCCCCCGGGCGCCCACGGCCCTGCCCCCACGCCCCCACCACTCACACTTTGCGGTCATTCAGCAGCATCCCGTTCATGGTGACGATGGCCTGCTGTGCGGCCTCATGGGTTTCAAAGTGGACGAAGCCGAAGCCTCGGGAACCGTGATCATCACACACCACCTGAGCCACAGGGGAAAAGGACGGAGGCAGCACGCGACTGAGGGTTTGGGTAGAAAAGAATGGCACAGGTGACAACTACTAACTGAGCACCTGCTCTGTGCCCCACACACAGTCCCTCCGCTTTTAACTCAGGCCCCGGCTCTTCCACTCGGACGTAATCACGGGGACTGGGGCCCCTCTCTGGGGCAAGCACCACCAAGGGTATCACCTGCTCCTCTTGGTAGATTTACTGGAAGAACCCCTCCAGGCAATTCGCAACCTCTGAACCCCAGCTGCCTGATTGGGGAAAATGGGGATAAGTGACTAGTCCGAGGTCACTAGCCAGCAAAGCTTTGGATTATTATAGCTACTGCCTAGCAGGTGAGCAGACTACCAGGTGTCCTTATGTTGTGAAGATTACCAGACGTAAACTATACGCACGACCAGCCTATGGGGTGGTTTCTACCGCTGCCCCCTTTTAGAGGAAGCTGAGGTATGGAGAGGTTAGAGAACTGGCCCAAGGTCACATTGCTAGCTAGGAAGTAGAAGAGGCAGGATTTGGACCCCAAGACGTTCGGCACCAAAGTCCAAGGTCTTGTGCGGACGCTCTGCTCGGCAGCTGGCCGGACTCCAGGTCTAGTGCTCTTCCCACTGTGCTACAGAAACCTCTCCTGGGCAGTCAGGGGGTGCACTCCTTCCTGGGCCTTTGACTACACGGCCTCCAGACTTTTCCCCTCAGAGCCCCATTTCCAGCTGTTTCTGGAAGTGTCACCATCTCCAACCAGCCTGAGAGCCCCCATGGGAGGGCCCACCTTTGTGTGCCTTGTAGCTACCCTGGCCCACAGCGGGTCCTCATTTGGCCTCAGACCCTCGCCCACGTCACATCGAGCTTTCTGTCCCAACGGAAGGGGCCCAGAGGAAGCCTCAAGACTTGACTGCCATGATGGCCTTACTCAGCAGCCCTCCTATATCCCTACCCTTTATAATTTGTTTTCTCTCTCTCTCTCTCTCTCTCTCTCTCTCAATCCAGGCTGGTCTTAGTACTTGCTTTGGCCAACAGATGCAGTGGCGGTAACGGTGTGCCAGTTCGAGCGTACATCTCAAGAGACCTGGTGAGCTTCCCCTCCGTCTCCTGGGCCGCTGCCGCCGTCAGGAGAATAGCCTGAGCTAGCCCACTGGAGGAGGAAAGACCGTGGGGAGCAAAGCCGGGGTGCTCCAGCGGATAGCCAACTGCCCTCCAGAAGCAGAGCCAGCTGACTCTCAGCGGGCATCTGAAGGAGCCCAGCCCAGTGCTGAATCATGAGTGAATGAATGGCTGACAGCCCCTAAGCTTTGGATGTTGGTTACGCAGCAAGAGCTGACTGATACACAGGTGCCCTTGACGGATCAGTGAAGAGAGCAACTGAAGGAGTCACTACCCTGAACGTGCTCGCTGCCCCTGAAGCTATACTGAAAAGTCGTGGGCCACAGGCAAGGCGTGACTCGGCGCATATGGGACACAGACCCTCTCCCGCCAGGAGGCACACCCACCTTGCAAGAGAGGATGTTCCCAAAGGTGGAGAAGGTGTCGTACAAGGCCTTGTTGTCTATGGAGTCCTCCAGGTTCTTGATGAAGATGTTGCCCACACCTGACTTGCGGAGTCCTGGGTCCCGCTGGGACCACATGATGCGGACGGGCTGGCCTTTGATCACTTCAAAGTTCATGGTGTCCAGCGCCCGCTCCGCTGGACAGGAGGAAGAGGAGGAGAAAAAGGAGCAAGTAAGGGTCTTTCTTTCCCTGAGCCCTGAGGTGCTTAATTGGAAGCAGAAAAAAGAAAAAAGTGCCACTGTCTGGGTGTCACTTGAGAGAAGAGCCCGGAGCCTCAGAGGAGATACGCAGAAATAACTAACGTGTATGGCGCTCCTCCCACCTCCGTGTTGGGGGCCCATCCAGCTCCTCACAATAGCCACGTGAGCATGGATTCGAAGCCCCACTTCACGGAGGGAAACTGAGGCTCAGAAAGGGGGCAGGATCAGTGGCAGAGCAGGTCTACCATGTTTTGAGAGCACACGGAGTAGATAAAAAGGTAAAGGAGGGTCCATAAGACAAAGAGTGGCAGCAGTTAGGGGAGATCACAGCTCAGGGGCAGGGCTGAGATTCAGTCCCAAGCGGCAGGACTCGGGGGAGAGAGAACACCTCTCTGAGCCTGTTTCTTCACCTGTAAAGTGGGGATGATCAGACTATTACCCACCTTCCCACATCTAACGAAGGGAGAGAACACCATCTACCCCCAGGTTGAAAATTAAATCAGGCATGCGGGGCACCTGGGTGGCTCAGTCAGTTAAGCGTCGGGGCTTTGGCTCAGGTCTCACGAACCACGAGATTGAGCCCTGCATCGGGCTCCTTGCTGACAGTGCAGAGCCTGCTTGGAATTCTCTCTCTCTCTCTCTCTCTGCCCCTCCTCCACTTAAAAAAAAAAAACAGATAGGTAAGGTGCCTTGCATTTTGTGTCTGGTACAAAATAGGAGTTTGGTAAATGGTAGTGTGTCTGAAAACAGCACCCTATGCCCATTCTCCTGCCACTGCTATGGCCTGT
>CM053576.1:14641080-14829641 GCA_028646485.1 Cryptoprocta ferox
GCTTTTGGACTTGGCTGGGGCAGCCCTTTTTTGGTTGTTTCCGGAGTCTTATGCCCGAATGTTATAGGTACCATCCTTCTCCAAGATTGGCACTTACTGAGCCCTCCCGCTGCACCAGATGATACTGGAGATCCGCCAGGGATGCAGTTCATTCCTCCCATGCTATTGGGGGATAAGCCTGAGCGCCATTTCACAGACGAGGTACCGAGCAAACCCCGGCGCTCTCAATCTTTATCCTCTCCGCGTCAAAGTGTGGCCATAACCACCTGGCAAGCTCTAATCAATCCTATCGGCTCTGAAAAACCGGGTTGGGTGCCCGGAGTGGAGGAGTTTTCAGGGTTCCCCAAAGAGGAGCCTCAGGTCTGGCAGCGGGGCAAGGCGGGAGCCCAAGGCCCCATTCTCCGGGCTTCCGCACTCATCACCTGTTCCCTCCCCAGGTGCTTTGACTTTCTCCTCCTCCTCCTCCTCCTCCTCCCCCCAACCGCTCTATAGAAGGTAGGTACGAGCCCCATTTTTCAGACAGGTGACTGAAACTCAGAATTTTGATTAATTGCTCAGAGTCACACAGCTGCTGGCCTTCTGATCCGAGGTCGGCCTGACCCCTTAGCGCTTTTCAATCAGCCTTTACAGCTCTCCTCCGTGAAAGGGAGCACCACTAAAACACACACAGTAGGCTCACACTAATAATGCTCGTTCCTGTCTCAGGCGCCTCCTGGGGACAGGGCCCCTTCCGACGCCTTGTATCTCTGGGCCTCAGTTTCCCTGCTTGCAAAACGGGAGATGCAGGAGCAGCTGGGATGCTAGCGCGGGCCTCAGATGCGGCCTGGCGGTGCCCTTCCCCGGGGGCTCACCGTCGGCGGGCTGCTGGAAGTTGATGTAGGCGTAGCCCAGCGAGCGGCGGGTGGCCACGTCGCGGCACACGCGGATGGACAGGATGGGGCCGGCGGGCGAGAACTTCTCGTACAGCATGGCCTCGGTCACGTCGGGGTGCAGGTCGCCCACGTAGAGCGAGGCGAGCGGGTAGCCCGGGCCGCTGGCGTTCATGGTGGGAACCGAGGCGCCGCGGCGGGGCTCTCCCTCTCCGGCGGCAGCCTCTTCCTTTAGTGCCCGCCCCGCCCCGCCCCCCAGCTGGGACCCCTCAGCGCTCCAGGGGCCCCAGGTGAGGCCCCTGGGACCCCGCCTCCGGAGGCGGGGCGAGCCCTCAACCAGACCCGGGGGGAAGCGGTTAAGAGCGGGGGGCCGGAGGCTTGTTTCAATCCCAAGGTCATTGGCTTTCTGGGCCCTTCTCTGTAACAGGGATGGGCTCCCTTCTGCAGCATTAGTGGGAACCGTGTATTTCGGGTCTCACATACGAACAGAATCCCGAGCCGGAAACCCAATCTCAAAGCTTGTGCACCTTGCCTCCGGAGAGGAGTCTTTTTATGAAGACAGCCCGAATCCAGCACCCCCTCCTGGAACTGGCCTTGTGAATTGGGACTGAGGGCTCCCCGTGAGAATGAGACAAGGTCTTCCCGGACACTGGCTCTTCCGTTGCTGAGATCTTTTCCGGGATATTCCCCGTCTGCCTTTCTTTTGAGTAAGCTATTCCACCTGCATTCCATCAAGGTTTGCCATTACTCTATGGGGACAGCAAGGACCTAACAGTACAAGGTTGTGACGGTGACCCCAAGCTGAGCTTGCAGCCTCAACCTACCTGTGGTGTGGGAGCATTAAAAATAAAAAAAAAATCCCAACCACGGTGGACCACTATGATTTCCCAGTATTTCCCCTTGCCTCTCACGGTGACTCTCCCTGTCCCCTATTGCAACACAGCCGGGGGGGGGGGGTCCCCCTGCCCTTTTCCAGAGTGTGGCCGCCACAGGCGAACAGCTCTGGAGCCAGTCTGGTTGGGCGGCTTACAGCAGCGAGCCGCAAATGCCCTCTAACCCAGGTGAAATACACTTTACCCTGATTGTCCCCCCCTCCTTTATGGGAGTGTGCACATTTTTGCAAAGGGGGCAAATGCCATAAAGAAACGGGGCTGCAGGTTACCATCAAGTGTTAGGACGGTGAGAGAGATTGGTAGAACCCTGGAAATGACGAAGCCCTTGTGCAACTCTCTCTCACAGGGTTAAAAAAAAGAAAAAAGGGCATGTGTGTCTTGAATGGGATACAAAATAAATGTCCACACCAGATCTCAGAAGCTACAAAAAGATGGTTTGTTGTGGAAGGTGGAGAGGTGCAGGGCACAGACTAGGTGGAAATTGGCTGTTAATTAATGGTAATTTCTTCCCCTTCACAACACCCTGACTTCTGGTTCTAAATGGGACGAAATTAGGATGTTTGCCACTTTTTAAAGAAAGAGTTGAGCCAAAAATAAGTGATCAGAATAGGCAGCTAGTTCTGGCAGTGAGAGAGATGGCGTCATACATCAATTCACAGGCAACTGATAAAATTTTTTATTTCACTTTTGAATTTTTACACTTTTCCTGATTATTCCGTGTAAGGTGGAAACTAGAACTGTTGAAAAGACATACACAAATCTAGTACATCGATAACCGGGGATTTTTCTTTTTTTGCTATACTATTTTCACAACCACAGGTGTGCTTGCTCGGCAATATAACCGTCACAGAAGCAAACGTGAGGCGGAACACTGGTGAGGAAAACAGAGCAAGAAAGAGCTACCGGATACACAGACAGGCTCGTTCCACATTCACTACTGCATTTTCAAGCGCCAAGTATTAACTGCACATTTTTGTTCAGCTAGAAAGGGGGGGGAAGGTTTTTTTTTTCTTTTTTTGGGTCTGTTTTAAATCAGTGCATGAATTGTTTCTTTTCTCATTTCAGCAGATGGACAAACAGGTGGACACTACAGCTACGTGGAATGTTCAAGGGTGAGAGGGGTACTGTGAGACTGGTAGGCCTGGCTATTCTGGACTCTCCCCACTGCGGTGTTCATGCAACTTCCCTGCATTGTAAGGTCTTGTTCAAACAGGTCTGTGAACTTGGCTGGAGGAGGCACACTTGGGAGATCTGGTGACAGGTACTAACAAGCGTTATCAGGGCTGCAATACAGGGAGAAGCCATGGACATTTAAAAATACTTTTTTTTTTTTTTTTTAAACTCCGGTCTCGGTATCACTGAAGGGCCACAGGCGTGCTGAGAACTGGAGGAGGCCGGAGCTGTGTGCTGGGAGCTCTTCTCAACTCTTTGAAGCGCCGCCTGCTGACCAAAGTGCTCGCCAACTCGGCTCACCCCCTCCAGGCTCCCGTCCTTGCCCAGACGTCCTTGCCCAGACGAAACAACGAACAGAAGACAACGGGGGAATTCAAAAAGAAAACGGCATAAGGAAGCGGGACAGAAACTTAAAAGAGGGAAAAGAAAACCGAAGTCAACAGTCAAAAAGGACAGTGGGAAGAATGTTTTGATTTCAAAAGTCAGAAGCCGGGAGCTAGGAAGATGGAGTACTTCTCAAGTGAAAAGGCAATCTCTGCAGAACGTTACTCTTAAAAGGTATCACCCAGGAAACAGAGAAGGCCATTTTGAGAGGCTACACGCACGGCTTTCTGCCCCTCTAGCTCCTGGTTACAAGGAAAACAGATTCCACCACGGAAGCACAAGACGAATCAGGACGATGGCTGTAGGAAAGGGGTGTTAGCCACACGTCGCACGTGTTCCAGGAGCACTTGACCTTTTCATGGGGTCAAAACCCAATTATCGGCCACAAAGAGTTTCCATTCCAGGCTTCGAGTTTACTCAGAGGAAGACACTGTGGACATCTGCAGTCATGAACTTCTGACTGGCAACAGCCCAAACTGGCCAAGTGCCTGTAATCCCCAAAACACAGGCAGAACTACTGCGAGTTACTGTCACACTTGAGTGTCACAGGACAGGTGTCTCACTCCGCGCCCCAGCGTCACAATATAATCTCTATAACTTTCTGTACAACTTTACAATGGAACTGTATTTCAGGGACTAGTTGGATATCAGATTAAACTTTCCAAAAAGTTACACATAATTCAGGTCTATTTTTTCTACCAGTAAGAGGTCTGCTAAAGTTACAAAACCCCATAATCACAGTGTTCAGTTAAAAAAAAATTTTTCAACACACAGTAATCCTGTCAATGTTAATCAAAATAAAAACTTCAGAATGCCGTGGCATTTATGGGACCAGAGTTTTAGATACAAACACCAGCTGTTTATCCCATGGACCATTTTGCTAGGCTGAGGCTGTGAAAAATTGAAAGTCGACGTACGACTCTTTTTTTTTTCTTTTTATCGCACAAAAGGGATATATGTGGAGGATACAGAGTGACACCAAACAGATCACGAAGCACAACACACATTAGTTCTCTCCCTCCCCAGCATCTCCTTCATCTCCCTGGTTTTCCGACGTCCACAGCTGCAAAGAGAAAAACAGAGCTAGAATCAAAACAGGGCTCCTCAAATTGACTCAGGGAGGCGGGCCCAGTCTGTGTCAGCTTATCTCCCGTTTTCACTGCTTAAAATTCTTCCTGCGTTACTGTGGACAGCGAGTCTGCAGAGGTCAAAACTTCGGCAGTCATTTAAAAGCACCTTAATCAGTGTAATACTTTTATTAGCGGTACTTACAGGGTGCAGATCCCCTCGAGTCTTGGGCAAGAGTGAGTAGGAACAAGACTACACCCCTCCCCCCCGAAACAGCCGCAGAAACCAGCAATACTTACAGTGAGATTGTCCCTAAGCAACTGCATGATCAGGGTGCTGTCTTTGTAAGACTCTTCGTTCAGTGTATCCAATTCAGCAATCGCTTCATCAAATGCCTAAAACAAAGAGCCTTTAGCAAAGCTGTCACAGGTTCTCTGGAGCGAGTTCCGCCCCGGGTTTTCCTGTTAACAACAATACGATTTCTGTTCCGGGAGGGCAGCTGGGGGGAAACTGAGGCTATTATGACCTTGTCTGCAAGCTGTTGCAGCAAACAGATAATGTGCGTTCATAAAGCACCAACCGACAATGACAAAAAAGTCCTGGCTAAGAAGCTCCGTGTCCGTGAGAAGACAGCGGGTATGTTACTGTCAACCCCGCACAAACTCACGTAACTTTTTTAACTGCCAGAGATATTTCTAGGAACACTTTTTCTTCTTTCTTTACTAAAACTCAAAAGGTCTGGATACAAGGCATAAAGTGAGAACATAAGTTCACACCACTAAATCTGATTCAATTAAGTGAAGGACCCTAGAAATTCATTTCCTACAACTTTTCCAGATTAAAAAATGTTTAAATAACAGTTCCATGTTCAAAGACTAAAAAATATGTAGAAAAGGCAGCTGAGTTACCAAGAAAAGACAGGAGGTAACCCAGCAAAGAAAACCTAGTCTGATTTCTTTGGCTTACACAGCCGTAACTTCGAATCTTGGTATGAGGAATACAATACGTAACGGTGGCCTACAGAACCCAGAGCTTGACAAGAACAACACGCTACCTTCCTCCTGAATTTTCTAGAACCACCCCCCAAATCAGTAATTAAACAATGAAAATGAAAATCAGCAGGGTGTTGAGAAGAAATCACAAAGTAATAGGTCTGTTATTTATCTCAAAAAAGATCTAATCCTACCTCCAGAACATCTTCAGAGAAGCCTAACACGGTGAGTTGTTAAATGCGGGTCATAGAAAGAAGTTCTTAAAAAAACAAGCACAAAACCAAAACCGACCAACCAACCAACCAAACTCGCACCCACAAGCACTGGCCTCCTGTGAGCAGAGAGCACAGAAGGTCTTTCTCACCGTTTTGGCCAGGCTGCACGCCTTTTCAGGAGAGTTTAGAATCTCATAGTAGAAGACTGAGAAATTCAGTGCCAGGCCAAGTCGAATTGGGTGTGTAGGCTGCATTTCTTTCTTACTAATTTCAAATGCTTCCTGGTAAGCCTGCTGGGAGTTCGACACAGTGGCTATAAGAAAGATAAGAACATTAACGGGGAGGTTCTTTCCCAGGTGCATCGCACACGCTGGACCGCCCTCTAGTTATTTTACCAAACTGGGTGCGACTGAGGAACCATCAGAGGAGGGGTCAGTGTCTCTGCCAGTTGGCTAACAACCGTTTGTTAAATGTATATTCTAAGCCAAGTGCTACACGACATGCTTTGGGAAAGAATGAAAACAATTAGGACAAAGTCTCCTAAAGCAGTTAAGAAATACAAAAATAACCCTGAACAAGACAGAACCTGGGAAACAATATGCTCCAGTGGAAGAATCATGGACTTGAGAGTCAAGAGACTCCTTGAATTCCGACTCCTATTCACTAGATGTGGGGTTTGGAGCAAGTGAAAACCTCCGAGAGCCCTGGTTTCCTCATCAGAAAAATGAACAGATTCCCACTGCAACTCCTGGAGTTTTGTAAGGAATAAACCAGACTCTAAAATAGTTGGCACGTAGTAGGCACTTAAATAAAAGCACAGCTGTAGTCATCACCATCACAAAATGCCTATGTGACAAAAGAAATCCATCACTATTTACTACAACGGTTTCAGGCTATTATATAACTTTCAAGTCTCAATTAACAAGCTTCCCCGGCCCGGAAAAGGATCTCTTTAAACGCACTACTGAGCCACACTGTTAATGCCCTCTATGTTTTCCGGAAACCTTAGACACATTCTGATTTGTCAACCCCCATGACCCTGTTAATCACAGGTCAGCACAATGCTGTGGTCTTTAAACTTTTCGGTACCGTGTATTAGTGTCTATGGGGAACAAAACAAAAACTGTTTAAAATTATCGTGAAGGAAGACTGGCTCTACTATTGGTCAAATTTCTTAAAAAAAAAAAAAAAAAGTTACTTACTTTGTTTATTATCTCCAGATGCCACCTCGGAAAGATATCTAAAATAATCTCCTTTCATTTTCAAGTAGAACACCTTACTTTCTGGTTGTGTAGCATTGGGAATAAGGTATTTGTCCAACAGCTCCTAAAAAATGATTCACATTCCGTTAAGAATCTGGAAATATTAGAAGATGGTATAATTATCTTTGAGATTCAAGACACATACTACCACTTCTAAACAGTATTTTTTGCAGATAAAAAAAAAAACATAATTTCCATCCAAAGCTTTTAAGTGTAAGTTTTTAGCCCAGGTCATAACAGCAGGTGCCTGTGTTCTTCTGTTAAAAATCACTCTGACCATCCACAAGGGGTTGATTAAAGTATAGCCATACAATGAATGCTACATAAGGCCTTTATAAAAAATGACGATGCAGAACTACACTGATAACATGGTAAGGTTCTCAAAACAAGTCTGAGTAGTAAAAAAAAAAAAAAAGACTATAAACACCACATGAATCCGATTTTAATATTAAAATATGTATGTGTACACGCAAATATGGCAGGGAAAACTCTTGAGGAGTATTTATCAAGATGTTAATAATGGTTCTCTATGTGACAGGATTAGAATGGATTTTTACTCTCTTATTTATACTCTTCTGCCTGGTTCCCGCCCCCTCCCTTTTGAAAACAATGAACTTGTATTACTTCTGTAATTAAAAAAAAAAAAATCTTTACCCTTTTGGGAGGAAAAAGGCGCTAACAGAGCAAAACTGCCAAAAACTAAGTTGAAAATCAATAGGCCCTGGGTAGAAATCCCTTCTCTACCATTTACTATCTGTGACCCTGTATTTAAGCACCTCTGCACCTTAGTTTTCCCGGCTACACAATGGGGGAAGTATAAGAGCCATCTTCTAGGGTAATTATGAGGATAAATGAGCTAGTATACATCAAGCGCTTAACACGTTGCCTGGCACGTAGTAAGCACTCAAAAAGTAGCTAATACTATTATTAATAATAAATTCCTTTAAACATTTATGCTTACAACAAAAGCAGTTCTGAAGGAGTCCAAGCTTCGTATACAGAGCAATATTTTCGAAGAGTTGTTTTAGAATGTGGCATCCTGAAAAACTGGTTAAGAGGCAGTAAGTACCATGCTTTTCTTCACATTCTTTCAGATGCTCTTAAAAGCTGGTCTACGTTTCAGGAATTATGGAACTTTCTTGCCCTTGGAATGCATGCCATACTTCATCTGAATGCCAGATGGACCTAACATTCAGGAATTAGTGCACCATTAACAAACCCCCAAATTATGAACAGGCAACAAATTTAGCCATGACACTCTTACACCATGAGTCTCACAAGAAGAGCAGCTCAATGCAAAAGCTTAGTTGGAAGGGAATTTAGTCAGAGTGAGAAGGTGCAAGGGGCAGTCGTCATTTTAATACTCTTTGCAGACAGACAGGGTGTAACTCCTTATGGGTTAGGAAGGAGGAGGACTGCCTGATGGCTGACAAGCTTTGTACTGGTTTTTCAAAAGAAAGGTGTCATGGGCAGTAATTCGGAGAGGCAGCCAGCAGGGGAGGAGGTAGATCCACAAGTGTGAATTCCTTTTCCCTTCAAAGCAGCCCTCACCGTTCATTTTTACCTGATTTCACCTGGAAGAAAAAGAAAGTTCCCAGTGGGCTCAGGATGTGAGGGAAAGACAATATGATCATGATTTGCTCTAGGACACGCACCCCTCCCGTCCAACCCCAGGCTGTGGCCAGAGTGAAATCGTTAAGAATCAATCACCTGACCAAGGCTGACATAAAACCCAGGAGAGGACAATCCCCGAACCACATTTGCTTTGGCTTCGGAAGGCAGGCCGGACTGACGGGCGTGGCGGGAGGGGTGAAAGGGGGCTCAGCCGCTCGCTCCTGTCTCGCCTGCTGGGTAGGACATCACCACTCAGACCGACACAGCCTGTCTGTGGCTGCACCTACCTGAGATCCTGCCTATCTGGACCCAGCTTCGAAAGAAAAGGTGGAGGGATGCGGACTCAGTGTTCCTGCTTATCACAGGTCTTTTTGAGGGGACAGGAAAATACCCCATTTGCGGTGAGCAACCTCTGATCAAACGAGAGGTGACAGAAATCACATCGTATGCTTAAAAATTAGTTCCAACTGGTGTGCAGCTTTCCAGTACATTCCGACACCTTTCTCTCAGAAGCCGTCTGAGAGTTGCATCTGCAGAGCACGTGGACGGCCTGGACATCACTACGTGGAAGGGAAGCCCCGGCCTCTTACCAGAACGTCGTTGCAGATGTCCTGCAGTTCGGCCTCTATCTTCTCCCGGTACTCTTTGCCCATCTGCTGCTTCTTCTCGTTCCTCTCCGTCTTCTGCTCGATGCTGGAGATGACGCGCCAGGAAGAGCGGCGGGCGCCCACCACGTTCTTGTAGGCAACGGACAGCAGGTTCCTCTCCTCGTTGGAGAGTTCGTGCCCCTGCTCCGTCACCGCCTTCATGGCCGCGGCCATATCGTCATAGCGCTCGGCCTGCTCGGCGAGTTTGGCTTTCTGGACCAGCTCGCTCTTATCCATGGTCGTTCCCTAGAAGAGGAGCGAGAGAGAAAAGAGAGAGAAAGCAAGGGTCAGGCTGCAGGGCCCGGGAGGCGCACATGTGAGTCTTCTCCCAACCCGTCTGGTAAGAACTGCACCTACATATGCAACGTGTGCTTCCAAATGTCCTCAGCGATGCCGAACGCAGGCACTTCTGGGGTTAAGAACCTTGCTAAGTTCTGTGGGTTTTTTTTTTTTTTTTGCCAATTAATTTTCCCAACGGTCCTAAAGAGTAGATATGTTCACAACAATTCCTTCCCCTGTTTTTGAGGTGAAGAACTGCAGGTTCGGAGGAGGCAAGCGACGCGCCCTGGGCGCCACTGCTGAGAGATCCACAGAGACTCAGGTCTCTCTGTCCCCAGGAGCCCAGGCGGCCTCCTTGGCACGGGGACGCTGCTGTACAACTATTTCTTTAGAGGCTTATGCTAAACACACATCCTTAACTTCTTTCCCCAACTGGCTGGTTTTGACCACTATGACTTTCTTTCCATAGTATGGAGAAAAACACCTTATGTGTGATGACTGCTTCGATTAATTTTATTTTATTTTTTTGGATTTGTTTGGATTAATTTTAAAGCAAAGCTAGCACTTTAAATGTTACATTTGGTAGTGCCCATTCTGAGCGGGCACCTAAAAATAGAAGCCACTGTTACCGTGCCTTCTGCAATTTACTAACTTTGTTTCAAGGACACATTACAGACAAGAGCATAAACCAAAGGCAGGCAGATTTAGCTCTTTCTAGCACCAGCTCTGCTACTTACAAGCGGAATATGACCTTGGTCACATCACTTAACCTCGGAGAGCTTCAATTTCCTTACTGGAAAGAAAGAACAAAGTAAGAAAATTGCCTCCTCTCCGCGGGGGATGCAGTGAGGAACAAATGACCTAATCTCTAGGTGAAGGTGCTTTGGGAAGTTTAGAGCATTACAAACAAATTATCAGACGCTAATTTTGTATACGGTATTGGCTGTAAGAGATAGAAGTGTACTCAAGATCCACAGCAACAGAACTTCAAACGATAACTGAGCTCCTTTAAAAAACTTTTTGAGGGCCGCCTGGGTGGCTCAGTGGGTTAAGCGTCCGACTTTGGCCTAGGTCATGATCTCGCCGTTCCCAAGTTTCAGCCCCGCATTGGGCTCTGTGCTGACAGCTCAGAGCCTGAAGCCTGCATCGGATTCTGTGTCTCCCTCTCTCTCTACCCCTCCCCTATTCGCGCACTGTCTCTCTCAAAAATAAACATTTAAAAATTTTAAAAAAATTTTTGAAATAGTCTGTTTTAGTGACCTCAGCTTATCATACCTTTTAGACACCCATCGGTGAATATTCCTCAAATTATTCACCTCACCTTAGTCAATTCCTCACTATAATAATCACTATTTACAGAGAATGCAATTTTAGGATAATACGATAATATGTAAAAATTTGTTAACCAAAACCAACCAAAAGTTAGTTTTATGTACTGTTAGTTTAAATTTTGGTATACCCAGCTGTGCCATGGTGCAAAAACATACTATCTTAAGGTACAAAAAGGTAAACTACTACTTTAAATAGTGGTAGGAATACCAGTATCTTTTTAAAGTTTGTTTATTTTGAGAGAGGATGGGGGAGGAGCAGAGAGAGGGAGAGAGAATCCCAAACAGGCTCCGCCAACGGTGAGATCATGACCGGAGCCAATATCAAGCATCAGACCCCCAACCAGCTGAGGCACCTCGGTGCCCCAGAGTATCAGTATTTTTAAAACAAATCCTTTCAGGGGTGCCTGGCTGGCTCAGTCAGACTCTTGATCTCCGGGTTGTGAATTCGAGCCCCACGTGGGGTGTAGAGATTACTTAAAAATAAAATCTGTAAAAGATAAAAACAAAAAACCCAAATTCTTTCATTACTATATACACAGTATATACAGTTACCTCCATTCCTATATACACAATTTAAGACTCTGAAAAGGATGAATGATTTTAAGATAGGAAAGGAAGTACAACCGCTCCTCTCAAAATGGTTTTGCCTCAAGTATTTCTGTATTTTCAAGGGAGAAATTCTAGGGACAGGGCCCTAACCGCATGAAAACGTTTCATTAGATGGAGCACAAGAGGAGATACGCCCCAAACCTAGACAATTCAGAAAGATTTGGCTCTGTAAGTTCAGAACTACTATTGTTCTTCCCACCGCTTATGATCCAAGTCATACTCAGAGCCTCGTCCTACGTAAGGCTCGCTAATTCTAAGCTCACGCTCAGTGAAGCAAGTCTCACCTGATCTGCCCGACATCTTCACCCACGTCACTAGAAGGAGACTGTAACAGAGATAATAATGCTCATGAAACATTCCATTTGCTCTCCTACATCTTCCGGCAGTCTCCAGGCGCACAGCGTTAGTTCTCATGAAACAGCAGCGACGATGCTATTTCCAGGTGACAAGTGAAAGCTTGTGTGTCATCTGCCAGGCTCTCTTCTGACACACCCAAAAGGCCGTGTGCCCTAGGTGCTGTGCGCCGGAAGCCTGAGTCCCTGAGTGTGTTGTGCGGGGACTCCTACAGGCTGGCACTGGACTTGAAGTATGAAAAAGAAACGGTCACTGGGTGAAGTCATGGAGATGGTGACGCTGCTGGCTGCCACAACACAGCCTAGTCTACTCTGATCAAGTCCATCGAAAGGACACCATCCTTCATGTTCAAATTACACACTTATTCAGTATGTCTAATTTTCTTGACCAAAGTCGTTCAGATCAGGATACAACCTCTATCAGCAAATAATCCTATCTTCTCTGTTCCTCGAAATGAGAAGCATTCTGAGAGAAGCCCACTTTCAATGAACCTCAGAAATGTTCGTTTGCAGATGAATTCAAAGTTAGCGATCACTTAGCGGCCCACTCCAAAGTTCATCAAACAGCACCTACGCAACTCCACCAGGGAAGATCCCAATTAATAAAGTGCTGGCCAAAAGCCGACTCAGAGCCAAGCCATCACGTGCAGGATTATAAAACAGCAGTAGAGAAACACAAAGGAGCAGCGCTGCCACAGATGCCACGGAAGTCTTTGGCCTTGCCAGGTCCCCAAGTAAGCTCCCCTCCCAAAGGGTGAAAGTTAAATCCTACCTCTCTGAAGAATCCTGACCGCTCCTTGGGAGCTCCCAAAGGTACATGCCCAATTTCTCAAAACCAAATATGGGCTGTTTAGGGGCCAACTATTTCCAGTTTCTTCAGGATGCCTGCAAGCCTTCCTGGACATGGAGAGCCATCATGATATGTGAAGACTGAACACATGCCTTAAAAAATGTACCCATCTGTTTAAAAAAGTTTTAATTTCACACAGACACACAGGCACACAACAACTCCAACAAACAAAATCCACAGCTAACTGTCCTGATGCCTACTGCTTACATAACTTTTGACTTATATAACACGGATTTTGAAGCAGCTAGACCAATTTCAACAGGAAACGGGTTACACAACACCCAGCAGTTTGGAGGAAGGCAGGAGACGAGAGAGATCTGGAACCGTTTCTGGTGCTACATCTGCAGTAAGCCTCCCATCCAGTCTCCCTGGACCCACGGCCTGTAGTCTCCTGTCACCTTCAGCCCTCTTCACGTCTTAAAGATCAGAACCATTCTCAAAACTCTGACTGAACCACGTCCTGCTCAAAATTCTTTAAAGTTCCCTCCTGCCAATAGTAGCCGGATTCACTCCCGTCATTGAAGATTTTCCAACCTATCTTTCCAGGCTTTTGCCAAAAACATGCATTCCACACAATCTGTGCTTTTGCCAAATGGTTTTCTTGGGAGTCTGCTTTTCTGTCTCCATGTCTTTACTCACGAAGCCACTCCCTCCGCCTGGAATGTCCTTTCCCATTTACTGAGCACACAGAATTCTTCAGCGCATGGCCCAAGGGCCACCCTCCAACCCCATGAAGTCTTTCTGAAACCACCAAGCTGGAGATGTCTAACCGGATAGCCACCGGCCACATGTAGCTGGCTATGTCACATGTGGAAATCATAATATTTTGGATATATGGAGTTACATTTTTAAAAAAATATTAAAATGGGGCACTTGGGTGGCTCAGTCAGTCAAGCATTGGACTCCTGATTTCAGCTCAGGTCTGATATCAGGGTCATGGGATCAAGCCACGAGTTGGGCTCTTTGCTGAGCGTGGAGCCTGCTTGAGATTGATTGATTCATTCATTCATTCATTCTCTCTCTCTCTCTCTCTCCCCCTCTGTTCCCCTCCCCTGCTCACACATTCTCTCTCTCAAATAAAAACAATTTTTAAAAATAATTAAAAAAATAAAAAATTATTAAAGTAAATCTCGCATGTTTCTTTTTCATCTGTATCTCTCTTCAGGCCTTATCACAGCTCTTCAGTACTAACATGATACGTATACATCTCTAAGTCCCTCACCGCACCATAAACTCTTTGGGGCAAAGCTCCCACAGCACCTTGCATACAGTCAGTATCAACTGGCATCTGCTGCACGAACAGATCCCCAAATGAAGGACTAATAAAACTGCAAATCTGGCAGTGTTCCCTCTGCTCAGATAACTCAAAGCACCAAGCACCTATTCTTCACAAGCACATTAACTCCTCATAATGTTTGTACCTCATTCCTTGTACTCCTGCATCCTACTTCAAAATTAGTCTGTCAAGGGGCGCCTGGGTGGCTCAGTCGGTTAAACGTCTGACTTCGGCTCAGGTCATGATCTCGTGGTTCGTGGGCTCGAGCCCCACGTTGGGCTCTGTGCTGACAGCTAATTCAGAGCCTAGAGCCTGTCTTAAGATTCTGTGTCTCCCTCTCTCTCTGACCCTCCCCTGCTCACGCTGTCTCTGTCTTTCAAAAATAAATAAAAACAAAAACAAAACAAAAAACCCCCCGAAAAAAACAAAATTAGTCCGTCGAAGGCACAGCACAGGGAATACTGTTAGTGGTACCATAACAGCGTTGGAAGGTGACAGGTGGCAGCTACACTTGGGTGAGCACACCACTAACGCATAGACTTGTCGAATCGCTATCTTGTACACCTGACACTAGGTACCACTGTACGTCCACTGTACTTCAATAAAAAAAATAAAAAGAAACACAAAGGAACTCTTAGTCCTGCCCCCACCCCACTCAGCCCCCTGAATGACTCCTTTGGCAGCTCCACTAAATCAGAACTCTGCCTGGCCTTCAAAGTCCTTCGCGATGCGGCTCCTCCGTACGGTCCGGCCTTTTCACTGGCCACTCTCCAACACGGACCCTTCTCTCTGGCTGAAGAATACCCTCGAACACCCTATACAGGTCATGCTCCAACCTCCCTGAAAGTGCTTTTTTAGTTCCCTCGTCTAGAATGTTCTCCTCGGTACTTCCCGCCTACGCAAACTCCATCCATCCACCTGGCTAGAAAGCCTTCCACGGCTACCCCAGCCCCACTGAGGTACCAGCCTACGAATGCACATGTGCTTGCAGCCTATTACACAGGCCAGGGCCTACAGGCTGTATGTTTTCTGGTACACATGTTGAGCAGGGTCCTCTCACAAACGGTCCCACGTGTGCGTGTCCTCACAGGGAAGCTTCCCATTTGTTTCTCACTTAATGCCTAACGCTGTGCCAAGCACAAAACGAATGCTCAAATAAGTATCTGTCAATTTTTTATCAGGACCGGGAGAGCAGAAAGAACACCGGGTAGCGGATGTGGCATGGCCGAAAGGCAACAGGACCAGGTGTGAGCGTGGGGTGTGTTACGACAAAGCCCCGTGAGCTTGTTCCATCTCAGCCTTCCCATCTGTACACTAGAGACACGACATCTAGCTCACAGAAGGTGCTGTGACAAGGTGGCGCAGGGAATTAAAGGAAATCTTTAATGCACAGCATGAAACCAATGGAAGCACTAGTCTTCCTCTCACGGTCCCTACACTTCCCCGTGTCGGCCCACAGATGTGAGCCTGGCTTTTTATTTATTTACTTAACATTCAGCCCAAGAGAAGGAAAGCAAGTCTAGATTCTTCTTGTACAGGAAGTAAGTATGTGATAATGTTAACATTCCTAGATAAGACTCCACCCTTTTCAGCTGCCTCAAAAGGGACACACACGTTAACCGTAACACGTTCGTTCATTAGTTCCTAATTGAATTCTCTTGAACTGGATGCCAAGAAGTGATGGCTTGTAATCAGGACCTACTTTTCTTCTGAGGCTTCCAACCAATGTCCTACCAAGAAAAACATCAGCAAGGCAGCCTTTATTTGCCTCCCCCTAAACCTTCAAAGACTGCACTCTCCCCATCAGGCCTGGCACTAACAGCACAAAGCCACCAGAGCAAACCTGTTGGAGGCTGCAACACATCAAACCAGGCAGTGCACCAACACGCTTCCCTGTGCGGAGCCCCGTCAGGAATGCGGACACAGAGAAGCCCCAGGACGGTTCTCAAGCACAGCCGTATGATGAAGACGGGCGTCTCGCTCTCCTAAGCCACTGGAGAAAGTCCTTTAAACGCCTGAGAGGACTCGGAGGCATTTGTGAAGTCAGTCAGCAATGCTCAGGGAACAACTGGAAACAAGCTGCTCAATCTCCAACAGCGGAGCAGGTAAGACGACGGACAGTTGGTACCAAGACTACTTGACTGTCAGAAGGGAATTAATGTCACTGATCTATTGAAGAGATACACGTCACAGGAAAAGGCGGCACAAAAGTATTTCATTTTTGTAAAATACCGCTTAATAATACCATGAAGAATAATTCTGAGGGTTGAGGGTACCCATGAGATAACAGGATTTCCTTCAAATGTAGGAAACCTCAAATCTGACAGTAAATGCTGAAATAAGAGTGTCTACGAACCGACCAAGGCCCCCTCTCTCAAAATTCTTGGCCTAAGGGATCTTTCAGCCAGGTTCAGGATACTGAGAGGCCATTTCTCAGTAGCCGGAGCAGACATCCAAGCATAAGGAAAAAAAATAATAAAAATGACTACCTGCTATGTTTTGTTTTCAATGAAAAGAACACGCTCAATTCTAAAATACTGAGCTCTAATGGAGTTTAAGAATTTGTTGAAAATTTAAAATGAGGACGCCATGGTCTATATCATGTGTCAGGATTATTAAAGCTCTATTATGAACACAGGAATGGAATCTGTTTCTAGGAAAGCCCTACATACAACAAATCTGGGCTTCTAACGAAATATAGTGCACATAATTCAGTGTGTGTTGAAATCACCACAAATGAAAACACTACCACTATGAACCCTTTTTTTGGAACTCAAAAGAAATACAATGAGAAGTAGTGTGGTCCACGCCTCTGAGTCCTTACATTCCCCCTCCCTCCCCCATGGTAGGAACAGAAGACAGAACATATTTAAGGGTTTAACGCTCTCCTTGAAGAAGCAACCAGCTAGAATCAGAGGGAAGAGGTTTAGTTTAACAGTGGCTGGGTCCTAACTGGTCTTCTGGGCTGCAGCGGTTCTGCCAGGAGGGGAAAAGGAACTCCAGGTGCGGGTAAGAAACACAGATGTATGAATAAAGAGCACGTTATGTTTCTCTAGATGAAACTGAAGAAATCAAAGACCCAAGTAGATAAAGAGATGGGCAGAGCTATGAATCCAGAGAGAAAACTTGACAGGAGCACCTTAAAAATCTAGACTCGCAAATTTCCACGGGGTAAGGGAGGGACAGGAAATTCTGACCAGCGTTCTGCCGGACCATTCCGGACAGGGCACCCAAAGCAACGTAAGGTCAAAGTTACAGTTCTGGAGTCACTCCGCTGAAGGAAAGACAGATGCCAAGCTACCGCAGGAAGGACTGAGAAAGTTAGTGGGACCAGGTGGTGCTACCTAGAAAAAGTGAAGTACTCCTAGCTCTTAAAGAAAACTACTCGCTGAAAAACACCCCCTCTAAAAATGTCTGTGTGCCATTCACCACACAAAAGTCAGAGTCCTGTCATCAATTTAATTCCATCCAAACATCTGCAGGCTCTCTGTTAGAAAATGAAACGCCGTATGTCCGAAACACACACTCATTAGCACCGATGTCCAGCAAACACAGAATTGTGCAGGAAAACATCTATTTCAAAATCTTTTCCCTCTTCTGCATCAGTTGTTGAGTATTATTAATTATGTCCAATTAGCTAAAATTAAAACAATGGAGGTATTAAGTGATACCCAAGGTCACACCATGTGAACCTAGCAAACAGGACAACAAATTGATCTCTTGGCTTTAAGGGATCAATCCCAAAAGACAATGTGCTAATTCTGATCCACAAACACAGCTCAACTGGTCATTCTTGTGAATAGGGTTCAAAAGCTTTGAGCCCACCAGCATAATGAAGTGACTCAGGCCAATTACCAGTACCACACACCAACTCCATAGGTTACCTGACCTCTGGGAGTCTGTTTTCTCATGCATAAAACAGGAAAATCTACATAATATGGTTCTTGTAAGGAGTAAACCAGTTCATGATGCCAAATACTTAACAGTCTCTACACACTGTAAATCACTCAAATAGCAGCCAGACAAAAGTCTAATAACCAACATGGTCAGCCGGGGAAGGGACACTTAACTACACACCTCATTTTTTTTTTAATGTTTACTGGGGGGGGGGCGGTGCAGAGAGAGACAGAATTTGAAGCAGGCTCCAGGCTCTGAGCTGTCAGCACAGAGCCTTGACTCGGGGCTCAAACTCAGGAGCTGTGAGATCATGACCTGAGATGAAGTCGAAGTCAGAGGCTTAACTGACTGAGCCACCCGGGCACCCCCACACCTCATTTCTTTTAAATCCAAATGGATTTCTTTAAAGAATTTTAAAAGAAAGGCACTCGTTAATTTACCTAAGTTTATTTCTGAAGTGGCACTCAGCATAGTTTACTGTCAATGTCTTTGCTGACTCTCACACGGGGTTGTGTTTAAGGTAGGAATCCAGACTTTATCTGTGGGCACCCAACGCGTAGCATAATAACTGCCATGCTGAGTAGGACTATTTCATCACTTGACGCATCTTTTTTTTTTTTTTAAAGTTTATTTATTTACTTTGAGAGAGAGAGAGAGAGAGAACACAAAAGCATGAGTGGGAAAGGGCAGAGAGAGAATCCCAAGCAGGCTCTGTGCTGTCGGCATGTAGCCCGATGCCAGGCTCGATCCCACAACTTCAACATCATGACCTGAGCCAAAATCAAGAGTCAACCACTTAACCGACTGAGCCACCCAGGCACCCCTGAATGCACTTTTTAAAAGTACACCAGGCTGTTATTTCCTATGTGGACAGAGGTAAGTAGACCACATCTGACCTATAAAATACAGACTATATTTATACTCTGCCTTAGTCTACTTTTTGAATAGAGCCACCTCAGCTCCAATCAGGAGACAACACTATACTTTTTGCCTAATGTTTCTCAGCTACTGATTTTTTAAATTATTTTTTAATGTTTATTTATTTTTGAAAGAGATGGACAAAGCATGAGTGGGGGAGGAGCAGAGAGAGAGGGAGACAGAATCCGAAGCAGGCTCCAAGCTCTGAGCTGTCAGCACAGAGCCCGACGCGACCTGAACTCACTGTGACATCATGACCTGAGCCTAAGTCGGAAGCTTAACCGACTGAACCACCCAGGCGCCCCCGGTATTTATAGATTCAAACTGAGTTTCAACAAGCCCTTAGAATATTTTCTGTCCATCTCCCCTTTTCAAAAGTCCATGCCAGCTAATTTAATAAATAATAAAAATACCCATCATTTATGGTTTACCTAAATGTGTAAAGCACTAGGTCTTCATTATCAACTCAGTTAATCCTAAGTATTCTATGAGGTAGGTGCCATTGTCCCCTTTTATAGATGCCAGGAGTAACCTGCCCAGGGTCACATGGGCATTAACTGACACATGGTCTTTCCTCTATGTGGCACTACCTCCTAAAGCTCAACTATGATTCCAAATGCTTACTTAAGGAAAAGATAAAACGGACAATTTTTCCAAAAAACCATACAAACTTATTATAGTGAGATTTCAGAAGTGGCCTTGAGTTAATTTATCTAGCTTTAAAAATCAAAACAAAATTAAGAAGTTAAAAGTAGCATATGCCAAAAACTCAACGGACTGTCAAATAAGCTTTGTGAGGTCTGTGGGCAAATAGTAACAATGGCCAGGGTTCATATCTACTTTATTGTTACCTCTGTCCCGGTCAAGGCCATTCAGAAATAACTTTTACTGTTAGGTCTCTCAGATTAAACAATGAAATAAAACTAACAGGAAAAAACTTACATAAGAGAACTGGCCAGATTATTAAAAAAAAAAAAAAGTTATCTCACTAACTTACTGCTGGGAATGACTTGTTCTCCTGAGGCCATCAATCAATCTCATCTCATTATAAGTACGTATTAGAAACACATAACTCTGCCTATATTAGAATATCTTTTAGCCCAGAAAGCAGTAAGCTTTCTTACTTGGCTTTTAGCACACATATCCCAAAATAGAAAGTACTTGAGTCTATTTTTCCTCCCTAAGTATTCCCCTTAGAATCCAGCTCCAACTGTTAAGTTTCTCCCTCATGACATACAGATGACGACCAGAACCATATTCGTGTAGAGACCAAGATGATTGTAATGCTCAGAAGTTGCTCTTAAAAAACGAGTTTCTCACCCCCTTGCTAGTGTGAATTGTCGCCTCTCCTACAAAAATGCAGGAAGCAAGGAATATAAAGTCCCTTTACAGATAAATCTTAGTTCACTCTGGGGCATCCTTTAAAGGATAGCTGCCTAATAATGTGATACCACTGAAAGAAGAGGTAGCCTAGCAGGAAATCGTAATTTAGAATTTTCTCTCAACTTATGTAGATCTATTTCCTCCTCTCTTCCTCCCCAACAAAATATGGAAAGCATAAAAATCTACAAAAAAAAGTAGTATGATAAACCAAAATCAGCAATGGTAGTCCTGACCACACGCCTTTAAGGGAAAGCACCTAGGATTAGATAAATCAGTGTGCCACAAAGTAACTGATAACTCTTTTCCTTGAACACTGGGGTTTTCACAAGCTCGCCTCTGGATGCACACCAGCAGCATCATCCCTGCAGGCCAGAATGAATACGGTCCCTCCAATATATTACATGATATTTATCTTCAAAAATACCTAAAATTCCTGCTCAAACACATTTACTGTAACAGGATATGTGTAAAGAAACATCACGAACTAAATGGTGTTCACATGAAACATGTTCTACCATCAGCGGACAATGATCAGTAGAGCCAGGGAGCCTGGGTTTGATTCCTGGCTGCAGTGCTTACTTACCTTGTGCTATGGGTATGGGTCTGTGTGTATACACCCCTAGGAAGATTATTTAACTTCTCGGTGCCTCAATTTCCTTATCTGTAAAATGGGGCTAATTGTACTCACCTATTCGTTGGCTGTTATGAAGCCTTGGTTAATATGTGTAAGGTGCTTAGAACAAAGGCTGGCACACAGTAAGCAATGTGAGTGATAACTATTATTATTATTATAGACTAATTACCTGATGCTACCTAATCAGTTGGTGAGTAAATTACAAACGGATGGATTCTTTTTTCAGTTTATTTATTTGAGAAAGAGAGAGCTCCTGTGTGAGCAAGCGGGGGAGGGGCAGACAGAGAGGGAAAGAGAATCTTAAGCAGGCTCCAGGCTGTCAGGGCAGAGCCTGAATCAGGGCTCAAACTCACAGAACCAGATCATGACCTGAGCTGAAATCAAGAGTCAGATGCTTAACCAACTGACTCACCCAGGTGCCCCACAAATGGATGGATTCTTCGGTCTATGCTATGTAGCGTATATGCTATGTCTAGTCTATATATATGTATATTCACGGATATAGTCAACTAACATTTATTAAACACCTACTATATCCCAAATGCTTATTTTAATTACTGAGTTTGTCACAACACAACAAAGCCTCTATTACCATTTGCATTGTACAGATGAGAAAACGGGCTCAGAAAGACTGGAGATGTTGTACACAAAATAAAGTTCTATAAGAATACATCGATTTTTGAAAGCAACATGTATATAAAGCAGGGATGGGTCCCATCAGAATGCAGCTGGAGGAAAAAAAAAAAAAGAAAGCTATTAATAGTGAACTGTGATTAAAAAAAAAAAACAAAATCAAAAGCTTATATTTAACAGTTTCCAGTTTGTCAAAAGGCCTCAGGACAACTCTGGAGATAGAGAAGCTAAGAACCAGAGATTAAGTAACATGCTAAAGATCCCACAGCTAGAAAATGCTATAGGCAAGACCTGAATCAAATTTAGCTGACTCCTAGTCCAGTGCTCTTTGTTTCTGTATCCACAGCCAATTGGGCAAATGGCACTTTTTGCAGTGGCTCAAATCTCTGGAGACTCTGCCTCCTGAACTAGCATCATGGGAATTCGCTCAGCCTGGTTTTATGGAGGCTGCCTTCCTGATCTATAGAGCTCCAATTCTAAAATGGCTTCAACATAACACGAGCACTGCATGATGGGAAATGTACTGAAGATTATAGGGTAGGAGCCATACTCCAGGGGCTGACAGTCCAGAAATATTTGCTCCTGATGAATGAGGATATTCAATCTAAAAACTAGGCGTGTGGTCTAGTCCAAATTACCTCATTTCTCATAAAGACTTCATCTGTAAGATGGGTGAATGGTTTCTTATCTCACTGAAAAGAGAGGCCAGGAAAAGAATTCAGTAGTTGCAACTGAATTACTCGCGTTCCATTTGGAAGGGACCACACCTAAAATTCTAAGTTGGGTTCTGAAAAACCAAGAGGTTTTACCCTCATCATCCTGTATGCAGCTAAGGAAAAAAAGATTCAAGAAAAATGAGGGCTCAAGACAACTGACATATTCCTGAGAAATGGGGTACACTGGAAGCAGTCAAGAAAACCACTAATAATCAAGCACTATTTATATACATCAATTTCCAAAGAGAAAATGCAAAAGGCTGAGTAGCCGCGTGTCCACTTCTATAAACCACCTAAGTGTGTGGTTTCATATGAACAATTGAGACAGAGTGAGAAATTCAGACAATTTTCATGTTCTTGAAAGTGCTTCATCTTTCTGCTTTGGATCCTGTGGCCGCCTGATTTTGTATGTTCATAACATCATCTTGCCAAATTCCGTCTCCCACACAGGACAAGTAAAATCAGAGTCTGATGCTACCTAACCTTACCAAAGAGAACAGGAGTGAAGACAAGGCCAAGAGACATGCATTTTTACAGACACGTTAGCAAATTGTCTTACCAATACTGCCACCTTTGAAAACCCCATTACATGCAGTTCTCCATTTGCAATAGACAAAGATGTACTCAATCCTCTGAAGAAAAGGGGCCCAAATCAATCCTACCCCTTCCCCATCACCGGGGAGGCCACCGTGCAAATTTTAGTCCTAAAAACGTCCTAACACACGGTATGGGGAAATTTGGGGTAAGCACACAAAAGACTTTGGCATTAAATGACGTAAATACCGTGGGAAAACACTCCCGATTTTCAGTCTATGACATTTTTTTCCTGGGCATCAGGCCTGACTCAGTAACCGGTTCCAACAAATATATTTTCTTGGTTCAAACCTCAACCCTGCGCTTCCCAGGGCAATCTTGGGTCCTGCTAGGCTCCCAAGCCAGCGAACGATGATGAAATGGCTTTACTGCAAAGTGGGAGGGGGTTTTCCCTTTGCTCTCTCCCAAGGTTAAACCCCTTACCCAGCCAGGGGGAGCCAACAGAGACTCTGGGGCTCGAAAACTCACCCGTATTTGGTTAAATTTTAATTTTTGGAAACCAGAAAGCAAGGAACAGGGTTAACAGGGCTTAAAGGGTCGGTTTTCGCCAAGGAGCAGGGAGGGGTCGCGCAAGGATCGAAGCTAGTGGGGGATGGAGGGTCGGGGGTCCGCCGCCCGACGTCCCTTCGGGCCCCGTTCGGAGCCGCACCCCGCCCGCCGGGCAGGGCCGCAGGCGGCGAGGGCTGCCCAGGCCTTTACGGGAGCGTTCGGGCTCGGCCCCGGAAACAGGGAGGGGCCGCGGCCAGGCCGGGCCTGCGCCGCAGGCGGCCTCGCGGGGCCGATGAAGCCGCGCGCTAACACCTCCCGGGGTCCACCCGCGGGTTCGCCCGCGTCGCCGCGGCGGCCACTGCCGCCCGGAGAAACCTTCGCGCTTGGGCCCCCAGGGGCCCCGGGCGGACCCCGCGCCGCACTCACCGGGGGAGGGCAACAGGGAGCAAAGGTGATTGCGGGCGAAGCTCCGAGCGCGGGTCACCGCTTCCTTCCCAAGCCCACTCCTCAGGCGGGAGCGGCGGCGGCTGCAGAGGGGGCGGCGGCGGCGGCGGCGGCGGCAGCGGCAGCAGCAGCAGCAGCTACCCCGGCTCCGGAATCGGCGGCGGCGGTGGCGGCAGCTCCACTTCCGCTCCGGTCACCACTTCCGCTCCGGCCCGAGCCCCGCCCCGCCCCTGCGCCGGCTCCTCATTGGGCGAGCGGGGCACGGGGTTGCCCCGGCCGCCCGAGAGGGGCGCTGAAGGAGGGAGGAGGAAGGAGAGAGGAGACCCGGACGCCGCGGACGCGCAGCGAGGAGGGGGCGGGCGGAGGGGGACGGAAATGGGGGGGGGCGGAAAGAGGCGGGGGGAGAAGAGGGGGCGGAGCCGGGGGCGGGAACGCGTGGGAACTTGGGCACGGGCCGAGGTGAAGGCTTGGGCGGGCCTGAACCCCAGGTGCTGCGCTCTCTGCTTGGGCTCGGAACCCGGCAGGACTTGGACCACAGTCACCGGGGTCATCCGTTCCCTCCCCACCCAAAAAGGAATCGCCACCGGGTCGGAGGCTGAGGTCAGTCCCCTTTCGCCGTGTGCTTTGGGAATACTGGACCTAGGAAAGGACAGCAATTGCTCATCCCTCAAATTTCGTTTTATCTTCCCTTTAGCCCTTTAAGGTACTTAGAAGTTTCCTCTTTTGTGGATCGGAGAGGCCACGTGAAGTGCCAGGAATGAACCGGCCAAGTCTTTTGTTTTTTTGAAGCCGGTCTCTGTGGTCTCTTCGTTGAGACACGCCCTTCCCAAGGCTCCTAGGAAAAGCTTAAGGAAAGGAAACAGGTCTCTACAGCCCCCCACTCCCATTAAATTCAGTTCTCCGGAACGTCTTTCACCTCCTCTCCCTCCCTTTCATTCATTCTTTCAACAAATATTTACCGAGCAGGCTTTGCGCTCAGTGCTGGAGACAGAGCAAGCACGAGTCAGACGGGCCTTGCTGTCTTGGAGTTTACAGTCTGGTGGGAGAAAGAACAAAGTAAATAGGCCTTTGTGTTCTCTCTTAGCTGAATGATACAAACTTGTAACTCACCACCCTACCTTCAGCCCTGCCCCCATCAACTGCCAAAATGATCTTTAAGAAATGCCACTCTTATCTTTCCTTTCTTGCTTAAATCTTTTGGTGGTTACTCAGACCTGGAAGACTATTGATAAGTGCCTTGAGGGTGACAGGTGACAGTCAAGGTCTCCATTTCCCTGCTATTTCCCCTCCACCATAAAACCCCATTTCAACGGAATGATGCCTTATCCTCCCAAAATGCCAGCTCCAGTATTTCTAAACCATTTGTGTTAGTTGTCAACATGTTTTAAAGACAGAAATTTCTGTGGGAACAGAAATCTGCATCAGTACCCCATCTGGCAGTACAGTGTCCACATTTCTGTGTGGCGGCAGTGGGCTGAAGCCAAGGAGTGGCTGCCCACTCGAGGCGAGTCATAGACTTTTCAAAGTGCCAGGGTCCCCTCCCGACCTATCTGCTTTTCTCATTTATGTATCTGCATATAGGCATTTGTGCCAGTGACCCCTACACGTCTAACTTGTGGAGGATTGAAAGAGAGTGTTGTGTAATGTAAACAGCACGGATTTGAACCCCGGAAGAGTTTCCCAGTGCAAAAACTTCTCCATGGGGGATCCATCCTTGGCAAACCAAAAAAGATCAGTAATCTAAGATTGCTCAGGTTGAAATAAGACAGTGTAATCCGACTGGGGCTTCTGCCCCCATCCAGAAAATGCCTTAGTGGGTCAGAGGGCTCATGATAATTATACCCAAACGATGTCATCAGTGCATTGAAGGAACAGAAGTGCCTTTTGCCAGGCACGCCTGAGTGTCTGCTAACAGGTCGCATGGATTACCTGCTTTCGTCATCTCTGCATTCTAGGCCAGAGGTCAACAAACCACAGCTACAGACAGACACAAACAGACACTAAAATACAATGTGGCAGATGAAGCCAAGGGAATATGTATGCCCAGGATATTTTGGGAGCCTGGGAGAAAGGTGCAACCCCTCTTGGGTTGGTGGGAGAGCAGGAAAGACTTTCTGAAAGGGGAAGATACTTGAGCCTTAGATTCCATAAGGATTTTTTTTTAATTAATAGGTTGGTGTAGAGCAGTTTCAGGTTCACAGAAAGATTAAAAAGGTAGTACAGAGTTCCCATACACCCAATCTTTGCCCCTCCCCTATTTTGCCTAATATTAACAGGCTTGTGTTGTATATTAGTTACAATCGATGTATCAGTATTGATGTGTTATTAATAGTTTACAGTAAGGCTCATTCACTTTGTACAGTTCAATTAATTTTGACAAATGCATAATATCTGTATCTACCATTACTGTATCCTACGGAACAGTTTCCCTGCCTTAAAAGCCCCCTGTGCCGGGGCACCTGGGTGGCTCAGTTAGTCAAGTGCCTGTCTGACTGGATTTTGGCCCAGGTCATGACGTCACAGTTTGTGACTTAGAGCCCAGCGTCAGGCTTTGCACTGATGGCGTGGAGCTTGCTTGGAATTCTGTGTCTCCCTCTCTCTCTGCCTCTCCCCTGCTCTCTTCTCTCTCTCAAAAACAAACAAACAAACAAACAAGCATTAAAAAAACAAAGAACTCCCCTGTGCCTTATGCCCAGTGGGGCAGTCAGAGAAGATGCTGAGCAGGAGGCCGAATTGCACCTTGTTTTGCTCCATCCTGTCCCTAGAGGGCCTCTACTCTCTCTGCTCTTTCCAATAAATAACATTTAGGCTAAACCCCCAAAAATTTAAAAGACAAAAGAAACCCTACAAAAACCCAACTATTCGATTATTCGACCCTCACCCCCCTGCCCTCACCCCAATTCCTTGGCAATTACTTACTTCTCTTTTACACTTTCTTTAATTTTGTCTTTTCCAGGTGTCGTATCGTTAGAATCCTAGAGAGTGTTGCCTTTACTGACTGGACTCTTTCACTAAGCAATATGATTTAAGTCCCTCCATGTCTTTTTATGGCTTGATAGCTATTTTCCTTTATCACAGAGTAATACGCCATTGTATGAATGTACCATGGTTTTTCCATTCACCTGCTGGTATAGATTGGCTTGTGTCTCCCTTTTTTTTTTAACTTTTTTTTAATGTTTATTTTTTGAGAGAGCAGGAGTGGGGGAGGGGGAGAGAGAGAAGGGGACAGAGGATCTGAAGCAGGCTCTGCACTGACAACAGAGAGCCCGATGCTGGGCTCGAACCCACAAACTGTGAAATCAGGACCTGAGCCAAAGGCAGACGCGCTTAACCGACTGAGCCACCGAGGTACCCCTCAACTCACGTCTCCCCGAAAATAATGTTGAAGTTCTAGTCTGGTACCTGTGAACTGTGGCCTTATCTGGACAAGCCTTTGCAGATTAATCTAGTTAAGAGGAAGTCATTAGGGTGGACTTTAATCCAATATGACTGACGTCCTTATAAAAAGAGAACAGGCCATGTGATGACACAGGCAGCCATTGGGATGAGGCAGCCACAAGCCAAGGAACACTAAGGACTCGTAACTACCGCCTGAAACTAGGAAAAGGCAGGAAGGGATTCTTTAATTTTTTTTAATTTTTTTAAAATGTTTAGTTTTGAAACAGAGACAGAGAGTGTGAGTAGGGGAGGGGCAGAGAGAGGGGAAGACACAGAATCAGAAGCAGGCTCCAGGCTCCGAGCTGCCAGCACAGAGCCCGATGCAGAACTTGAACCCACGAACTGTGAGATCATGACCTGAGCCGAAGTTGGGCACTCAACCAACGGAGCCACCCAGGCGCCCCACGGCAGGAAGGGATTCTACCCAGAGCCTCAGGGGAGCATGGCCCCGCTCACACCAGCATTTCAGACTCCTAACCTGTAGAATCGGGAGAGAATACATTTGGTTGTTTGAAGCCATTCACTCTGGGGGGCTTTGTTACAGCAGCCCTAGCAAACTGAGACACCTACTAAGGGGCAGAGAACTTGTTGGTTTCTGGCAGTTATGAATAAAACTGCTATAAACCAGGGCCCCCAGTGACTCAGTCAGTCAAGCATCTGACCCTTGGTTTTGGCTCAGGGCGTGATCTCACAGCTTAGAGATCGAGCCCCATGCCGGGCTCCATGCTGACAGCCTGGAGCCTGTTTGAGATTCTCTCTCTCTCTCTCTCTCTCTCTCTCTCTCTCTTTCTGCCCTGCTCCTTCTCTCAAGATAAATAAGCTTAAAAAAAGGGGGAAAAACTGCTATAAACCTCCATGTGCACGTGTTTGTGTGGATGTAAGTTTTCAGTCATTTGGGTGAATACCTGGGAGCATGATTATTAAGTCATGTGTTAAACCTGTGTTTAGCTTGTAAAATATTATCAACTGTCTTCCAAAGTGGTTGTACCATTTTGAATTTCCACCAGTAGTGAAAGAGAGTGCCTGATACTTCATATTCAGGTCAGCATTTGGTATTGTCAGGTTTTGCTGTTTTTGTTTTGTTTTTTTTGTTTCAGCCAATCTTACATAGATGTATAAAGTAAGAACCTAGTTTGTTTCTCCAAAGTTTTTTTTTTTTGTTCCTATTACTCTGAAATTTCATGGTTAACAGCCTTGAGACACCCAATGGCTTGCCTGCCTATCTTCCTTCCTTCCATCCTTCCTTCCTTCCTTCCTCCTCTTCCCTTTCCCACCCTTCCTTTTCTTTCCTTTTTCCCCTCCATCCCTCTTCTCTTCCTTTCTTTCACTTATTTTGACAATTTTCAAGCAAACACAAAGGTAGAGAGAATAGTACCATAAATTCCATATACCCATCACCCAGCTTTATTTTACTATTCAATCTATCCTTCTGACCACTTTAGTGGTAGGATTTTACAGCAACTCCCAGATATTACATCATTGCCTTTGTAGATACCTCAGTATTAGCTCTAACCGATGAGAATTTAAAAACGAATAATGAAATAACAATTCCACGATCACACTTCAAGAAGTTAACACACACACAGTCCATGTTTGATTTTCCCTCATTGCCTCAAAAATGACTTCTTTTACATTGGCTGATTTAAGTCCAGATTCAAGGTCTACCCATTGCATTTAGTTGCTAATTCTCATTGAATCTGTAACAATTACTGGTGTGTGTGTGTGTGTGTGTGTGCGCGCGCGCACACACACGCGCGCACAATTGATTTGTTGAAGAAACTGGGTAAATTATCTTATAGAATGCATCATGGTCTGAATTTGTCTGACTGGACCTTTGTGGTGTTTTTAAAATGTGACACAATGCCTTGAACGTCTTGTATTAGATTCCAGTTCAGTTTTTGGCAAGACTATTTTACAGGTGGGATTGTGTATTTCCTATTGCATCATATGAAGAGGTGCATAATATCTAATTATTTCTCAATGATCTCTTTCCATTTGAAACCCCATTTCCTTCAGCTCTGGGATTTTATTTTTAATGTTTGTGTATTTTGAGAGAGAGAGAATGCAATCAGGAGAGGGGCAGAGAGAGAATCCTAAGCAGGCTCTGCACTGTCAGTGCAGAGTCCAATGCAGGGCTCGATCCCACAACCAGTGAGATCATGACCTGAGCCAAAATCAAGGGTTGGTCGCTCAACTGACTGAGCCACCCAGATAACCCCAGCTCTGGGATATTTTTGTGAATTCTTTCTTTGATGATGTCTTTCCTCCATCTTCCTATTTTCTATGTCTTCACTTTCTGGAACTCCCAGTTACTCAGATAGCTGAACTCTTGGAATGATTTTCTAATATTTTTTCCCCCTCTCTTATTTTTCTTTAGTGTTTGTGTATTTGGGTCTACTTTCTGAATATCATCTTCCAAACTGTATTTAGTCAGAGTTTTGTGTAGGAGACAGAAGCAGAAACCACTCTAGATATTTTAAGCAGAAAGGAATTTAATATAGGAAATTAGGTGCTTGTAGACTCATTGAGAGAGCTGGCATTGCCGACTTGGGGAGGGCGGGGATGAAGGGACAGGAAGGGAAGGGACACTCTTGTTTCAAAGTCATCACAGCTGTGATTGAGAGGTCAGAGTTGTTACAGCTATTCCTGCTGCTGCCACTGTAACTTCCTGACCATGTGAAGCTGGGGACTGGGCATTGGATGGGAGAGCCTGGCCATTGACATTTGGTTCAAAATAGAGTTCAGGGATCAGAGAGCTGTTGTCTGGCTTGCATAAAAAATTGAAATTGCAGGGTAGTCTACGACATGTCAACTCACATGAGGTCTTTGATATCCATCCAACCCGTTTTGGCTTTTTGTTTTAATGGAACCAAGGCTGAAATCCGGACTTAGAGAGATCTATAGGTGTAATCAGACACAGAGCTCCCATGGCTCTCGCTAAGAGCCACAGAAGAGTGGACTGTGCCAGGAGACCAGAATTCTGAATTGAATTTTGGTCATATAATCACCTTTGCTCTCATATAAATAAGGTCACTGGAAAGGCATCTTTTAACATCATTAAACATCTTTTAAAACATCAAAAAACATCTAGGCATCATTAACTAAAAAAAAAAAAAAAAGATTATGAGTCTGTATTTCAATTTCATGGTAACTGAACCAGAAATAAGTTTCACAGCGTGTGTAGGTTTTACAGATTTCTACCTGCAGAGAAAGTGGCAAGGCACTGTCATGCCCCAGTACTTCCTCTAGCCTCAGAAAGTTCACAGAGCTCTCCGCCTTCAGTCAGTTTCTTCAGAGTGCCAGCTGGGCAGCAAGAACCATTAATTTGTTGGGTGTTTGTGTGTATATTTTAAGAATGATATTTTTTTTTGGCACTGAATTTTAAGAAAACACCTGCTGTATTCATTTTCAATCATGTATTTTTATTACATGGTGATGCATGGATATGCTTCCATTGCAAGAAAATTAAAAGATTAAAGATTAAAAGTGAAAGTCCCCTGGCGTCACCACCCCCCAATGCCATTTCTCCTCCCGGAAAGTAACCAAGTAGCAATTACATAGCAGCCTGCATTAGTCATGGTAGGTCAGGTTATGCTGCAGTAATAAACATCCTCAAAATCTTAGTGCCTTAGAACAACAAAGGTTTATTTCTCGATCCTTACGTGTTTGTTATGGGTTGGCTTCAGCTGTTTCTCTGGACATAGGGGAAGGAGCATCCAGGATGTGCTGATATCATGGCAGAGGGAGAAGAAAGAACGGTAGAAGCTTTTAAAGCTTCTGCTTGAAAGTATCCTGTCATGTTCACTCACATTTCCATGGTCAAAGCAAATCATATGGCAAAGCCTGACTTCAGTAGCGTGGGGATGTGTAATCCTACTACAGGGAGGGGCAGTGGCAATTTTCCCATAGTTTTATAGGGTTCATAAAACTATAGATAATAGGTATCATTTTAACATAATTTATTACAGTACTGAGTCTTAACTTTCTGCATGCAAAATATGTCTTAGAAGCCTTCCCATGTTATGCAAATAGACCCATCTCCTTTTTAAACAGCTGTATGATATGCCATAATATAGATGTACTCTAGTTTATTTAGCTACTTCCCTATTTGAAAATGTTTAAATTATTTCTCATTTTTTATATATGCACAAGTATTTGTCTAGGGTGGGTACAGAGAAGTGGATGTCCTAGGCCGGTTTTCTCTCTATATCCTAATATGGTACACTCATAGGAGAATTCCAAAGAGAATTTAATAAAGAAGGACTCTTTACAAAGAATTAGCACAGTACCCCCGGGGCTGGTAACAGTGGCACTGTCACCACTCCTGGGCCAGCAGGAGCAAAGTGAGAGAGCAGGTGGGGGATCAGGGAGGAGAGGCATGTGGAAAGGGATGGGTGAAGTCCCCCCAATATGGCCCCACAAAGAAGGAGCCAAGGGAATAAATACGTCAAATCACTCTTTCCCCTCTGATCTTCGACTGGGCTGACCTGAACTACATGACAGAGGGCCAGGTAATCTGTTGCTGTAGCCGACGCACACCTGCCCCTTAGGACACAGAGGAGGAAGAGAGGACAGAGAGCCCATCTGGAGGACCAAACAGAAGATACCCACCCCATTCTCCTACCCACAGTACAGGAAATGACTTAATTGTTGGCCAGTATTATAAGCAAAAAATAGTACTTAAAAGTACATTTTTGGAGTAGCTGTCTGTCTCCGTCAGTAGAGCATGTGACTCTTGATCTCAGCGTTGTGAGTTTAAGCCCCACGTTGGATGCAGATTTACTTTTGAAAAAGTGCATTTCTTAATATATTTTTTATTTTAAAAAGTGTATTTTTAAAATGTTCGTTTATTTTTGAGAGACCAAGAGTGAGTAGGGGAGGGGCAGAGAGAGAGGGAGACACAGAATCCGAAGCAGGATCCGAGCTGTCGGCATAGAGCCCAATGTGGGGCTCAAACTCACAAAACTGTGAGACCATGACCTGAGCTGAAATCAAGGGCCAGCTGCTGAATCGACTGAGCCACCCAGACACCCAGGATATGGAACACTGTAAATAAAGTTGAAATTCCTTTTGTATCCTTCCCCATTTCATTTCCCAGGGGGACCCACGATCAGGAATTGGTCATATGTCTTTTCCTACCATATTTTAATAGTTTTACCCCATATGTATATACCCATGAACAATACGTAGAATTGCTTTGTGGGCTTAAACTTTTTTATATGAATGCCATCTTGTCATATGTATCATTGTGTACTTTGCTTTTACCACTCAGCATTGGGGATTTAAGACCTGAACAAAGATATGGTTCATTTTCACTGTTGTGATAGTACTCCATTGCCTGAATGTATCATAACCTACTTATCTATCTCTGTAACACACATTGAGATTATGGGCTGTTTCCTCAATGCTGCAGCGAGCATACCAGAGCATCTCACGGGACACACTTGCGAGAGTGTCTCTAGGGTACATATTTAGAAGTCAAGCTGTTGCATCACAAGATATGCACATTTTTCAGCTTTACCACAAATGATTAATTTTCATTGATTGTACCCAGTTACAGTTCCCCCAGCATTGTATGGAAATCCCTGTTTTCCCCATATCTACATTGGCACCTGGAATTATTAGGCTTTTTGATTTTGCCAATCTGACTGGTGTGAAATTGTATCTACTTGTCTTAATTTGCATTTCTCTTATTACTAGTGAAGGTAAGCATCTTTTCCTATATTTATGGATGATTCCGCTTCCAAACTCCTTGGTTTATCAGTGGAAAGAAAACGGCAAAGATCACACAGTTCATCAGGAACAGTGCTGGGTTTAGAACTTGGGTCTTCCAGTCTGCTCTTTTTTCCAGCACGTTGAACCACTTCCAGACATACATTTTCAGAGTGCCATTGTTTCTACTAACAGGTACAACAGAGAAAAGATCTTTTTCCTTCTAATTAAATGTTGGGACTATGAATTGTCAATAGTTGGATGCTGTATCAGTTAGGGTTGGGTTTGTCTGAATAAAAGAGATGCCAGATAACAGTGACTTGTTAAAGTTAGAAGTTGTTTTATTTACCCTCTCCTGTAAAAGTTGGAGACAGGAAGGGGCACCTGCGTGGCTCAGTAGGTTGAACATCTGACTTTGGCTCAGGTCATGATCTCGCAATTCATGAGTTCAAGCCCCAAGTCAGGCTCTGTGCTGATAGCTCAGCCTGGAGCCTGCTTCGGATTCTGTGTGTCCCCCTCTCTCTCTGCTCCTCCCCCACTCAAGCTTTCTCTCTCTCTCTCTCTCTCTCTCTCTCTCTCTCCCTCTCTCTCTCTCTCAAGAATAAACATTTTGAAAAAAGGTTGGAGACAAGAAGTTTGGCATTGACTTGTGCCCTGAAGTCTTCTGGGACTTAGGCATCTTTAATCTTGTTGCTTCATTCCACATAGCTGCTATTTCCAAGCTCACCTCATGTTCTAAAATAGCTGCTCCAACTCCTGCCATTACATCTGCATCCAAGCCAGAAGGAAAAGAGGCAGAGACCTGGGGGATAGTGGAGGTATTGGGTGCAACACAGCTGTCTCTTGATGAAGCTTCTAGAATCTGCTATGTGATTATTTGATTTATATCCTATTGGGCAAAACTCAGCTACATGGCCCTACTTAGCTATAAGGGAAGTTGGGAAGATTAGCATTCATTTGGGGACCATGTACGTAGGCACAAGGGAGATGATCTCTAAATACTATTCAGATTCCGGGAATTATGAAATCATCTTTCTGTGGTAGGTGAGTTAGTCCTGCTATCTAGGAGGAATGTCCCTGTCCTGTGACCTCTGTGACCCCTGGCTCTTCCCTCAGGGAAACTCTGCCTTGTCCAATATCCTAATGGCCATATCTAAGAGAGAGTAGTGTCACCTTTTGGGGGGACCTGCACAGATTTTGGATGGAACTTCTCATTGCTTTGTAGAAGAAAGGGAGACATATATTAGGGAGCATTTAGTGGTCTCTGCCACAGATGCTAAGAAAAATGTGTGGCCCAATTTGTTCCATGTTTAAGTGCCCGAGTCTCATCCTACATGGGGATTAAGGTCTAAAGACAGTTCTTAAAGAAAGATCATGTACAGTTGAAATTATTCTTGAGATATCCATGTGTGTTATCCTCTACAGCTCTGTGAACATGTATCAATCAGCTATTGCTGCATAACGAGCCATCTCCAATCTCAGTAGTATAAAACCAGCCATCATTTATTTTCATGTATGTTTCTGTAGGTTAACTGATCTAGGCTGGGTTCAGCAGGGCTTTCCTGGGCATGGCTCCAAGCTGTAGACTAGTCAAGACCTGCTCTATGTGTCTCTCATCTTCTTTAGATTAGCAGCCTAGCCAGGCCATGTTCTCTGGGATTGCAGAAGCACAAGAGGGCAAAGTCAACCATGCAAGGTCAATATTGCCAGCCTCTGCTTATGTCAAAACTGCTAACATCCCATTGGGAAAAGCAAGTCACATATGTGGTCAAGTCTAATGTCGGCGGATGGGGGGTACAGCGCACTGCTCTCCACCAAGCTAAAGAAGTAGCACGAACACGTCCAGCAGTCAACATCAAAAACACTCCTTCTGTGCAGGTGGAGTGGGGGAAAGACTGAAATATTTTTACACAATTTGATTTACCACAAAGTGATTTAAAAAAGAAATCAGTTACATTAATGCATTAGTCAGTTTGTGGCGCCCAGTCCTTTTGTTCCTTATTGGAGGATGTCAAGAAATCCATTACCAACCACTTCACTTGTCTTGCATTTTACTTCTTTATTAATGGTTTGGAACCCATAAAATAATCTATATGGTTATTTCTGTACGAATTGGTCAAAATACATTGGTTATTGCAGCTGGATGGCAGGCATGGCCCGAGTCACAGTTGCATTGAGTGAACGGTGGGCAGAACCACTTTCACGCTTTAAATCCCCCTCCCACTGTCTATGACACTGACGTTGTCTGCCTACTAGCTGTTCCCCTGATTTGACTAGCAGTGCAGGTAAGATAGATGCTCGGGCTTGTGGAAACTGTGGCGTCCCACCCAGATCCTCCACTCTAATACTGAGGCACTTATTCCCCATCTGCTGGGATCATTGACCGCTGACAGCACTCAACTGAGTCCCTCTTGGGGACCTGCCCTTGGCTGTAGAACGTAACCCAGCCCAAGTACTACATCCAATGACTGCATCGAGTGGGAGCCCCAAGGTCCAGCATCCTTGCTATCCCGGCTCCATACTCCACCCCACCCCCACCCCCCAGGGTAGGCATCAGCTGAGACCTCTGATGAGGCTGCATTGCAGTTTGACTTTTGTTTGTCATCTTGAGAGCACGCTGCGGTAAACTTTCTGCATGCACATCTCCAGGTCGGGAGTCTTAATTCTTGGGGAGCCAAACCCACAGTAGGCTCAGAAGTCACAGAGAGCTGGGTTGAGTCTTATCTCAAATACCCACTAGCTATGTGGCTTTAGACTTTATGAATCCACTGTAAGCCTCTGTAAGTCTCAGATTTTTCATCTCTAAAGATGCAATAAAAATAGTATCTGCCTCTTCTAACGATAGTAGAGGATGAAGACAAATAATGCACGTAAAGCAATCTAAAGCACTTAGCATGGTACCTGGCGCATATTGGGCTTTGCAGAAATGTATTTTTCCCTTTTTACTCAGTTCTTTGCATGCATTTCCAGAAGCTGGTGTCCCCACACCCCAGTGAAGCAGAAATGGACCTGTTGTGCTATCTTGTTTCCAGCAGATGGCGCCAGCGGATAAGGCTGCAGTCCTGTCCAGCTTGGTTACAACATCCACTATTCACAGATTAAGCATCACTTTTCCATGCATTATCTCATTTGATTCTCCGTCACCAACCATTTACCAAGTGCTGACTGTTCTATCATTTATTCTTTCATCTCTTTGTCAATAAATGCTTCCTGAGCACTTACTCCCACCAAAGAGCAGCTTTAAATCTCTTCTACACCTCATAGTGACTAAGAAGCAAACAAGAAAGAAAGAAAGGGAGAGAGACAGAGAGAGGGAGGGACGGAAAGAGAGAGAGGCAGGAAGGAAGGAAGGGAAATACAATTCTGGGCTTTGAGATGAAAAGACAAGTTTTAGGCACCGGTATTGGGCTTGTGCCACCTTGTTCGGGAAGCAGGCAGCTGTAATAAAGCGAAAGAAGTATATACTCTGAACAGAGTCAGAAGGCAATGGTCCCTCTGCAGGAGCAGCTGAGATGCTTCTAGAGACCGTCTGCAGGCCTTCACAAAGGCTATCGATCTGAAGCCAGAACAACTGGTCCCTGGGCTGGTTAAAACTGCCGAGTAGGAGAAAGAAGAAAGAATCCATAAAGGAGGTGTCAAAGTGCTTGGGAGGAGAGAGTTAGCTGGCCTGGAGTCAGGAGCTCCAGACCGGAGTCATTTCACAGGTCTTCCAGCCCTGCTAGCAGGCACCCCTGGAAGCCACCGGCCCAGGACCTGGCCGAAGTCCATTTCTGTGGTTGGGACAGAGGCTGCCCACCTCAGTCTTCTCGAACCCACTCCAGAACTGTGAACTGTGGGGCAATGTGCTTTCCTTTTTGAAATTTTTTCAATGGTTATTTATTTTTGAGAGACAGAGAGACAGAGCGTTAGCAGGGGAAGGGCAGAGAGAGGAGACACAGAATCCAAAGCAGGCTCCAGGGTCCGAGCTGTCAGCACAGAGCCTGACGCAGGGCTCAAACTCATGAACCACAAGATCATGACCTGAGCCGAAGTCGGCCGCTCAACCGACTGAGCCACCCAGGCGCCCCAGGAATGTGCTTTCCTGAAGGTCACCATACAGGGTTGTTGTTTGAGGAAATATAAAGCGCCTGGTACATGGGAAGCTCTCAGTGAATGATAACCATTTGTTACTGATGATAATACAACCACTACCAATCAATGGTTCTTATGACCTTCTCAGATGTCATTGCTAAGAGCAAGGTTTTATAAGAAGTACCCAATGAAGGGCGTCTGGGTGGCTCAGTGGTTAAGCGTCCAACTTTGGCTCAGGTCATAATCTCATGGTCCCGTGGGTTCGAGCCCCGCGTCAGGCTCTGTGCTGACAGCTCAGAGCCTGGAGCCTGCTTCAGATTCTGTGTCTCCCTCTCTCTCTGCTCCTCCTCCACTCCTGCTCTGTCTCTCTCTGTCTCTCAAAATAAATAAATAAATAAGTTTTAAAAATTAAAAAGAAAAAGAAGTACCCAATGAATCTACAGGGAATTTTTAATTATTTGGGGATTACGAGAGGATCCAGGACTCTGAAGGTAAAGAGAACAAACACCAAGTTAGGGAAAGGGACGTATAGATGAACTCAGGAAAATTGGTTGAATGGATGGCTCAGGGGGATTCTCTTCCAAAGCAAGAGTTGCATTCATGATTCCAATAAGCACTTATAGAGACCTACTCTGAGCCAGGCATTATGGTTGCTGTTGGAGCCACAGAGATGAACAAACATCTTGTTTGTCTTCAAGGAGCTCCTGGTGCAAGGGTGGCAAAGCCATGGTACCTACAGGGTCTAGTCTGGTGACGTAAATGAGGGAAGTGGACCAGGTGTGAATAAGGAGCATGGGTAAAAGAAATATTTTATTTTCTTCTTTCCCTCGCTGTGAAAAAAAAACAACCCACAAGATTGCAAGGGTTATGACAAATGTTTCTGAGATGAGGCTTTCATGCAAAGACAATAGAGCATGGTGGGGACTGTGGAGAAATAGAGAAACAGTGCTCTATCCGAAGGGGGCCACTGCCACAAGGGTGGAGAACTGCGCTCATCTTAACTGGATTTCCAATTTGTCAAGAGAAGCCAGAAATGAAATTTTTTTTGTGCAATCTCTTAATTTTTAATTTTTGGCAATGAATGCAAAAAAATTTTAAAAACACCATGTGGGCCCAAAATAAGTGCAGGCCAAATAAAACATAATTCTGTCTGAATGCCAGATCTGAGTGTGAGGGTCCAGTGTATGATCTCCAGTCCAATTGGAAAGACAGATGGGTGTTTGGGCAATCTCAACACAGCTTGATAAGTGTTAAGATGCCAAGATGTGATGTGATGGGTGTACAGAAGAGGAGCTGGCGGGGTGGTCTTTGAGGAGGAGAGGACGCCCGACCTGATCCTAGAGGAAGGGCCCAACGGGCCAGGGAACGGGGGTTGGATGAGCCAGTCGGAGGGAATGGTATAGGGGAGTTCAGTGGTCAGGAGCCCAGCAGACCGGCAAAGCCCAGGTGTCAGATGGGGATGGGGAGCAGGAAGGCATGACGGGGAGGTGGGCAGGACTAGATGGAGAGCGGCCTTGACCGCATCATCTGTATTTAATGATTTCTTAATTTTCCCTCATTGTAATTTCTGCTGTTTTTAATAGAAAGCCAGAGATTGTGTCTGTGCCCAAAAAACAGCCATTTCCTGTGATAAGAAGAAGCTTTTCCAGCTCTCAAAGTCGGCAACACCCTTCTTTCTCCTTTTCCCGCTTTGGCTCACCCTCATCTGTATCTCATTCTGACCCCTCCAGTATTAAAGAAAATAAATACTTCTGACCTTTGTCAGAACACCTTGGACTTGCCAGCACAAAAAGAAACAATTTGCACCGGAGGAAATGGCTCCATTCCTCCCAAAGGGCTCTTTCTCTACATCCAGAGCCAAATGCAGTCCCGATTCAGAGACCACAGGGGAGGCCAGCAGGGCCCTGGATTGGAAGACAGGAGCCCATTGTAGTCCTGGTCCTGGAGACTGACTCCTTGTGTAGATAAGCCCATGCCACCCGTGCCTAACCTGCAGAAGCAGGTGGTTTGGATGGTCTCCCAGAACCTTCTCCATCAAGGCTCAGGGCTCAAATCTCTTACACACGGAGTCAATCTGGACCTGATGTCTGTGATGTGTCACCATCTAACGAGCGTGTGCTACGTGTCAGGCACTACGCCAGCCTCTTGCCGTACATGATTTCATGTAATCCTCATAAAACTTTTACCCCACTTTATAGAAAAGGGACCTGAAATCTAGGAGAGTTGCCCAATATGGTGAACTGGTATGTGCAACCTCCAAAACTATGTTATTTGGAACAAAATTGTAGTTTGCTCTGATGGTGAGTTCTATGTGTCAACCCGACTGGGCTAAGGGCTGCCCAGAGACCTGGTAAAATGTTATTTCTGGGTGTGTCTGCGAGGGTGTATTTGGAAATGATTAGCATCTGAATCAGACTGAGTAAAGATCACCGTCACCAGTGTTGGGGGGCGGGATCTCTCAGTCTGTTGATGGCGAATTTGCTCGCTCTGCCTGAGTGGAACATCCATGTTCTCCTGCCCTTGGACACTAGCACTGGTTCTCAGGTCTTTAGACTCAGACCATCTGCTCCCTGGATTCTCAGACCTTTAGACTGGAATGGAATGTTCCAGCACTGGCTTTTGTGGTTCTCCAGCTTCCAGACATGAGATTGTGTGTGAGCCAATTCCTGCATTAAATCACTCTCTTTCTCTCTTATACGCACATGTGCATATACACATATCTGTTATCTATTTGTACACGTCTGTCACCCATTGGTTCAGTTTCTCTGGAGAGCCCTGCTAATACATTCATATACATGATAACAACAAACAGCACAGGAGAGTTTCCCATGAAAAGCAAACTCTGATGCCCATTTCCCAGCTCCCTTGGGACAATCTCTTTTATCATTTTGATTTTCTGCTGATTATCTCCCTAGATATAAACAATAGCTAGACAATATTTATTGTCTGTAAAGTTTACTTATCCTCCCTGCTTTCTCCAACTGTTGATATTTATATACTTATTTGTACTTCTCATTTCTCATAAATTCAATAAACATCACCTCTAGTTTCTTATTCCATCACATGGACAATCCCTTTTGACAACTCACTTTCTCTCTCTCTCTTTTAATTTAGTTTCAAGTTAGTTAACATATAGTGTAGTATTGGTTTCAGGGGTAGAATTTAGTGATTCATCACTTACATACAACACCCAGTGCTCATCACAACAAGTGCTCTCCTTAATACCCATCAGCCATTTAGTCTGTCCCTCCGCCCCCCCCCTCCAGCAACCCTCAGTTTGTTCTCTATATTTAAGAGTGTCTTAGGGGTGTCTCGTTCGCTCAGTTGGTTAAGCATCTGACTCTTGGTTTCAGCTTGGGGCATGATCTCATGGTTTCTTGGGTTCAAGCCCCGTATTAGGCTCCACACTGACAATGCAGAGCCTATTTGGGATTCTCTCTCTCTCTCTCTCTCTCTCTCCCTTCCCCCTCTCTGCCCATCCCTCACTCTTGCTGTCTCTGTCTGTCAAAATAAATAAACTAAACTTAAAAAAAGTCTCTTATGGTTTGCCTCCCTCTCTGTTTTTTATCTTATTTTTCCTTCCCTTCCCCTATGTTCATCTGTTTTGTTTCTTAAATTCCACATAACGAGTGAAATCATATGATATTTGTCTTTCTCTGATTGACTTATTGCGCTTAGCATAATACATCCTAGTTTCCATTTACATTGTTGCAAATGGCAAGATTTCATTCTTTTTGATTTATTATCAAATTATCAAATTATTATTCCATTTATATATGTATACATGTATATATATACCTGTGTGTACGTTATATACATACCACATCTTCTTTATCCATTCATCCATTGATGGACATTTGGGCTCTTTCCATAATTTGGCTATTGTTGATAGCGCTGCTATAAACACTGGGGTCCGTGTACCCCTTTGAATCAGTTTTTTGTATCCTTCGGATGAATACCGAGTAGTGCAGTTGCTTGGTTGTAGGGTAGTTCTATTTTTAACTTTTTGAGGAACCTCCATACTGTTTTCCAGAGTTGACACTTCACTTTCTAAGATGAAGGCACGAGCCATACTTTTCTCTCCATCTTTCCTCCCTGCTTCTGTTTTCCACCTTTTGTCAGCCTGGCTGATTTCAAAAGTTCCCCACCCGCTTTTAGTTGTGTGTAGCCATGTGACTAGCGCTGGCCAGTGGGTTGTGGGAGGGAGTGAGACCTTTGTTACCCTAGGCTGGAGCATTTAATGGCTGTACGAGTTTTCCACCCCATACACAGATACACATGCTCTCCTGCCCGATGCCACACCTGCCACATGGAAGAACCTCCGTTAGTCCGAGTCCCAGGAGAGCAGAGCACCCCCTCCAGTATACGATCAACATGTGGTATGAGTGAGATGTGAGTCTTTGTTGTCCTAAGCCTCCGAGGGTTGGGCAGTTATTTGTTACAGCAGCAGAGCCAAGCATATACTAACTTAGGCAGTTAACATTATTATATTCTGTCCTGCAAATACAGCCATGACTCTAATGTTTTCTCCATAATTTAAACAAAGATTCCAAAAAAAGACAAACTTTCTCTGTTCTGGCAAGTCTGAACATGTCTTTATTTACCCTCTTACTTGATTATGTTTGGCTGGGAATAGAATTCTAGGTTAAAAATCTCTTGTATAACTTTCAAGATACTACATTATGGACATCTGGCTTTTGACTTCTTTTTTTAAAAAATTTTTTAATGTTTTTATTTTTGAGAGAGATAGAGCATGAGCAGGGGAGGGACAGAGAAAGAGGAAGACACAGAATTTGAAGCAGGCTCCAGGCTCCAAGCTGTCAGCACAGAGCCCGACGTGGGGCTCAAACTCATTGAGGGTGAGATCATGACCTGAGCTGAAGTCAGACGCTTAACCGACTGGGCCACCCAGGTACCCCTGGCTTTTGACTTCTGATGAGAAATCTGATACTGGTCTGCGTCTTTTTTCTTCATAGGTCAATATATTTTTAACTGATGAGAAACTTTTAGAAATCTTTAAAATGTGTTGTGTCTTATAGAGTCTCTTAACTTTTTTTCTCATGTTTTCTCTCTGTCTTTTCCATCTCTGTCTTTTTGTTCTATGCTGGGAGGACTTTCTTCAGCTTTGGTTTTCTGCCATCTATCAGTTTTCACTTTAGCAATAATATATGAGACATTTTAGTATTTATGTAAGCATATCAAACAAAAACAAAAGCATGAATCATAAGAGTATAAATGGATGAATTATCACGGCCAGTGAACAACACTGAGTCAAGAAATAGATTCTACTCAGAAGTAGTAGGCCCCCTGTACTCTTCCCAATCCCTACCCACCGCTTTCTTCCCAGAGGTTACACCTTCTTCTGTTCTAACACTGTCAATTAGTTCCTTTTGGTTTTTTTTTCTTTAAAATTAAATTGTTAATGTTTATTTATTATTGAGAGAGAGAGAGAGCAAGCAAGGGAGGGACAGAGAGAGAGGGAGACACAGAATCTGAAGCAGGCTCCAGGCCCTGAGCTGTCAGCACAGAGCCCGATGTGGGGCTTGAACCCACGAAATGTGAGATCATGACCTGAGCCGAAGTCAGATGCTTAACTGACTGAGCCAACCAGGTGCGCCATAATTCCTTTTGTTTTTGAAACTTTGTATCAATGGAGCAAGTCATTTGTCCTCTTGAGGTTCCAGTTCAGTTTCCTCAGCTGTAAATTGGGAGTGAAGACATAAATTAATGAATGTGCTAGATTACAGGTGCCTCGTACGCGTTTGTGAAGTCTGTAAGGCCCATTTGTGACCCAAATCACTCTCACATATCACGCTTCTGGTAAGATAGGGCACAAAAATAGGTAATATAGTCAATTAACCAGCCAGCTTGTGCTCATGGGATCTGATGTCAGGCAGACTGGGAGATGAAAAGCCACTGAAAAGGAAGGGGGACATTTTCTCCAGACACTGTATTTGACAACGAATGAGAATTCCTGTCATTATACATCCTCACCAACATCTGGTGTTGTCAATATTCTGGAGTTTGGCCCTTCTCAGGGTTGAGTGATGGTGTCTCATTGCATTTATTTTGCATTTCCCTAATGTTGTATGATGTGGAACATATTTTCACATGCTTATTTGCCATGTATATAGTGTCTTTTATTTTTTTTAAGAGAGAGAGAGAAAGTGCAAGCAGGGGAAAGGGGCAGAGAGAAAGAATCTCAAGCAACCCCCATGCTCAGCACGGAGTCCAACACAGGGCTCGATCCCACAACCTGGGATCACGCCTGAGCCAAAATCAAGAGTCAGACGCTCAACTGACTGAACCGCCCAGGCGCCCCCTATATATCATCTTTGGTGAGGTGTCTGGTAGGGTCTTTGATTTATTTCTTAATCAATTGGTTTTCTTATTGCTCAGTTTTAAGAGTTCTTTGCATATCTTGGATCCTGGTCTTTATCAAGCATGTCTTTTGCAAATATTTTCTCCCAACCGGTTACTTGCCTTCTCATTCTCTTCACATTGTCTTTTGCAGAGCAGTTTTAAATTTTAATGAAGTCCAGCTAATGAATGATTTACTTCATGAATTGTGCCGTTGGTGTTCTATCTAAAAAGGCATAATCCCTCTCTCTCTCTCAAAATAAATAAATAAACATTAAAAAATAATGCCTGGGTCGCTTACTGGGTTAAGCATCTGACTTTTGATTTCGGCTCAGGTCATAATCTCATGGTTTGTGGGATTGAGCCCTGCGTCAGGCTCTGCACTGACAGCTCAGAGCCTGCTTGGGATTCTCTCTCTCCCTCTCTTTCTCTCTGCTCCTCCCTGGGCACTTGTGCACAGACTCTCTCTCTCTCTCACTCTCTCTCTCTCTCTCTCTCTCAAAATAAATAAATAAATAAACATTTAAAAAGCCATCACCAGGGGTGACAGGGTGGCTCAATCAGGTGAGCGACCGACTTCAGCTCAGGTCATGATCTCACAGTTCGTGGGTTCGAGCCCCGCATTGGGCTCACTATTATCAGAGCGAAACCCACTTCAGATCCTCTGCCCCTCTCCTGCTCATGCTTTCTCTCTATCAAAAATAAATAGACATTAAAAATAAAAAAGCCATCACCAGACCCAAGGTTTTCTCTTGTTATCTTCTAAGAGTTTGGGATACATTATAGTTTTAATCTAACCTGTGGCTGTCGCCCCATGCACTTGGTTTCTGACAGTGCCCTTGGCATATTGTCCTCTTATGGTCTGGTAAGTGTTAACATTCTGCAATCTTCTCTCCTTTATCTTGCTGAGAAGGCAATTTCAGCCCTGCATTTAAAACCTCCCAGTACTTAGGTCTACCCGATCACTTCCCCTCTCTTTACAAGCCTTCTTAACAAATTCATTTGAGACTTACACTTCTGTAACCAAGATTTGTTTGATTCTACACAGGCTTAGAAGCTGATGTCTTCTCTCTGAGGTGGAATTACATTTACCAAGCTCATGGGACTGATGTGGAAAATCGGAACGTCAGTGTATTCACTGATAATGAGAAATATAATTGCTAAGAAGACTGGACTAGCCTCGTCAGCATGACCAGCACATTCTTTCCTGAAGGCAGATCTAAGCGAAAAGCCAAATTGTACAAAGAAGGTGGCTTGGTGAGCATTTGATCACCCAGTTCTATTGATGCAGAGCCTACTGCATGTCAGACATTGTACCGGGCACGAGGTGGAGAATAGTGAATGAGAGCGACAATGCTCTGTGTTCACAGGTTCTAAGGCCCTGGGAGAAGACAGGCCCTGAGCAGGTAAAAAGACTTCTAGGTTAAAAAGACTACACGCCTTAGCCTCTGCTTCCTCCTTGAACCTACGAAAATAACAGTACAGGAATTTTTTTACGTTGATTTATTTTTGAGAGAGAGAGAAACAGCACGAGCCGGGGAGGGGCAGAGACAGAGAGGGAGAATCTGAAACAAGCTCCAGGCTCTGAGCTGAGAGCCTGACGCGGGGCTTGAACTCGGGAACGGTGAGATCGTGACCTGAGCTGAAGTCGGACGCTTCACCGACTGAGCCACCCAGGCACCCCATCAGTACAGGAATTTTTTTTTTTTTTTTTTTTAAGCAACACACAAAGGCAGAGGTCCGCAAACCACGGTCCGCAGGCCACATCTAGCCTTCTGCCTGTTTTGGTACAGCCTGTCCTGAGAATAGTCCTATATTTGCAAGTGGTTGGGAAAAAATCAAAACAAGAATAACATTCTGTGTGACACGTGAAAATGATATGAAAGTCAGATTTCAGTGTGCATAAATAAAGTTCTGTGGGAGCGTGGCCACGCATTCCAATGCAGGTCCCATGTATTGTCTACGGCTGCTCTCGCACTATAATGACATAGTTAAGTAGGTGCGAAGGAGGCCATATGGCGTGCAAAGCCAAAAATATTTACTATCCGGCCCTTTACAGAAAAAAGAAATGCCAACCCCTGCTCTAGGACAGCACCGTTCAATGGACCTTTCTGCAATGACCCACTGTCATGCACCACCCACTGTCCGATACGGCAGCTGGCCACTCGCTCCACATGGCTACTGAGTACAGCTAAGGACCTGAAAGTTTATTTTATTTATTTTAATTAGTTCAAACCTGAATAGCTGGCAGAAGCTGCTGTATTGGATGGCCCAGTGGTCGACTATGACAGGAGGGCATCCGGGCTGGGAAACACCACGTGCAGTGGAAGATAGGGCATCAGCCGGAAAGCAGGGGGATTAAGTGAAAGTTTCCGTACGGAAGGTTGGCCTACCCCCACCCAGTCTTCTCCTTATAGGCTGCTTTCCTGACCTAGATTCCAGAATGCTGGCAGGGAGAATTACGCTCTCCTAAAAAGAAGCTACAAGAACCATCTCTGGGGAATTTGACCAGCTCAGGAGGAAGAACCTAAAGATGCGTTGTGGGCTTCCTAAAAGTCGTACCAAACTGGCAGTGAATAGACCTCCTGCCAATCACATAGCATCCAATAAACTTTAGTCTAGGTCCCACCCTCCCATATGAGCAGGTGGCCAAGGGCCCTCGTCCGTTTGAGGAACAGCGTAAATGCGAAAGAGGCCAAACAAACAGATGAACAGATCTAAGCAGAGATCTACGGGAACACATATTTTGCTAAATTTGGAGGTCTGTGATGCCGGATGAGAAAAATGGTCTTTACTTTCACTAAGTTCAAGGCAGCATTTTCTTCGCTTACGAACATAAGCAACAAACTAGTAGTAGTATTAGCAATTCCGGTGACTTCATCACCAGTGGAAAGCAGATATTTCCCTATCCTAATGCTGTTGTTGGAGTCATTTCATAAAGTCATTTATGCTCGTCACGACTTTGAAATGATGGTAGTCATTAGACACATTGCTAAATCTTCTGATACAGAAGCACATATGTCACTATATGACAGATTTGTTTTTTAAATATTTTGATAACTGTATTTTGATATAAATGATTTCCTTTGTAATCCTGTGCATAGAAGTTTATTCATTTAAAGATATTGTGCTGAGAAAAGGTGCACAGTCTCCGCCTGACTGCAGAGGGGTCCAGGGCACAAGAAGGACTCTCTTTAGGATGGATGGGGAATGGAGATAATAATCAGCAAGCACTATGCACCAGATTTTAAACCTCATAATTCTAAGAGTAATTATTATTATTTGTATAGCTTTCATTAGTACTTAAAATGTTCATTTTGTCATTTCAATGGGATATTTGGAGGGAGGAGGGATGAATAGAAGGACGTAATCGGCCCCCTTGACCCAAAAGTTCAGTTTTCTTTTCTAAACATAGTACGTGCACATCATAAACAAGTTAGAAAAGTACAAAGAAGACAACAAAAATCCCCTCCAATCCCACTACCGATTTGGTGAACGTTGTTCTAGGCAGCGTTGTGTGTGTACACACATAAAATACATATAAATCCACGCAAACATATAAAGATCAGTATATGTATAAAGATATATATGCGTAATTTTAGGGGGGCCTGGGTGGCTCTGTCCATTGAGCATCTGACTTTTGGTTTGGCTCAGGTCATAACCTCACGGTTCGTGGGATCCAGCCCCAGGTCGGCTCTAAGCTGACAGCACAGAGTCCTGCCTGTGATTCTCTCCCCCCCCCTCTTTCTGGCCCTCCCCTACTCACGCACGATCACTTGCTCTCTAAATAAATAAATGTAAAAATAAAATTAAAGATATAGACATAATTTTTAACAAACACAGAATCAAAGTACACATTTATTATTGTTTTATTTTTTACTACACATTTTTTATTATTGTAGTTTTTACCCTGTGTTTATCTTCTATAGTAATAATAAGAATCGAGGTGGGTAATTATTTTTACCAATAAGTTAAGGAAACTGAGGCTTAGATAGTTAAAGCCTGGTGCGTGATCACACGTGGTGAGAGAGAAAGAAATCTCTTGGTCATCCCAGAATGACTTCCCGTTCAAGGACCTCGTGTCTGTGAGGGGGAATCCTGGAGTTCAGCTGGGCTGAGAGAGAGCTTCATCCTCCCAGCTGCACTCACCCGAAAGCTGTGATCCGAAATCTTAGTGATTTCAGGGGATTCTAGCTCGGGTGCAGGTGACCCATATGCCAAGTCCCAACAGAGATCTGCTGAGAAGCTTCAACTGAACTGTCACACTTGGAGGCAGGAATCTGGCACATCCTGGGCTCCTTTCTTTATTTCCATTCTGATTCCTTTGGGAAGCATATGGCAGCAGTTCTTTTCATTAACTCCAAACCCAGCCCTCCGTGGGCACCGCGTGCTGCGGTGGACAGATGGAAAGCTACCCACACAAAGGCTGACCTCTTCATCCTGTCTGGCTCCCTGGAACTGGAGGAAGATGAGACAAAGTGGACTTCCTGAGGTCAGTCCCAGAGTTTATTTAATCTGCAGGATCCCAAAGCTCGGCAGGGCTACATCAGAATCACCTGAGAAGCCTGTTGAAAGCAGTGATGTCAAGGTTCTGATTCTAGAGTAGTGGATGTCAACCTTGGCTACTCATTAGAATCACCAGGGAAGCCTTTAAAAAACAAAATGGCGGAGTAGGCGTGTTATGGACTGAATGTCTGTATCTTCCCCAAACTCGTGTGTTGAAACCTCACCCATCCGCTACCAATGTGATGGCATTAGGAGGTGGAGCCTTCAGGAAGATTCAATGAGGTCACGAGGGGGGAGCCCTTTCATGGGATTAGCACCCTTACAAGAGTCCCCAGCGAGCTGTGCTTCCTCGATAGGCTCTCTGCCTTGTGAGTACACAAGAAGCTGGAAGTCTGCAGCCTAGGAGGGGTCCTCACCAGAACCTGACCGTGCCGGCACCCTGATCTTGGACTTCCAGCCTCCAGGAGGGTAAGAAAGAAATTCCTGTTGTTTATTAGAGGCCACCCAGTCTGTAACGTTTCTGTTAGAGCCATCCAAGGAGCTACTGCTCAGACGAGGCGCTCGGAGCTCCTCCAGCAAAACGCCGAAAAAGCAAGCGGAAACTGTCAGAACTTTGTCAGAACTCTGGAAGACCGTCAGGGTTTATAGCAACCAAGTGAATGCGGAATGAAGGAAAAAGCAACTTGAAAACAGCTCGGTGCAAACAGGGGTGCGTCTGAGGCAGAATTGTGAACAGCCTGGCTGAGTGCTGAAGAACACCCCAGCACAGAGGCAGTCTGCAAATACTGAGTGGGGCGTGTGTGTGTGTGTGTGACTGAACATGTGTGTTCATACATGATTTTATATTAGCTTCAGGTGTGCAACATAGTGATTCATCCTCTCTGTACATTACTCTGTGCTCATGAGCGTAGCTACCATCTGTCCCCATGCAACGCTCTTACAATACCATTGACTCTATTCCCTATGCTGTGCCTTGCATCCCTGTGACTTATTCATTCCATGACTGGAAGCCTGTACCCCCCAGTCCCCTTCACCCATTGTGCCCACCCCCTTCCTCTCTGGCGGCGACCACTTCTGAGAGGTGTGTTTTGTTTTGTTTTTAAAGTTTATTTATTTATTTTGAGAGAGAGAGAGGATTCCAAGCAGGTTCCATGTTGTCAGCGCGGAGCCTGACACGGGGCTCGAACCCATTAACTGTGAGATCATGACCTGAGCTGAAGTCTGATGCTCAACTGATTGAGCCACCCAGGCGCCCCAAAAGTTAATAATTTTTTTAACAGGTAGAGGCGGTGGTGAAATGGAACACACCCCAGGTCGGAAGTCCGAAAGCTGGCCCCTGGTGTCAGCTCCACCTCTGTCCGGCTGTGCGACTTAGGTCATCTCGCCTCCCCTCTTTGGGTTCCATTTTCACCATTCAGAGAATGAGGGAATTAGATCAATAATAACACCCATGTGTCAAATGCCTGTGATGCACAATTTATACATACGGTCTCGTTTGAGCCACTCAAAAACTGTGCAAGGTATCACCCCCATTTTATGGTTGAGAAAACTGAGAGGTTAAGTGACTTGCCCAAGGTCGCGGAGTATCAGGCAGAGCTGTGATTTAAAACCAGGACGGTTTGATAAGCACCTCTACCTTTCCACAGTTCGGAGGTCAACACTGTCTTCACAGAACGTGTTTATGCGGCGCCCGGTTTTCTCTGTACATCATAGTGAAGTTGGTGGCTCTCTGGCTCACCGCTTGAGGGCTCTGGCACCTGGTCCATCTCTTGTGTTTCTGAGAACCTCTGAGTCAGCCCCTCGGAGACTTCCCTCACAGCCGTCTACTCCCCATCTCATCTCTGTGACAGATACTACTAGCTGCTGAACCGATGTCTGGTCTCTCCTTTTTACTTAGTAACAGACCCAAATCTTGTTCGGATGACATGTGCCCCGTTAAAATACCCACCCACACTGTCTTGTAGCTGCAGGCGGCTCCCCTGACCCAGTTCTGACCAATGAGATGTAAGTGGACATCTGGGTGGGGCTTCTTGGGAACCTACCTTCTTCATACTAAAAGGTGGGGGAAGCCAGCAAGCACAAGCTTTTTCCTTGTTCCCTTTGTTTTCATCCTTGCCTGGAATGTAGGTGAGGTTTCTGGAGGTGGACAGCCATCTTGTGACGATGAGGGTAGTGCCACCTGCTAAGCATAGTGGAGCAGGAAGACCGAAGAGGCTTCTTTGTAATCAGTCCTCTATAGCAGCCTGGATTGCCTAGACTTCTTGTCACGTGAGAAAAATAAAGCTTTATTTGGTCAGATTTCTGTTCTGTCAACTTCATACACTCCTAAGTGACAAATTCTCCGAGAAAAGTCTCTCCTCTGCCCTGTAGGCCTGACATGTGGCCTTATAAGCACCTGTGGTGACTCAAAAATAGACCTGGGGGAAGAGAAATTGGCCATGGCTGTGACTCTGAACTTGCTGAGCCATCACCTGTTCAATCCGTGCTCTGAAGAAGCGTCTGTTAATTACACTCCCCTCGGCCAGCCAGAGCGCAGGAGGCGGCGTGAGTGTGTTCTCAGGGAAGCTCAAATATAGCTCCGGCTCCTTCACTGCTTTTGCTGAGTGTGCAGCTTCTGCATGTCTGGCAGCCCCAGCGAAGAATGGGGACGCTTTTCCTGGGAGGTTAGAGTCTGAAGAAGGTGCTAGAAAACAGGGATGCTGGCAAGGCCTGGCTCAAGGAAACGAGATCTTCCCTCCCGCCTCCTGCAAGGTGGGTATTATGCCTCCTAGTTCGCAGGTGACAAGACTTGCTTGAGGTCCACACTGAGGCTCAGAGACTGGAGTGACCGTGTGTCAGTCTGAGTATTTGGTTGTACGTAACAGAAATGGACTCTGTGTAGCTGGAGAAAACAAATAGGATGGGGGAAGGCTATGGGATGGCTCTCAGAATTGCAGGAGAAGCTGAAACACCAACTTGAATAAAGGGAACCATAGTTGCAGCTGGTCTGGATGGCAGAACCCAGCATTGGGATGACATCGCTTTGATCATGCCCCCACCCCACAATCAAGAGGGCAGGAAGCCTTGACTGACCATCTTTCTAGATGGTGTTGGAAAAAGTGGTTCTCCTGGGGCTCCTGACTGGTTCAGTCGGTGGAGTGTGCAGCTCTTGACCTTGAGGTCGTGAGTTTGAGCCCCACGTTAGGTGTAGAGATTGCTTAAATAAATAAATTTTTTAAAAATCTAAAAAAGAAAAAGAAAAAGCGGTTTTCCTGAAGCTACCAGAGGGTTCAAGTTCCAGAAGAACGGCAAAACCAAAAAACAAAAAAATGTCCACTGCAGGTAGTATAGAATTGGTCAAGGGGATGGGTTTGGGGAGCTGGCTGACCTTAAAGTCTTAGCTCTGCCCTTTGGCCAAACCAATTAACCTCTTAAGCCTCAATTTCCTCATCTGTGTGTAATGAGGATGAGTCACATTCAAATCTACTAGAACGTAAGCTTTTTGTCCCCCACCTCCTCCAAATGTTCTATCCCTAGTACCTAGCCGAGTGCATGGCTTGTTGCTGATGCTAAGTACATATTTATGGAATGAGTGAAGAACTCTACATTTGCCCCAGAATACCGCTTATGTAGGGAGCTATTTTGTTGCTAATATAATGTGATAGGTGCTTGAAGTGGAAAGTGAGCACCCCCTGCTTCCTCACTGCCTCCCTCCGGGGAGGGAGGAGAAGGAAGGGAAATCTAGGCAGACGCTTGCGGTAGATAAAAGGACGTCCACTCTGCAGACTCTTCCCCTGACACACTCCCCACCAGCACGCTGACCTGCTTATTCACTTCAGTCACTCTGCCCTCATCCTCACAAGCGAGGCTCTTTCACTGAAAACAACAATCCCACGTTGAGTGCAGGAGAGATTCATTCTAGCAATCTCCAGGACTTCCTGGCATTATGTTGTGTTAAACACTGCTGATAGGTTTGATGGGTTAAGAAGGCTAAAGTCACCATGCCCCTACATTTCCCAGTGAATCACCCATGACATAGAGTGACAAACAGAATAAAATCACATCCCTGGAGAATGTGTGCATTGTTAAAACAAACACACCCAGCAGGACAGCACTGGTGAAATGAATGCATTTCGACTTTTCTCAGTCGTGTTTTCATTCACCAGTCTCAACAAGATGAATTCTGAGTAGTTTTGTTCCCCAGGGCCACTGCAGAAATACGAAGCATTAAAGAAAGAGACAAACTTTGAAGAAATAAGGATTTTGGTATTGTTGGTCCCTCCAATAACCAGCACCTTTGCCATATTCATTGTCACCTTCAGAAGTTCCGCCATCATCACGCCCCCCAATTGCCGCCACCACCACTGCCACTACCAACACCACCATCACCACCAAGCCAATAATTTCCATCAACACCACTATTTCTCATCACTGTTAACACCACCACCATTACCGCCATCACCACCATGCCACCAACTGCCAACAATACCACCAACACCAACCCAACCAAGCCCAGTGTTGCCAGCAGTAGCAGCAGCACCACCACCACATCTACCACTTCTAGTATTTCCATCTCCATCATCTTCACCATAAAAATTATCATCAGCATTGTCATCACTACATAGTAATGACACTGGGGCCCCACTCAGATGCCCTTCTCCAGACTGGTGCACTCATCCCCTAGCTGCTGTGAGAGTTGGTTGCTCACTGCTCATGGCTACTCCCTTCTGAGAATTCGCCTCAGCCAGTGGAGCTGCCTTGACAGGAAATACCTGGGAATTTGTGCCCCAGAGGTCAGGCCGCACGCAATGACCAACTAACTGGGTGTACCAGTCCCCCACCACCTTGCCTCAGGCTGGGACAACTCTCTTTGGAATTAGACAGTTTGCTAGACTTGAGCTGAACCCATATTTTTTGCCTACCTTTCTCCCCAGTCATTCTGCTTCCCTCACCCCCTCAAAGACTTCACCCAGGAGATCCCTCAATAAGTCACTTATACAAGAATCCCATTTCAGACTTTGCTTCTAGAGACTCCAGTCTGAGACACACCAGCACCATTTTAATCACTGTTCTAGGAGACAGGTTTTGAAATGCTTCCCTGCCTGTACCCTGTTCTTGGAGAAATTCCACCTTGCACAGACAGTGGTGTGCAGGGGCTGGCCAGCTCTAGCTCATGGGGGTCAACTGCACACTTTCTTCCCAACTCTGTGTTGAGTGACATTGCATTGGTATCTTGGAATCAGACATGGTGGGAGTACTTACATCATGGAAACTGGCAAAAACGTGTTTTGTTATTGTTTATTTTGAAGTGCTACTTGTTAAATATTTATTGGACACAGGTCAGCCATACAATTCCAAATGTTTGTTGGAATGCCAGCCCTAAGTTGTCACTTAACGGGCTGAGGTAGACTCCTACCCCTGGAGGGACCTACCCATAGGCTAGCAGTGGCGTATGAATTATGTGGTGGGGAAAAAATGGCTTAGGTCAGCAGGTGTCTTGTGGAATTGGGTAATCAATAAGTTGTGTCCAGTTGGCAAAGGAGAATTGAATAATGCTAATAATCATAGCTGCCATTTATTCAATACTAAGCTAAATTTGTGTTGTGCTAAGCACTTTGCATGAATTATTCTTGTGTAAGTCTTATAATACCCCTTGCAGGAATATTATCACCCCATTTTACCAGATTGAACAAGCTCAGGGAGGTAAAGTCCTTGCCTAAGGCCACATAGCTTATTGGTGTAAGAATTGGGATCTGACCCTCAGTCTTTCTGGCTCCAGAGCCTGTATTCATAGCCACTCACGAAGCAGATCTGGGGGCCCAGATAGGCAAAATCCACAGGCACAATGATGATAAGAGTGAGTAGAAACCAGATTAAGGTGAATGTGCTCATAAGGACACCTTGGTTTCAAGTTCCAAAAACTAAGCTTGAATCAGCTTCAATAAAAAAGGATTCTTCATTGTCTCAAATCTATCCTTAGGAGGAACAAAACTAGAGCTGGCCTTAGGGCTCACTGGAAGAAGAGTCTGGAATCCAAAACCATGCAATTCATTCTCTCTCTCTCTCTCTCTCTCTCTCCTTTCCCTTTCCCCCTCTCCCCTTTGCATCCTGGCTGGACGCATCCTAGGGAAAGGCTGTCCCAGCTACCCTGGGCCTTTGGTACTATTCAATTGCAGAGGGTAGTTGTCCAAGGCATCCAAAGGGTGGTGGGATCCTGAACCCAGAATTCATGCCAGTGACTCTCTGATCAGTGAGGAGACACAGAGCTTAGGAAGATCAAAAACCTTATGGATAGTGGGTAGTCACCACAGCTCATCATCATCTTTCCCCATGATTAGAATTCCCATACTTGACCACGGTTCTTCCCAAGCAGCAGGTGGTGTGAAGTGGAGGAGAGAGAGTGTAGGTTTGGTGTCACAGAGATCTAATTTCACACAGTGGCTTTCCCGTGCCCACCCAATACATTGCCTGAGAGATATTTGATGGTTAACTGGCAGTGGGGCTTTGGGCAAGTCCCTTCACTTCTCTGAATCTGAATTTGCCCAAGTAGGTTGTGGAGATGATCATCACACTTAGTTGGCAGCATTGTGAATGTTACACGAGTGAGTTGTAAGCAGAGATGGTGCTTGGTTAGTGTTAGTTCCCACATCCGCTCGCTTTCCCAACAGAATCAGCCCTCTTTTGTTAGGTCGTTTCTGACTAGGCTAGTGGGGCAGCCTCTACTCTTACCCAGGGATACAGGGGAAAGGGAAATGTATTACATGAAAACTGTAAGGATGAGGCTCTAATTCTTTGCTCTGCCAGCAGTTACATAAATCTCAAAGTCATCTCCATCTTTCCCTGCCACCCTGGCTAGCCTCCAGACCAATTAAACATTGATGGTGTAGCTATCCTTATCTCCTTCTCCCTCTCCCAGTCAAGGCTTGGACATCAATTCTCTCTTTCAAATAAAAAATTTAACCCTCACATTTTTGGAGTTCTTCGGTTTATGAAGCACTTCCAGATACACTGACTTCACATACTTATTATAGGAGTTAAAGCCATATGGAAAAGTACAAAGAAGAAAGTGAGAAAGTCAAGCGATCAAGGTCAACATCACGAATGGTAAGTCATGTTGATATTACCTGCCCCTGCTGTGATGTGATAGGAAGAGCACATCACTCCCCCCAAACCTATAATCTCAGTCTAATCACGAGAAAATGGGAGACGAGCCAAAATTGAGGATATTCTACAAAATATCTGACCACTACTCTTGGAAAAGGTCAAGACTATGAAAGACAAGGAAAGAACGAGAAACTGTCATAGGCCAGAGGAGACGTGACATCTGAATGCAGCATGGTATCCTGGTTTGGAAACTGGAATAGAAAAAGGACATCGGTGGAAACATTGGACAATCCGAATGAAGTCTGTAGTGTAGTTAATCATATCATGCATATTACCCCGTTAATTTCATTTTGATAAATGTGCCATGCTTATGTAAGGATGTTAATATTAGAGCAAATTGGGTGAAGAGTAAATGAGATGGTACTTTTTGCACTATCTTTGCAACTCTTCTGTAAGTCTACAATTATTTCAAATTTAAAAATCTAAAAACAAGACCGAAAATGCCGGGTATTTGCATAATTCAAATGAGATGAATGTCATGCCTAACATCTTTCAATGCATGCACACAGATAATCAGGAATAGTTTTATCAAAATTGTTTCATATTATAATACTTTTCTTTAATTTTGAGAGATATTTCATATATTTGACTGGGATTTAATAGAATTTTTGTAGATGAAAGAATATCTGAACTTTAGATAGCTCTTCTTCCACCAAAAACAGTATTAGCTCATCAAAGACCCCTCTGGAAAACATTAAGAGGTTGCAGCCATCATCATTTTTAACTAAATATTTCAATTTCAGACAGTGACTATCTGCAGTGAAACATTGGCATTGTTCTTTTTTAAATTTTTAATGTTCATTTATTTTTGAGAGACAGAGGGGGAGAGAGAGAGAGAGAGAGAGAGAGAGAGAGAGAGAGAGAGAGAGAGAGGGGGCAGAGAGGGAGACACAGAATCCGAAGCAGGTTCCAGGCTCCGACCTGTCAGCACAGAGCTTGATGGGGGGCTTGAACTCACAAACCGAGAGATCATGACCTGAGCCGAAGTCGGATGCCCAGCTGACTGAGCTACCCAGGTGCCCCAAAACATTGGCAATGTTATACTTTTACCCATCCCTTTTCCCCAAACTTCCCATGTTGCATTAATTATGTTATTATGTGTACATTGCTGGGTGAAGCAGTTAGAGATTGCTTTAGTCATGAGTTACAGAAAACAGTAGCGTAAATAAACAAGTAGTGAAGAGTTAGACAGTTACTGCCTCTGGTTCAGGGGCTCAAGAATGGCAGGATTGGGGTCTCTGCAAGTCTCTTGGGGTTTTTCTCATGATTACAAAACAGCTGCTGCAGCTCCAGCCACCATGTCTTTTTTTCACTAAAAGAAGGAGAAAATGATTCTCTCAAGGAAGCTATGCACTACCCCTAGTGGCAACAGAGGCTAGGAAATGTGGGATGTTTTTACTAGGCACATTTGACGGACCCAATCTAAATTGGTATTTTTTTTAAAAATTTTTAATGTTTATTTATTATTGAGACAGGGAGAAACAGAGCATGAGTGGGGGAGGGGCAGAGAAAGAGGGAGACAGAATCCGAAGCAGGCTCCAGGTTCTGAGCCGTCAGCTCAGAGCCCGACGCAGGGCTCAGACCCACAAACTGTGAGATCATGACCTAAGCCGAAGTCGGACACTTAACCGACTGAGCCACCCAGGAGCTCCTAAATTGGTATTTCTTAGTAAGGAAGGAAGAGCTGCTAATTCTCAGTTACTTTTTTCTCGTTCTATATTTAGGCGTATTTAATACTCACAGGTAATCTTATATACCAAAGCTTCTTTGTACCTAAATTCTTTATTTTGATCCACTTCTTGGTTGGCAGGGTTTCATTGTCAGGGATGAGCTGAAGCTCAGGAAGCAGCCCCCAAAACCTGCCTTGCACCCCCTCTCATTTCTCCACTGCCCTGGAATCGGACTCTACACGGAAAGAGAGAGTCGAGAGGGCCCTAACCTGGTGCCCTTATCCAGGCAAAAGCTGTGCCTTTAAAAGAGAGAGGAGGCAGAGTTGGCTTACTGCTGCCAGAAGAGGCTGATTGACAGCCTGTGTGCTCCCCGGAGGCCTGATGTCATCACCAGTGAGCAACAAGGCATCTGACTGGCAGCAGAATGAGGAGTCCAGGCGCTGTTGCTGTGACTGGGGTGGCTCTGTGTGCCACCCACCCAGCAGGCATTTAAAGTTGCAGGAATTGATCCATCCCAGGCCCTTCAGGGCCTCCCTCTCAGCATTACCCATCCAGCAGGGCTGGGTACTGGGCTTCTCTCCTCCATTCTCTCTATCCTTGGAACCCTGGCATCCTGGCTGCAAGGCCAGACTCCCGGTTCCAGGACTGGAGATCCTGGAACTCCTCTGTCCACCCTCAGAGTGCCAGGTCTGGACCACACCTGGCTCTCAAGTGCATCCTCTCCTTCCCCCCTCCCCTCTGATGATGAACTTGACACTATTTTTTTCTAATTATAAAGGTAATACAGACATTGTAAAAAAAGAAAGAAAGTACCAGTTGACTCTTGTACATCGCTGACGCCCACGCAGTTGAAAATCACATATAACTTTTGATTCCTCCAAAACTTAACTGCTCTTAGCCTACTGTTGCCTGGAAGCCTTATTGATAACATAAATGGTTAATTAACACGTATTTGCATGTTGCATGTATTATATACTGTATTCTTACAATAAAGTGAGCTAGAGAAAAGAAAGTGTTAAGAAAATCCTAAAAAAGAGGAAATAAATTTACAGTATTAGACTGTATGTATTGAAAAAAATCTGTGTATATATGCACCCATGCCATTCATGGTCAACTGTGCAGAACAATATAAAAAATAAAGTGAAAATTATGCTTAGTCACAGTCACTGGTAACATTCTTCTGTTCTTTTCCTTTAGGGCTTTTTCTCTACATTTATGTATTTTTTTCTTTTTTAGAGACAACTAACTTATATAAAGCACACACATTTTAATTATACAACTGGATTAATATTTATGTATGCATACACCATTGTGACCCCAACCCAGATCAAGATCTAGAACATTTCCTGCACCCTAGCAGGCTTCCTAATTGACAACCCCCTCCCTTAATCTTGATCACCACAGTCTAGCCTTTCCTACTTTTGAACTTCACCATAGTCTCGTCTTTCCTACTTTTGAACTCCATAAAAATGGTATAGATGCATTTTTAAAATTAAAATGGGACATAGCTGTTTTACATTTTTTTCAGTTCGTATATCATGAATATTTCCGTCATAATTTTTTCCAAACTTCTTTTTAATGACTGTGTTTTATCATACTATTCTACATGATTTATTTAATTATCCTTTGATTCTTACACAATTAAGTTTATTTCTGAATTTTTGCTATTTTAAACAGTAGTATGTAGAACATCACTTTTATACTTTTCCGAAACATCATTTTTATACTTTTATGCTTTTCACTATAAGATAGTGAGCTGGTTCAGAGCATGGGTTTTGGAGTCAAAGAGATCAGGGTTTAAGCCCCCGCCTGTCACTTATTCGACAGGCTTGAATTTGTGCAATTTACAACACATGTCGAGCCTCAGTTTCCCCACCTTAAAATGGGCACGGCGATCCCCATCTCACTGTATGTGGCTGCAAGGCCTGACTGAGGTAAGTGTAAAGAGCTTAGCATATTGCCTGGCACAAAGTGAACACCCAGTAAATGTTAAGCTGCTATTATTCATCTTTGTGTTCACTTCTAATTATTTCCTTAGGAAAAATTCCTAGAAGTAGAATTGCTGGATCAAAGAGTGCTGTCTTTAGGGTTTTTAATACAGTCTGCCAAACTGCCCTCCAGAGAAGCTGTGCCAATTCACAGAACTACCAGCTGCGCGTGAGAGTGCCCTTCCACCACTTTCTCTCTCTCTCTCTCTCTCTCAATAATAAGTGTCATCATAAAAAGAGTGAGAAAGAAAGAACAAAGAGAAGGAGAAAAAAAAGAAACCTTGTCAATCAGATAAGGGGGGGGAATCTTTTATTGTTTTGCTTTGTAGTGAGATTGACCATTTTCTTTCCTTATATTGGCCATTTGTTTTTCTTCATTTGGAGATTTGCCTGGTCAGGTCTTTTGCTGTTTTTTTTCTGTTGGGACATGTGCTGGTGCTTCACTAATGGGACTCTTACCTGGTTTAAGAAGTCCTGTTCCACCCGGCATGGGCTGCATTTCCTGTTAATAGGGCTTTGGCCTTGGTCCCCATTCCCACGTTCCTTCCTTGGTGGTCCACCTGATTTCCTGGTTCCTAGAGGCTCCAGCTTCTCTAGGTCCTTGCCAGGACCTCTTGCTCTCTCACTATCCCATGCCTTGCCGGCCTGAGATGCGTAGTGCCCAGAACAGCTAATAATTCAGTGACTCTTTTTCCCTTTAAATGCATGTTTGCTCAACATTTGTTTAGAAGAGAGGCTGAGCGATGCACAGAAAAAGAGCTGGGAAGGAAGAATCCTTGTGACAAGTAATTCAGCTCTGGCCCTGAACTTGCATAACCAGCGTAATGAGACTAGCACCCTGCAGTTAAGCAGATTTAATAGTGCAGTTAACAATGCAAATCATCTTCTCCGTCCCCCAACACCCAAGTAGCTTAAATAACCCCTTCCAACAGGGGTAGTGGTACCCTTGAAAGGAAGCCAGGTCAGCATTATTCTCTCCATCTCATTTCATATGTAAAGTTGTTTTAGAGCCCCAGATAAACACAATACCCTCAGTAGATTGGAACTCCTGGCAACTGACCATCTGATTATTGGCTTTCCTGGTTCTGCCTGGTCCTTGTAGGGGCCTGGGTTTCTGAGATCTTTGGGGTCATTCTTTGCCGAAAGAGGGTGATCCAGAAGACAGGGTCATGAAGGGAAGAGTATAAAAAAACCTGACTGGGGGAACATGGGTGGCTCAGTCAGTTGAGTGTCTGACTTTTGATTTCGGCTTAGGTCATGATCTCATGGTCGTGGGTTCGAGCCCCGGGTTGGGCTCCGCACTGGGTGTAGAGCCTGCTTAAGATTCTGTCTTTCCCTCTCCCTCTGCCCCTTTCACATACTCTCTGTCTCTCTCTCTCTCTCTCTTAAAGAAAAAAAAACCTAGCTGTCCGGAAAGAAGATACCATTACCATCTATTAAATTGGAAAATATTTTTTAAAAAGAGAAGGAAAGAAAATGAATTATCTAGAAATTAACTTAGCCAAGCCTGTCAGAGAACTCTCACTAAAGGAGGTGTTTATTTCATGGATAAATGGAGGTGTGTTTGTGAAAGGTAAGTCACAAAATTTTAATGGTGTCAATTTATATAATTCTAGTCAATATTTGGGAGAGAGGGATTGGATAAACCAGTTTATAAATCAGTTTATCCAGTTTGCTTGGCAGATAAGCTTCCATGAGTAGCTAAAACAAGTAGTCTCAAAAATAAAAGCAAAGGCAGGGATCTCACCCTCCCAGACATTAAGACATATTACAAAGTCTAATTTTTCAAAGTGTGCTATTAATGCAAGCACTATAGACCCCTGGAACAGAAGAGAAGAATCCAGAAAGGATGGATTAATTTAATGGTGTTGGGGAAAGTGAGTCTGCTGTATGGAAAAAATAAAATAACAGCCTATCTCATATCGTGTAAAGACAAACTTCTGATGGTTTAAGAAGCTATAAAAAATTGAAAGGCAATCTTTATGATACTGAGTTAGGGAAGCATTTCTTAAATAAGATATAAAATGTCCAAACCATAAAGGAAATAACTGATGGATTTCTGCTCAATAAATGACATCACAGACAAAGTTAGTGAATAATTAACAGACCGAGAAAAGGTATTTGCAGCATATTTACAACAGACCATTAAAAATTAAAATCTAAATTATATAAGAAACTTAGTAGTAAATCAGCGAGAAAGGAATCTGGCTACCCAAAAGAAAAATAGGCAAACTCACTTTCTGAGGAACTCAGGGAGTGAAGAAACATAAGAGGAGAAACCACTTATTAGAAATCAGAGAAAGAAAAATCAAAACAACGACATTCTGCTTTAGATTCATCAGACTGGCAAAAAAAAAAAATCAACTGCTGGCTAGGATGTAGGGAAATTAGAACCTAATTCCTTGTAAATTCTGTAGCCACTCTGAAGAGTAATTTCGAAGTATATATTTGTGAAACTGAATATATTTTATTTTATTCATTTTTTGAGATTTAAAATTTTAATTTATTTTTATTTTTTAGTGTTTATTTATTTTTGAGGGAGAGAGAGTGCATGCAAGTGGGGGAGGCACAGAAAGGGAGGCAGAGGATCTGAAGCGGGCTCTGCGCCGACAGCAGAGAGCCTGACACAGTGCTTGAACTCACAAACTGTGAGGTTGTGACCTGAGCCCAAATCAGACACTTAACAGACTAAGCCACCCAGACACCCCAAAACTCAACATACTTTAATCCATTGTTTTTCAAATTGTGGGTCATGGGCCATTAACAAGTTATGAAATTAGTGCAGTAGGTTGTGATCAACATTCTAAAAAGGAAGTTGAGTTAAATAGAATAAAACACGTCAGAATGTTTTTCTTATGATAAGGATAAGCACTATTTCACAAAACTTTGTTTCACCTGTGTACGTGGAGGGAGCTTTACCAGACTATGATGGAAAAAATGTCTTTCTTATGATGAGTCACAGTCTAAAGAGTTTGAAAGACACTGCTAACCCGGCTACCCAGCAATGTCACTTCTGCTTGGAAACTCTAGCAGAGAAGAAGAGACCGGTATGAAGATATTCGTCACAGTGTTATTTACAACTGCAACGTGATGTCAACCAGTTACATCAGCCTGCAAATGAATCTAAACAATGGAGACAAAAATTGAAGAGTCGTTAAAACAAATGAATTTGAAGGGCACCTGCATGGTTCAGTCGGTTGTGTCTGACTCTTGATTTCAGCACAGGTCATGATCTCATGCTTCATGGGATCGAGCCCCATGTTGGGCTCTGTATTGACAGCGAGGAGCTGGCGTGCAATCCTCTTTCTCTCTGCCCCTCTCCTCTTCCACTTGCACACGCACGTGTGCGTGCTCTCTTGCTCTCTCAAAATAAATAAACATTTGAAAAAAGAAAAAATGGGGCACCTGGGTGGCTCAGTGGGTTAAGCGTCCGACTTTGGCTCAGGTCATGATCTTGGGCATGATCTTGCGGCTCATGAGTTCGAGCTCCCCATTGGGCTCTCTGCTGTCAGTGCAGAGCCTGCTTTGGATCCTCTGGCTCCCTCTCTCTCTGCTCCTCCCTGCTCATGCTCTCTCTCTCTCTCAAAAATAAATAAACATTAAAAAGAAGGAATTTAAGTTACACAAATTAACACAGATCTCCGTTTAAGAAAACCAACAGTATTGGTTGAACAAAAAGGGGTAAGAGAATGTAATATATAGCACAATAGGATTTGCCATGAGGTTTAATAAAGCAGTATTATATATTGTTTGAGGATACACATATATGTACACAGAGGTTTTGAGGGTACATTGCCGATGCTTCTACATCTGACACGTCACAGTGGATGTCTGCTGGTGGGGAGCAGGAGCTACGTAGTAATAGGACTGTGGTGACAAACAGCAAAAGGAATCACAAAGAGAATAGCTAATTTGAGAGAATGGGGAATGATGTCATACAGCCCTGGAGAGTGAAGAGTGGTCCAATATTGTTTGGGGAGATTTTTCAGTACTTATTAAAATCTTCGAAATCATGCATCTTTTTTTTAATGTTTTATTTATTTTTGAGAGAGAAAGAGAGAGACAGCATGAGCAGGGGAGGGTCAGAGAGAGAGGGAGACACAGAATCTGAAGACAAGCTCCAGGCTCTGAGCTAGCTGTCAACATAGAGCCTGAGGCAGGGCTCGAACCCACGAACCATGAGATCATGAGCTGAGCTGAAGCCGAACGCTCAATCGACTGAGCCACCCAGGCGCCTCTGAAATTATGCATCTTTTTGACCAGTGGTTCCTTGTCTAGGGAAGCCTTTATGCATGTGTCCAGCAACGGAACTGCAAGAGTATTTCTTTAAATTTTACCATGAGAGCAAAAACATTAAATCATATGAAATGTTATTCAGTAATTTAAAAGACTGACATAGAGGTGTATTTATTGCTGTGGGAAAATGTTCGTGATAGGAAGCTAAGTGGAAAAAAACAAATCACAGGCCACGAAACTATTTACAGTACGAGACCATTAAAAAAGCACTTGTATGAGACACGGTCAAGGGGGGAGGGGAAAGGAAGAAAACACATCAGGTTAAAAAGTGGCTGGCTCTGGGTGGTGCAACGAAGATAATTGTCAACTTTTCCTTTCTGCTTCTTTTCTTCCCACAATTTCCTAAAATGTGCAAAAATTACTTTTGTGATAAAATTCATTTATTTTGATTTGAAAATTGAGCAGACTATCCAGATGATTTGTCAAATGGAAGAAACTAGGTTGAGAAGAGAGAACGGGGCACAAAACTATCAGGATGGGAAAAGAGGAGATGGGCAAGAAGGTCAGAAGCAGAGAGGGCAAGAAGAACATCTAGAGAATGGAGGGCCGCGTGGTGTCTTACAGAGACTGCAGCCTAGGGGCTCGGCCAGGAGGAGCAGTCAAGGCGCTGAATCTTGGCCCTGACCCAGCCCTACGGGCAGCTTGCCAGTCTTCAGATGCCCAGTGGCTCGGCCTCCACCATCTCCTGGCAATGATCTTTCATCACTGTCCTGTTTTTCAGGCTGGGAGTAAAAATCCCCAAAGTATGGAGCTCTGTCCACCATGTGGAACCTTAAGCCACTGTGTGCCTCAGCTGGACAGGGGAGGATTCCCTGAGGGTCACACGTAATGGCCTCAGGTCTAGAGAGTGCTTAAATGAGCCATCCAAATGGGCAGGACCTGGAGAAGCACTGGAACAGAAAGAATGTCACAGTCAGGTATTGCTGAGTGTCAAATTACCATAAATGTGAGGGCCTAAACAACACACATGCACACATACATTTATTATCTCATGGTGTCTGTGGGTCAGGATCTAGGCAAGGCTCTGCTGGCTTTTCTGCTTCGGGGTCTCTGAGAGGCTGCAGTCAAGGTGTCGGCCTGGGCTGTGGTCTCATCTGCAGGCCCAATGAGAGAAGAATCTGCCTCCAAGCTCACCTGGTTGTTGGCAACATTCGGTTCCTCTGGGCTTTTGGACCGAGGGTCTTGGTTCCCAGTGGGCTGTGGGCCAGAGGCTGCCCTTGGGCCTGCCCGACATGACCATTTGCCCCATCAAGCATGCAAACTGAGAAAGGCAAGAGAGAGGATAGGTTAGCAATGTAGATGTCACCCTCGAGTGTGATATAATCACGGGACTGACATCCCATCACTTTGGTCACACATTACTGGTTAGAAGCAAGTCACAGGTGACGCCCACATTCCAGGGTATTTCGTGGGTGCCCAGTGCATGGGCACAGATCCCGGGGGTGCAGATCATCTTGGAGTCAGCCCACCCAAGGGGCAACCTGGAGAATGACAAGCTGAAACAAGAGGGTGTGAGGTTAAGGTGTGGGATGGGGCCCCCTGGTGATGGGATGTCCAGAACTGTCTCACTTGTAGCCCTGAAAGCACTTCCTGGGAAACCCCTCAGTCCCAGGGAAACCAGAGCAGTTGGGCACCCTGCCTGGCAGGACACAGATGATTCTAGGTGGTGTCACACGACTGAAACTAGACGGTCTCCATTTCACGGAAAACGTCTTCACTTGGCACTGCTGTGTCTTGTCGCTTCTTTAAGACCGTAAGCAGCCTTTTCTCAAAGAGATCTCTGGCTTCAGACTCAAGCCTTCTGCACAGTATCTCCCTATAACTTAATGCTGTTTCCATTTTGTCCTATTTACTTATTTGGTTACCTTCTATTTAGGGCAAGTGATACTGGTTCTTCATTTATAGTAGTGATATAAAAATTTGGTCTCAAATAAATGCATCTAAACAAAAAGTAAGCCAGCTTAAGGAATAGCTGCAAAAACAATGCCTGTGGCTGACGATCGTTGCACAAATCCAGGAGGCCCATCCATACCACCTGCCACTCCCGCCCATTAGCACCTCTCTGACTGCATGTTGCAACACCTACTCCTTTATCCACACCAGCCGCATTGGCCTCCTTTCCTCTTCCCCAGCACAGCAGTCACACTCCCACCTCAGGACATTTGCACTTGCTGTTCCCTCTGCCTAGAACATTCTTTCTCCAGCTGTCTATACGAGTCACCCCTTCAGGCTTTTCCTCAAATGTCGGCTTCTCATGATGCCTTCCCCGGCCATCCTGCATGACATTGTCGGTCCCTCTCTGGACACCCGCAATTATCCTTCTCTACTTCATATGCTTTGTTCAACAGCACTTACTACCAACCAAACACTATAGTTTGGTTGCTTGTTCGTGTTACTTATTTCTCTTCTTCTTTGTCTGTTTCTCCCCATTAGAATACCAGTTTCTTGAGGACAGACACTTTTGTCTGTTTGAGTATTGTTTTCTGCACTCTCTGGGACCCAGAACAGTGTCTGGCTCAAAAGAGGTGCTCAGTAAATATTTACTCTCCAAGCACTCTCAGATGCGTGCGTGAGTCAGTCTGGTTCACAGGTAGGAGGTTGGGAAGATGGCTGCCATTACTTATTCCTCTCCCACGCGTTCCTCCAGGGGTCCAGGACCTGCACTCATGTTTCTCCTTCCTATCGACTCCCTTTCCCCCCAAGTCAGAAATAAAGACACCTGCCACTAAAATCAACATTTGGAGATCGCTTGGAGAAGCTCTGGCTGAGTCGGGGGTTACTTGGTATTCAATAAAACATATTGAAGAGATGCAGGGGAATGTCAAAGAGTCACCGGCAGAAAATAATAGTCAGGTGAGTATATCCATGGGATGGTTTTGGTGCCAAAAAAAAAAAAAAAAAAAAAAACCCAAAAAGCCCAAGGCCCAAAGTGTATTAAAAAAATAATGAAATATATATGCTAACGATTACACCAATCCACTAAGTAGGGCAGCTCCAAGGTTGGTTAATTCAGTGGCTCAATGACATCATTAAGGATCTGGGTTCTTTTACCTGTTCCGCCATCCACTGTTTCAGCTCTGTCCTAATTTAGCTTCCCTCCTGGCTGAAATAAGAATATGTCCAGCCATGGAGAAGATAATGTTTCTCTCTAGTGTCTATTTTTCAAGAGGGAAGGCACATTTCTAAGAAGCTGCTTGCCCCCAAAATCTCACTCACTTCACACCGATCAGAACTGAGTCCTGGGCACACACCAAACACTGGTAAGAGGAATGTGATGCTCATAGTGGAGGGTGAATTACCCAAATAAAAAGGAAGGGGAAGGAAGATGGGTTTGGGTAGGCAACCCACCATGCAGGTTTCAGATGCCCTCATGAAGGAATGGAACCGAGAACTTTCGTATCAGACACCTGCTCCCTGCTCCCCCAGCTTCATCTCTACAGACTTCTTTTTCAATTTCCTGCTTCTCTGGGTAGTCTGGCTTTCTTCACTTGCATGGTCCATGGCCCAGACAAGGCTCTGTTAGCCTCAACTTCCTCATTTCTTCTCCCAGTTGAAGTACAAATACCCAGTAGTGAAAGTATTAGCTAGGGAAGGCTAACTGCTGCCACAAACATGTTTAAAATCTCAAAGACTTCAGATGATACCATTTTATTTCTTGCTTACAACACAGCCCAGTTTGGGTGAGTGTGTGTGTGCGTGCGTGCGTGTGTGTGCACTCGCGCTCACCCACATGTGTGTCTATGCTGGTCAAGGTGACCCAAGAAAAGCAGCAAAATCTTGATCCTGGGTTTGCTGCCGGTGAAGCCTTGCTCCAGGGCGGCCGAAACCAGGTCTTCTCTAAAGCTTGACTTCATTCCTTCTGTCTTCCTGTCTCCAAAGATTTCCCTCCCTCTCTCTTGTTTCTGCCTCTGCCTCTTTTGTTCCTGGCTCTCTCTGTTACTGTGTCCCTGTCTTTTTTCTCGTTCTGTCTCTTTTAACCCTTTGTTTCCTTTTTTCTCTGTCTCTTGTCCAAAGTAGTGGTATATTGGGGCAGAAATCATATGCCCTACCCAGTTTTTTTCTCTCTGTTTTTTTAATTTTTATTTTTTTAAATGTTTATCTGTTTTTGAGAGAGAGAGAGAGAGAGAGAGAGAGAGAAAGGGAGGGGGGACAGAGGATCCAAAGCAGGGCTTGGCACTGACAGCAGAGAGCCTGATGCAGGGCTCGAACTCTTGAACCATGAGATCATAACCTTGAGATCATGACCTGAGCGGAAGTCGGATGCTTAACCAACTGAGCCACCCAGGCGCCCCTTCTCTCTCTCTACTTTTTAAACCATAATGCCCCTCACCAAATAGTAACTGAAGATGCTTTACTTCGTGAAGAAGTAAAGACAGTGTGTTCCTGACCCCCCCTTTGCTTCCTGTTCCCCCACATACTTGTTCCCTGCCACTAGAGCAGGTCAGGTGCTTCCCCAGAGGGAGAAAAGAGACCGGAAGTCGTAGGAAGGAAGCTGCAGAAAGCAGTAGACTGAGCCATGCAGCAGCAAGTCCTGGCTTTGCCCCAGCTCTGTCTGACCCTCCAGATGACCCAGGACTGCCATCCTAAGGCTTTGGGGTGTCTCCTGGCCTGCTACATAACCGTACAGAGCTCTTTGCAGTTTTTGAAGTACACGCGCACTCAGAATCTCCATAAGGGGGATTCTACAGCAGGGAAGCTCTGTCCATTCTGTGGGTCCAGGGAGCGCATAGGCTTTATCCAAGGTCACAGAAGAAGGTAGTGACAATGGCTTCTGCTATAGGTAGGGCCTCACCAGCTTCTAGCTCAGGGGCAGCCCTTAGTAAAATGCTGCTGAGAATTTGCTGAAATATACCGGCCACCACAATGATGGTGATGATGATAATTAATATAGTAAGCCCTACTATGTGCTATGCAATGTACTAAGTGTTTTATATGCAATATCTCACTTAATTCACCCCACCCACAACTAGCCCTTTAGGTAGATGCTTGTATCATCCCCATTTTATAGGAAGAAAACTGAGATAAAGAGAATTTAGTAATTTGTCTAAGAGAGAAAACTACATAGCTAGTAAGTACAATTGACATGAATAGGTGGGTGGTGGGATGTAGGGATGTAGGGAATGTAGGGATGGAGGGAGGGATGGATAGGTGGATGGATGGATGGATGGATGGATGGATGGAAGAATAAATTAATCGTTAGGTAGTTGGTTAGGGACGTGGGGTTAATAAAAGATTTTAATACCCCATCGGCTTAGTCATGTATTAGCCACTGAAAGGCAAGAATTAAGCTAAGGAAATACAAGAGTCCACTCTTAACCAGTTTACATGGACAAGTTCATAAACAGCTGCATTCACACTCAGTCAAGGATAAATTCATACCAACCAAGATACACAGAGGCAGATACACACACGTGGACAGAACAGAATCTTACGCTGATATATAAAAATAACTAACACAACCCAGTTACACACACGCATGCACAACACTCAACAGGACATACAAAGACCAGGATGCATGTTGCATTTAAAGCCAGACTGCACTTACTTAGCACAAGAACACACACCTCGCAAGGAAATGTTTAGAGACAAGGTCATTCACAGACAAGGACACAGATAGGCAGAAATGCCCATCTATTCGGAGACATGCACACATAAACAGAGATGTTTTACACACACACACACACACACACACACACACACACATACACCTACCCCAGTAGGCAGAACACAGACAACAGACACTGGTCTTTCTGGCGGGGCCCTGTCAGGTTTAGCTATGTTCTAGCCACCTCTCCCTTTCCCTAGAAAGGCACTCACCTGCTAAATATGCAAAATTTAGGGTCACTCCCCTCAGTGCTTTGTCTTGGAGGAGAAATGCAGAACAGGAGGTGCTCCATCCAAATTCTTTTGATGCTATGAAGCTGGGCAGTACCTCTGTCCCCCCTTTTCCTTCCTGGTCCTTACCAGTCCAGTCTCTTAACCCTCACACATATACACGTATGTGTTTAAACATATACGTACACATATGGTTATACATATATACATATACATATATATTTTTTTCCACTCAGGGCCAAGAACACAGCCAGGCACATAATTGGTGCCATTTTCAGCTTAAATGTCACCTCCCCAGGGAAGCCTTCCTAGATTCCCTCAGGCTGGGTTAGGTCTACCCCCCCACTTGCAGACATGCACACACATGTAGTATATACCATGTAAATATCTATCTTGTATGACACTTATCACAATTGTAATTAAAGCTATTATTATAATAAAACTATTATATAATGCTATAATTAAATAATTATTGGCATAATTAGCTGTTGAAGTATAAACTCCATGAATTCAGGGACCAGGGACGATGACTGGCCTGGGTGGGCACTCAAAAATTACTCAACAATGGGGCACCTGGGTGTCTCAGTCGGTTAAGCCTCCAACTTTGGTTCAGGTCATGAACTCGCGGTTTGTGAGTTCGAGCCCCGCATCAGGCTCTGTGCTGACAACTCAGAGTCTGGAACCTTGCTTCAGAATCTGTGTCTCCCTCTCCCTCTCTGTTCCTTCCCTACTCACACTCTGTCCCTCGCTCTCTCTTAAAAATAAATAAACATTTAACAAAAATTACTCAACAAATGTATCTATTAAGTACCTACTATCTGCCAGGCCCTATCTTTACATCCCTCTTCTCCAGGACTTGGCAAAGTGAGTGTTAATTATACTCATTAAAAAGATTTTTTTAAAAATTTATTTGAGAGAGAAAGAGCATGAGTGGGGGAGGGGCAGAGAGAGGGAGAGAGAATCCCAAGCAGGCTCCGTGCTGTCAGCGCAGAGCCTGACTCGGCTCCATCTCACGAACGAACTGCGAGATCAAGAGTCAGACAGTTTACTGACTGAGCCACTCAGGGGCCCCAGTTATACTCATTTGTATAGAGGAGAACCCTGAGGGGACTCGCCCAAGTTCACACAGCTAAAATAAGGAGAGTCACTCAAACTCAAGGCAGGCAGGATGTCTTTGACTCCAATCCACCGAGCTGCCTGGCCCTTGGCATCGTCCACCTCCCTGGGCTGTGAGGCCCACACTGAGGGCTTGTTCCTGACTCCCCACTGTTCCTCTTCCGGACTCACTACTCCCCTCAGCCCCCAGCTCGAGCACCCCCACCATCAACTTGTTCTTAGAACACATTATCCATACTCAGGTACAAGTAGTGGATGACTTAGATTTCCCCTGGGGAAATTACATATTTACAAAGGAACCAAAGACTTAAGCTTAACAGGCCTAAACCCTATTGGTGGAAGTTTAGGCATGAGCTCACCAAGAAAGGAGAAATCGCACCAGGAGTCCACTGCCTATAATGCTGGCCAGAGGCCAGGTCTGTTTCCGTTGGCTGCCTTTCCTCCTCCACACTGCCAGCTTTGTCGCAGTCGCCCCAGGGACCCCCCCGCTTTAATTGCCAGGTGAGCAGGCAACCTGGAGCACAGCAGGAAGAGCACTGGCTCAGGCCAGGAGGCCTCCGTCACGCCAACAGCTCTGCCTCCATGTGCTATGTGGCTTTAGGCAGCCCCTTGCACGTCCTGGGCCTCAGTTTCCCTCTCTCCCAGAGCAGGGGAGGGGTTGGATGACCTTTTAGATTCCTTCCAGCTCTGGACGTCTGCCTCTGACAGATGGGGCTGTCCAGTCCATAGTCATAGGAGCTCACACTTGCAGGGCACTGACTGTGTTTGGGCACTGTTCTAAGAACTCCACATTTATTACTCACTCGATGATGACATGCACACTGGGAGCCATTGTCCCCATTTCACAACTGAAGAAACAGGCCCAGAAGAAGTGAATTTGCTTGCTCAAGGTCACTATTCCATCGTGGCATAAAATATCATCCCCAAACTTAGTGGTGTAAAAACAACCACCATTTATTCCGTGGGCCAGGAATTTGGGAAGGGCTCAGTTGAGCCTTAAGCCGTTCTTGCTTACATGTCTCTCATGAAGTCGCCATCAGATGTCACTTGGGGCTGCCTCAAAGTTGGACATCCAAGATCACTCACTCATAGGCCTGGGAGTTGATGCTGGCTGTTGGCTGAGGGCTCAGCTGGGCCTCCGTGGCCTCTCCAGCAGGACGTCTTAGGGTAGTCAGGGTTCTTATGCGGAGGCTGCCTTCTCCCACGGCGCTTAACCCGAGTGAGCCAGGAAGAAGCTGCAGGAAACTTTCTGACCTAGCTTCAGAAGTTATGCATGTCACTTCTTCTGCATTCTACTAGTGACAAGCCAGTCACTAAGGTTGACCCAGATTTAAGGGGAGGGGACAGAGACTCTACTTCTCAATGGGAGGACAGTCAAAGAATGTGCCCACACCGCAGTGACTCAGATGATAAATGGAAAAGCTAGAATCCGAACCTCCAAGCAGGCTCTGCATGCTTAAGCAGCACACACTGTCTACTTTCCACATTTGGGGCCTGGTTCCTGGGAGTCTCACGGCTGGTCAATAAGACATTCTTCATGGGTCCTGGAGGCTCCTTCCCCAGCCCCAGGCCAGCCTTCCCTGACCTCCATGTTGTCCTTGTCCCTTCTCTAAGGCCTCTGACTGCTGCTCTCCCTCCGTCTTCCTTCTGCCATGGTCTTAGGAGATTAGCAGAGCAGTGGACAGAGCACTGGCTTTGGAGTTAGGCTGCCCAGGCTCCACATATATGAGGCGTCAGATAGTGATAAGGGCCAAAGGGAAAAATAAAGCAGGGTAAGGAGGATTTCGCATTTCAGGAAGGGGTGTTGCTACTTTATAAAGGGTGGTAAGGGAAGACTTTACCAAGAAAGTGATGTTTGACCACAGGTCTATGGGAGCGAGCCACACAGCTCTCGTGAGGGAAAAGCATTTCAGCCAGAGGGAACAGCAAGGTGGGGACAGTGGGTCTGGAGCCGAGTGAGCAGGCGTGTGGTAAGAGGTGGGACAAATAGGGAGCAGAACCAAAGGAGTTAGGACCAAGTCCAACTTGGACTTTGACGCCCAGAGGGAGATGAGACCGAGGGAGGGTTTTTTGTTTTTTTTTGTTTTTTTGGCAGAGGAGCAACAGCCTCTGACTTCCATTTCTGACATCCTGATGCTGACCTTGAAGATGGAAGAGGCCATGAACAAGGACCAGAGAGCCGTTTCTCGGAGCTAAGAGCAACTCCCGGCCAAAGGCCAGCAAGGAAACAGGGATCTCGGTCCCACAGCCATAGGAAATTGTATACTGCTAACAACCTGAGTGAGCTTGGAAGGGGATTCTTCTCCAGAGCCTCCGGAGAAGAGCTCCATCCGGCTGATACCCTGTGACACCCCAAGCAAAGAACCCGGTCAAACTTGCTTACACTTCTCACCTACAGGCCTGTAACTAACACATGGATGTTGTTACGTCTCTGAGCTTGTTATGCTGCAATAGAAAACGAATATCTTACTTAATCCTCACGACCATCCAAAATGGAGGGTGTCCCCATTATACGGATGGGGGAACAGGTCAGTGAGATGAAGGGCTCTAGACCACACAGAAGGGTAGTGCCATGGCGGGGACTGAAACTCTGGGATCTTGCCATTCCCAGGATGCTTTTGTAAAGAGCATGCGAGAACAGCTGACAGACGTTAGGCATCTGGGGCTTGACTGGACGGGGACCTCGGGCCCCGGATCAAAGCATGGGAGTTTGGGTTTCCGATTGTGATTATGTTCATCCTGGGAGCTCTGAGTGTCTGGACCTATGTGTGTATGAGTCTGCAGACTGCGGGTCCCTGGAGGTGTATACGTGGGTGCGTCTGTATGAGCGTGTGATCTTGGTGGAGCGTGTGATCTTGGTGGAGCGTGTCCCATCGTCTGTGTGTGCACCTGAGGGTGTCAGTGCATCAGAATATATCCACCACTGGGAGTGACTGGGGCTATACATCTGTGTCTGCGTGTGAGCATGCGTGTGCCCACTGAAGTGTGTTTGAGTGACTCTCAGTCTGTGTCTGAAGGTAACTGTGCCTGAGTCTGCCAGTGTTTGCTGGTGTTTTGTACGTGGCTGAGGGAGTCGATGATGGGGAGCACTGAGTGTGTCTGTGTGCAGGTCTGAGGACGTGTGTCATCTGAGTGTACAAGTGTCTTGTGAATTCTAGGAAGTCTGTGAGGAGTGTGTGTGCCTGTCTGAATGTCTCTGTGGGTCTGTGTGGATCTGAGGGTCTCCCTGTGTGATCAAGGGGGTCCCTCCTTTTTGCCCTGTGTCTGCAGGTCTCCATATGAGTCCGTTGTGTGTCCCTGGCTGTATCTACCGCTGTAGGTCTTGTGTGAGAGTCCGAAGGTGTCTGTAGGTGACTCTACCTGTGTGGGTCTCTGGAGTCTGTCTGCGGGTGTCTGTGGATTGATCCTGCAAGTGTCTCTAGGAGTGAGTGAGCGAGTGAGTCTATGGGAGCATCTCTCGGGTGTGTGTTTGAGTCTGAGGGTGTCTGTGGTGTATCTTGCAGAGTGAATGCAGTCGTGTGGGAGCCTGTTTGAGCTCCTTCGCGGGTTCATGTGTTAATCTGAGGGTCTCGGTGGGAGGTTGAGAGCGTGCCCCTTCTGAGCCTGTCTGTGCCCCCGGCTGAGGCCTCTCTCGGTAGGTGACTGGACGCCTGCATCCAGGGCGAGTCTGAGGGCTGACTGTGGGGTTGGGACAGAGCCGGGGGCGGGGCACAGCCCGGGGACTGGGGCGCAACCGTTCCCTTCCGCTCCTCCCGCGGGGCGCGCACACCTGCGGGGCTGGGGGCGGCCAGGAGGGGGGCCCACCCGCGCCTTCCCGGCTCCCACGCCCCCGCGCGCGGCGCCCCCTCCCGCGGGCGGCGCCGATTGGCTGCGGCGGCCGCTGCGAGCCCGCCCCGCGCGGCCGGCTGGGGGCGCCGCGGGCCAGAGCGCTGCGCCGCCACCGCCGTCGCCGCCGCCGCCGCCGCCGCCGGGAGCACAGCGCGCCTCGGGCTCCGCGCGCCGCCAGCTCCCGGCCCGCCCGCCGCCCGCCGGCCCCGCCGCGCCCGCCAGCCCCGCCGCGGAGCCCCGGCCTAGCCCCGGGCCGCCGCCACCACGCCGCGCGCCGTACTCCGCGTCAAGAATGGGGCGGCCAAGCTGCCCAAGCCGCCCGCCGCCGCCGCCGCCGCCGCGGCCGAGGCGCCGGGCGCCGGCGCCGGCATGGAGCGCTCGCAGAGCCGCCTCAGCCTGTCCGCCTCCTTCGAGGCGCTCGCCATCTACTTCCCGTGCATGAACTCCTTCGACGACGAGGACGCGGGTAAGCCCGCGGCCCGCCCCCGATCCCCGGGGCGGCGGGGGGTGGGGGTCCCGGGAGCCGGGGCCGGAGGCCCCCTGCCCGATGGGGTGCGCCCTAAGAGGGGGCCACTCTCTCCACCCCACTGGCAGTCCCACTTGGGATACGCCCCCACCCACGGGGCCCCAAGGTCTAGAGCATGCGGTGCCTTCTAGCCTCCAGCCGCCCCCAGGGACCCCTAGCTCCTCTGCATTCACCCCTTTCCCGCAGGTGGGCCCTTGGGGTCTCCTGGACCAGCTCTCTTTACTCACTTGAGCCTGCTGGATGCCCCGTGTCTTGTCCCTGGATCCGACCGGCCACCCTCCCTGAACCTCCCTCCTTTCGTGCCCACTCCTCGAGCCCCGGGGCTTTGGCAGCCTCACCCCTGGGGTTCTGACGCGCCCCCCGCCGTTGGAGGTGGCGCGCAGATCTTACTTCTCCATCTTTGTCTTGCCTGAATCCAGAGGCTCCCTGGCCAAGACCCCCGCCCTGCGCCCAAGGCCTCGAGGGTCCCCATTTGTCTCTCCTCTTCTTCCCCAAGAAGCCGGGGCTCCGGACTCCTGGTTCCTATCAGACCGGGGCGGGCCGCTGGGAGACTGGCCGGGTGCGGCCTTTCCTCCCCGCTCGTCCTGGAAGGAGACGTAGGGCGGCGCCAACTCCTCACCTGCGCACCCTCCGGAGTGTGCCCGGACCCTGGGTGCCCTTGTCCCTGTAGTAGCCGTCCCTTCTGGGTGGGCTGAACCCGGTCACTATCCAGCGGCCCGAACCTCGCGCTCCCGGGCCTGCGCGCAGCCTCAGCCGGAGCCCGAGGGGCGGGTAAATGTAGGGAAACCAGCTCTTTGGGGCCCTGGGATCGGGCAGAGGGAACGTGAGGGCTCCGTATCTATTTCTGCGGTGAAGTAGCGAATCCACCAACAGGTGGGGTAACTAGAGGGCTTGGGTGAGAGTTCCCCAAAGAGTGCCAGATTGGGGAGTCAGAATTAGGTTCCAGTCTTGCTTCCTTGCTTATTAGCTGTGACCTTGGGCAAGTCCTGTCCCTCCTAGCCTCCGTTTCCCCATCTGTAAAATGGGATGGCAGTCCCTCAGACCCAGGGTGAGTTAAAAATGTTTTCTGAAAATCTGATGTAACAGAAGCTGAACATCTGAGAGTGAGTTCAACGAGAGGACAAAAACGAGAGGGGTGTATGTGGTGGGGAGGAGCAAAATGGTTTCATGGATGCTTTTGAGAACCTGATGAAAATATGGACTGTCTCTTCAAAAAATACAGATATAAACCATCCTCAAAATGTTGTCTGCAGTTGTAGGGAGTTTATGGGTCCTGCTTAAAGACTCCCCGCCTGCAGGGACCCTTGTCTGGTCACCTAGTTATCTGGTGAGACATGGGAGGGAGCTGTGGGTAATGGGTGCTCATGTCTTCCTGCTGGACCAGGAGGCAGGTGGGGAAAAGGTTCTCCGGAAGAATTTGTTGGCCCAGTGTATGAATGGGGGGATGTGAGGCAGACTCCTGACAAGACCTAGAGCCGGTGTGAAGATGGTTACTGCAGAGACATTTTACAGAATCACCATTTTATGGGGGGGAAAAATAACCGAGGCTCAGAGGCTGAACTTTCCCCTTGATGTAGCTCAGGGAGGTCATTATTCTGGCAAGGTGAGGAGGAACGCAGGGGCTAACACAGTGGCCTCCACTGGAGGAAATCAGGCTAGCATGGGGGCTGGGAGAGGGCTCCCCACCAGCATAGGTGAGCTGATGCTTCCCCCTTTCACTTAACGGTCAGGGGCTCTCCTGAAGTTCAACAGGCAGGCCACTTGGGCCTCAAGAGGCAGGTTGGGCAGGAGCATGGGTTTGTAGGAGCCGGGACAGGGGCAGTAGCAGGGACAGTGAAGTTTTTCTCCTAAGTCATAGTCCATGTCATGGGTCAGATGCCTTGGTTATTACTGCTGGTTGCAGCCAAGTTGCTCCGATTCACTTCAGTCAGAATAGACACCTCTATGTAATCTTAGAGATTTTTTGTTTTAAAGATCCACCTGATGTTTTTTCCGGCAAGTTTCTTCAGATTCTTGTTTTGCACTTGGAAGAGACCTAGAAATCATCCCGTCCAACCCCTTTTTGAGCTCAAGTGGATGAGTGTGTGCGCGCGTGTGTCTGTGTGTGTGTGTGTGTCTGTGTGTAACCCAAGGTCATCCAATGAGGTAGGCATAGAGCTGAGACTAACATCAGGTTTCCAGTTCTCTTTCCGGTAAATGACTAGCCCTCTGTCTGAAAGAGGAATTTTTTTTTAAACCCAAATCTCACTGGGTAGAAAATGGTTCCCAGGTGAGGAGGCCCCAGGGAACGGCCGCCAGCCAAAGAGTTTGGTTTGGGCCTCTTGTGCTCACTGTCTGCTCATCTTAAGGGATGCTTTGGGAGGGGGAGGGAGAAAGTCAAGTTTCATTTCCGGAAGACTAATGAGTGTCTGGTAAAAATCGGAAGTAGGGAACGTTGTCTTGGTGCTTAATTTCTCTTGTTCTTCTCAAAGTCATTAATTTTCTCCTAAAAAAAGCCGTTTGGATTTATTCTTTTAGAACAGCACCGTGCTGAACTAATTTCTAAAAGCAGTTTGAATAATCTATCACATGCTAGACAGAGACGGCTTCAGAAGGAGGGCTAGCAGACCTGGCTTCCTCTGCCCTGATCCCTCCCCTGGCCCGGGAATGCCAGGCTGTCTGATGGCTGAGAGGTGTGTCCCTGATGGTTTCTGGCTCGTCTAGATGCCTTCTCTTGGATGCTGCTTCCAAATGCTGTTGAATGTATTGTGTCCATCACCCAGGTCAAGCCAGAGCCCTCTTCAGGGATTACCTGCCCCTTCAGCTGGTTTCCCAAGAAACTGTGAGGAAAAGTCATTTTCATTAGTCTTAACTGGGCTTGGGAGCATCGGGCTTGGGAGCCTTGGACATTTTGTGGGCAAAGGAAGCTGCTCCTTCCTCCCACCCTGTTCTAGCCAGCCTAGCACTCAGGATGCTGGTCATTGTAGATTCCTAGAATTCTTCTCAAGGAACATCTGCCCCCCCTCTTGGTCTCTGAACTCATTTCTTATGCTGCTTTTGTCCCTTTTCCAAAGATATGGGGGGCTTTAGAGAGACATGGGCTTGGGGGCATTTTTCTGTACATATCTTCATTGCTCAGCCTCGCTGGCTCTGGGTTTGTAATTGGGGAGTTAGATACATGACCTCAGCTTTTTCATCTGGATGAGGGAGGAAATAATAGTGTGGACCACAAAGGGTCAACATTTTAAAACTGATTACCTTTCAATAGACATCCTCCTAAGTATTTTAAATATATTATTTTGATTCTTTTCTCATAGCAACCCTATAAAATTAACATTTAACATCCCCATTTTCAGATAAGAAAACTGAGGCACAGAGAGTATTTGTTCAAGGTCACTCAGCCAACAAGTGAGGGAGTTAGGATTTGAACTTGAGCCATCTGACTGAAACATCTATGCTTTTGATGATTACATTGTTTTTGCCATGCAAGGGGCTTAGTACAGTATCTGGCACCAGGTAGGCTCACAATACCTGTTAGCTATTATCAAATTGTCAAATAAAACTTGTTTCTGAGCATGAACGTAAACAAGCATCTGTGAGATTCTCAGAATGTTAGCTTTCATAATTTTTATAAGCTAATTTAATTGCGATAGCTATTAAGGCAGAGTTGGGCCCTCTTTCTTGGCTTTGGTTCAAAGAGGGGGATTTGAGGGGCTTGCGTGTAGAACAAGAGGGTGGGGAGCAGTCCAGCTCCCTGTTTCCCTGTTCTTCCTTGACAGTTAATTTTCATCACAGCTATTGTCCTAGCCCTGCTACGGTGCATCGGGGCACTGCTGGGGAGTAAGGGTATCTCCACTTTACAACAAATACCAAAGGCGGTTGTTAACATCAGGGGCTGGAATTGAGGATGGTGTCCGAGTCTGACCCAGTGGTTTCAGCATCCAATTCTCCCTGGCCTGGGAGAAGGGCGGAGAAGCTGGAGCAGCCAGCTCTGATTTGCCCATAGGATGCTTCGATCCAGCACTGGAGGAAGTTGCCATGGCAACACCGGGCCGGCTACCGGTCCCTCGCTTAGCGGTTAGGGCCACATCTCTGGGCTGCAAAGCCCTTCACTGCACCGCCCTCTTCTGCTCAGGCCAAATCTAGTGGGTGGGGGCGGCATGGTGGATGGGTCCCACAAACTAGTACCAAAGCCCCACTCCCTTTGTTTTTGGGCAGAGGGAAATGGAGGGGTTTGTCTGAGTTTCTTCTCCCGGATTGTGGGGTGGAGATGCCTATATCCTGCCGGACAGATCCCGGCAGGGGGAGTTAGAGCTCTCATTCTTGCCCCCACCCCAGGCACCTGGAGGGACAGCACTGGACCTCCATCCCCACCCCCAATTTACTCCATTCGGCAGATTTTCTTTCCCAGACCTAGTGCTAACTTTTGTCCTTGAAATTTGACCTGAGCCTTCTCTGAGAAACACAACGTCCTGCTGTCCCACCCCTCCCCCTGAGCTGGTGGGTGGGAACGCAGTGCTTCAGCCCCAGAGCAGGACTAGGACTGAGTGGATAAGGGGGAATGGCGAGGGAGAGGCCTGAAAATATCCTTCGGGATCAGGTCCACTTGAGGTGTCAGGCTGAGGTTTTGAAGCCTCCATTCCCACTTTTTTTTCTAGGGCAGGCCACTTTCCGTCCCCCAGCCCCCTCCCCCAATTTACCACCAAGTGCTGTAATCTCCTGCGTGTTTGGGGAGTTGGTCAGAACTCTTACAGATTTGGGTAACTGAGGCCAATTTTTTTGTGGTTCATGTCATGGGGTGGGGTGAGAGTATGGGCCCAAACTACTTTATCTGAGTCAAATTAGCCTAAAAGAAGCATCTCAGAAGAATCGGGTGCAAGGGGATTCAGTCCTTCCCCCACTACCCAGATCTCTGCCCTACAGATCTGCCTTGACGCCTTGAGAGCTCTTTCCTTAAATCCCTCTCCCTCGGGCGCCCCCTCTTCCCTGTCCCCAAGCAGCCAGATTCATGGCTCCTGCTACCTCGAGTTAGCAGTTGCCGGAGGCCTGTCTGGTCCTGTTTGGTGGGAAGCAGGAAGCGGAAAGGAGGGCTCCATGCAGCTCCCTTGGCGGGTGGTGCTCTGCCTCCCTCCCCACCCGTCCTCCTGGCAGGGGGAGTGAGGGCGGGGCGGAGGTGTGGAGGAGCGAGGGAGTGTGAGAGCGCCTCCGTGTCAGCTGACCTTCTCTCCAGGCTCCGGGCCTTTTACTTTGCTTCCTCTACCATCTTTTCATTATGGCCTTGACAACCATCGCTTCAGCGTTTCTTTTAAGAATTGTTGGAGAGGTGCCAGTCTGGGAGGATGTGCTCAAAAAAAGGGTGCAGACATGTCCTGCGCTGTAATCTGTGCCCCCACCCTGTTCCAGGGCTACTTGCAATCTCACTGTCTTACTGTCACCTTCCCCCACCCACGTCTCACTCTCAGAGCTCCAGCGCTCCCCCCCCAAGTCACCTGGAGTGACCACATTGCAATCCTCTCTCTTCCCTACCAGTTTACTCCATAGGGCTAAGATTGGACTCCACTATGGCTCCGGGGCCTCAGACAGGTCCTTTAAGCTTCCCGAGCCTCGGTTTCCTCTTCGGGGAAAAAGGGTTAAATATCCTGTCTAGCATCTCTCAGGGTTGTAAAAATAAGATGATTGAAAGTCTTGCTTGGCTGTGCTCTGTGCTTTCCCTGATCTTACGGAATTCTATAGCAACCAGAAGGAGTAGCTACTGTTACAGATGTACCCATTTTGCTGATGAGGAAAAGCCCAGCAGCTTAGAGTAGTTTAATGACTTTCTTGGTTTGCACAGTGGTGTTTCACACTGAGACGTGTTTGACTCCAGAGGCCACCCTCTGCCTCTTGGCATGACATGCGATTCCAGGTGGGAGAGGGTTGTGTATGCCCTGGGGGCTGTGCTCATGCTAACAAACAGCAAGTGACAGAGGTTGGGGTGTGGAGTCCTGTTCAGATTCAGATGTGCCCCTCCAGGGTCCACCACCCTGCTACAGTCCACCCCAGTCCACCAGATTGCCCTTCTGGCCATCATTTCCTGGATGGTCCCCATCACGGGGCTGCCTGGCCTCCTTGAAGAATCCAGTTGTCTGCCGTGGCCCTGGGGGCCGAGCTGTCACCTGCCTCTCCAGACCGATGTAGGCCAGTGCTGGATTATATTTAACGCTGTGCTATTTCTACTTGACAGCTCTAGAGCGCCATCCCCCCTCCCCTTTTCTCCTTCCTCCCTCCTCCCTTTCTGATTCACTCGGAAACTGACGTGGCTGATGTCAGCGCCTTATTCTTAGCCCCCATAATTGTAACTGCATTTAGCAGTGCGCACTTCATTAACAGTTTCTGCGATGGGGGAGTGAGGTGACTGCATGCCTGGGCAGGGACACGGGTGGGGGTGAGGAGGGGGCAGCTGCTGCAGGGACCCCGGCCAGCTGCCGCTTCTGGATGGACCAGCTGGGCGGGTTCTAGGCCTGACTTCCCAAGACTGGCACTCTTAGAAGGAACCTTGGAGAGCATCTAGTCCTTCCCCTCATTAGGCAGGGAGGGAAACTGAGGCTCAGAGAGGCAGAATGGTTTGCCACAGTCACATGTTCAGGATCCAGGGCTCTGGCCTTTGAGTCCAGGTTTTCTTCTCTGGCATTTACTTACCCAACTAATATTTTATTAGCTGCTCAGTGCCAAACAGTATTCTAGGTGCACAGCATATATGGGAGAACAAGGCAGACATGGTTTATGCTCTCATGGAGTTATGTTCTGGGGTGGGGGGAAACAGACAATAAACAGGGAAACAATTAAAATATAAGTAATTTCAGATTGTGTTAAGTGAAATGAAAATAAAACTGACGGGATAGCAGATAGCAATAAGTAAGGTAGTCAGGGAAGACTCACTGAGGAGGTGACATTTGAGTTGAGGCCTAAATGACGAAGAGCCATCAGTGGGAATATGAGGGCATAGAGTGATCTAGGCAGAGGCAACCGCTGGTGCAAAGGCCCTGAGGTCAATGTGAGTTTGGGTGTTTATGGAACAAAAAGTGTGGTTTTGATAGAACGGATGAGGGGAGACAAGGTCAGAGAAGTAAGCTGGGGCAGATTGCTCAACCTGGCAGACAGTAAAGAGTATGAGGTGGGGAAACCGGGTCCAAAGGGGGAAGAGAAAAGGCCCTCCAGCTGTGTAAAGTCAGAGAGAGAGGCAAAGAACTCAGGCCTCCTGAATCCCTGTCTTTTTTATTCCTTAGACAGAGGTGGCTGTGCCTTTAAATGCATCACATGGCCTCGTTTCACACTGATGCTGGAAGGTACTGCGGAGTCTGTGCTCCTTCTGCTCCGCCCTCCCTTGCATGCCTGCCTCCCCTCCTTGAGTCTTACCTGACCCAGCTTCATAGCTCCTTGGGCTGATGTAGCTGTGAACGACCCCAGGGAGCTTCTGTTATGCGACAGAGAGAACATGGCTTTGGAATCCAACAGACTGGAATTTTCATCCTGCGTCTGCCACTTCTTCATTGTGTGACTTTGGGCAAGTGGCTTCAACTCTCCTAGGGCTCCATTTGCTCATTTGTAAAATGGGAAAAAAAGTAAGTTCTTCAAAGGGTTATCATGAGGAATAAGTGGCGTGATGCCCAGAACGCACCTAGTCCAGCGCCGGGCATGTGGAATGAAGGTTTCCTCGGTTATGGGGATGAATGAGGTCATGTGTTCCACGCTGAGCGCGTAATAGATGCTCATTTAGGGGTAGCTACTGGAGTTGTGGCTATTCCTGTCGGTTTCAGTGGGCCACAGTCACCTAAGGGGCTTGTTAAAACACAGAGGGCTGAGTGCCACCCCAGTGTGTCTCATCTAGCCTGGAGTAGAAGCTGAGAATCTTCATTTCTAACAAGTTCCCAGGTGATGCTGATACCAGTGCTGCTGGTCCAGGTACCCTGCCTTGGGAACTACTGTGTTAGAGAAAAAAGCTAGAGAGAAATGAAGGGGTCTTACCTTAGAACGCCTCCTGGCTACCTGTATCTCAGATGCTGAGACACTGGGTACCAAATGCAGTAGCTGGGAATAGTCTTCAGGCGTTCCGGTCTCCAGCACATGGTCTCAGATTAAATGAGCCTCAGAATCTGCCCTGCTTTGTACCGGTTTAATGTGTAGGCCCCCACAAATCCCTTTGGAAGTCATCTGTATAAATGATAAATGAGTCGACATGAATAACACATCGGGCCCTAATATCCTTTTGTGGGGTATCGGACTCAGACAGTTCTGGGGATTCTGAGGGTGCAAGTCTAGCGCCTTTACCAGAGGAAACAGGACACAATCTCTTTCCTGAATTGGAGAAAGGCGGGGCTATGTCTTAAAACCAGGAGGTTCATCTGAGGACAAGCCTCTGCTGGGAAAAAGTAAATCAAAGGAATCATCGATGTTGAGGGGCAAAATGCTGGGAAATGCTACCAAGGGAATTTACTGAGTCAGTTAATTTAGATGTTTCTAAGAAAAGGGTCGCTGGTAATTTTCTAAGGAAGGTTGAGATTCAGCTCAGGTGGGAGGTAGTGGGGGACAAACCTTATAATGTGATAACATTCCCACCCAGTCCCGTAAAACTTGGAGTCTGAAGACCAAGGCACTTACAGATAGTTTCCGGGTGGGACTTGTCTGAAACTGATGGGAGATAGTCTCCGGGAGAGCGGGCTCATCAGGGACGGAAAAGAGCACGGGCTTTGGGTGTGAGTCTCTGTCACGTACCGGCTGTGTCTCTTGTCTACGATATGTAACTCTATGCGCAGTCCCATCTTTTGCAAAATGGAGTAAATAACTCCTACCTTGTGAGACCTAGAGATAATGTACATACTACCCATAGGGCATCCAGGAGATGGAAGCTGCCGCCTTTCCACTACGGTAGACTGCCTGGGTGCGGGATGGGTGGGATGGGGGGAGCTCATACCCAGGCTTGGCACTCGTGGCTCTGCTCTGGATTGCTGGCGTTCGCTGTGTGCTGAGTGGAGCCCAAGAGGCTGCACGAGGAATCGGGGAAGAGGTCTCCGTTCAGCCGTTAAATTTCAGCGTCTCCTATGGCCACGTCCCTTTGTCTTTTGGGCCCCAGAATGCCCATCTGCAGAGTGCAGGTCTGGTGGGCTTGTTTAGGCACAACCAGAGTCTTCCAGAAAACAGAGGACACTTGTCCAGATCCCCCATCTCCTCCTTTGCATCCCGACCCCACTCAGCCCCTCTGTGGTCATTTTTATCCCCAGAGAATCCCACTTGACCCCATTTCTCTCTAGCTGGTCCTTAGCTGATTGGTCATTGAATAATTTTGAAAAGATTAAGTGCTGTTTGGAGTAGGTAATAAACGCAGATGGTGTGGAATTTTAAAAGCACGGAAAGTGTCCAGTGAAAAGTGCCTCCGTCTTCTGACTCTCCTGCCCCTTCCCCAGGACAAACACTGTTTCTAGCTCTTTCTGCTGACGGTATGTTACAGTGAAAAAGCCAGACCTCACCAAAGACACCCAAGGAAGCATCCATCTCCCTCCCTCCTCAGCCACCCCTACCTACACCTAATACCATCCTGGTCTTTTAGGCTGCCAGCTGCTTCTTTATTTTCCAGTTAGCAGATTCTTATTAAGCCCTGATGGTGGTGTTTAGCTCTGAGTCAGGCACTGTGAAGATTTGAGAGTAGTCAGACTAGGCAATGTACCTTGGTGGTGGTTCAGACTTGGCAGCCACATGGCCTGGGTTCGAATACTGGCTTTGCTGCTTATTGACTGTGTGACCTTGAGCAAGTTACTTAACTTCTCTGAGCCTCAGTTTCCTTAACCATAAAAGGGGCTAATGATAGCCCCTCCCTGCCCTGAAGGTATCATGAGGATTAAACGAGTAAGTATTTGTAAAGTGCTTTGTAGAGAGCCCACACACAGTAAAAGTGTGTCAAGAGCGTAAGCTATTACTATCTTGGAGCCTCCAAGCTGGGAGTCTCTCTGAGGTCATCTGCTCATCTTCATTTGTGGCCCAGAGAGGGATTGCGTGGTTTGGCCAATGCCTCACAGCAGGTCTGTGGCAAAAGCCAGGAATAGAGCTGATGTTTTTGGATTCCCAACCAGGGCCTTTTCCTCTCCCGTGAGGTGCCCCAAGTGGCCACCATGGACCCTCTCTGCACCTGAAGCTTTAAGTCCTCACCCTGCATCTCCAGCACTCAGTGTCCCTGGGAAATGCTGTCTGGAGTCGCCTGGGGAGTGGGTGGGAGGATGTGTCACTAATTGGGGCCTGTAATGGAAATTAATTAGTTCCTCAGCAAATGTCTCAAGAAACATCTTTCATCTGCCTGGGCCCAACATCAAGACTGGACCAGGTGCCTCTGGGCCCTGGCCCGGACCAACCCACCCCAAGCCACCTGGCCCCTGGTATCTGCCACTGCTGCCCAGTCTCTGGTGGGTGTGCTCAGTTCTGGGAGAGGGACCCCCACACTGGGAAGCCTGGCCCTGTTGGGAATCAGGTGCGTGCTGCAAGCTCTGGAGAAATGAACATGCGGAGTGTTCTTAGGCTCCTCCCAGCAGTCTTCAAGTTGAGAAGGATGCAAGAGAGGGAAGAACTCTTCCTTCCTTTCCGTTGCAGAGCCTGAGACTTGGGCTCTTGTGTGGGGGACCTGCCGTGCAGTGCTTTCAGGGGAGGCCTACAAGAGGGATGCACGACGGGCAGGAAAGGCAGCAGCTAAAGGTGGGCACCAGCTGCAGGCTAGCCTCAGCCTGATTTGTGGTAGGCTCTAGGGAGCAGGTGACATGGCAGAGTTGACCGGCCTCCTGCACTCCCGGGTCCGTGGGTCATTGGCTGTGGGCAGTCCCGGAGGTCAGGACCAAGGGCAGTTCTCCGAAGAAGAGGCAGCCGTGAGCCAGGACCTGCAGCTACTCACAGCAGCTATGGGATGGCTGTCCTGCTTGGTGAAGGCGCTCTGGCTAGGCTGGGTCCACCCACCAACTACCTGGGAACTCCTGGCCGAGCAGTGTCCACCCCTAATTCAGGTCACCCTCTGCACAGTCCCACAAGGTGTGTATGATGATCACGGTAGGTGGGTTGGAAGAATCAAGGGTCTGGATGGACTCTTGACTTGGCCACGGTCACACAGTTAGTGAAGGGCGAGACAGGGCTTCAAATCGAGGTCTGTCTCCTACACTTGTGGTCTTTTCCAACGTTCTGTACTGCATTTCATTTTTTTCTTGAATGCATTTGTATGATTCATGCTTCTTAGTGGGCTTCTAAGTACCTCTTTGAAGGGTGTCTATCTTTTTAAACATTTTTTTTAACGTTTATTTTTGAGAGAGAGAGAGAGACAGAGTACGAGTGGGGGAGGGGCAGAGAGTGAGGGAGACACAGAATCCGAAGCAGGCTCCAGGCTCTGAGCTGTCATCACAGAGCCTGATGCGGGGCTTGAACCCATGAACTGTGAGATCATGACCTGAGCCGAAGTCAGATGTTCAACCGACTGAGCCGCCCAGGCACCCCGAAGGGTGTCTATCTTGCTGTTCAAGCCCTTTGGGTTTGACAGAACATTTTTGCCTCTTTGATTTCACCTGATCCTCTTGGGAAGTTGGCCCTGTTTCCAGAGAGGTGGGCAAGGGCCCCAACAGGCTGCCTGAAGAGAAAGGCTAAGAGGTAGCTGACTTGTCATGGAATGAGCCCTGGATTTGAGACCCCATTTTTGCCAGTTTGCCAGTTGAATGAACAGGGGCAAGTCATTCTCCTCTTTGAGCCTTGCTTTCCTCTTTGGATGAACAAGTCCATGGCTCTAAGCCACAGGTAACCCTGCAGATATTCTAATAATACTGCACATAGCAAGGCCTTGGCAAGGGTTTGACTGGGGTGGGGGTGGGGAGTGCAAAACCAGAGCTGACCTCTGCAGTGTGTGTACAGGGAACAGCCTCAAAGTAAGGCCTGCAAATGAGCACAGTGACACCCTGCTGTCCAGGTTTGGGCTCCCCCAGAAGCAGTTCCTGAAACAAGGCTTTGAATACGAGTATTAGGATGGACCACACGAAATTGCCATTTTTAGGAGTCAAAACAGTCACAGAGCAATTGTACACGCTTTGTGTGGTTCGCAGAGGTGATCAGTGACAACTTCAGGAGAGGGGTAAGAGAAAGTGAGTTAGGGAACGAAGTGAGGAAACAGGGTGTTAGCAGCCCCTGACTGAGGGAGAGCAGAGTTAAGTCTTGCTGGGGGCTTCTGGAAGATTGTGTAAAGGGACAGACAGTGGCTATTTTAATCTTTGTGGACCATAAGGTGTCTCTTACCACTGCTGTTACACAGTTGGAGCTCAAAAGCAGCCAGAGAGAATATGTAAATGGATGAGTGAGGCTGTGTTCTAATAAAACTTTATTTACAACAATTAGCAGTGAGCTAATTTAACTCCTGGGTGATAGTTTGCAGACCCATGGAGTAGAACAGGCACCCCGGTTTTCCCATCCAGGGGTGAGGGAGCTGGGGTATGTATACAGCAGTTCCTGTCAGTCATTGGCTGAGGGCCATGGGGGTTGGGCTGGGGAGTATTTGTTGCTGTCATTTCCCACCTGCCACAGGTGGTGGCCCTGAAGCTAAGAAAGTATAGTTTCTGGCAACAGGAAGTCAGGCCAGTGGTCACTGACAGTAGTAAAGATACAGAACAGGGGACCAAAAGCATCACTTATGCCAGCTTTGGGGGATGGCTGTGTTTGGAAGAGTGTGCTGGAAAGAAAGTGGCAGAATGAACAGGAAAACACATTTTTAGGGAGGGCCAGATTATTTTTTAACTTCTTATTTCCAGGCTTCCCAGCCATTTGTTACTTTCAGGCAAAAATTGGCTCCTCCGTCCTTGGCAGTCTAGTTTGCGTTTTCTACCTCCATGGCTCTGCTTCAGCGGTTTCCTTTTCTGGGATGCCCTCCCCCTCCTCCTTCAGGGCTCCAATGCCACCGCCTCCAGGAAGTACACTTCTCTTCTCTCACAGGGAGTTGATCACTCCTCCTGGGCAGTCAAGGCACTTTGCTCTTCTCTCTCACTGGCAGATGCAGAGTGTGGCTTCTGTCATTTCTCCACTGCCACACCAAGAGCCCCTCCAGATCAAGGGCTGTGTGATTCCCTGCCAGCATCCCACCTCGGGGGCATTGATTTGGGAAAGGCGGAGCTGAATCCCAAACCTCTCTCTCCCTCCTGCGCTCCCTACCACCTCCATTTCTCCCTCTCTTCTGCCAGTGGTCGCCCTTGGCAAGGCCCTGTCCTAGGTGCTGATGACCCAAGAAAAGCCCAGTCTTCATCTCTCTCTTAAAATCTCAGGGAGTTTACTGTCTGGTGGGGGGAGGAGCTAGAGGCATTAGAGTCCCCAAAGGAACAACTAATAATTTGTTCACTACTGTGGTAAGTGCCATACAGGACAAGTGGAGGGTGCCAGGAAAGGCTCTGGCTGGGAGAACTGACCTGTCCTGGGTTGGGGGTGCAGGGAAGGGGCCAGCTAAGCTGAGAGCTGAGGGATGAGTTGGCCAAGTAGGGCAGGGGGCCATGAGACAGGATGCCATATGCAGAGAGGACAGACTTGGGAGTCAAGTTAAGGGAGTAAGGGGTCAAATGAATCCTTGATTCTCTCAGTCTGTATGGCTGTCTCCCCCTTTCTCCTGTCTCTTTGTCACATAAATGGAGATATTAACTATAACTGCTACTGCATGGCAGAATTATGGGTAGTTTTTGCTTTCTCGGTTGGTCTTTTTTTTTGTTGGTAGTTTCCAAATTTTCTACAATGGATGCGTCATGGTGAAAATCGAGAGCTTCAGAGTCTGGGGACCTATTCCCACTGGTAGTTGTGTGACCTTAACCATGTCATTTAATCACATGGTGCTTCTCCTTCTCTCTCTGTAAAGTGAGAAGAGTATAGTGATGATTTACACATGGTGCCCATCACATTCTGACACTTCACCTCCATTCATTTATTCAAGCCTCACAACTACCCTTTGAGGTAGGTATTATCACTATGCCTGTTTAATTGGTGAGGAAACAGGCACAGAGAGATTGGGTTCATTGCCCAAGATCACACAGCTCATCAGAGTCAGAGGCAGGATTCATACCCAGCTGCGTGACTCCAAAGTCTGAGCTTAACCACTTGGCTATACTACCTACCTTTCAGGATAGGAATGAAAATTAATGAGAGGACACCTGTCACGTCCTTAGCATAGTGCATGACACATAGTGCTCTGTAAATATTAGCTCATGTTATTATTAGCAGCTGTGCAAAGGCCCTGTGATGGGAAGGGCACATGGTGTTTTGAAAACCCAGGGAAGGGAGCATGTGGTTGGCAAAGTGGCAGGACTGGGTCATACTAGATCTTTAAAGTCAAGAATCCTGGACTTGAGCTTATGGACAGTTGAGCCCTAGTTGGGTTTTTCACAGGAAAGCCAGAGACTCCAGTCTGGGGTTTGCAAGGACTTATCTGGCTGCAGGTGGGAAGAATGGAACCAAGGGGCCCAGGGATGGCTCCTTTTGGTTACAGTGACTCTCCCCAAATGGGTCTGACCATTCCAGCACTGCATCCTTATGGTGATGATGATCTTTGGGTGTCTGGGCTGGCTGCGTGGGCTAGAGCGCAAGGCATGAAAAAGTCAGGAGTGTGTCACCAGGCTGGTCTGGTGATGCTGGGAGGCTGGGAGGTGCCAGTTTGAAGGCAGGAGCAAATTACTCTCCTGGAGATGAGGCCGGGCCAATTCCTGCCGTGTTACATTATTAAATTTGTAATCTTCATTCTAATACTTCCCAGCAGTGAATAAGAACCAAATTTAAAATGCTGGCTTTACATTTCTGGAATGAAGCTCTTTGTCAAGAACTCTTAAAACCCATAATTTCTCTCCAGAGGTGAATGTCTATGTCTTTTTAAAAAATTAAAATTAAAAAATAAAGGAAAACCACTGTTTTGGGGAATGGTTGCACTGGAGGGAGGTCTGAAACCCCAGTCCTGACCAGGAATTGGGAGTAGGGTCTGTATGTCTCTAGGCCCAAAAAGAGCTCAGAGTAGGACTTGACCTGCAGATACCCAGGGCTGCCCAAAAATTTAAGACCCTAAATCTGGGCCGTGCCTGGGAAAAGAGGTGACAGAAACCTAGTGTTCACCTCACCATCCCTCCCCCCAAGTAGTTGGCAGATTTGTTGATTTTTAAAAGGGTTTGGTAAAAATCAGGCCTCCGGCCCCCAAAGAATAGACCCATATGAGGCTGTGCGAGCTTTCTCATGACGTGGGTGGTGGGTGGTGGGGCTGGCTGCTGGTGGACCCGTGGGCTGTACAGCCACTGCCTCTGCCCCGGGCCAGCTCTGTGGCCCTCCTCGCTGGGTGAAGGGTATCTATGCCCCCCTGGAACCCTCTTTCTAGGCTATGTTCTGGGTGTATGGGACCCTGGAATTTTCTGTTCAAGTGGCCCTGAGTCCCCTTCCCTAGGTCCATCCTCCCAAAGATGGACTTCGCCCATCACTGGTGTCCTGAGAAGTAGCTCCAAAATGGCTGTTTGTGGACGTGAGAATGGAGCCCAGACGTGCAGAGGGGCCCCTTTATACATGGGGGTGGGACTGAAGGGAAGAGGCAGGCCGCAGCTGAGGACCCGCTCCCTCCTCACTCCCTCTCAGCCACGGAACACTGTGGATTCTAAATTTGAACCTGTGCTGGCCTTCAAGGTCATTATGGAGGTATATTTTTCAGAATAGAAGGATAGAACATATTTTATTCAATAGCCTAATTTATAACTTTTAAATATTTAGAGCAAGTATGAGGGCCTCCATTGTACTCTTGCCCCGGGCCCCACAATTTTAGGGAGGTGGCCTTTGTGGCATTCTCTGAACCGAGAGTGAGAACCGCCCAGGGATGGCCCTTCTCTTCATGGTCCCATCTGCGGTACACATGGCTTACCTGGTGCCTTTGTACACATCAGAGAGAGGCACTTCCCACACCCGCCCTGGGTGATTGCATAAAGAAATGGTGGGGCTCCTGGGTGGTTCAGTCGGTTAAGCGTCCTACTCTTGGTTTTGGCTCAGGTCATGAGCTCACATGGTTTGTGAGATCAAGCCTCACATCAGGCTCTGCACTGACAGCACAGAGCCTGCCTGGAATTCTCGCTCTCCCTCTCTCTCTGCGCCCCCCCCCCCCCGCAATAAATAAATCAACTTAAGAAAAAGGAATGGTACATCCTGTGGAAGGATGAACTGGAAAAAGGCCTCCCTTCCCCAGTGCCAGCTTGGTGTACCGCCAGGCCAGGGAAAACAGGCTGTATTTCTGCCCAGGGCCCACCCTCCGTTGGGCATTTTTGTGCAGGTAGTCTGCAGGGCCTGGTGAACCTGAACCAGAGAAGAGCCGAGGGCAAGTCCAGATGGAAGGTGCTGGCACTGTGGGATCCCAAGATAATCATTAAGTCATTTTACTTTTTTTTAAAAGTTTATTTACTTTTTTGAGAGAGAGAGAGCGCGAGAGAGCATGCATACAAGCAGGGGAGGGGCAGAGAGAGAGATGGGGACAGAGGATCTGAAGCCTCATTTTACATTTTTAATAATCATCCTCATCATGAACGCCTGGGTGACTCAGTTGGTTGAGCGTCCGACTTCGGCTCAGGTCATGATCTCACAGTTCGTGGGTTTGAGCCCCGCGTCGGGCTCTGTGCTGACAGCTCAGAGCCTGGAGCCTGGAGCCTGCTTTGGATTCTGTGTCTCCCTCTCTCTCTGCTCCACCCCCCACTTGCACTCTTTCTCTCTTCAAAACCAAATAAACATTTAAAAAAATAATCATCTTCATCATGATAGCAAATGTTTATTTTTTGTCATCCATGCCGGGTACTCTGAACACTTTACCTGGACTAGCCTACTGCAACATCAGAATATGAAGGCGGCACTGATGAGGGAACTGAGGCTCAGAGAAGATAGGCTCGTCTTTGGCCCACGGTCATTCAGCAGTGAAGTCAAACAGGCCTGCCTGGCACGTGAGTCTGTCAGCTTCACCACGGCTCTGCACTGCCCTTTGCCATTTTTAAAAGCATTCTTTATGCAGTCAACGTATTTACTGACCCCTGCTCCGACGTGCTGGGTGCTTGAAGGACGGACATGGGCCTCCCTCAGCTGAGGAGGAAAGGTGAACAGAGCAGATAACTGGGTGACCCCATTGAGCAGGGGGTGCCGAGTGTGACTTGAAGTGTGAGAGCCTGTTTACCAGGCTGTGTAGTCAGGGAGGAACTTCCTGTGATTTATTTATGTCTGGGGATCGGGCGGGGGTGGGGAAGGTAGATGCTTCAGGAGGAGGTGGAGCCAGGAAAGAGGTGAGTGGTTAGGAAAGGCTCTTGTGCCTGGCCCTTCTTGGAGCTCTGTGTCCTCTTCAGGCCTCCTCGGCCCTTGCCAAGAGGGGCGAGGCTTACTGCCCACCCCCAGCCACCATCCTTCGCAAAGGCCGAAAAGTCATTTGCTGTGGTTTTGGCTGGGACCATTTGGGACCTGGCCCTCTGAGCCCTCCTAGCCCGTGGCCCAGTCCCTTCATGGGGCTCCTGCTACACTGGGAGTGGTAGAGTCACCACTTACCATTGTAATTTTTAAAAACAATATTTTGTGTTCACTAGTCACAAACACCCATACAGTTACACTAGCTGACATTTCCTGAGCACGTACCACATTCCAGCTGCTGTGCTATGATTTCACGCGCGTTACCTTGTATAGTCCTCAGTCCTGTACAGTCCATGGTCCTGTCACTATTCCTGAATTCCCCCAAGGTCACAACCTAGCAAACAGCAAGAGCTGGTTTCCTCGGGTCTAACATCCTCAGTCTGTGCCATGTGTCCCTGTGGTGGAGATTTGGAGGAAAATGCGGAGAAAGCACACAAAAATAAAGTAAAAATGACTCTGATTCTGTCATCCAAAAGCAGAGTGTTTTAACCATTGGGGCTGTTTCTCTCCAGTTGTGTGTGTTTATGCGCGTGCGTGCGTGTATGTGCGTGCAGGAATGTGTGTTTAAACCAAGGCAGGGTCGTGCTGTGATAGTGTTTTGTAAACTGAAGCCACTGTTTAAAAATCACCTTAAAAGGACCTTCGCGGGCTGGTCTCCACAGGGACACTCTGATTTCTAGGATCAGGTCTAGAGCTCTATGATTCGTCTGTAGACCGCAGACCTGCCGAGGCCGGGCCAGGGACAGCACAAAGGCAGCTCTCCCTAATAGCCATGGTGCATTTCGCTTCCTGCTTTTTGCTTTTTCTCTTGTAAAAGATAAATAAATAAATTTAAAACTGACAGACTTACCCAGGATTTTATTTCATGCCCGGCCCCGCATTTAAATTCGAGAAGCAGAAGGCTTGTGAGCTATAAATAGCCCAGGCCGATTCTGAACAGTGGCAGGGAGAAATTGTAGGTTCTGTTTCCTCCCAACCTGGTGACCTGGATTACTTCCTTCCTGCCGCCGTTGCTTTCCTCCCCTCCTCCTCTGCCCATCCTTCATGGAGCAGCGTGGGGCCCTCTCAGCAAGCGTGCAGTGAGCACCCACCCTGGGCCAGGCCCTGGGTGCTGGGCACACGGACTTGAGTGAGCCACCAGCTCCGTCACAGCCTGGGGTGGCACAGATGCCACAAATGCAAACCTTGTCATTGGCAAGCCCAAAGAGTGGTCCCTAGGTCTGGGAGTGGGGAAAGGTGTCCTGGAGGATGGGATGCTGGAGTTGAAAGAAGGCAGGAGGAGACAGAGAACCCCAGGGAGGAGGTGGGCTGGGAGGAGGTGGGGGGGGGGCTGTCTCTGGGGCCACACAGGTGCTTGGCACAGTGCAAGGCTTTGGTATTATCAAACGATTGGATGCTTCTCAAGGGCATGTCCTAGCTTCCTTTGGTGGCTCCCATGGCTTCTAGAATCCCAGGATCTTGGGTGATGAGGGTGTTCATCATTTCACTAGTCCAGTGATTCCCAACCTGCTGGGTACATGTTTTTCCATCTGACACCAGGGTCCTGAGCTCCAACCCAGATTCAACTGAAACTTTCAGATAGGACCCAGAAATCTGTTTCTTCAGAAGCTCCCCAAGTGATTCTGATGTTTGACCACATTTAGGATTTGCCATACTGATACAGTCTCCATCTGGGGACCTGCCTTGGTCCCCTGTCCAGTCTCCCTTGGACGACAATGAGGAAAGTCATAACCTCTCAGAGCAGTTTCTTCCATTGACACACAGCTCGACTGTGGAATGTCCTTCCTTTGTGCCCAGAGTCACCTTCACCATTAATCCTAATACAATGATGATACTGAAAATCAAATTTGTACAGCCCTTTGTTGTCTACAAAATACTTATTTAATTTGAGAGGCAAAAACTACATCGATTTTAAATTCAGAGAGACCTGCATTTAAACCTTTCCTCTTTTTTTGTCCTACCCTACTGGATGTGTCCTTAAACAAATGACCCTCTCCATATCTCAGTGTCCTCATCTCTTAAATGGAGATGATAATAGTACCAGGTCATTGGAAGGATTGAGTAATGCGTGATATGGGCTCAGGACAGGAGTAAGGCACCTACTTCATCATCATCATCATCATCATCGTCATCATCATGATTATCATTACTACTGTTAGTACATGAGACATTTACATTCAGCATTCAGAGTGCTTGACGTGTGCCCAGCCCTACTGTAGGTGATGTGGTACATTGTGAAAAAGTTCTCACTAAATGGCAGTCACCATCAGTATGGTTAGTATTATTTGAACCTTACAAAGTTGCTGGAGTAAAAATCGCCTACCTTTTACTGATAGGAGGACGAAACTCAGAGGTTGGAGGAGTTCCTCAGTTGATACGAGATGGGAAAAGAACTTAATCTGTCTTCTGCTAGTTCTCTTTTCTCCCACCGTCAGCAGGCTTTCGCATCAGCCCCTGTGGGAAGGAAGGTGGGAGGAGAGACATTGTGCGTGGGGTTAAGTGCCACCCCCCTCTACTTTAGCCCCCATGATGTCCCTGGTGCTGGGCAGTTTAGGGACAGCTGTGTAGTCCTCTTCCTCCACAGGATTCCACTGGGAAAATCGAGTTACGGTGGCTTTGGGCATTTTGCAGTCATAAAGGAGTCCTTGGGGCCCCACCGGCTCTCCTGGTTGGATTTGCAGCCTGATTGGGGTTTGGGTCTTCAGATTTTCTCTGGCAGCTTCAGGTGCAGCTGACACACTGTCCACTGTCTGCAGCCCCCACTCCACTCCGAGTCGCTACCCGCTGCCCGTGGCATTGCTTCCCTGAGTCCAGGTCTGACCGGATTTGTTGGGTCCAAGGCTGGCCCTGGCTGGCTGCGGAATGTCCCCTGCTCTCGGTCTCCTCACTGTCCCGGGAAGGTGAGCAGGCATTTCGGGCACTGAGTCCTCTCTCCCAGGGGGGCTGCCATTCAGCCCAATCTGGACGAAAGGCCCCATCTCCTGGTAAAGAAACCACAGACATCAACAAGAAATGAGAAACTCTGTAGTTAGAAGAGGGTCCCTGTCGTCAGACATACAGGTATGTTTGTTGCTGGGGAGGTGGGTCCCACGCTAGTGGCTCACGTGTCTTTAATCCTATATCAGATCTAAGCCTCCCTCCTCTGAGCCTTTCTATGAGCTCACTCACTTTCTTGTACAGCCTCAGCTGCCCTGTTCCTGCCTCTCCTTTCATCCACTTCACTGATCAGGCAAATCTCATTTCTAGTAACCTCTGACCATGGAAAAACCCTGGGTCAGGAGTCAAGAGACTGAGTTCTAGACCAGTGCTGTCCAGTAGAGATTTCGGTGCTGATGGAAATGTTCTGTATCTGTACCCAAAACAGGAGGCACTAGCCACATGTGGCTATTCAGCACTTGACATGTGGTTAGTACGACTGAGGAACCAAATTCTTAATTTCTAAAGGTTTTAATTAAGTGGTCACATGTAGGTAGTGATTACTATACTGGGCAACACAGCCCTAGACCCAGCTCTATATGTGCTGAGCTGAAACCTTGAGCAAGTTTCCCCTCTCTGGGAATATGAAGGGGCGCAGTTAGAGACACCAGATGGGGACTATCTGGAGAAGAGACCGAGGTCTGGGGTCAGCTAGATCTGAGGTAGATTCCCGCTCTGTCAAAAACCAGCTGTGTGGTCTTGGGCAAGTCACTTAGCCTCTCTGTGCTTCAGTTTCCTCATTTGTAAAGGGGGCGTGATAGCAATCATCTCACAGGGTTTACATGAGGTTTAAATGGGATGAAACAAATCTATAACTGTTTCACTCCCAGTGGGCTCTTGACAAACAGAAATCGTTTGAGCTGCGCTCCTGTAAGAGAGCCCATGTTCTCCTCCTTCATTGGACATCTCTGACAATTCCTGCTTTTGCTACAAATGTTTAAAATGTGCTTACTTTCAGGGCCAGAGGTTTATCACTTTGAACCTATTTTTAATTTTTTTAAGTTTATGTATCTATTTTGAGAGACAGAGAGAAAGCATGAGTGGGGTAGGGGTAGAGAGAGAGAGAGACAGAATTCCAAGCAGGCTCCATGCTGACACAGCGCAGAGCCCAACACAGGGCTCAAACCCATGAAACCGTGAGATCACGACCGGAGCTGAAATCACGAGTCGGACACTTAACCGACTGAGCCACCCAGGCGCCCCTCACCTGAACCTCTTGAAATTATGTGTAGGTTGTGTCCTTGTGCATCTGTGCTTTTTTCTGGGGAAAACCAGGATTTTTTTAAATAGAGATAAACAGCTTTCAAAAGATATTCAAAGGAGTCCAAGAAGTGTAAGAACTCTGAGAGGGAAAGAAACTGGTACTTATGGTCCTTATGCAATAGGGCAGGTGTGTTCGGGAAGACAGGGGATTCTGGCCCCAGATTGCCCAGTGTTTTTGTCCCAACCCTGCCATTTCCAAGCTGCATGAATCTTGTTGAACTTTAGCTTCCCTATCTGTAAAATGGGGATAAGATGGGGCCTCTTTCATGGGTTGCTGTAGGAAGTAAATGAATCCATGTTCACTGTGTAGCATAGCACCTGGCATGTGGTCATTGCCCAGCGAATGCTGGCTGCTTCTATCATCATCATCATCAACATCATCACCCATTGTTTCCACACCCTGGGTGCTGGCTTCATGCAAGCAGTGTCTGTCTGCCAAAGTCTGTCCCTCCTCACCCACCACATCATCTCAAACTTCTTCTCATACTGCTCTCCCTTGGTCATTCTGCCCAGCCGCTCTGGTCTCCTGTTTATCGGACATGCCTCACATAGCCCACCTCAGGGTCTGTGTGTTTGGAGCACTTTCCCTCCAGGTATCCATCTGGCTTGTTCCTTTACCTTCTTCGGGTCTTTACCCACGTATCATGATGAGGCCTCCTGGGCCACCCATCCCTCCACTCCTCACCTTCTAGCACCCTCTATATCTTCACATATTGGGGTGATTTAATGTCTCCTTCCCGCTCCTAGCTTGGAGGTTCAGGAGGGAAGTTTTCCTTATGTTGTTCCCTGCTCTGTCTAGCTCCAGTGCCTAGGACAGTCCCTGACATATGGACAGGCTCAGAAAAATAATTGGTGGGAGAGTAAATGAATGATTGGATCTCGTTTAGTCTGAGATGGGCTCCTGTAGGATCTTCAAGCTCCAGAAAATATCTCCTATGTAATATTTTCAATCAACAAATATTCTCTGAATCCTCCTCTGTGCCAGAATAGGTCTTAGGGTCCAGGGATAGAAAGATGAAGTTAAGGAGCTTACAGGTGTGGAAGTGACCACAGGCTAGTTCCCTCCCTAGCAGTCACCTCAGTTGTTACTACAGAATTGTGCTCTGAACCAAGGTCTGTCTTCCACCCTAGCCTGGGAGCGCCCGGTGGACAAGGACCTCCATCACCTTGCCCCATGCTGTGTCCTCGGCACTAGAATGAGGCCTGGCTCCTGTATGTGGACTGGATACATGAATGAGCACGTACAGGGTGTAGTGGGATAGGGACTGACAGAGGGTCTGTGGTTGTTCCAGGGAGGGGCAAAGCCTCCCTCACATGGGAGGTGAGGGACGATCTCCTGTCCCTTGGCAGCCTGCTTTGACTCTCACTTGGCCACCAATGCAGCAGCTTGGGAACCATGGGAGGATGGTGGTTTCTCCTCCCTCAGGAGGCTGGGTAGCCCGCCGCAGCCCTTCTATATTTCAGCTTCTGCCTGAGCCTGTCCTTGGAGTTAAAAATAGCCAAGGATGGGAGTGCAAGGACATGCTGTCCTTCTCTGCCATGGAGCAGGGACTCTGCTACCATGTCTCAAAGGGGGCTGCAGGGGGGCAGATTTGAGAAGCCAGCGGCTTAAAGAATTATCCCTTTCTGCCCCCTTGAGGACAAGCGCAGACTTCTTTTTCCCCAATCTGGGATGCCTCTAAATGGACTATGGAATGTCACAGCTGGAGGGGCTCTAGGGGATAGGCCCCCCAGGCCTGGGACCTTGGCAGACATCGCCAATCAATTAAGGCCCTTCTTTCCTGGGACCATGGCAGGCATCACCAATCAATCATAGCACCCTTTTCTGCCAAGTCCAGACACAGTCTAAGAATTCTTAACACAGGGTATTTTAGGCAACAGCTACCAGAGCTGGCAAAAAAGACAAAAACAATGTATCATTGTAATCGCGTCCAGTCCCCTCATGGTGGGAAAACTGAGCTCAGAGAGGGGGCAGAAATTTGTGTGATGTCATGCAGAGAATCTGTAATAGAGCGAGGACCAGACCTAACTCTGCTGGCACTGTTTTGTTCTCTGTCCCCCACTGCATCTTTTTTTTTGTTTTGTTTTGTTTAATGAGGACTAAAGTGTGTCTGTCCAAAAGAAAGTTTTTTCACTGGACTGCAAACCTCAAAATTTTGTGCAACATACCCTGTGTATGTGCTGACAGGTAGTTTTCTAAGGAAAGAGAGAATAGCTTTTGTCAGCTTCTCAAGAGGCTCCTTGCACCATCAGAAAAGGTGAAGAAATCCAAACAGAGTGAGTGGAATGGGCTAAAGTGCTGCTCAAGGTGTGGGCCACAGACCAGCAGCATTGGCCTCCGGTGAACCTTAGACGCACTGAATTCCAGGCCCCACTCAGGAGCTACTGAATTCAGTCTGCATTTTAACCAGATTCCTGGGTGATTCATTTGCACATTAAAGTTTGAGAAGCTCAGGTCTGGACTTTGGAAGCTGCACCTTTGGTTTCCACAAGTGTACGGAGCACCTGCTGACTGCCAGGCACCTTGCACGTCTGTAAGGCAGGCCTAGTCCCTGCCCTCATTTGAGGGAATAGAGGAACCGAGGCTCCCTGGCCAAGATGGGGCCCAGCGGTGCTCAGCCGCTCTGCGGAGGCTGAATCAAGGGAGGCATTTGTTTAAACTGAAGATAAAGTGTGGCACTTCTATCCAAGGAGTATGAGACCCTGGCAGGTGTTAAGCAGGTGTGCAGGAAGGTTCTGGCCTGGAAAGCCTCAGTGGGCTCCCGGTTAGCTTCCATCCTGCAGAGCATGCGGAGGGAGCTGGATGTTCAGCAGCCGTGATTCTTGGATGACCTAGCAAGAGCTTGAGGCCAGGTTTACCAGCAGCCTCTGGTGCTGAGTAGCTCATGTAAGGTGAGTTAGCTCTGTGAGCGCTGGTGCAGGTGATTCCAGCTGGTTCCAACTGGTCTCCGCTGATCCTGGTTGATTCTTCTGAGTCGGGTAGGCTCTGAAATAAGCTGACCATGTGTAGACTGAGGAAGGTGCCAGTGGGGAGCCGGAGGCATAAACAAAAAGCTTGCCCTGGGATGGCTGGGAGTAAGGAATTCCTTCCCCTTCCCCCCATGTGTTCGCTGCAGGTCTTCATCCGTGTGCCTTTGTGGGGATATATGTACACATGCGCTTTAAAGACAGGATGTCTGGGCTCCAGAGCGCACAGCCTAGACCTCATGCGGCCTCGGCAACAGGCTTCACATGCTGGCCTCTGGCTCAGCTGGAGCCCTTTGCTGCCTCTGTGGAGGCTGGCCCTGGTCTGAAGCAGCATTACCCACCCCCATGCTCCTGGCTCCATGTGGGGGGTCAGTATAGAATAGGGGTTAAGAGCAGGGCCTGGGAAAGGAAATGGGTATACACACATATACAGAGGGAAAGATATAACTGCATACCATCCAATTCACTATTTAACGTGTACAGCTCAGTGGTTTTTAGCATATTCAGTTACACAGTCATCACCAGAATCAACTGTAAAACATTTTCATCACCTCTCCCCCCAAATGCTGTAGCCATTAGTACTCACTCTCCCATCTCCCCTCACCCCTCCCCTCACCCCCTAGAAAGGAATAATCTTTCTGTCTCTATAGATCTACCTATTCTGGACATTTCATATAAATAGTCATAGAATACGTGTTTTTCGTGATGTTTTGTTCATTTTGCATATCAAGGTTCATCTATATTGTAGCCTTTATCAGTTCTCCATTCCTTGTTATAGCTGAATAATATTCCACTAAATGGGTGTAATAGATTTTGTTTAGCTCTTCCTCAGTTGGTGGACATTTGGGTTGTTTCCACTTTTTGACTATTATGAATAATGATGCTGTGAACATTTGTGTTTGACTCTTCATGTGGTCTGGGCAGGTTTGTTTTGCATTCCGCCCCTCTATTAACTTGCTATGGGACCTTGGGCAAACTGCTTCAGTTCTCAGAGCCTTGGTTTTCTGAGAGTTTCTGGGAAGTGGGGATACTGTCATCTATTTCAGAATCTTATTGATCACAGTGCCTATAATTTCCTTGCCTTTATCTTGCCATGGCAGTTACTGTACATATGGTATGTCATTGAGGTCAGCCCCGCTAGGGGCATGAGGGAATTTATTTCACAATTAATGTGAATCTGCGCTAAAATAGGCTAACACACTGCCTTGTTATGACAAATCGCTTGGTAGCTTTGCAATGTGTGCAGGGGAGAGAGCTCCCCCATCTCCTCTATATCTTTTGCCTTTTCACATTATTGGGGGATTTATTTCTTATCTATCCTTTTGTATATTCTTTAAAACGTTTAAATGTACATAGAGAAAAGTGCAGAGGCTGGAAGAAATGTTTTGTGGTTTCATCATTTCTATTTTTCCTCTGCTGTCAAATTAGCAGGTCCCAGATAGGGCTTGCTCTTGCATCCTGGATTCCAGAAGAATTCATATTAGAGCCACGGCTAACTCATAAGGGATGTTTAATATGAGCAAGCACTAAACCTTTGTTCTGTAGGTGACTGAGATTTGGACATCATTTGTTACTGCAGCATAACCCAGTGAGAGTTGATCAATATTACCATGAGAAGTGGGTTCTATTATTATTTCTATTTTATGAGGGGCTGAGTCTCAGAGAGATTCAGTAACTTTCTTTAGTTTATTCAGAAGGTGACAGAGAGATGCTGCAAGTCCTGCGCCCAGTAATTCTGGCTCCCGAGCCTGTGCTCTTAAGAAGACGGAAGTACGTAGGCTGTGTTTGGTTAATGGTGAGTAATCCAGTGTGGACGGAACACCTGGTATGGTCATGATGTCATACTTGTAGTATAGGTTTGGGGCAGATGCTGGAAGCCTTGAATGGTGTGCGGATTACGAGGCTTCCTAGGGCCAGATGGGGCCACAGACTCCACCTGTCTGCCCACAAGCCAGCTTCTTCCAGAGCTTGCTCACCCTGTCCTAAGGGCTATTGAGAATGGCTTCCTGGGGAAAGGCAGCCACTCGTGGAGACTGTAAACCATCTTCCTTCCAATGATTGCTGAAATACGTCTTCTCTAGAAAGTCTTCTCACGTTGGTAGGAATAGAGTGAATACTTTCCCCTGACCATCCATGATAAGTGTAGGATCTCTTCCTTCCTCGAATGCATTTTCTGGGCATTCAGAGTTCACTGTTCTCTGTTCACATTGTGGTTCTGCATTTTTGCCTTCTCCCTACATACTTGTCAATAGGGCTTTTGGTTGTAAACTCCCAGAAGGTAGCACTTGCATCTACAATAAAATCTTGCTATGATTTTATTTGCAACCAAGTATAATTCAGCATTGAAATAGTTCTTCTTACACCCCAAGCACTACCTCTACTCCCAGTGCTGTATTAATTACTCCTCAGTTCCCAGAGTACTATGTGTATATCTCTGTCCTTGAACTATTGTATGTTGTAATTATAACAGCTTGTGTTATAATTGCCCATTTACTAGTCTGTCTCCCGATAGACTGGGAGTTTCAACAAGGTCTGGATTTAATTCATCTGTACTATGAATCTCATGCACAGGCCCTGGCACTGAATAGGCACTTAGTAAGAGTTTGTTGAATGAATGACAGTTATTTATCTGTTTTCTCTCCCCTCCCCCTCCACCAACTGTAAGCTCCATAAGGACAAGGACTGTGTATTCTAATCTCCAATGTCACAAAAAGCATGGGATAGGAAATGAGCTCAGTCAATGCATATTTCATTGGACAAATGAAATGAGAATAATATTTTCTTCCAGAGGCACAACTCTTTAGAGCTACAAAGCACATTCATATACTTTACCCAGTTAATTCTCTCAAAATCTTTAGACTCTCACTATCTGGTGTCTCAAATCCTTATCATGTGCCCTTTGCCTCCCTCACTTCCACTAATTTCCTCTCTGCATCTTTATGACCTCTCCCTCTTCTCCCTGCAAATTTTCTTGGAAAGCGTTATGAGGAAGTCACACGCAATGTAAAGTGAGGCTTCCTAGGGCCAGATGGGACCACAGACGCTACCTTTTTGCCCACAACTCAGCTTCTTCCAGACCTTGTTCACCTTGTCCCAAGGGCTGTTGGCAATGGCTTCCTGGGGAAAGGCAGCCTTGTGGGGACTGTAAATTGTTCCCCCAGCATAAAGGGCAAATTACACTCTGGTCTGCACTGGACCAAGATCATTCTCCCACTTAACAGCTTTGCCATCTTGGGCAGGTTCATTAACCTCCGTGAGTCAACTTTGGTTGTGAGGATTAGATGAAGTATGTTGAGCACCTGTTGTAGGGTCTGGGCGCTCAGTAAGTGGGAGTTCCTGTCTTTACATGTAAGGGTGGAATTGGAGGCATCAGCAAGCCCTTGGAAAGGAACTGTGGCTTAAAAAACAAACATGGGGTGGTGTTGCCTTGTTGTTCTGAGATCTCCCCTCCCTGTGTGCCGCCACTTCTGCCCCAGGCAAGTCAAGGATGCAGCACCTGGGTCAGCACCATGGACAGTTCCAAACATTTGGAGCTACTCTGTTCCTGTTCTGCAGTAGGTTTGTTTGTCACTCCAAGCCACAACTTCATTTTTTATACCAGCAAGACAGATAAAACATGTCAGAATTTTACTGACTTGCCATTGGATATCATTCACATCTTAATTTCAGAGATGTTGAAAATGTGTATCTTAAAATCAATGAAATAATGACAATATATGAAAGATGGTATTAGTGAGGTACTGGCCAATGACCCTTGAAGAGGTAAATTATAATAGCCAGCATTTATTGAATGCTTACTGAGTTCTAGGCCTTTTTCACCCCACTCCCACCCCCCGCCCCTGTCTTCTGTCTTAGGTACTGTCTGCCCTTTATACATTGACTTAATAAATACTACATTTGGGGAATATAAATGTGAGCCAGATAGACAGTTAATCAACAGTTTTCCCACTATCCTTCTTCCCAAAATATTTTAGTTCTGAACCTCATCTCTTCAGAGCTTTGCTTCTTGCTGAAGGATAATCTGTGTTAATCTTTCCAGTCCACATCATGCTTAATCCACTTAAAAAGCATTTTAAATGCATATCCTTAATGACCCAGCAATTTCCCTCCTAGGTTTGTGCCCAGAAAAAAAAGTGCACAAATAAATGGCCACCAAGAACACATATCAGAATGTCTTTGGCAGAGCTTTTTGTAGTATCCCCAAACTGGAAACTACCCAAATATTCATCAGCAATAGAATTTTGATATATTCACACAGTATAAGACAATAAAGCTATGAGAATGAACTGGATTGAAACAATCAATATGAATGAAACTTGCAAACATAATGTTGAATTAAAGAGAATGTATAGGAGATGATTCTGTATATACAGAAGCACAAAAGAGGGACGCCTGAATGGCTCAGTTGGTTAAGTGTCTGACTCTTGATTTCGGCTCAGATCATGATCTTACAGTTCATGGGATTGAGCCCTGCGTCGGGCTTTGTGCTGACAAGCATGGAGCCTGGTTTGGATTCTCTCTCTCCCCCCCCCCCCGCCCCTTCTCTGCTCATGTGCACGTGCTCGCTCTCTCTCTCTCTCAAAAAAAAAAAAAAAAAGTACAAAAGAGGCAAAACCAACCTGTGGTGTTCAAAGTCAGGATGATGCTACTCTTGGAGAAGTAACCATTACTCATGAAGGGCTTCTGGGGCATTGGTAATGTTCTGCTTGATCTGGTTCCATAGTTGAGTGCACTTTGTAACATTTATCAAGTTATACACTTATGATTGTACATTATATAATTGTACACATTTCTGTATATATATTACACTTTAACAAACAGTTGTTTTTAAAAGCATCTTTCTCCAGAAGAGAAGGGGATGGTGAGAGTTTTATATGCAGGATGATTGGCAAGACATTCGGGGGTAGTTGGTCACATGGGATGGTTGGAATTACCTGAATTATTCAGTGTGAATGGAATGGAGAGCACATTGGAGAAAAGGGAAAAAATAGGCTAGGAATGTAGATTGGGACTAGATCCTAAAGACAATGTATGTTAAGCCCTTTAGAATTTATTCTGCAAGCATTGAGGTACCATTGGAGGTTTTTATTTTGTTTATTTATTTATTTATTTATTTTAAAGAGAGAGCGCAAGTAGGGAAGAGGGGCAGAGGGAGGGAGGGAGAGGGAGAGAGAGGGAGAGAGAGAGAGAGAGAGAGAGAGAGAGAGAGAGAGAGAGAGAGAGAATATCTTAAGCAGGCTCCATGCTCAGCACAGAGCCCAATGTGGCGCTCAATCCCTTGACCCTACTGGGATCATGACCTGAAGCAGAATCAAGAGTCTGCAGATGCAACTGAGCCACCCAGGCACCCCATTGGAGGTTTTTAATCAAAGAGATGACATATTCGGATTGATTTTTAGAAAGTTCATGAGGACCACAGAATGGAGAACTGGCAGAAGGGAATGCTCTGGTGCTGGGACACCAGTTAATGTAGAGGCTGACCACCTGACCAAGCATTTGAGGCACCTGGGGAAACTACAGATTCCCTACCCTAGGCCTACTGAACCAGAATTCTCAGTAGAGGGGACAGAGGAATCTGTGTTTTAACTGAGTTCTGATGTATTTCAAACTGTCAGACCAGCACTGGCCTCTAGGGAGGTGTTTGGGAACCTCTGAGTTAGTTGACTACTGCAGTAGTCCAGGCAAGAGAAGGTTAGGGAGTCAGCTAAGGCTGTGACTCTGGTGATGGCAGAGTAGGACTGATTTTGAATCTCCAAAAGGAGACATGGAGACACAGTTTACCTAATCAACAAATACTTATATGTCATTTACTAAATAGCACTTACTATGTGCCAGACCCTGTTCTAAGTATTTTTTTTAACCGAACATTAACTTATTTAATCCTCGTAAACATATTTTGAAGTGTGTACCATTATTTTCTCCATTTCTTTGAAGAGAAGGAAACCAAGATACAGAGAGGGTAAGTAACTTGCCCAAGATCACATTACCAATAAAGTGACCAGGGCCAGCTCTACAACTCAGGCCATCAGGCACTATTATCCATGGTTTTAACCATTAGGCTTTGCTGCTCCCTGAACATGCTCCAGAAATAGTGGCAAATGGCTGTTCACTGTGAAAGGGGGCTGAGAGGTTGGCAGTTAAGAGACCTGAATTCTAATTTCAACATAGTCATTGACTCATGTCCGTCTGTAGACTTCAGTTGCCCCTCTACACAGGAAGACATTAGTCTGGATGACCCCTAAGTTCCCTCCAAATGGAATCTTATCTCATTTTAATGGAAGGCATATTTTGACAGCTGTAGAGAGAAGAGGGGGAGGTAAAGTTCCCTCAGTCAGGGTTTGTGCTTCCTTGGCCTGTTTTTGGAGACACAGCCAGAGGCAACGTCAGGGCTAAGGAGGTCTGAATGCCTGCATGTCACCTCAACCTTGATTTTCAGATGAGTTTTAAGACGTGGGCAAGGGAGACATGTGAGGCTGAAGTCACTTGGAATAGCTAGGCCAGGGATAGGTTGACCATGGAGGAAGAAGAGGCAGCACCCTCCAGGGTATTTATCTCGGAGGAACAAAAGAGCAGTGACTGTGGGCAGGGGAAGCAGTGGGTTCTAGGGGCCATGGTACAGCTCTGATCCTAGTTTAAAGTAACAGACTGACCCAGAGGTCTTGTGTCTAGGGGACTTCACAGACTATGATATGGACCTGTAGTGGGCCATTCATAGAGACATGATTACACTCTAGTCAGTGACATGATTAGGGGTTTTGGAGCCTGGGGACCTGGATTAAGTCACATAACCTCTCTCAGCTTTGGGCTCCTCATCTGGAAAACAAAGCTGTGAAGACCCATCTTCTATAAAATGTCAAAGTGGAGAACAGTTGTATTCTCTCCTTCTTCTTCCTCCCACCACCAGAGTGCTGAAATCTCTAGTGTTACAAATATAAGATCGGTTTCACAAGCTAGGTTTTAAAGCCTAGCTCTGTCTTGTCTGGTATAACCTTGGACAAGTTCCTGACCTGTCCTGAGCTTGGTTCCTTTTTGTAAAATTAGGATAACAATATTTGACCCTCAGAGTTATGGTTAAATTATCTATCTTTCTAGTGCCTGGGTAAGTGCTAAAAATAATGGTATCTACCCTAATAATTTATCATTATGATCATTTTTATTATCCTGTTCCTTATGAATGCTTGCTTTTGGGAGAAGGTACGTTAAACACATTCATATTCAGGTATAAACAACTGAGTGAAACTTGTTTGCTTTATTGAAGAATTTGCATTTTTCTTGGGGACACATCCTAAAAATAAAGCCAATTCAATTAAACACTGTTAGTGGGGTTGGGCAATGTTGGTGCTGTCCTAGGTGCTGAAGGGTCATAAGGGAGGAATGAGCTTACACTGTAGACACAGATATCAGCTAGGTTGAGTGAGGACTGTGTTTCAAGGCTCAGTGGAGTAGGTACACCAGTAGAGGTGAAGATGAAGTACGCCTAGGCCTCAGGGAGTCTGACCAGGGAAATCTTTGTGGAAGAGATGGCATTTGAATTCTGTGGTAGAGCTTAGTGAATCTAGTTAAGTGGTTCATGAGAAACATGGTTATTGACATTAGAAAGACCTGGCTTTGAATTCCAGCTCTGCCATTAATAAGTGTGTGTGTCCTTGGGAAAGTTCCTTCATTTTCTAGATTCTCATTTTCTTTTCCTGTAAAATGGGGCAGTAACTATTTTGCTCATAGTTTATTGTGACCATTAGATGATGCCCACTTAAAACACAGTGTAACATCAGACACAATGGTAATAATAATAACAATAATAATAGACATCTTTATCAAATGCTTGTGGTATGCCACTGCTCACCTAGGACATCCTGAGGATTGAATGTCTGTATCATTACATTACCTTATTGTTATATTTACTCTTCACAACAGACCCAAGAGTTTGGTGAGTGCCAGATAACTCTATAGGTATTATTTAAAGCTTATCTCCAGAGGATGGTTAGAATTTTGACAGGGAAGATGAGCAAGGGAGGAAAATAAAGGAGAGAAAACCAAGATGAGGACATTACTGAGGATGCACCTAGAGTAATGAGGCGCCCAGCTGGGTTGGGGTGGGAAGACTGTGAGGGAGACCAATAGCAGATGGGCTGGGAATCTGTTAATGGAGTCTTGAATGCCTGGTTGCAAAGGTTGAACCTAATTTGGCAGGCAACAGGGAGCCATTCTCAGGTTTTAAATAGGATCATGGCATGATTGAAGCTGTGATTTATTTATAAATTTATGTTTTGCCTTCATTTACATTATAGAATTAATACATTTAACTATAAAAAATTCAAAAGACATAGACACATACAAAAGAGAAATAAAACTTTCCTAAATGTGCTGGTTGGAGTGCAAAATGGTACAGCTACTTTGGCAAGTCATTTGGCAGCTGAAAAAATGCTTGCCCTATGACCGAGCAGTTCCGTTCCTAGGTATATGTCCGAGACACATGTGTGAATCTTCCCTAAAGGCCAAGCGCCAAAGTAATCATAGCAGCATTATTCCTAATAACCCTATACTGGAAAAAGACCTCAATGGTACAGTGGATGAATAGATTGTGATATATTCATACAGTGGAATACTATATAGCAGTGATGATAAGCTGTCTACAACTACACACAACACAAGTGGGCCTTACACAGTCAACACTGAACAGAAGAAGCTGGTCCACCCCACCCAAAAAAGGCCTTCTCTGTTTATAAAGTTCAAAAACAGGCAAAACTAATATCGGGTGTTAGAGATCAGGATAGTGGCTACCCTTGTGGAGTGAGAGAGACTGGAAGATGGCACGGTGGGCTTCGGGGGTCCCTGCAACGCTCTGTTTCTTCATCTGGGTGCTGATTATACAAGTATGTTTGCTTTGTGGAAGCTCATCAAACTGTACACTTCGGGTTTGTGCACTTTTCTGTATAGATCTTACAGTACTTAGGTTTAAAATTTCCAGAAACACATCTTTCATACCCTTCCTCTAACAGTCTTTCTCACTACAGTTATTCCCCATTAACAGTTTGGTTCATATCCTCCCAGATTTCCTCCCAAATATATATAAGCTATCTATAGCTTTACAAAAATGGTATTATGATTTACATAGTGTCCTGCAACGTACTTTGTTAACGGTATGTTGAGGCACTTTTTCCGTGTCACTGTATTGTAGATCTAGATGATTTTTTTTAAGATTTTATTTTTGAGTAATCTCTCCACCCAACGTGGGGCTCAAACTCACAACCCTGAGATCAAGAGTCACATGCTCTACCACCTAAGCCAGCCAGGCGCCCCTAGATGATTCTTTTTAACTGTTGCACAGTATTTTATTGTGTGGATGTATCATTTAATAGACTGGTCCCCTGTTGATGAACAGTTAATTCCAGCATTTCGTTGGTGTAAATAATACATGGGGAACCTCTTCATGCATATCTTTATGTGCTTTTGTGACTGTTTGTGTAGAATAAATGAGTAGGAGTGGAATATCTTTGTCTGCAGTGGTAATTTAGGATAGTTTATCTGTTAATGGCTTGTTGGGTGGGTGGGTTGGAAGCAGGGAGACCAGTTAGGAGGCTGCTGATGTAGTATAGACTTGAGCTAATCACAGTGGTCAGCTGTGAAAATGGACAAGAAAGGGGAGAGATAAAGATTATGTGCAAAGACCTTATAAGACCTTCCATTTGATGAGAGAGGAGGAAAAGTCAGAGAGGTCCTGAGGGGGTTGTGAGCCTGGGTGACTGAGATGATTGGGGCAGGTGGGACCAGGGGTGGGTTTAGTTTTGGCCAGTCAAGGATCCTGCTCAACATCCAGGTAGTGATCCTCAGAATACAGTTGGAAATATTGCTGTGAACAGAGTTAAGGGCTACAGGTTGGGGGTGGGATTCATTTGCATAGGGTAGTGCTGAGGTTGTGGGAGGGGATTGAAATCAACAGGGGGCAGGGTCTAGAGAGAGGGAGAGAACCCAAGGACTGAATGGTGAGGGACTCATGTCTAGGGATGGAAGCAGTAGTCAGAGAGACTGTAGAAGATTCATAAAATTTACTATCAAGGAAGCCAAAAAGAAGAGATCTGAAGTGACTGTTGTTCAAAGGATGAAGTAATCAGTAGCCTACGTTAGTCTCCCTCCCACCGGCCCCCCAATGGGTGCTGTCATTACATCTTGTACTTGGTCTTCAAAGCACTTAACACACTTGTGATTAGTCAATGTGATCATCTGTTCAGTGTCCAACACCCCCTCTGAACTGTGAGCTCTGTGGAGGCAGGGACCATGCCACTCCCATCACACTCCCTTCTGTCTCCAGCATCAGGCATGGTGTTTGGCACACAATGGTGTTGGTACCGCAAGTTGTTGCTGCCTCCCGGCAGGGCTCCAGCTGTTCACACTCCACGCCAGTGCCCCTACTCTGCACAAGTTGAGAGAAGAGGGACTTAGGACCCTGTGGGAGAAAATTCAAGCTGCTCAGTTCAAGTTTTGGGTGCAGCAAGTGTGAGTGGGTAGCCAAAAGTGGGTCATCCAAATTCCCATTTACTTGTACATTACAGTAGCCAGCCGCAGTTGGTGCCCAAAGCTTACAGCGCTCAAACTCCAAGCCTCTCCAATGAGGCAGTGTGACAACCGTGGGCAAGGTAGCTTCTCATTTGCCCCCCTTAACCAGCCCTTTGGAAAAAATGCCCTTCTCTATGCCTGCATTCATTATGCAGCAACTTTTTTTTTTATCACCACATTTGTGAAGGGAATGGTCTTTCCATTGTGATGCTGGGACCCACCTGTGCAAAGATTTTTGAACTTTGACTTTCTTAGGCTGCCAGTCAAGGCAGGTGTCTTAGGTCAGATTTCCCCAAAAAGGACCATGAGGTGCGATTCGTGTGCAGGTGACAGAAGTCCCCCCCCTCACCCCCCAGGAGACCCGGGAAGCAGGAAGCATGCAGAGATATGGAGTCAGGCAGAGCCCACAGAAGGCAGCTTCAGCCCTTCCCAGAGGTTCCTCCGGAGTCTGTTATGTCTCAGAGTTGTTCTGACCTGAAGCAAAGGACCTGAGTGAGGGTTCATTCTCCTGTTCCATTTAGGCTTTGATTAAGGGGATCATGAGTCCTAAACTCCCAGGCACTTCTGCCTCTGCCTGTGTGGGGGAAACGTGGGCTCAGTAGCCCAAAGTTAAGACCAAGAAAAACACAAAAGTTGGCAGGCGGTGGCTTTCAGAAGCCAGTGTGGAGGGGCCTCACAGAGGTGGGATGAAGGGAGATCTGTGAGATGCAGGTGGTGCACAACACTTGTCTGCTGCCACGGGTCAAGCCAGGTCTGTTTCTGGGACCCAGTGGACCCAAAGCAGAGGCTGAAGTTCCTGTCTTGCACCCACACATGCTTTATCAGTGGAGACCAGCTCTTAGAAGCACGTTTCACGTCTTCATGAAGGCTTCCCACTGAACACAAAGGCAGTCAATAAACGTTGAGTGAGTGGAAACACCATATTTCAGGAGCTGGGAGCTGAGATAAGGCCCTTGTGCTTAGTCACAAGCAGTCACCGGAGACCAGTTTAGTAAGCTGTGTGAATGGAGTGGAAGCGACACGGCAAGAAATGACAGTGTGGGGTTGTCTGTGTTCTCTGAAGGAGTTTGTTGGTTGAAGGGGGTGGTGGAAGAAGTGAAGCCTTGAGCAGACTTGCAGGAGGAATGGAAAGAGCCAGAAGAAGGAGAGGTGGCAGATTCAAGGCCCAGAGAGGACAAATGGTAAGAGGAGGAATTCTTAGAGAGGGTGGGAGGAGGTGGGATGAGGAGAACAGGTGGTTGATCAGCCTCGGCCAGAAGAAGGGTTACCCCTTCCTACCAGAGAGGAGGGGAGGGGTGAGGGGCATGTTGAAAGGTCTGAGGATGGTGAAATTTGAAAGCGAGAAAGAACAAGTCAAAGAGACACATTTTTTCAGCCAAGTGGGAGAAAGGTCGTTTGTTGGAACGATAGGGTTATGGGGTGGGGAGTGTGAAAGCATTGGCACAGACCTTGACTGAGTTGCCAAGAGATGGCCATCTCGCCCAGATGGCTGAGGTTAGATGGTGAAACTTGTTGGTGGGGTTGGGTACCTGACTGGGGACTCCCATGGTGAAGAAGGTGGCATGTTGGGGGAAAATGCAAGATAGTTGGCATGAGCATATTTGGGGAGAGTTGGGAAGTCTTTCTCTGTGGTCGCATGGCCACTTTTGTTTTGTATCTACTATGTGCCAGGCTCTGTGGCAGATGTGCAACTGCTCCACAGGGTAGGTGCCACCTGAGTCACCCAAGGTCTAGCAACTAGTGCGTGCAGAGCTGGAGCTCTATGCCTGCTCCATCTGATTGCAAAACCAGCCTCACTGAGGCCCCCGTAGGGTACTGGGTGTGAAGTGCTTTGGTGCTGCAGAATGCCACATGGATGTGAAGCACGCCTTTCCAAATTTCCTCCTCAGCCCCTGTGGGGACTGAGCTGTTGTGTCATGGTTTGGTTCTCCCTCTTCCAGGAGAAATGTGTCAGACCCTGGTGGGTAGGAGCGAACCAGTGTGGTGCTCTAGAGCAGGGCTCAGTGGGGAGGTAGAAAGCCCAGGCAGGTGTCTGCAGGGTGCTGGGTTGTGGATTTGTATCCCCAGTGTGAGGGGGCGGGGTTTGTCCCTGGATGTAAGTCTGCACTGTGTGTGTGTGTGTGTGTGTGAGGTGGGTGGTATCTCTCTCTGCTTGTGAGCGTGCATGTGTGTGTTTCTGAATCTTACTCTAGCTTAGCACCTGCTATGCACAGAAACACAGGAATGGTTGGGTGGGATACAGAAATCATCAGCTTAGGGAAAGAACAAATTGTGGAATGAAGGGAAGCACAGAGACAGGGACACATGTGTTCAGAAACACCCAGGTGACACACACACACAAATGCACAGCGTCAGTCTCTGTGCGCTTTCACGAGCGGGCTGCCTATACTTCTTATGCATGTACATCTGTATGACTGGCACGTACCCAGTTAGCCTCAGAAACACGGAATGGTAGGTATATGGAGACTCATGAAAACACACAAATACAAACACTCAGACATTAACACACTCTGTCTTTGCATGTATATTCCTGTGTTTATGTGTTATTGTGTGTTGTTTAAGTGTGTGGACATCTGTGCACCTGAATAATGCAGATACATGTGGGAGACAAACGTGGGCACACCCTGAGAAACACACAGTGTCTGTACGTGTGTGTGTGTGTGTGTGTGTGTGTCCTTTAAAGTCAGGGAAGAAAGGAGAAGGCCAGCAGGAGGCGTCCCGGCCTTGCTCTGTCTCCTGGCATGCAGACCCAAGTCCCCCTACCTCTCGCCAAGCAGAATGATGGGATTTGGGTGGCACTCCTTCACCCCAGTGGGTTGGTCAGCAAGCGCTGAGGAAGCCCCTGAGTTGTGCAAACTCATCCCAGGCTTTGTAGAGAAATGGGGAAGACCCCCCCAAAAGACCTGTCCCCACCTCCAGCAAACCCACAGTCCCTACAGGCAGGCAGGAGATGTAAAGCTTGCCCTGGTTACCAGGCTGTGGAGCATGGAGCAAAGAGACCCTCCTGGGGTCAACTCCTGGCCCTGTTGTTCCCCATCCCCCCAGCCACCTTTCTAAGTCTCGATGGGTGTGGAGAAGTGGCTTAACCTCTGTGTCTAGTGTCCTTGATGCTAATGTGAGAGAGCAGACTCATCTCCTCATGGGTGGTTGAGGACGAAGTCCACTCTCAAGGCAGACATTTGTTCATCCAGCAGTTATTAATTGAGCACCTACTGTGGCTAGATCCTCTTCTCAATCCTGGGGCTTCGAGAGTCAACAAAGTGAAGTACCATGTCCTGATGGAGTTCACCCTCTACAGGGAGGAAGATGGTCAATAAACCAACAGCATATCTAGGGTGGTGTTAGAAAGAAAGCCAGAGCAGGATGATAGGACAGAGAGGGACAGGGGGGTGTGAGGGGCCAGGGAATAGTCAAGGAAGGTCTTGGATAAGATGATTGATTGCAGAGTGGAAGCAAAGGAGTGAGCTACTGGCAGAGGAGAGAATGTTTGAGGGGAGGGAACAGCAAGGGCAGGGGGCCATTTGTCTTAATAAGCCTGGTCTCCCATTTTACATTTGACAAAATTGATGCACAGAGTGGGTGAGTGATTTGCCCAAAGTCTCACAGCCAATGAGAAAGAGATCCAGATTTGAAGCTGGGCAGTCTGGTTTCAGAGCCAGTGGTCTAAGTCAGTGTCCTCAATCAGGGGTGACTTGCCCCACCCCCAGGGGATATTTGGCAATGTCTGGAGATGTTTTTGATTGCCTCAACTGGCCTGGAGGGGGCTAGTAGCATCTAGTAGGTAGAGGCAGGGATCCTGACAGACGTGTTCAATGCACGGGAAGCTCCTGACAACACAGCTGTATGCCGTCTAAATTGCCAGTCATGCTGAGGTGGGGAAAACCTCGTCCAAATCCATGCAAAGCACTCAACAGAGTATGACATGCAGCAGGTACTCAATAAATAGGAGCTGAAGGGGCGCCTGAGTGGTTAAGTGTCCGACTCTCGGGTATAGCTCAGGTCATGACCTCATGGTTCATGGGATCGAGCCCCGTGTCAGGCTCCACACTAACAGCTCAGAGCCTGCTTGGGATTCTCTCTCCCCTCTTTCTTTCTGCCCCTTCCCCCCCTCAATAAAGAAACTCTAAAATAAATGGTAGCTGAAGAGGAAGACGAGAAATGATTTGTAGAAAGTTGTAGAGGAGCAATGAATTCAAGGAGATAAAAAGGACCTGTAAGTGAATCCATTAGTTAACAGGGCTCATGTGACATTGCTTGTTGGGTGGGTATGAAGGACACGGTGCCCCAGGGAGGGGGGGACAGGTGGGGCAGGTGGCAGGAGGGATTTGATGGACTGGGGCTGGGGGCCGACACTGGACAGCCACCAGCCACTGTAACACTAACCAGACGACTTGCCTCTCTGTCCCCTTCCTGTCCTGTGTCTCTTTCCCCATCTCTCTTGGCATCTCTGCCCGGAAGGGGACAGCCGGAGGCTGAAGGGGGCCATCCAGAGGAGCACGGAGACGGGCCTGGCCGTGGAGATGCCCAGCCGGACGCTGCGCCAGGCCAGCCATGAGTCCATCGAGGACAGCATGAATAGCTACGGCTCAGAGGGCAAGTGAGTGTGGGGCCCGGCTGCCGCCAGCCCTCCTGGCTCTCGAGGCCCCTGCAGCGTGGGGCGGCCAGGGCTGAGCAGCCCCATCCAGGAGCCCTGGCTCGGCCTCAGGCTGGTTGGGGCACTGGCTCAGCTCTCCTGGTGTCCGAAAGGGAGGTGATAAACAGGGAAGCCCCCGTGGTGGAGCAGAGCGGAGCAGACTCCGGGGCCCAGCCGCCCGCTGGCTGCGTGATCCTGGGCAAGTCCTCTCTCTGTGCCTCAGTTTCCTCATCTGTAAAATGGGGTGCCAATACCCGCCTCAGAGGGGTGTTGCGAGGATCCAGCGGGTTAATATTTACAGAGCGCACAGGACAGGGTCGGCGCACGAGTGCCCGTGTCAGTGCTGGGAAGTAAGGGGGTCAAGAGGGGTTTTATGATGAGGGTTACTGTGTTCTCTTCACTTTCTTAGTTTCTTAAATCACAATTGGACTTTGAAAACACATAATCCTGCTTGTTAAGGAGTTTCCCATACCTCGAGTCATTACACATCAGGGTATGACTGCCTCCTCACCTGCACCTCTCTCCCCTGACTGTGCGTCAGAATCACTGGGCACTTGCCCCCCACACAGGTGGCAGGGCCCGTGCCCTGAATCAGAGTCTCTGGGAGCGGGGCTCCGGAACTCCGTTTTCTAAAGGCTCCCCGGGGGAAGACTCATCTTACCCCAGGAAGTTCTCTCTGCAGCAATGATGGGCTTCTTGGAGAATTTTGGGAAGGTTTTGGGCCTGCTTTCCCCTGAGGAATACATGCACATGCCCCCTAACACACACACACACACACTCACACACACACAATCACACATCCTCTTTTCATTCCTGTAGGGGGGTCCCAGATCCCCCTAGCCCATCCGTGGATCCCTAGCAAAGAAACTTCGCTCCAAACTGATGGCCTGGGTACCCAGAGAGGTTCAGGAACCTATCCTGGCTCACACAGCACGTTAACAGGTGTGGAACTCAGGAGTCCTGACTCTCAGGGGGGGACTCATTCTGTGGTAACACATCACGCTCTCATCTTAGCCATCCTCAGCCAGGGGTTTGGGTAGGGTAAAGCAGTGCCGACCAGTGCAGTGGACACTGGGCATGTCGCTATTTAAATGTAAATTAATTAAAATTGAATAAAGTGAAATAATCTCTTTTTCCATCACACTGGCCATGTTTCAGGTGCACGGCAACATGTGTCCAGAGGCAACCGTCTGGGACAGTGCAGATATAGAGCCTCTCTGTCCTCCAAGACCGTTCAATGGGGCAACATGGGCTACGTGGCTTGTCTGAGGGCAGACACCCGGCCAGGGCACTGCGGGGCGGGGCTGGGGCTGGGCCACCACCTTCTGCTCTTCTCTCGTTTCTGACGCTACCTCCCAGCTGGGGGTTCTTGCTGGCTGGAGGCCTTCCCACCCCCAGCCCCTCCTAAACTGGGCATCTCCGGCCTCTGTGAATGGCCTTGCTTTGGCAGATGCTGCCGTTCCACCCACCTCCCAGGGAGGCTTTCCGGAGGGCGAGGAGAGGAGGAGGACAGGCGGAAGGGAGGGGAAGAGGAGGAGGAGGAGGAAGGGAACACATGTTTTCTTTAACCTGAGAAACTTGGCAAGGCAGCAGAACTTGGAGGAAGATATTCTAGGCATCTGGGTAGTAGTGGGTCTCTGCTGAGTTTCAGGGGGTCAGAAGGTTTGGGTCCTAGTCCCTGGCTCTGACACTGACCCCCAGGTGGCCCTGGGCACATCTCTCAGCCTCTTAAGCTTCAAGAAGCTGGTAAACATCTTACCTGCTGGGCTCAGGGGGAGGGCAGTGTGGTGCACTGAGCAACGGCAGAGAGTCAGACCCATATTCCCATTGTATAGAAGGCTCAGAGGAGCCACATGACTTGTCCAAGGAGAGCAGCATAGGAGGGTGCTGTGAAGGAGAAAAGAGATGACGCCTGCACATGACAGGTGCCTGGGAGGTGGCTGCTGTTGTCATTTGCTGTAATGTGCTTTAGGGAACCAGAGAGTCTGATTAGTTACAGAGAGATTCCAAACCAGGACTCTGGAGTCAAACTATCCTGGTTTGTGCCTCGTTTCTCCTTCTTCCTTTTTCTGTTTTTTAATATTTATTTATTTTTGGGAGAGCACAAGTGGGGGAGGGGCAGAGAGAGGGGCCAGAGGATCTGAAGCAGCCTCTGCGCTGACAGGCTGACAGCAGTGAGCCCAATGTACAGCTCGAACTCACGAACCGCAAGATCATGGCCTGAGCTGAAGTCAGATGCACAACTGACTGAGCCACCAGATGCCCCTCTCATTTCTGCTTCTTCATAGCTGTGTGACTTTGGCGAAGTCACTTTACCTCTTTGAGCACAGTTTCTTCATCTATGGAAAGGGGACAATGATCGTACGGACCGCTAATAGAATTGTGGTATGGATTAAATGAATTCATACGTGTACAAGCACTTAGAAGTGACTGGTACGTAGCTCGCACTATGATTTGATTATTATTGTCTGTGATTATTGTTGTTTCTTGTTGATTCAGCCCCTGTTAGTTGGGTATTTTGCTCCTGGTGACCAGTTGCCTCCTAACGGATACAGGGAGCCACCCCTGATGCAATCATGTCTGTAAAGTTCTTAGCACAGAGCAAGCATGGAGTTGATGTTGGCCGTGATGATTTTGATTATCAAGAAGTCTGGGGTGGGTATCTTGAACCCAGTTGCGGAAGGGCCAGGTGGGCTGGAGGGTGCTCGTTCCAGCAGAGGGGAGAGTCTTGCCCTCCAGAGAGGATCTGAGTCTGGATGGAGCCCCGTCAGGCTCCACCTGACATCTGGGCCCGGAAGGGACATAGAAAGGACCAGTGGGGACATGGAACTGTGGTCGGCCTCCTCCTTGTTCTGGAGGTATTTTGGGCACTGGTGGGACCCAGATGCCAGGCTCTGAAATAGGAGGGGGTGTGACTGTCCTCCCCTTGGGCTCCTGCCAGCCCAGCTGAGGCTTACGAGGAGCCAGCGTGCTTGAGCAGCCCCCGCGAGCCTGCGGCCCCTGGCGCTGCTGGCTCTGTCCGCCCGTGCACTACATCACAGGGCATGTGTATTTCTGCAGGTGGCCACAGGGGGTTTTATTTCAGCAGCGATGATCGAGTGGCTGCAGTGTGCTAGACACTTCGTGCCGGGCACCTGGACACCCTGCCCTGCACTGCCCCAGCACCTCGCAGCGAGGGAGAGCTGCAAAGGATGCGCATGAAGAACTTTGAATGCACTGCATCCTAGCCAGGTCTCCAGGCTGCGGAAGGGGTGCCTATGGGTGGGGCTGTTCTGTCAGTGAAGATCCTTGGGCTCCAGGTAGAATGGTAGTAGCTGACAGTGCCGTCAGCCCTCGCTGTTCCAAGGGTGGCCCACAGACCAGCGGCGTCCGTGTCCCCTGGGAGCAGGTTAGAAACGCAGCTTCTCAGGCTCCACCCCAGACCCACTGAGTGAGAATCTGAAGTTTTACAAGACCTCCAGCTGGGTCGTGTGCACGTTAAGCTTAAGAAGCCCTGGCTTAGTGGTAATAATGTTCTAGAGCTAACCCTTCATAGAGCACCTGCTCTGGGCAGGCACCGGATGAAGTGCTTTGACATATGATGGCTCATTTAATCCTCACGACAACCTGATGATGCTGAGACTGTTCACGTCCCCATTTTATGGACAAGGGAAAAGAAGCCAAAAGAGGTTAATTAACCTGCTCAAGGTCACTTAGCCAGTAAGTGGTTTTAAATGCCAGGCTTCCAATCGAGGCCTTGGGGTCTGCCCTTGACCTTTACACTTGACTCTCCCTTACTTAATGGTTGCATCTATCAAGATTTCTGGAGGTGGACGCTTCTAGGGTGGTTTGGTGGCTCAGTGAGTCCCTTTGTCTTTTCCCTGCCTGGTGTCACCATATCAGACCAAATCGGGGAAGGGCTTTCCTTCCCTGAGCCCCTTTCTGCCTGATTGAAAATTGTGGAGTTCTCTCTGTGTAAAGGATGGAAGGGAAGAGCTGTGGGTTTGGCAAAGCCAAGCTTCCCACCTTCCCCTCCAGCAGGCCCATCTCTCCCAGATAAAGGGCAGGGGTTCAAGCCCCCCAAGAAACGGCCATGAGAATAATGCCTCCCCAGACACCCCCTGAATCCTGAGAATCTTCCCAGTGACTGTCTGCTTTAGTTTGGCTTCCCCAGAACCAGACCTGAGGAATGGATCTGAGTCCAGGTAGGTCACTTGGGAGATGGTTCCAGAAAACCATGGCAGAGGAGCACCATGAGAGAGAAGCAGAGCAGGCATGCAGGGACACGTGCTTTAAGAAGCGAGTTACCACCATGGGCAACCAGAGCTTGATCCCGACAGGGACTCTGGCTGCCGGGGGGCCCGTGCACCCCAAAGCTAGCCCCGGGGGGAGCAGGTGAGGGGAGCTAGAGTATTCATGCTTGACTCTCGTCACTTACTGGTTAGTGGCTGCTTTCAGTTAACTGCACTACCCTCGCTGCAGCAGAGTGAGCACTTGGGGCCAGAGGGACACTGGTCCTGGCCGTTAGAGGTCGTCGAGCACTGATTTGGTGAGGGTTGGGACGTGTGGGAGTCCGGACAGACGGAGCCTGCTGTCTGAGTGCACAGCACTACCGCCTCGGGCTTCTCCCAGGCAGCTTCCCCTCTCTTGTTCCATATCCAACCCATCGTTGGGCTCTTCCATTTTATTCCTAACTATCTTTGACTCATCCATTTCTCTCCCTCCCACCCCCCTGGCAAGGCCACTCATCGCTCCTGCGGGGATGCATGCAAGTCTCCCTTTTGGTCTAAACTCCATAGTCTGGCACTCAGCACTTAACTTCCGCTGATCTCTGCCAGCCTCTCCCAGGCCTCAGCCATGTGCCCCCTGCTCCATCACCCTGACCCTCCTACGCCTCCATGTCTCCTCTCCAGGTCTCTGCCGCCTCTACCTGCACTGCCTTTCCTTCCTCTACCCCCCCCCCTGACTCATTCCTCCTCCAGATCTCAGCTAAGAACTGGCGCATACGCTTTGTCTCCTGTGCCAGCTCCAGTTAATTGATAGTGGCTCCCTGGAATGCTGTGTTGAGAGCAATTCCGGAGCCCGTTCCAGCCTCGGCAGGAGTGCTGAGGTCGATTAGCAATGTCTGCCCTGGGTGTGGGCAGGGGAGGCAGAACACGGAGGTCTGCTATGTCTCCTGCTGCCTCAGCCTGATCTCCCCACCACAGCACCCTCCGGTCTGTCATAATTGTCACACGTGTGTCTGTCTGTCTGAGCTCAGTGCCTGCCCAGCATGGCCTACAGGTGATATTGAGCACATTTTAGAGGATAGGGGATGGGTACTGTGAGCAGAACCACACCCACATTCCACTCCTTCCCGCACCTCCCCAGCCGGCATCACTCAGAATCGGGGGCCCGGCATCCTCTCTGCGGCCCGGAAGCTCTCAAAGCTGGCTCCCAGAGCCCCTCCTACTCCTTCCCTGTGTCCCGCATTGTCCTAGGGTGTCTGGGCCATTGGCATCCAGCTCCCTGGGCGTCTGGGTCACAGACTCTGAGCTGGTGGCATGGCCACCACACCGGAGCTCAGGGTCACATTTTTCCCAAGGCTGTTTCCCTAGTCACCAAAGACCTGGGAGGCCCGGTGGGTGGTTGGAACCCCCTTTCCCTTCCCTGCTTCTGCTATTTAACAGAGTCATCGAGCCTGAAGGACAAACCAGGACTGGATGTGGCTGTGGGCTAGGAGACGGGCGGACATGTTTTGTTCTGCTTCATAAGCACCAGTGTTTATGAAACATTTGACTGTGCAGACCTCGGTTCTGAGAAATGTATGTCATTTGGTACTTACAACAGCACCGAGGGGTGTCCTGTGGTTTATTCCTGCCTCACCAAGAAGGAAACCCAGGCTCTCAGAGAGGTGAAGAATGTGTCTCTACAGGTAGCGGTTGGAGCGGGGTGGGGTGATCAGGACTCCAGTCCAGGCCTGCCCGACTCCAGGGCTTGCAGCACAAGCCCCTATGCTGTGCTCGGGGCAAGGTGAAGGTCTCCTCGGGGCACAGAGGAAGCAGCGCAGAGCGGTTAAGATGTGCTCTGCAATCAGACTGCCACTTCCTAGCAGAGTCATCTTGGTTGGGTTATATAACAGTTCTGTGCCTTGGTTTCCCCTCCTGTTAACCTATTTTGTACATCAATCACATCCCTGTGAGCTGCACTCACGGGCTTGGGGGCAGGTTTGGAAGTGTCTTGAATGCTTGAGAAGCCAGAGCGGGGACTGCGGATTCTGTGTGCCCTGGCGTAGGGTCAGTTCTGCTACAACGCTTGTTTTGAAAACACGAATTTGTTCCAACACAGTTGTAGTATTAGGGAATAATTCGAGCGCAATACAGATTTCCCCTTAGCTCAGGTGCATTTCATCCATGAGACACATTAGGGGGACGCTGAAAACGGCACCCACATGGGAGTACACAAAACACACGTCCAGCAGCTCCCTGCTCCCGCAGCTGCTGGCTGGTGTCCCGTCCACACCCGGTGTCACAACGGTCTGTCCCACTTCAGATGGCCCTGCTCCCCCAGGGCGCAGCAACTCACCGGCTGCCCTCCCTCTGACACTCATGTCCGCAAGCAGACTTCAGGTCATCTCAGAGGTAAAGCACTGTATTTATGTTGGTATTTATGCATTTCTTAACCTTTTAATGTGTAGAAAGAGTGTGCTACCATTTTTACTATGTTCCTTTCTTTTTCCTTCTTGTGATGTGATACTGATATAGTATTTGTGTGTTATGCCCTTAATTAACCCTGTTTTCCCTGTAAGCTCTGATTTCTTATTGCAGGATTTTGCACTGCAGAGGGACTTTCAGGAATGTATATTCTGCGTTAAAGCAGAACTGGCTGTAGTGTAGGCTCACCAGTCTGTGGGAGGGCAGATGGATGGGTAGAGACATGGGCACAGACAGTGAATGGAAGAACAGAGAACCCAACACTACTAGAACCGTTCAGAAGCACATAACCCCTAGTCACCAGGAGGGCTGTGCAGCCTTTTAATTTCAGATGCAGTTGAGACAGGTGATCAATCTGGAAAAGAGAAGAGTCGCCCCCCCCCCAAATAACCCAATTACTTCTTGAAGAAGCAAGAGCACAGAAAATCCAGGGGCCAAACCGAGCTCAAAGGTTAATACTAAAAGACAAATGGCTTTCAGCTCCACAAACAAAAATAACAAGATTTGAAATGCAGGCAATCTTATTTCACCATTAACACAAAATAAAAGCCCAGCGGAACACAGATTGTAATCCTGTTTCAGGCCCGTGCCTGCACCTGCGTGGCCCGCATGTGTCCCCGGGAGGAATCAGCTGCTGTGCCCCCACCCCCAGCCCCCACCGCTCCCTAGGTGGCCTGGTCTTGGTCTCGGGCACCCAAATGCTACGCTTCCAAACAGGCCGGGACTCCGATGTGCCGTGAAAATGCCATGAAGAGGCTCTCCCGGTCCAGGAAGCAGGGGCCAGCATTTATTCACGCAGCACACCCTGTGGGCCGGGTCCTGTGCTGAGCACCTTGCTCGTGTTATCTCATCGACTCTCGCCAGCAACTCAGTAAGGCGATTACAGTTGATCCCCATTTCACGTATGAGGAAATAGCTCAGAGAGGTTACAAAACTTACCCCAGGTTGCACAGCACTGGAATCCAAGATCTGTATTATGCCAAAGTCCAGTCTTAGCCACCATATTTTCCCAGTTTGGGACCAGCTGAAGGGCTTGGCAGTGAACATTTATTGAGTTCCTACTGCATGCAAGGCATGGTCTAAGTAGTAGCGTTGTGTATGTATGTTCAGCAGGCTCTTTCCCACCCCCTTGCCAGTGCATCTTATGAGCAGAGATTTTTGAAGCATTTAAAACTGGTACAGCACAGGCACCCACCAAAGGAATGGCTGCACACTGTCCAAGAGCTAGGCAGGTGTAGTCTCGTGTGCAGATGAGAAGATTCAAGCACAGAGACACCAGCAGCTTGTCAGAGGTCACACAGCAGGCAGGTGACCAGTGAGTAGAGCCAGCTGTGACTTTGTGTCCTCTGCCTTGTCCTATTCCAGGGTAGACCCCAAGGTGGAGTGGGGTCCCTGATACAGTTGGTCCTCAGGCCAGCGGGGACCTGTCACCACTTGCTTCTTCCGTCCTCCAGCCCCGTGGAGGATGTGATAACCCGTTCAGGGTTTCTGGGGCATCTGCCTGGTTCCTTGGCAGCCGGCGGGGCACCCTGGGATGGGAAATCAGGCAGCCGCCCAGATATTATAAACAATTACCGCTAATTACCAGGCCTGCCAGTTCCCCATTGTCTGCTCACAATCCCACCAGGAACTGAGGAGCAGACAATGATGATGTTGTAGGGAACTTTCAATTTCAGGCTGGAGAAGCCTCGCTCTGCCTGGGAGGCTGGGCCCTTCAGTGACTTGGAGCCCAGGAGGCTCCGCTGTTTCTTGGGCTTTTGGAGCCCAGACCCTCCTTGCAGAATGGAGCCTGGACCCCACAGATGGCCAGGAGCGTGGGTGGGAAAAAAGGGCTGTGGAGGAAGGCCCACGCCCCCAGTTGTGAGGAAGTCTCTAGGTCTTAGCTTTGGTGCTGTTAATTAAGGATCTGCAAGAATAATAGGTACACATTTCTATCCCTAGATATTTATTTCCCTCATATTTTCTCTCTGAAGCTGTTGCATAATTGCTAAGATAATAGATTCAGAAGCCGGACTGCTTGGATTCAGTACTCCTCTGCCTCTGTTTTGGTTTGGCCCTCTCTTGGGTGCGGCAGGAACATATGCTTCTCTCCGGCATGGAGGGACACCCAGAGCTTCAGACACAGGTTCCCTTGACAAGACTCCAGGCAGCCATTTCTGCAAAGCATGGTGTCCGTTTCTCAGCTCCAATGGGAAGGATGGGCACAAGTCCCCTATGCTTTCAGATCCCCCAGGCCTGCATGGGGTTTCCGGTCATTGCTCAGCACCACCAGTCCAGCCAGGGACACAAACCTCCACGGACCCTCCCCTCCTCCCTTCCTCCCTGACTCCTGCTGCTCTCTCAGGCTGGGGACTTGTTTGTTTGTTTACGGGGGGGGGGGGACAGGACAGCGTGGTTTTGCACACACCCTTCTGTTTCTTCTTAAATTCGAAACTCAAAAGCCAAGAATCTGACTCTCTTGTTGTCTGCCTTCTACTGGGTCATCCCTTGTCTGAGGCTCCTTCCTGGATGGAAGGAAATCATGAAAAGGAAGAACACTCAGGCTACAATGTCAAATTATTATCCTGCCATCAACCTTGCCAACGGCTGCTCTGGCCGCTCACGTGCTTGGGGGAAGACCTGGAGCACCCAGGGGGAGCGAATTTTGGGCTCCTTGTGAGGGCCACGCACAGGGCTCAGTTCTCAGGACTTTCAGTCTCTGGGCTTCTCTGTCTTGTTTCCCAGAGGGAGTTTTTGTTTGAGCTTGGCTCAGGTGTCTAAGCCATGAATCCATCAGCTCTGGCCAGGGGTCAGGGTCACTGTATTTGTTTAAGTAAAGCCAGTCACCATAACCAGACTCTTTAATCAACGACTTCATGTAAACCTTTGTTTCTTGTTCATGCAAATGTCAATGCTGGTGTTTCTGGTCATTGGGCCCAGGCTCCCTTTTTCTTAGGGCCTCTTATTTGGGGGCTGGGGGAAGAGAGAACATAATAGGTGGGTTTTTTTTCCCCTAATTGAGGTAAAATACGCATGGTACCAATTTACTATCATAATGGGTTTTTTTTTATTTAAGTATAGTTGACACAATGTTACATTAGTTCAGACGTACGACATAGTGATACATGGGTACCATCTGTCCCCATACAGCGCTCTTACCGTATCACTGACTGTGGGCCTATGCGGTGCCTTTCATGCCCGTGACTTATTCACTCCCCAGCTGGAAGCCTGGAGCTCCCCCTCCCCCTCATCCCTCCCGGGAACAGTTTTCAAGTGTGTGGGTCAGTGGCATTAAGTACAGTCCCACTGCCGTGCAGCCCATCACGGCCATCCACCCCCAGAACTCTACATTTTGTTAAAGTGAACTCTGTCCCCATAAAACATTAACCCCTCATTCTCCCCCCCTCCCCCGGCAACCATCATTCTGTCTCTGACTTTGCTCTAATACCTCTTGTATTGGAATCACATAGTACTTATCCTTTTGTGACGGGCTGATTTCATTTAGCATAACATCTTCAAAGTTCATCCCTGTTGTAGAATATGTCACAACTTCTTTCCTTGTTCAGGCTGAATAATATTCCATTGTATGTATAGACCGTTCATCCATCAATAGACACCTTCGGGGTGTTGTAAATGATGCTTCTATGAACAGGGGTGTACAAATGTGTCTCAGAAGGCCTGCTTTCACTCTTTTTGGCATACGCCCAGAAGTGGAATTGCTGGATCATATGGTAATTCTATTTTTAATTTTTTTTTTTTTTTGAGGAACTGCCATCCTGTTTTACATAGAGGCTGTACCATTTTACATTCCCACCAACAGTGCAACGGGTTCCAGTTTCTCTACATCCTCGCCGACACTTGTTATTTTGTTTTCTTAATTTTATTTTGTTTTTGATAGTAGCCATTTTAATGGGTGTAAGATGGTGTCCTGTGAGCCCTGACAGTTTTTGTTTTGTTTTGTTTTGTTTTTGTCATGCAGGAGCCTAACTTGGTTCGATTGCTAAGACATTCATCTTAAAGAGGCAAACAAATTTCTAGCCACACAAAGAGCCAGGCCAGCTCCACCCTCCCACCCCACCCCCGCAACTGAGGTCGTTTTGTTTTAGAGGTCTTGGTTAATTTCCATAACTGACTATTTGGGCTACTTGTCTCTTCTCTTCCCGTGCTTTAAATTCCCATACTTGTGTTTTAAATTCACCAATAAAGAGCATGTCCTGAGACCCTAGGCCCCCACCCTTGACCCCAGTGAAAGCAGAACCCCTGGTCTGTGCACTCTCTCGTGCCCCCCTTCCATGATCTCGCTGTGTACACCTCCATGTGTGTTGTGTGATTTTCCGGGTCTTGTATGTAATAAGCCTTTATTTTTTCAAAGTTTCCTGATGGTTGGTGGCTGAAGGGCGTTGTGCAATCATAAGAACCACAAGGGTTGGTCCAGTCTAACATTGGTTTGGAGAGGGGGTGTGTGTGTGGGAAGTTCTGGGGCTGGGTGAGTGCCCCAGGCATTTCTAGCCTTTGGCATTACTGTGGATAGGCTTAGACTGGCACGGGACAGATGGCACGTGAGAGGTTTTTATAGGTTAGGCCTGGATCCCTTCAGCTCACGTTGGCCACACCTGGGTACAAGGCTGAGCAATGGATGGAGCTCTCTGTCCAGGAGGAAGAGATGAGCACAGCATTCACCACACTCAGAAATGCATACCAGGGGCACCTGGGTGGCTCAGTTGATTGAGCGTCCAACTCTTGATTTTGGCTCAGGTCACAATCCCAGAGTTGTGGGATGGAGCCGATGTCAGACTCTGTGCTGAGCATGGAGCCTACTTGGGATTCTTTCTTCCTCTCTCCTTCTGCCCCTCTCCGCTATGTTCTCTCTCTGTCTCTCTCTCTCTAAAATAAAAATAAAAATTTTTAAAGAATGTTGAGGGGCGCCTGGATGGCTCAGCCGGTTAAGCATCTGACTTCGGCTCAGGTCATGATCTTGCGGTCTGTGAGTTCGAGCTCCGCATCAGGGCTCTGTGCTGACAGCTCAGAGCCTGGAGCCTGCTTTGGATCCTGTGTCTCCCTCTCTCTCTGCCCCTTACCCGCTCATGCTCTGTCTCTCAAAAATGAATAAGTGTTAAAGAAATATTTAAAAATAAATAAACATGTATTTCTAAAAAAAAGAAAGAAAGAATGTTGAAAGAAGGAAGGAAGGAAGAAAAAGAAAGAAAGAAAAGAAAGAAAGAAAAAGAAAAGAGAAAAGAAAAAAAAGAAAAGAAAGAAAAGAAGAAAGACATACCGGGCTCCTAGGAGTCCACTCCCTGTACTGGGACCCGTCCTGGACAAGGGCAGGTTATTGTATGCCATGGCAGTGAGCTAAAAGGTGTGTCTCCCACCCGCAGATGTAGGTTCAAATCCTGCCTCTCCCACCCTCTCACTGCATGACCTTGGGCAAGTGGCTCTCCCGTCCTTGATGTTAGCTAAATAAAACCATACCTGCTTCACTAGAATCTGCACGAGTCACACTAGAATATATGGCCCATGAGGACAGGACTTGAATAAGCCCTGGAGCCTGGAAGGGTGCTGGCACCTAGTAAGCCCTTGGCACTGAGGTACCCAACCCGAGGTGGGTGGATAGGGGACTGGGTGTGTCTTGCCTTCTTTAGGCATTTCTTCAGGAGCAACACATCTCCCGAGCAAAACGGTGGGGTCTTAGTGTACAGGGTCGTGTCCCTTGGGAAAGGCAGACTCGTGGGCCGAGTGGTTCAGAAGCAGGAGGGGGCACCCTTGCAGGGTGGGTCTTAAAACCCCACCTTCCTTGGAAGCTCTTCCGCCTCCTTCAAGGCTGAGATACCAGCAGGTTTCCCAAGGGGGGAGCTTTGGGGAGGCCCCTCTCTGTGCAGCGATCCAAGCATGCAGTACCCTCCAGGCCTCAAGGTGCTTTCCTGCTCCTGCTCAGAGACCGCCCTGGCCACTGCTGTGAAACCTGGCACACAGTAGGCAGTTGTCAAAAATTCACTATTACTCTTGGGACCTGCCCAGGTGGAAAGTCACCTGGGAATGGCATTAGAAGTGTTGTATTCAAGTGCTGACTGCCCTGTGAGCTCCGTGGCTCTAGGCCGAGCAGGACCTGGGCTTTCTCACCTGAATAATGGTGATAAAACGAAGAACCAACCTCCTGGGGTCGGAGCGAGGGTTAGACGGGGAAGTGGGTTGCCCGTGCTTTGCTCCTAAAGGTGACAGGGTATGTCAGGCATGATACTCGGTGCCTCATCTCAGACCTAGGAAATGGGAACATTATTATTCCCATTTCAGAGATGAGAGAGGAAAAACTAACTAAAATTGGCGTAAGCAAAAAAGTAATAATTTGTAATAACAATAGTTATCACTGACTTACGTAACCGCAGAAGAGATGAAGTATCTTGCTTCAGGCAGAACTTGCTCCAGGAGCTCCCGCCATGCCACCTGTATGGTGGCTTTCTCCTTGGACCCCAGATGGCTGCAAGAGAGCTGCCAATGGCTCCAGTCTTCTGTCTCAGGCTCAAGCTTGGTGGGAAAAGAGAGCTTCTCACTCCCCACGGTCGAAAGCTTTCTAACCAGATTCCTATGGGCTGAATTGGGCCCCATGCAGCTCTCTGAGCCAGTCAACGGCCAAGGGAAGGAATGTGCCGATTGGCCAGGCGGAGCTCACACCCAGACTCTTGAACCTGGTCTGCTCCACTCCATGGGAATCAGTGCCTTGGGGAGGGGGCTTTTCAAAGGAGATTTTCCGTCACGTTCCCAACAGAGCAGGCGCAGTGGACTTTGAGCAGCAACGAACGCAGACCTCTAAGGTCCAGCCGCTGGTCCTGTGTGTCTCGAATTGTCAGGTGTAAAACGAGCCTGCTGGGGCTCTCATTAACAGGCAGACTGATTCAGCAGGTAGGGGTGAGTGTGGTGCTGTTTTGTTCCTCATTAGCTCCTGGGCCATGCTGCTGGTCTCTGGACCGTGCTTTCAGGGTCGGGGCACTAAACCATAGGAGCCAGGCACCGACCAGCCTCACCTCCCATGCTTCTTACAGCCACCCCAAAAGGCAGGTACCGCCACACCCATTTCATGGAGGTGGAACCTGAGGTTTGGCGAGGAGAGGTGGGAGGATGGTACAGGACACAAAAGCTAAGCCCTAGAATTTTGGAGTCAAAGTGGAGATTCGAGGGCCATGAAGATAGAAAGGAGAGATGGGACAGAGGTCTGCCTGAGGCCTGGTGATGGATGTGGACGGAATCCCCGGGGAATGAGGAAGGTTCTGGAGGTGACTGCCTGAGTCATCAGAGTCCTCAGTCAGCCCCTGGGAACATTTGTTTTTTGTCTCGTCTTTTCTTCTTGCAGCCTTAACTACGGGGGAGTTTGCCTGGCATCAGACGCACAGTTCAGTGACTTCCTCGGCAGCATGGGGCCAGCGCAGTTCGTGGGCCGCCAGACCCTGGCCACCACGCCGATGGGTGAGTGCCCCAGGACCTATTCCTGATGGGGGGGGGCGCCACGAGCCCTCATCCTTCCCCTTGTCCTCTCTACCTTGGCTACATCCACTGAGCACCCAGTCTACAGCCTCATCTGCACCTACAGGCTCAGCAGAGCCAGGGCACCCATGTTGGAGTTGTTTCTGGTCTTGTTTTTGGGTGGGAGCAGGGGAAGGGGACTTCATCTCTTAGTAGAGAGGAGAGCCCTTGGGAGAGCTTCTAAGCCACTTGCTTTGGGGCCCCTTGCAGGGGACGTGGAGATCGGCTTGCAGGAGCGGAATGGCCAGCTCGAAGTGGACATCATCCAGGCTCGGGGACTGACGGCCAAGCCGGGCTCCAAGACACTGCCAGGTGTGGGGCTGCCCTTCCTTCGCAAAGGCAGGGGTGGAGGTCGGGGAGGAGGTCCTGAGGGGTATCTGGGTCTAGAAGAGAGAAAATTGGGCCCAACGACAGGGGACCCCTTTGTCCCAACTCTAGTGATTCACGTGGGAGTAGTGGTTTAGAGTCTGTTCTGGGAACCCCGTGAGATTGTCAGTTGACCTTCCTGGTCTTCCCCACTGGTTTGAGCTTCTGGAGGACAGGGACCATCTTTCTTGTGTATGGCTATACCCCCATACCTAGGTGCTTGGCACACAGTAGGTACTCAGCAAACATTATGTTGAGTGAATGTGTCAGTGATGAATGGGTGAGCTGGGGATGGGGTGAACAAATCAGGGACTGAGAGAGGAAACAGGTAAGTACAGAGTGAGCAAAGGCAGGGAGGAGGCAGGCAGGACCACGCAAGGGGCTGCACCCCATCACCCACACCTACTACCACACTTACCCCAAACCCCATGAGGCAGTCTGGCCCTCACAGAGGGTGGGGAGCCTCCCTCTACTGTGCCATTTGTCCACCATTTGAGGCCCGGATCTAAGCTCACTCCGCTGATCTCCATCCTCAGCGGCCTACATCAAGGCCTACTTGCTGGAGAACGGCGTCTGCATTGCCAAGAAGAAGACCAAAGTCGCTCGCAAGTCACTGGACCCGCTGTATAATCAGGTGCTGCTGTTTCCTGAGAGTCCCCAGGGCAAAGTCCTGCAGGTGAGGGGCCCTGGGGTGAGTGTGTGCAGTCCCAGAGGGAAAGAGGGGGCACCCCTGGGGTCTCTGGCGGGCCTCACCTGGAGGAAGGAGAGCACTGTGGTTGATCTGAGCTCCACAGTTCAGTTCTGAACAAGCTCCTTCCTGAACCTCAGCTTCTTCATCTGTAAGATGGGGATAAGATGGGGGTGCTCACGGTACCTACAGATAACATGGTGACAGCGAAATGTGTGCTTTGTGCAAGAAAGATGTTGGCAAGTTCTGCCCACGGTAAGTGCCCCACAAATGCCTGCCACCATTGTTCTTCTTGTTATCATTAGTCATTATCATCACAACAACCTCTGGAGGCCAGGGGCTTGGCCTGGAGCACAAAGATAATAGCCTGGGAGCTGTTGAGGACCCAGAGAGGTGGTTGGTTCCCTGGCCGTTAGGAGGGCCCTAACGGTGACTCAGACATCAAGCTGGAAATAGCTGCCCATAGTGGGTGCTGGCAGGGCGCAGGTTGGATGCCTGCAGGAACTGTATGGCCACTGCCTCAGAGTTAGCACTTGGGCACCTCTGGCTTGTACCTCGATTTCTTGCTTCTAACCAGGGCAGGCAAAGCAAATGAGGGCAGGGCCCAAGTATTAAAAATTGCCAAGAGAGTGGGACTTTTGCCAGACTGGGAAGCCCAGGGCCTGTCTAGGACAGAATTTGTCAACCTGAGGGTTAAGACCCATCAGTGAGCTGTGAAGTCAGTTTATCGAGTCTCAACAAGTTTGTTTGTTTAGCGGAATAGAATAGGAAAGAAAACATTTATCATTCTTCGTTAGGCAGGCCTTATTTGACTTGCTTCAGTTGGGAATCCCATGTATGCACTGGGTGATGGTGTAAATGTCTTATGTATAAACCTGTCAAAACAGTTTGGGAAAACTCTTCTAGTTTAGAGGCATTCAAATACAATTTAAAAACATCTGGTGGGGGGGGGGGGCGCCTGGGTGGCTCAGTCGGTTAAGCGTCTGACTTCAGCTCAGATCATGATCTCACAGTTCGTGGGTTCGGGCCCCGTGTCTGGCCTTGTGCTGACAGCTCAGAGCCTGGAGCCTGTCTTCTGATTCTGTGTCTCCCTCTCTCTCTGACCCTTCCCTGCTCACACTGTCTCTCTCAAAAATAAATAAAACATTTAAAAATAAATAAATAAATAAAAACATCTGTGGGCCAGATCCGGTCCTGTAGGCATTCTGGCCTGGGCATCTTTGGAGAAGCTCCAGAGAATCTCCGTGTCTGAGTGGGGTCCTTGCTATTGAGAGCTCCCTGACTGACATCAGAGCAGGACAGACCCACCAAAACCGTAAGTGAGATCCGAACACAGGTTGTGTTAGTTTGCTAGGGCGGCCGTGACGAAGTACCACAGATTGGAGAGCTTAAACAATAGAAATTTATTTCTCTCAGCTCTGGAGGCTAGATGTTCAAGATCAAGGTATTGTAGGTTCCATTTCTTCCAAGTCCTCTCTCCTTGGCTTGCAAAGGCCACCCTCTCACCATGTCCTCACATGGTCTTTTTGCTGCGTGCACACGCATCCCTGCTCTCTCTCTGGCCTAATCTCCTCTTCCTTGAACACCAGCCGGATGGGATTAGAGTCACCCCGATGGCCTCATTTGAATCTAAGACCCTATTTCCAAATACAGTCACGTTCTAGGGCCTAGGGCTTCAATATGAATTTGGGGGGAACACAGTTCAGCCCATAACCCCAGGTTAAAACGAATCCATCAGTGCACCAGAGGTGGGCTTCTGATCAGCCGCCCAAGGAACACTGAAGATCGGTCAGGTGAGCCATCTCAGGCAAACGATTTAAGTTCTCTGAGGCTCAGTTTAAACAGCTGTACAATCAATACATTTTGTAGGGTTGTTGGGAGGATTGAATCTAAGGCCAATGTAGCGTTGGGGCAGCTCCTGACACTATCCGCAGTACCAGCGGCTCACAGTTTTCACATTTCCCTGTGTGCTTGAGGGGCAGCTGACAGTTGACAGTGAGCTTGGCCATCCATCCCTTTGATCCTTGCCTGCGAGGTAAACTGGGGCTAATTTCATTTAGAAACAACAACTCTGAGACCCCAGGAGGTTGGATGCCTTGCCCAAACCACCCAGCCAGGACTGGGATTTGAACCTACCTGTGTCCGACCCCAGAGGCTGTGCATTAAAGCCGACAGGCTCCACTGAATGACTGAGCCAGCGCGCGCCTTTATAGGGGGGTGGAGTTAGACCCTGAGCTACAGAAGAGCAAGTGAGGGTCCTGCAGCCACGGAAACCGCCCAAGTGGCTGCTCCAGGGAAGAGTGTGGACCAAGAAACGGGAAGGCACTACGGAAAGGAGTCTGTTGGAAAAAGGAAGGAAGCTAGCACGTATACTGTACCTCCATCAGCCGCTCTTAAAACTTTGTTTCACATGGGGAGTTTCCGAGAATCTGGAAACAGAGGGCCTGGTAGTGGTGGGGTGGGGGGTACCAGGCAGGAGACTCAATGTAGGGTCAGCCCTCAAGGCTCAGCTTCAAAGGCGGAGGGTGCGGAGGGCAGAATTGAGAGGGTTAGATGGGAGGCAGGAAGCCAATTGTCCAGGCAAGCAATAATGGCGGCACTAGAGCCAGGAAGATATGGTCATGCTTGAGCAATTTTTAAAAAAACTTTTTTTTTTTACTCTTTATTTATTCTTGAAAGAGAGAGCGCAGGTGGGGAAGGGGCAGAGAGAGAGCAAGGCACACAATCCGAAGCAGGCTCCAGGCTCCGAGCTGTCAGCACAGAGCCTGACACGGGGCTCAAACCCACGAACCGTGAGATCATGACCTGAGCTGAAGTCGGGCGCATGACCGACTGAGCCCCCCAGGCGCCCCAGGCTTGAGCAATTTTAAGGCAGTAGCATTTACCGGACTCAGAGGTGTTGTGGGCATGAGGGTGACCTGGGTTCTGGTTCTGGGCCTGTGAGTGGCACCGGCAGGATTTGAACCGCAGTGTCTCTTGCCCCCGCAGGTGATCGTGTGGGGGAACTATGGGCGCATGGAGCGGAAGCAGTTCATGGGTGTGGCCCGAGTGCTACTGGAGGAGCTGGACTTGACCACCCTGGCCGTGGGCTGGTACAAGCTCTTCCCCACCTCCTCCATGGTGGACCCAGCCGCGGGCCCCCTGCTCCGGCAGGCGTCCCAGTTGTCCCTCGAGAGCACCGTGGGGCCCTGTGGCGAGCGATCTTAGGGCCAGGGTGGGGAGGGGCTCCCCGAGAAGGCCTGGAGAATGCCCAGCCCTACCCTGGGACCCCGGGCCCAGGGGCGCATTGAACAGAGGAGGATGGGGTTCTCCCCCACGGTGGGGAAGCAGAACGGGGAGACCTGACCCCCAGGGCCCCTCCTCACCCCCTCTTTGCCTCCTACCCCCTAAGACCTCCCCTCTCCCAACGGGATTGGCTGCACTTTTGACTTGGCCGGTTCTTGACCTGGTGGATGTGGCTGCAATCCGGAGAAAGGAAAGACTGAGGCGGCAGGGCACACCATCCTCCTGTCCCAGACACTGTCCGACTGCTCCCCCTTTTTGCCTCCTCGGAAGCTCGCTGCCCGGAGCCAAGTCCAGAACCCAGCGGCCATCTCCATGGTGCCAATTACCAGCAAGTGTCTTTCCTGCGGCACCGGGTTCAGGCAGCTACTCCTGCCCCAGAGCCGATGGGGCAGCTTTGCAAGGATCCGGAGCCAGCTCCGGGGGGTCCAGAGCCTCCCACTTGAAGAGGAGCTCAGCCTCCCTCCGCCCACCCGTGGAAGGAGCTTTGCCGCAGCCTGTCCGAGTCCATCTGTCTGTCCCTTCCTGCCTGCCCCTCTTCTGGTGGTTCTAGGAATTGGGGCCCAGCAGGGCCCAAAGGAAAGGAGGCGGTGCCCTGGGCCTGGCACAGACCCCCAGGGTGCCTAGCTCCGTGGGATTGCAACAAGCTAGTTTGGAAACGGTGGACTGGAAAGAACTGGGTCGTCTGTGTTTTGATGAAGGAGTCACGGGACCCTGATTTTCAGGAACCCCAAGTCCAGGGAGCTCACCGTCTCTGAATTTGGGGGCGCTGGATGGGAGAGGGAGTCTAAGTAGAGTTGGGGTTGGGACCAGTGGTGCCAAGGCAAGGGTTTCCCACATAGGAGAATCCCTCCTCGTTGGGTGAGTTCAAAGGTCTTCTTGTCTACCCCTCTGCCTCCAGGCTAGGGGTCTGGGGAGGCAACAGAGCTTCCCTATTTTAGTCTTTTTAAACATACCATCCTGTACTAAGGGCAGAACCCACTGCCCCTGCCTCAACTACCTTGGCTCACCAGTGTAAGAATCCGGAGATTCCTTCTCAAGCAAGCCTGGGTAGCTGCCTTCCCGGCCCGGCCCTCCCCGAGGCCCACGGAAGCCCTTTTGCATGCTGGGAGGACACAGGCTGGCCCCTCTTTATAGAAGCACATTTCTGCCACCTCCCCTGGGAGGCACCCAGCAGCCCACCAACCCCCTCATTACCCAGTCCCTGCTGTGTAGGGCGTAGTCCAGGTTAGCTGGGTAGAGTTAGTGTTCCAAGCCCTGGGGCCTCTCCTTAGCTTGCATATAGTCTTTACAGAGTTCCCGGATGGGCAGAGGGGAGACATCAGAACATTCCAGGAGGCGGCTGTCTCCTTACTGGTCTGGGTCTGAGCCTGGAGCCTGGTTCTTGGGAGGCCAGCCCTTCTTCCTCTTCCCGCCCTCCCTCCACCCCCCACCCCCCTACCCAGCACCGGGTTGTAGCTGGAGCTGCCCCCTATACTCAGATGTTCTGATGTATTATCCTTGGTACTGGTTTTATTTGTGAAGCACTCCTGAGGGTTGTGGGCCTTGGTGGAGACGCCTGGGCTCCATTGGAGGAGGTCATTTTGCACTGAGGATGCCCAGCTGTGTTCAGTCCCGCCTTGTCCTTGGCCTTGCTCTAGGCTATTGACCAGGCGGTTTCTTCCACCCGGGACCCCTCTCCTCCTCTCCCCTCCCCTCCCTCCCTGCGTGTTTAAGCCCTGGGGAGCTTTTAATGTTCCAGATGAGATATCGCCTCCATGGAGCTTCCCATGCTGCACTGGGAAGGGGAGGTGGCGCTGCCTCTTTCTCTTATCGATGAGCCCTTCCGAGCTTCCTGGGGTTGTGCTGGGTGGAATCCCAAGGCTGGGGCAGGAGGCAGCGGGGCTCTGGACGGCCTCAGATCTGAGGCCCAGAATCAGCCCCTCCCCTGTTTTTTTTTTTTTTTTTTTTTTTAACGAGTGTGATCTCTCTGCTGTTCGTTTATTACTCACCACTTGGAATATTTTGAGCCAGGCGAGCGCCTTCTCTGTCCAGCCGTCCCTGCTCTGGTTGTTCAGGGGTAGCTTTTCAAAGACGGGGCAGAGCCAGGCTGTCCCTAACAGAGGGAGAGAGGGCTCGGCGCCCCCCAGCCCGAGCCTACCCTCTGGTGTCTGCACAGCCTTTATAAAGGGAGAGAGCGCGCTCCAAAGCAATAACAACATCCTGGGGGTGGTCACCGAGGGCCCCCCTCAGTGACTTTCTTGTTTGTTCTGTGAAATCTCAGTTCACCTCCTGGTGGGGTGGGGTGGGGGCTGGAGCCCTGTTTCTTTGTATCATTGTTGTGAGCACGTGCTCCACTTCCAAGGGGGCTCTGACCATTTGGTGCGGAACGACAGTCTGTTCTCACCAAGAGATGGAGGTTTGGGGAGGGGGTGACTGTTCTCAGTATTGGCTTTGGGGAACCTTCAAGGCCAGCCTGTCCCCACTGCTGTCTAATCCTGGCCAGCTCCAGCACCGACTGGAGAGGAACAGAGGTGGAATTGTGGGACTTGGGAGTGGGGAGCTGGGGTCTGTAGGGCGGCCGATTCTTTTTTCAATCTCTGGGCCAAAGGTCGCATGCAGGGGTGCTGTGGGAGGGAGTCTTCTCCACTTCCCTTCTCCAGAATCCACTTTTCACACAGCTGGGAACAGACCTCTGGGACCATTCGTGAAGTCCATTTTACAGACGAGGCCTGAGGCCTGGAGAGGGGAACGCTTGCCTCTGGGGTCACCTGTGAGTTCAGTGGCGCCTCCCATCCTGGGCCTCCTCCCTTCTCTCCGTAGAGCCTCCCAGTGGCCCAGAAAAGATGGGCAGAGCAAATTGTAGCCCATCTGAGAGGGGAGGAAACTAAGGCCCCAAATCAGGAAGTGACTTGCCCAAGACCCCTCAGCAGATGCACGTGGGGCCCCCTTGTGCTTCCCTCTTTCGTGGGACAGGAGGCCACTGCCCAGGCACTTGCCGTGACAAGTATTTGTAGCCTTTAAGCCCTGGGCCACCCGGCCCTGCTTGGCTCCATCTCCGCGGTCCCAGGTTTGGGGGAGAGAGTTGCCATAGAGACCTGGCTGCCCTGGGGTCTGGCCCAGCGGACTGAGGGTGCACAGGAGTTGGTCCAGGCCTCGGTGTCTGGGTAGGGGTTCCTGCTGGGGGCGGGTCAGAACCCCCGTAGGACCAACTTGAGGGAGGTAAGAAGTCCCGGTTCCTGCCCGGGGACTGTGTGGGAGTGAGATGGCTGTGACACACCTCATCTTCAGGAGAGCCTCACAAAACCTTCGGATGTCACAACATCTGACCTTCCTGTAGTGCTTTTCAAACTTTTGCTTTCCAAGTGCTTTTATGTGGAATACACCCTCACAAGAGCCCCTGGGCGGTAGAGGGGGCCCGTATTATCAGCCCCACTTTACCGAGGAGGAAGCTGAGGCCCTGGGAGGGAAAGCACCAGCTAAGGTCCCACTGTGGGTTCCCGGCTGAGTCCGGACTGGAACTCAGTTCTCCCACAGTTCAGAGCTCCAGGAGGAGGTGAAGCAGACAGCTGAGAGCGTGGTTACATACTTTACGGGCTGATTCACCATCCGGTTCCTTAAACCAGGAGCTCTGGGCGCACTTCGGTGTTCAGAAGCGGCGCTGAGCCCCCCTCCCTTTGGAGCACAGCTGTTGCGTCAGGCAAGGCCACCTGCATTTATTTATTGAGCAGCAGCACTGTGCCCGGCCCAGGGGACCGGGCCCTCTCCCGTTCCCCCTTAACGATTCCCCTGGCTCTGTGGGAGGGCCCCTTGTCTGTACAGCAGCGCCTCAGAGTGGACAGAAGGCTGCCGTGTCCATGAGCGCATCGGACCCCAACCCTGCGGGGGAGGCTGACTGTGCCCATGTACTCCTAGCTTCTGTGAGGGCAAAGTGGGGACTTGAACCCGGGGCCTCAGGCATCACATCTGGAGCCCTTTCATTCTATGCCTGCCTCCTAAGGGGGTGGCAGGGAGGCCGGACCCCGGGTCCCCAGGCTGGGGGGCCTCTCCATCCACCCACTTTCCTCTCACTCCCTCTCTGGGAGCAGGAGCCGCTCGGGACTTTGGGGAGGGAGGGTTTCCGGGGCCCCTGGGTTGGAGTGGGTCACGTTGCATTGTGTTCATGACCATGTAGCTCATGTTGAAAATTAAAGTTTTTGGCTTTTCTAACCTGGCTCGCTCTGCTCTGTGCCGAGAGTTCTATCTGGGAAGCCGAGAGCAGTTGGTGTTGGAAGGAGCTGAGCGCTGCACGATGCCAGCAGGCCCCACCATGGGCACCGCAGGGTGCATCCCAGGAACCCTTCCAGAGACGCAGAGGGCGGGGTGGGGGGGGGGGTGGGGACAGGATTCCAGGTGAACTCAGTTATTACAGATGTGGAAACTGAGGCCCAGGTAGGGGAAGACATTCCCCAAGGTCACACTGAGGGCAGTTGGCAGGACCCAGATCTCACGGCTGCCTTCCCACAGCATTTGACTGCGTCCAGGTGCTCCAGTGATGTGGTGGGTGTCAGCAAGGCCCCCCTTGTCCTTGGAGGGCGCTGGCCAAGGACAAAGAACATCAGATGGGGGGGGGGTACGGAGGTGTGCTTCATTCACACACAGGCCAATTCCACTCTACACACTGAGCAAGAGAATGAGCGATCATTTAAATAGTGCAGATTTGTTCACTCCTCCACACGGGGACAGGAGCTGTTGCCTTCAGTCCATCTGATCCCCGCGCCTCTCCTGGTGTGAGCAGCCGGCCTCACTGCTAGCATTCCAGAGTTGAAAGTCCCACATTTTCCCTTACAACCCGGAAAACCTGCCTCCTCTCTCAACAGAGAAACAGCCACCTGTTTCCACTTGGGAGGGCTAGCTGGTGACATGGGCCTGTGGAGAGCCTCTCCTGGGTGGCCACGCCTTCCTAAAACAGTTCGGACCACGGGGATTGGCACCTACAGGGACGCGCTTGTGCTTAAGGTGCGGCTTTAATGGATTTTTGGAGAGGGGGGAGGGGCTGGCCACAGAAGGGAAAGACACACTGCTCGCGGCAGAAGACGGCCCTGAGGCCACGGCCCCTCCCCCCTCCCCAAGCTCCGGGGAGCAAGCCCTGACAGGTGAACCTGGCCCCTCCTGTTCCATCCACCCGCCGGGGGCCGGGACAGGGCTGTCAGATGGACTTCCGCCGGGCCAGGGGCCTGCCCGCCCCGCCGCCGCCCCCAGCCCCAGGGCTCGAGGGGGGCGAGAAGGCCAGGTTGTCGCGGGCCCCCAGCTGCAGCTGGTGCACGCGGGACGAGATGGAGGCGGAGCCCCCGGCGCGGGCTGGGCGGCGGGGCGGGGGGCGGCCGCGGCTCTCGGGCGCCCCCAGGCGGAGCGGGCTGGCGCGGCGGGTGGCGCGCTCGGGCACGTCGGTGCTGGCGGCCAGAAAGCGCAGGACCACGAGGTTGAGGAAGGCGCCGATGACCGTGAGCCCCAGGAGGATGTAGAGGAAGCTGAAGGCCACGTAGGGCGGCTTCCTCTGCAGCGCCTCGTCGCTCTGCAGCGCCACGAAGTCACCGAAGCCGATGGTGGTGAGGGTGATGAAGCAGTAGTAGTAGGCGTGGAAGAAGGTCCAGCCCTCGAAGTGCGCGAAGGCGGCGGCCCCGAGGGCCAGGGTGGCGGCGCACACCAGCAGCCCGGCCACCACCATGTTCTCGGTGGACACGCGCGGCCGCCGCAGGCCCAGGCAGCGCTTGGCCGCCAGCAGGAGGCGCCGCACCAGCGCGTTCAGGCGCTCGCCCAGGCTCTGGAAGGTGACCAGCGTCAGGGGGATGCCCAGGAGCGCATAGAACATGCAGAAGACCTTGCCCGAGTCCGTGCCTGGCGCGGCGTGGCCGTACCCTGGAGGGAGAGCGCAGGGGAGAGGTGGTGAGCGCCGGCCGCAGCCGCCCCGCCCGGGCGCCCTCCCCAGCCCCGGAGCCGGGCGCAGCGTCTTGCAATGCTGCTTCTAACTAGGTCATTCCCCGCCTCTGAAACCTTGCGTGGCCGTCCCTAATCGCCCCAAATTGTAAACAGCCCAACGTCCCTCGGCTGGGGAACGCGTAAACAACCTGCGGTACATCCATACAATTCTGTTCAGGAACGGAAAGGAATGAACAAGGGTTACCTGCGGCAGCAAAGGATGGGTGTGAGCCGCAATAACCGCGGAGGGGAAGAAGCCAAGCTCAAAAGACTACACACTCCATGGTTCCATTTAAATGACATTCTGGAAACATTCTGGCAAAACTATGGGGGCAGAGAGGAGATCTGTGGTCGCCAGTCGTCGTGGTTGGAGGAGGGGTTAACTAGAAAGGGGCGTGACAAATTTGGGGGCGATGGGAGCGTACTACGCCTTGGTGGTGGCTGCAGTTGCACGACAGGCCTTCGTGGGTCAGAACTCGCAGGCGGCTGCTACACTGAAATACGGTGTGTTTCACCGCGTGTCAAGCATGCCTTGATTTAAAAATCAAGCAAAATCTCCCATGGTGCCCCAGGACCCACAGAGTAAAGCACCTCCCCGTTCTCATTTGGTGTGTGAGCTCCTTGGTGATTTGACTCCCCCTGCCACCTCCCCGCACCCGTCCAGCCCCACCCCATGTTGTTCCCCCAACCAGCATGTCCCACCTCCACACGCCTCTTCTCATGGTTTTTCCTTCCTCGCCCTTTCCCTGCTGCCCTAGTCCACCACTTCCCACATTCTGCTCCAAGCCAGCCCTCACTAAACACATCTTCCGTCTGGTGTAGCAGTTCTCCGTTAGGTGCCCTTGACTGCTGGTGTCGCGGACCTACCTACACGTTGAGGGAATGAGCATTCCTGGAGAGAGAAGCGAAAGCTTTCATGGTATTCTTGAAGGGGCCCATGACCCAGGAAAAGTTCAAAGAAGATGCCCCCCTCCAGCAAATGGGCACCATCTGCCAAAATGTAAATACACAAACCCTTGGCCCGTGCATTTCCAGTTAGGAAGTTAGTCTTCCAAATACACATGTGTGCAAAGTGAGGTGTGCACGGGGGTGGGGGGCGCACCACTGAAGCACTGTCACTCGTAAAAACTGGACAACCTAAGTGTCCTTCAGGAGGGGCCTGATAAAATAAATCATGGTGCCAACCAAATGACAGAAACCTACACAGCAATGGTTCCAACCAAGGCTCATTTTGTCCCTGAAGGGGACATTTGGCAATGTCTGGAGACATTTTGGGTGTCTGTGGGTGACATTTGGTGGCTGTGTGCTCCTGGAGTTTCGTGGTAGAGGCCACCCCGCACCCCCCAACAGAGTTATCCGGTCCAACATGTCAGCAGCCCCAGGGTCGAGAAATGCTGCTACACAGCCATGAAAAAGATGACACAGCTTTTTAGGGACTGATTTTTTTAAAATCGCCAAAAAATATTAAGTGAAAAAAGAAAGTGCGAGACAAAACAGTGCATATAACCTAATGTCTATCTATGTGTGTGCATTTTAAAGGAATACACAGGCAGAGAATATATGTGGAAGGCTGCACGAAAAACTGGTAACTGTATTTGACCCTGGGAAAGGAATTTATGGGTTGAGGGACAGCGTGAGAGGGAGACTTCCTTTTCATTCTCTACCTTTTTGTGTGTGCTTCGTACACATATCATTTATTCAGAACATCGACACGATACATATTTTTAAAGATCTATGGCTCCACATCCACATTTCTATTGCACGGCCAGATCCGTTTGCCCCCTATCTGTTATTGGGGGAGCTCCGCCCACGAGACTGCGAGCTCCTTGAGGCCAGAGACCATGCCAATCACTTCTGTGTGTCTCTAGTCACCAGTGCCCTGCACAGCGCCTGACACAGGCGAAGGGCCCAATAAAAGTTTAATATCAATAATGCTCATCATCAAGAATCAAGTAAACTGAAGGGGGTGCTGAGTGAGAGACAGGGGAACCTCTTTAGCAGTAAGACGCCAGGCAGTGCTGTTTCCAGCTGTTTGGGGCTAGGTCAGGCTTTGACAGAGTGAAACGAACAATGATAATAACTAAACATGCTAGGTACTCTACAGAGATCATTTTATTTTACCCTCCTAATTACTATATGCCATCTTATTATCCCCTTTTTGCAAATAAGGAAACTAGGCTCAGAGCAAGGAAGGTGCCCAAACGTCACGGGGCCTGAGCCATTAACCACTCTCCTCCATTGCTTCTCAGTGCCTCTCTTCTATCCGTGCAGAGCTCTAGCTCCTAAATTCTGGCGCTGGGCAAGCAAGGCTGGCTTTTGCAGCCCGGATCACATAGCACGAGCTGGCGCCCCCAGGTGGCCAGAAAAGGCAAAGCTCTGGCTATTTCCAAACTGGGTCCCTTTCCCCAGGCTCCCAGGTGCCAGCGAGGAACAGCTAGAAGAAAAGACCAAACCCAGCTGTAAGCCCTCCAGATAACGAGGGGGAGGGCAGAAGAGGTGGCTGGGGTCCCACACCACTGCGCAGGGCAACAGGGAGTGTCTTGGGCTGAGCTCGGGTAGGGAAGCAGGGGTGCCCATGTTGACAGGAGGGGTCATAAAGGGCCGAATGGGAGCTGGGCCCACAGCTGGCAAACAATGAATTGTTATATTGTTATTATTACCAATTAATAGTGCCTATTTAGCCTCAGGCACCTTGCCAAGCATTTTACACACTTGACCTCATTTAAACCTGGCAACCACCCAGTGAGGTAGCAAGCACTGCATTTGCAGTTGAGAAAACCAGGGCTCAGGGAGGTACATTCAATTGCCAGAGAAGACAGACAGGAGGCAACAGAGATGAGAACAGAACTCTGGGCTATGTAATTGCAGAACTCGGGCTTTTAGCCCACAGCTCACATTCACTTGCAAGAGCATTAGGAAAAAAAACTTTCTCCAAAGCTCAGATTTCCACAGGGGTGATCCAAGCCCTAGGGGGTGCCTGGACATCCACAGCTGGGACCCAGGGAGCAGCTGACACCCAGCCTGGAGCCCTGCAGAGCCTGCTTCTCTCCTTTCCTGCTTCCCCAGGCTTCTGCTCAGCAGGTACCAGCCAGACGGTAGCCATGGCAACGGCTGACGGTCCAGATGCTGCAGAGAAACTGCTCTGGATCCCCGAGGGTGAGGTCCAAAGCTTGTGGTAATCAGTCATTCCTTCAACAAATATTTATTGAGTGTCTACTATGCGCTCGGCTGGGTACACTGCAGTGACTAAGACAGACTAGATCCCATTCTCCGGGAGTAACAGAATAATAATTATAATACAAAAATCAATCTCTCTCTCTCTCTCTCTCTCTCTCTCTCTCTCAGTGCTTTGTATGTGTCAGGCCCTGCGCTAAAACTTTCTGCATACATTACCTCCTTGACAATAATTATCTCGGTACGGCCCCGAGATAGGGCCTATTAGCAGCCCTATTTTTACAAAGGAGAAAACCGAGGCTCAGAGAGGTTAGGCAACTTGTCTGAGGTCACACAGCCAGAGTGATGCAGCCAGGCAAGGAAGCATCCCACCTCCAGCCACTCGCGCTTCGCCCCGCTCCGCCTGTCTCCCGGCCCCCGGAGGTTTCCCCGAGCACGCCCGCGTGCCACCTCTGGGCGAACTTGAGCTCCTGACTCCTCCCAGCCCCGCCCGCGTGGGACGCCGTCCCCTTCTGGCGGAGGGCGGCTGAAACGACTGGTCCACGGCCACCCGGCCGGGCAGGGGCAGAGGAGGGGCTCGAGCCCGGGGGCGCCGCGGGGCCGCTCACCGATGGTGGTGATGACGGTGATGGCGAAGTAGAAGGAGCCGGCGAACTTCCACTGGCGGCCGGCGCGGTGCGGCTCGGCCTGCAGCGCCAGGCGCTCCAGCTCGCGGTAGTCCTCGGCCGAGAAGCCGTACTTCCTCCGGAACTCGCCGCGCTTCTGGGCCAGCAGCCGCTGGCGGCCGCGCTCCGCCTCGGACTCGAGCGCGTCGAAGACCGCGGCGCCCACCAGCAGGTAGGACAGGATGCACAGGATGAGCGCGGCCGCGCGCACGCTCTGCTTCCTCATGGCGCCGCCGCGGGCCCCGCGCCCCGGGCCCGTCCATGCGCCCCGACGGCCGCCCCGCGCTGCGCCCTCCGCCCCGCGCGGCGGGAGCGGGCGGCTGGCGGCCGGGCGTAGTGGGGGGCGGGGGGAGGGAAGGGAGAGGGAGGGCGGAGGCGGGGCCTCGGTGGGGGGGGCGAGAGGACTCCGCCTGCCGCCCCGCCCCCTCCCAACACCTGCCTTTGTTTACCCGCTGGCGCAGGTGTCTGCCAACAGTGACAGCTGGAGCAAAGCGACCAAAGCCCGGGTGTGCAGGTGTCCCGTCCACCACTGTGGTCCTGTGACCTTGGGCCACTCTCTTCGTTCGTTCCTTCAGCCAGTCAGTCATCCAGCAAATCTTTACTGAGCACCTACTGGTGCAAACAAGCTTCCTGGGGTAAATAGAGCTGATGCCCTAGGAAGGAGGGGTGGCCAACACACAGACACACGAAGATCACTGAAGACAAGTGTGGGACAGAAGGGAGACAGTCTCTGGGGGAAGGTGGGCGCCACCAGCTGAGATGGTGGGAAGGCCCTCTCAGACTGGGGAGGGAGCATCTAGGCAGCCAGTGCAAGTCCTTTAAGCAGAGAAGCGAAGCGGTGTGGCTGGAAGCAGGGGAATCAGGGAGCTGGGGGGGGTGGGCAGGCGGCAGAAGGAAGACTGGCAACCTCACACGGGGTCTTACAAGTCCTTATACAGGTCTATTCGTTACAACTGGAAAGGCTGTGAGTAGGATGCCCACACCAGTGATCTGATTGACACTTTCACTTTTTTTGAATAAGTTTAAAATTTTTATTTACTTATTTTGAGATAGAGAGCACGAGGGCAAGGACAGAGAGAAAGGGAGAGAGAGAGAATCTGAAGTTGAAATCAAGAGTCAGACGCTTCACCGACTGAGCCACTCAGGCGCCCCTCTGACAGACATTTTTTAAAAAGAGCATCCTGGCTGTCCTGTGGAAAAGGGGTGGTGGCTAAGAGTGGAGGCCAGTTAGGAGAGTTTCGCGGTCCCCACGTGTGGTGGGGGTTGGCCCGGACCAGGGGCAGGGCACTGGAGGTGCGGAGAAGCCCACGGATCTGAGATAGGGTGGGGGCCCGGAGCTGGGCGCACACAGCTGTAGCCACGTTTCCCAGCCTCCATTGCACTTGGAACTGCCGCCAGTGGAATGTGGGCAGAAGGGAACCCCTCCCCATGCCGCACTCCACCCCTCTTCCCCCACCTGGAGGCTGAGTGCAGAGAGGCTTCCACAGGGTGGAAGGAGACTGGGCGCCTGACTACACAGCACAAGGCTGCTCCATGCCAGGAGCACCTATTCTGAACTTCTGTTGCGTTGAGCCCCTGAGCTATGGGGCCAGCCTGTTACTGCAGCTGGTGTTACCCTGATGCACGGAACAGCAGCACCTGCTGATGGGCTGGATGTGGAGAGCAAGGGGGGCTCTGGATGACCCCTGGGTCTTTCGCCTGACTGGCTGGGTGTTCAGGGAGCCTTCCATTGACCTCACTCCCCATGGAATCCACTCCTGCTGCCCAGCACCGAGGTGAGACCCATTTCACTCTGAAATGGGTTGGGTCTTCGTGGAGATTCTGGGCAAGCACTGGGCAGCCTCTCTTGCAGGTGTCCGAGGCATCGGCACGGCCTTGTCTCTGTTGCCGCCTTGACACGCATCCCCTGTCCCCCCCCCCCCCATCTCTACTTCAGCAGCCCCTTTGCGGTTTTTTGTTTGCTTCAGCCACACAGAACTTGCGGCTCCTTGCACAAACTCTTGCTTTGCTTGAAACAGTCTTCTCTCCATTACACTCAACAGCCCGCATTTATCGGAAGCCTGCCAGGGGCCAGACCCCGGGTGAAGCGCTTGGCAAGTATTACTGCATATCCTCATCACCATCTCCTTACACTGTAGGCCTGGCTGGCTGATCCCTGTTCATCCTCAGCTCCCAGTTCATTGGACATCTCCTGCCCTGACGCCTCCACCGGTGGCCTTCTCCGTGCCACCAGAGGCCTCTGAGCCCCTGCCATCTTGTGCATTGTGATCCTCACATTCCATATCTGTGCCCCCCTGAGGACCGGAATCCAACCTGGGTCGCCTCTTTGTCCCCAGCACCCAGATCTGGCACAGCGCACACCTGGCGGCTGTGGACAGATGAGCCGCAGAGCACGGGACCCCTGGGTGGCTCAGTTGTTGAGCATCCAGCTTCAGCTCAGGTCATGATCTCATGGTCTGTAGGTTCGGGCCCCATGTCGTGCTCTGTGCTGACACCTCAGAGCCTGGGGCCTGCTTCGGAGTCTGTGTCTCCTTCTCTCTCTGCCCCTCCCCCACTCACACTCTGTCTCTTTCTCAAAAATAAATAAAACATTAAAACAAGAAAAAGAAAAGAAGTTAAGAGCATGGACTCTGCACCATGACCGCCTGGGCTCATGTGGCACTTCTGCTGCTTACCAGTGCATGGACTTGGGATGCCTCAGTCTCCCCACCCCCACTAAAACGGGTTTGGAAAAGTTCCTATCTCATAAGGTGCTGCGCTCGACAGAATGGCCCCCCAAAGATGCACACACTCTTTCCCTGGCACCTGTAAATGGGTTAGGGTACATGGCAGAGGGGAGGGAGAGCTGCAGGTGGAATGAAGGTTGCTAATCAGCTGACCTGCAGACCAGAGGTGATCCTGGACTTTCTGGGTAGGCCCGGTGTCCCCACAAGGGTCCTTATACATGGTCACGGGAGGCAGAGGAAGGACAACCATGAGAAGGAATTGGCCTGACGTCTCTGGCTTTGAGGATGGAGAAAGGGCCACAAACCAAGGAGAGCAGGTGACTTCTAGAATCACGTGAACAGCTCCGGGGCTGACGCGGCTGGAGTCAGCGAGGCTTGGGTTCAGATTCCAGCTCCACCGCTTTCCAGGTAGGTGAATGTGGGTAGAACACCTCTCTGGCCTTGGTTTTCCCATCTGAGAAATGAACGTGGTAAGAATGCCCCCTTCATGGGACCGCGTCGAGAATTATGAAAGATGTTGTGTGTCACTTTCCAGGTGCCCAGTAGCAGCTCGTTGCTTTTCCTCCCTTTTTACAACTGTCTGCCTGCAGATGTCAAGAACTCTTTTTCTGGAAGTGCGTGTGTGTGCCGGGCACATTCACCCACATTACTAACGGAGCCTTCACTTTCTAGTGCGGGAAACCGAGGCACAGAGGAGAAGAGGCCCCGCTTGCCCCGTCCTCACAGCCAGGCAGGGGCTGAGCCAGGACTTGAACTCAGGGCTGTGTGGTCCCCAAGGTCATGATCCTTCCAATACACCATGGTGCTTCGTCAGGCAAGATGCCGCTCTCCCATTGCCCCTCTGGATTCCACCTTCCTCCTCTCGAAGAGGGAGCTGAGAAGTGCTGGCTGGCTCCTGCCCCCACCGTCATGAGGACCCCGTGACACCCAGCTGAGAGGTGGTTTGTCAGATGTGCCCGCTGAGGGTGGGTATTATTGGGGCCATGCTGGGGCTGTCTGGCCCCGCCGGGCAGGTGACTGTGCCCTGTGCTTGGCATTTTTGGTTCAGCAGCTCTATTTTAAGCCAGAGGAGGTTAGAGTTTGTGTGTGTGTGTTTCCCAGCTTGCAAAACCGTCAGCTGAGCAGCCACCAAAAACAGCAACACTCCAAGGCACCCCCTTCAGCTGCCCCTCCACCTCCTGCTCTCCTTCCCGCTTTGGGAACGTGAGGGGACCCAGTGATTTTCCTCTGCCCCTTCATGCCGGAGTCCCACGCATGGCCCGTCAGCCAGGCCGTGGGTCTTCCTCCAGAGCTCCAGGGCTGCCAGCTTTGATGACCACGAGAAGGGTAATCCCGTCCCCAGCTGGGCCCTGGGTGCCTTTCAGAGCACTTCTCATTCCTTATGAGTCTAGAGCTTTCCGAAAACTTTGTGAGCCAGGCAGGCCATGCCATTCCCATGTCAGAGGGAAGACACAGGCTCAGAGAGAGAGAAGGGGACTGTCTAGATGACAGTGGCATCTAGACAGGTGGCACATGGGAGGGCAGTAATCAAGAAAGAACAAGAGTCTCTGAGTGAGCCAGATCTCAGTTCCGTCTTGAACAAGCGACGTCACCTTTGAGTCTCGGTTTCCTCATCTGCGACACGGGGGCACCAGTGGTTCTCTGAGGACTAAATGAAAGTGTGAAGGAACACTGGGCAGAGTAGGTGCCCAGCACCTGCAAGTACCCCTTACACCCAGTTAATTCTGTCTTTTCCTTTTCCACACCAATTATTCCCCAGGCCTCCTGGGATCTTAAAGGATTGATTTTTATAGTTAGAATATAGTTCAGTACTTTTCCAGAAGCCCGGAGGGCTCACACATTTTTCCTGATAAGATCTCTCTCTCTCTCTTGTCTCCGTCCTGAAGGAATGGATTATTTTGGCCTCAGGTACCAGCTCCTTTGAGGTGAGAGCTGTAACCTTTCTGCAGCTGGAGGATCATTTAGGGATCTGGGCTGCAAGATGTTAAAAGCTGCCTCTTGCTAATTTAAAGAACGTTATAGGTAAGATTTGGGGGTCTTCCAGAATCTTCCAGGCACTGCTTTGAGGGGCCCAGAGGGACGGAACCTACCTCCAGGGAAACACCATAGCCATACCCATTGCAGAGGTGGGGGGCACCACTGTCCCTAGGCTGATGCAGATACTGGTCAGGGGACAAGCGGCAGCTGTCTGAGCATGACCCTGTCCCTAACTGTTGGGACCCGCCAGAGCTGCTCAAAGGACTCCTGACACGAGTTAGGGGCCATTCAGTTGGAGCCATTGGGAGTTTGTTCTTCACTCTCCCGAGGATGGATGCCTTTGGGTTAGTGGAGGTATTAAAACTTTTGCTCTGGTTAATAATTTTAAAAACATGGGGCACCTGGGTGGCTCAGTCGGTTGAGCGTCCGGCTTTGGCTCAGGTCATGATCTCGCGGTTTGTGGGTTCGAGCCCCGCGTCAGGCTCTGTGCTGACAGCTCAGAGCCTGGAGCCTGTCTTCGGATTCTGTGTCTCCCTCTCTCTCTGACCCTCCCCTGCTCACGATGTCTCTCTCTGTCTCTCTCAAAGATAAATAAAACATTTAAAAATTTTTAAAAAATAAATAAAAATAAAAACTAACTGATGGGGGTGGAGCGCTAGGTGGCTCAATCAGTGAAACACCCAACTCTTGGTTTTGGCTTAGGTCATGATCTCATGACTTGTAAGTTCAAGCCCCACATCAGGCTCTGTGCTGACAGCACGGAGCCTGCTTGGAATTTTCTGTCTCCATCTCTCTCTGCCCCCCCTCCCCTGCTCTCTCTCTGTCTCTCTCAAAAATAAAAATAAATAAATATTTTTAAAAAACCTAACTGATGGGGTACCAGGAGTTGTAAAACCGTTCTGTGTCCTTTCATGTACAACTGAGAATTTTCACAATAAAATGGTTTTTCTTTTACTAATTTTTAAAAAATATTTATTTTTGAGAGAGAGAAAGAGACAGAATGCAAGTGGGGGAGGGGCAGAGAGAGAAGAAGACACAGAATCTGAAGCAGCTCCAGGCTCCCTGCTGTCAGCACAGAGCCCAATGCGGGGCTCAAACTCATGGACCGCGAGATCATGACCTGAGCCGAAGTCAGAAGCTTAACCGACTGAGCCACCCAGGCGCCCACAATAAAATGTTTTTATAAAAGAACCTTTTCTCTCTCTCCATTCCCACCCCCTTTTCTTTCAGCTCTTCTGCTGGCCTGAGCGAGAGGGGTTACTCTGAGGGTTGGAGTGAACTAGAAGGACATTTACTGAGCAGTTACTAGGGTCTCTAGTACACTCTAGGCACTCAGCAGGTGTCACATCATGTTATCCTCACACCAGGGCACGTTTCATCCCACCTCACAAGGGAGGAGGCTTGAAGTCACACTGCCAAGGAGGGGAGGGAGCTGTCCTGTCCCGCTGGCAAGCTCTTGCTCCTAAAGGCGACACTTCTCTGCCCTGAGCAGTGTAGTGGAGTGCCAGTGCTAGATGGTGGTTGCGGCCACATGACAACTGGGCTTCAGCCATTGCTGACAGAGGCCGGTCCCTTCTCCTGCTAATGCCCACCCCTTGGGGTCCCCAGTCGGCGTAATGGATTGGAATCAAGAGACCTCTGAATCAGAGGGGGGCGGGTTTGACTTCAGAAGACATCATTGTCTGGGAAGGGTCAAGGCAAAGACATAAAAGAGCCCGAGATGCTCAGAAAGGCAGGCGCGTGTTGAAGTTAGTGTAGCACAGAGCTGCTCTGTCCCGTGTGGTAGCCACTAGCCCCAGGTGGCCCTCCATCTTTAAAGCAATTAAAATTCAATCCAGGTTGAAGATTCTGTTCTTCAGTCACACGACATCCCTTCCACGTGCTCATTAGCCACGTGTGCCAGTGGCGACCACCCCGGGCACGGGCAGAGCAGCTTAGAACAAACAGGTCCATCATCGCGGAAGCTTCCGGCGGACGTTGCTGTCATAGAGAGTCAGCTCGGACTTTGTGCCCAGAAGGGCTGATTTTGAATCTTGGCTCCACCCCTTACCTGCTGTGACCCTGGGCCTCAGTTTATTCACCTATAAAACGCGGGTACCAATCCTGTAGGCGCCTATAGATTGAGCTCAACTGGGACCAGGGTTAGTTAATGAGAAAAGCACAGAATTATTTTAAACGGTAAACACCTAGAACATTTGCCATTCTTGGGTTGTTAATTGGCTTTTCACAATGTCCTCCTTACATAAGCTACAGAATCTATCTTCTGATTTCCGACGGGGGTTTATTTCAAGCAGCACAAGGATGTGAAGACATTGTGTAGCAGCTCGAGTGCAGAATCTCTCTTGTGGAGGGTTTTTTCTGGATCTCTTGTCATTGTTTCTTCCATGCCTAAATTGACAGTATTTTTTAGCAACTCGTCTCCATTGAATTTTCATAAAAACAAACCTCTTCCTTTTTGCACTCATATTTCATCAGCCCTTGGAACGTCATTACAATAACAAGTGTGGCCGGTGCAAATTGGTTTGGGAACAGACCCAGCAGATTCTTGGCAAACGTGCCATTTGTCTTAGCTCAGCCTCTGCCAAAACAGAATCCCATAGACGAGGTGGCTTAAACAGGAAACGTTCATTTCTCACGGTGTTGGAGGCTGGAAGTGTGCGATCAGGGGGCCGGCATGGCTGGGTTCTTGGCGAAAGTCCTCTTTCTGGTTTACAGATGGCCATCTTCTTGTTTTCTCCTCGTACGGCAGAGAGCGGAGACAGGAAGCAAGTTCTCTCATATTTCTTCTTCTAAGGGCACTAGTCCCATTCATAAGGGCTCCCCGCTCTTGACCTTACCTCCTGATACTTTCACATTGAGGATTAGGATTTCAACGTATGAATGTGGGGACAGGAGGTCCACAAACTTTCAGTCCGTAACACCGTTCTGTACAGAGGAAGGGAGCAAGAGTGCCAGGCAGTGGCCCGCTAGCTGTGAGCATTCATCATGCCTGGGGCAGGAGTGTTGTGTTCAAACAAAATGCAGAGCACTGGTTAACCTGGTGGGATGATTAAACAGACATTGGTAAAAAGAAAGCTTCTACCTAGTGTGAAGTTGTCTCTGAAAGACACCTGCCCAGACGGAGACTACACTTCCCAGCCTCCTTTGCTTCCTAGCGTGACCGAATGACTAGCCTGCACCAATGGAATGTGAGTGGGAGGGGTCAGTGCCATCTCCTGGTGGGGCCTTTAGGGAGCGGGTGAACTTCTCCGCCCTGCCTGCAATCTAGGTGCTGAAGGCTCCCCAGGCCCCGGGGGTTTGGTGGAGCCATAACCTGTAAGCTACCTGGCTCGGCCACATGAAGGAACTCCAACCAGGAACACCTGCTTTGGACTATTACGTGAGTAAGAAGTAAACTTCTATTGTGCTGTTGTGTTAAGCTGCTGAATATTGGGGTTTGCTTGTTATAGCAACTGCCATTACCCTGCTTAATGAACTGACCTTATAGGGCTGTCGTGAGGGTTAAATTCGATGACATACACGTAACAGACTCTTAAATGGGACTTCTGTTGCCTCCTATTTCCACTTAAAACCACAAGGTGCTAGATCCCCCCGTATTCCAGAAAGGTCTGTGGACCTTCTTAGGGACCTCATACCCTTCCTCCTACCCCATCCCCGCCCCCTCAGCCTCCATAAGCAGAAGATTAGAATTTGAGAACGATTTTCTAGAACAGGGAGAGATGACATACCTTTTCTTTTCTGCTTTCTTGGGGAACGAACAAGGGGGTTCTCCCCTTGTCCTCGCAGATTCTGCTGGTAGAGAGTTGGGGTTCCTGCTAGAAGCGGTGAGTGGTGTCTGACTCTCCGACTGCTTGCACATCGGCCTGCAGAGTCTGAGCTGGGAGAAAGGGGTTCCAGAGCGATGGCAGGGCGGGGGACACCCTGCACACCCAGCCATTTGGCCGGGCAAGGATGGGAGAGCTTCCCAGGAGCTGAGTAGGTGCTGGGCCATCTGCTCAATATCCTGCCCAAAAGGGATGATCGTTTTTGCTTTCCAGGAAAGAGGACTCTGGCAGAAAGAGGCTATGAGGTGTACTTCTGGGGACAGAGACTGAGAGAGGTCCATGGGTCCTAGATCTCCCTGAATAGTCAGGAAACCACTACAGGGGCCCCTGAATAAGCTGCCCACATGGCCCAGCGATACCAACCTTTGGACACTTGCCACACAGAAGGAATCCATCCCCCGAGACGACCTGAAGCAACACCAGCTAGATTTTTGCCCCCTTTTCTGCACAGCTCCCTCCAGGCCTCATAAACAGGAGAAGCTAGAACTTAGAAGGGGTAGGGGTGGGAGAGGTGTTAAAGGGACCCTCACACTCCTTTCAGTGCTGCAGCGATTAAAAGCAAGTTTCTAGTGCCAGACGTCCTGGGTTTGAACCCTGTGTCTATAACTTGCTAGCTGTGTGACCTTAGGCAAGTTACCTCACCTCTCTGGGCCTCAGTGTCTGTAAGATGCTTTTCATAATACTACCTACCACATAGTGTTACAAGGTGCACCTAGTTAGGCTACTTAACAATTAAATAACAATGCATTCTTGAGGTGAAGGGTCAGTCCTGATTTAGCAGAAGTGTTCAGTAGGGTGTGATTAGAAGTTTAAGCACGGGCAAGGAGAGGTTTGATGGACTGTGTTCGAAGACAACGGCCAAAGAAAAACTAAACCCACTTCTGTGTGTCCCTCACTAAGTTCAGATTAGTCCATAAACCAGTGATACAGGTCAAATATCTTGATCAGTTTGGGACACTTTGAAACCCTCAGTACGCGGTAGGTATTATTGTTATTCAAACTTCTGCCAGGTCAGGGGTCAAATCCTCTCTAAGCTTTATTCGTCTGGAGTGATAATAAGAATGACTATTTGTGCCTTCATAAACCACCAAATCTCATAAAGTATTTGTGAATCCGAATAACACCGCCAACTCCATTTGCAGAGTAAGACCAAGGGGGAAAAATCCACAAGTATTATTTATAATCAACCTCATTTGATAAAAGAATGAATTTCATCACCCCCTCAAAATAGGGAGGTCCTAAGTTCAGAGTAAAGGACGGTCCTCCAGATGGTTTCCATTTAACTCGATGATGTTCCACCATGTTGCCCTTATGTTTAGTGCCAGTTCACCGGCTGGTGTCTGAAGACCTCAGATACAAATTACGTAGAGTTTGCAAACCTCTAGAGCTATTGTCTCCTGTCCTCACGGCCGCCCTGGAAGCCTGGGGTCATGGTCTGCATTTTCTCTACGAGGAAATGGAAGTTCAGAAAGGTTGATGACTTGTTCAGATTCACCCAGCTGGCGCAGAAAATCAAGCCTGGCCCCAGAGTCTTGATGTTCCTGGGAAAAAAAATGGTCCTTTCCTCTGGGTTGAATCCATGTTGCAGGGGTCTCCACTCTGTGTGGTCACTCAGGGACTCTTACCCCAGAGACGAGGGATCTGTGGATGGAATTTAGGGATTTGTGAACTTGAGAGGGAAAAGAATTGCATCTTTATGTACACGCATCGCTAGCTAACTCTTAGCACTTCCTTCAATTAGGAACGTAGACGACAATGTAGTACTAGCTGTGCCTACTTGTTGCCAGTGGAAGTCACAGGTATTTTCATATCACGTTGTGGTTAATTGCAGACGTCTCAAAATACTTGTTATACTCCTTAATCACATCGAAATTATGGTAATTAGACTCGATCTTGTTTACTGTGTTGAAAAGAAGCACATACGTAACTATCTCACATACTTGTTTTAATTTTAGTGATCATAGTTCAATAATTTGTTTCCTTTGTAATCCCATATATGTTATTTTATGCATTTAATATTTCTAGTCCGAGAAGGAGATCATAGATTTTACGAGTAGGGCTCACAACCCTCTTGGGAGCTTCCCGGGGATAGACTGAAACCAGCTGCCATATGAGCAGGGCAGGGAGAGATGCAAGAGAGGGGCGGGCCACTCCAGGTTGGTAGGTGGCGTTTAATAATAGCAAAGGGAACTCACATACAAGGCTTGTCTCAGGCAGGAGCAAGATGAATGGATCCCTGCACCTGCCCACCGAATCTTGAGGGTTCATAAAGGGGGCCCTAACCGGGCTCAGTCACATATACCGTGCAGGTGTGTTCAACACCACATCACCATCTCAAGGCTGTGTCCTTGGAGCAGCCTCTGGGAGCAGGAAAGGCAAGGGGAACCCACATTCCAAGGGCAGGGGAGAGGCTGAGGAGCCTCCGAGCACTGGGTCCAGTTCAGGGGTCAATCGGTAGTCACGTGTTTTTTTTCTTATCATGATCCCAACAACCAGCTGCCTGAGGAGACCTAGGCTCATAGAGAACAGTTAAGAACAATGTTCTAGGGGCACCCGGGTGGCTCAGGCAGGGAAGCGTCTGACTCTTGGTTTCGGCTCAGGTCATGATTTCATGGTTCTTGGGTTCAAGCCCCACACGGGTTCTGTGCTGACAATGTGGAGCCTGCCTGGGATTCTCTTCCTCCCTCTCTGCCCTTTCCCTGCTTGCTCACACTCTCTCCCTCAAAATAAATAAATACACATTTTTTAAAAACCCTTGGAGTCCTCCACTGGGTCCTCTGCACGGGACCAGTGGACAAGGGCAGAGAGCGAGTGTGGAGGATTGTAAGGGGGGTTTATGGTTCAGATCTGGAATCCTATCCACAACCAGACTTCAGTCCCCAGGCCAGAAGGTGCGATCTCTCTCTGGGTGCCCAGGAGGGAAAGAGAGACAGTTTGGAGAGCAACCAGCCAGCCTCTACCCCACTATCACATCACTTACAAGGACTCAAATTTAAGGAGACACTGGGATGCCTGGTCTCAGCGATGATATCCGTGGTGGGGCCAGGTGCCGGCCACCAGGGGTCCATCTTGCTGATCTCCTCTGCAGGTGCATCAAGGCTGGTGTGGATGGAGGTGGTGCTGGGGGCAGCAGAGGCTGCTCTTCTCAGATCTTCCTTCTGTTCTTCCAACATGCTGTCTGCTTTGTGTCCCAAGAACCCACAGTCTGTCAGGGGCTGGTGAAATTAGGACAAAATGTACATCCTCGAAAATATAATTATAGCTCCCATGTATGTAGAGCTTTAGAGTCTGCCAAGCACTTTCATCAGCCTGGACTTCTCTGGTCTGCACCACAGCCCTCAAGCAGGGCAGGGCAAAGATGACCATGGCCGTTACAGTTGGAAACTGGGCTTGGAAAGGAGAATTCAATGTTCAAGGTCATAAACCGGAGGTGGAATCGGGGCTAGAACCTAAGTCCGTCACCATACAGCCGGCATGTGGTAAATACCTACCAGGTGCCAGGTCCTGTGCTTGCTTCAGGGACACAAGGATGAATCAGAAGTCTACTTGGCTTCTAGGGAGCAAAGCCCAACAGAAAAGCCAAGAATAGACCGGTAATCACACTACCATACACAATTATATTTGTCAAGACTCTTTTAATTCAAGTGATAGAAACCCAACTCAGACTGGTTTAAATAGAAATGGAATTTATTAGTTCACATAACTGAAGAGTTTAGGGATGTGTAACTTCAGGCCTGGCTGGACCCAGCAGTTCATACCCTATTGCCTGGCATCTGTTTCTCTTAATTACTTGGCTCTGTGTGACTTCATTTTTCAGGCAGTCTCTTCTCAGGGTGGTAGACATAGCCTCTGGAAATTGAAAGCTTACCTTGTAACCATTTGCCTACTTGAGTCAAAATGATGGCAATTGTTCCCCACTGATCTCAGTTGTTCCAGAAACATTCTTGAGGCGTTGCATGGGATGGCTGAACCACCTACCTGACCTGTGTGTGCTATTCCGGATGCTGATAAGGTGGGGATGGGGTGGAGCCGTGAGATTGAAGGAACCCGAGTCTCTTAATCATTTTGTGGAGGGGAACATCAACCAGAAAGACCTGATAGGAATGTTACATAACTGAGAAACAGACTTTGGGATTTAGCTAGTAAGCAGTGATGTGCCCAAGCCGGGTCATGGTGGTGGAGTGGTCTGCCCCTAGATGCAGGTGACAAAGGGGTGCCTTGTCTTGAAAGACTTTTAAAACTTGAATACAACTGGCTAAATTTGATCTCCTCTTTATTATCACACATGCCAGTAAATCTAAACATGGTCGGCATTAAAATATTCCTTCCCCGGGAAGAACACTCCCAGTTTGGAACCTACTTACTACTGGAAGCTGGCTTACCCTACTTAATAAAGACCTGCGTCAGGGCATCCGCCGTAATATGATGAAGACCCCTATGTACACCTCAGTGATTAAGGACACATTACAAATATGAATGTTGACATAAGATTTTACAATAAATGTAGATCTCTTTGGGATATCGAATTGAGATGACTGAGAAATCTGCTGAGTGAACAGCCCTGGGGAGACTTCCCATCAGGCCCCCAGACTGGAGTAAGCAGTGAGACAGTGTGGCTGCTACGGTTCCAAACCCTTGGGCTTTGATGGGGGTTAGAGTGGGGCACAGAGCAGGGATCAAGAGAGGACAGGAGGGCAACGGGATAGGAATGGGATGTCTCTAGGTCTGGGGGGATGCAAGGGGGTTATCAGGACGTGGAGGTCCAGTCCTCGAAGGGAGGAGAGGGTGAAAGTCAAAGTCAACTGCCCGTGCTTGCCTGCCTGCTGGCTTCAGGGCTGCGGAGAAACTGCTGACGCAGGTCATGTTAATGTCTCCCTTCCAACCAAGAGTGGATGAAAAGACCTAGCCCAACAGTGAGATTCAGAAACACTTATGAAAGCCAGTGGTGAGGGGCCAGGAGGCAGTAAATGGGCCACAGATAAGAACCAGACCAGTGTGATGGGACCACTCACAACTATGCTCATTGGCCAACCTCAGGGTGTCCAAGAGGCGTGGGCTCCTGCCCTTGGGTTCCCCCTGATGTTATAATTAATCATAGCAGAAGAGGACAAAGTTCTTGAGAATAGGCTAAATTACGACCCTGTTGCTGAGAATGTGGCTGGGATCCTAGATGACATTGTAGCCACGGAGAGGCATGTGAGACCCCCAGTGAGACTCCTGGAGTTGCCCCTTGAAGAGGGCACCCCACCTCTCCTTGCTGGAGTAGCCAACACGCGAGTATGTCTGTGGGAATGATCTGGAGGAGAGCGACAAGTGGGAAGATGTGGGAGTGGAAAGGGGGACTTCTCACCTGAGAAGGCAGAGGGGTGGGAGCCAGCGCACAAGGAGAGGGCTGACCTCAGGGAGACAGGATAGCTGTGACTAATGGAGAATAATCGGGGGTCATCCAGGTGAAGACGTGGGGAAAAGAGTGCTCCTGGCCGGGGGTGGGAGCCCCAGTGTGGTCGTGGTGCAGAGGAGGCAGGAAGACACAGCAGGACCCCGTGAGTCATGGAAGGAGTCTGGACCCAAGCCCGGAGGGTAGCTCTGAGCCTCGGAGGGGTTTAAACAGAGTGACATAACCATAACTGTGATCGAGAAGCAGCTCCCCGCTGCATAGCCTGGCCGCTGGGAGGAGGGAGCTGGACTGTGGGAGCAGGGAGCTGGATTGCAGGCGAGGGACCCGGAGTCGTGGAGGGGGTGGGGTAGATGAAGGTGCTCTCGCTCAGGGCGGTGCAGGGGTCCTCAGAGGCATCTGTGTAGTATTTAGAGTCAAGAAAACCGTGGCACTGGTACAAATAGTAAAGAATCCCGCTTCTTCACTGCCTTTGGACAAGGCTCTTCCGGTGCCGAGACGCCCTTGCTCCCCCGCCTCGGAGGGCTCCTCCCCGCCGAGCATCTCGGCCGGTCATGCGCGCGAATGCCACAAGGGGGCAGCAGCGCACCGCCGTCTTCTCCCATCTCCCCCGGAGCCACACTCGTGATTAACCTTACACAGTTCTAATGTGGGGGAGGGCTTGTTAAAACACAGACTTCTGGGCCCCATCTCAAGAGTTTCTGTGGATCTGGAATGGGACGCAAGATATTTGCATTTCTAACCAGTTCCCAGGTGATGCTGATGCTTCCGGTCTGGGAACCCCACTTTGAAAACTACTGAGGTTGAGTATTTGGTTGGGTGGGGATGGGGTGAGCTCTGACCCACCCAAACAGGGCCGCTGGGAAATCACTGTCAACTGGGCAGCCACTCCCATTTGACAACGATGATGTATTTCCCCCATTAAATCCCTTTTTTCAAAATGCGGAATGAAGGTATATTATTTCATTCATTCAAGAAGGATCAAGCCTGGTTCTGTCCTCGGTACTGTTCTAAGTCCTGGGACTCCAGGAAACAAAGCAGAAAAAGTAAGTCCCAGCCAGCGCTTGTGGAATCAGGCAACAAATAATAAACGTTACGAACAAGTCAGGTAGTGTGTTAAAACGTGGTACGTGCTACGTGCACCAGGGGGATGGAACAGGGCGGCTGAGGTAGGTTCTCTATGAAGCGTTTACTTTGTGAGTCAAACTTGAAAGAGAGCGAGGGGACTAGCCCTGGGGATTCCTGGGGGAAGATGATGTCAGGCATAGGGAACAGACAGTGCAAAGGTCCTGAGGTGGGAGTGTGCCTGGCATGTTCAAGAAACAGCCGGGAGGACAATGAGGTCAGAGCTGCAGGAACAAGGGGGAGAGTAATTGAGGATGAGGGCGGGCAGGTGACTGGGGCACAGTGTGGGGTGCTGTAGGTTGTGCTTAGATGTTCTCAGGTGAGAAGGAGCGCCCGGTCTGGCTTGGTTTGAACAGGATTCCTCTGGCACACACTGTAAGGAGGGTGGGAGTCAGGAGAGCAAGAGGAGGTTGTGCGGTCATCGGGGCAGAGATGTGGTAGCCCTGGCTGGGGAGCAGTGGCGAGGACAGGGTGGTAAGAGTTTATGCCCACCAGCATACCCACGTCCTTGTCTGTATTGCCGTAACTAGTGGCCGAGTGGGTGTGGTAATCTCCTCCTCTGTGCAAGTGACTCAGGTTCCCGACCTGAACTCTTGTCTCTGTGTCTGTCTATGGTCTTCGATCGTCTCTGGTCTCCAGCTGCCTCCAGCCACACTGTCCGAGGTGGCCACGGCCCCCTCGAACTCAGGCCATGGAGGACACCCCCTCATCCGCCACCTGTAGGGCTCTCGGCCTCTCTCCCGGGCTTCTGCCGGTGGCCCCTCCGCTCTGCCATCCTCCAGCACAGAGCCCAGGGGTGTGTTGGGTATCGTAGTTCCCCTGCTGCTCGCGTCCGTCCTCCAAACCAGATCTCACAGGCAGCGTCAGGCCCTGCTGATTCTCTCGCCAGTTCCCTCTTTCCCGTGCCCACAGCCACCTGTCCAGGCCCATGTGCCTCACCCCTGAACACTGCAGCGACTGCTCACAGGGGAGCCTGATGGCCAAGGGCATGGGCTCTCGAGCAGGACTCTGGGTTTTGAATCCTGATTCTGCCAACTGTGAACCCTGTGAACTTGGGGCTATTTCCTCAATTTGCCATCTCAGTTTCTCTGTCTGTGAAATGGGCATAATTATACCCATTTATACCCATAATAACCAAACGGTTATTATGAGGGTCAGGTGAGAGATTACATAGATGATGCTTGGAGCAGAGTCTTATATGTGGCTAGAACTCAATAAATACTAGCTCTTTTATCATTACTTTTTTAAAGTTCATTAATTTATTTTGAGAGAGAGAGAGAGAGAGAGAGAGAGAGAGAGATTGAACGCAAGTAGGGGAGGAACAGAGAGAGGGGAAGAGAGAGAATCCCAAGCAGGTTCTGCACACTGTCAGCGCAGAGCCCGATGCGGGGCTCAAACTCATGAACAGTGAGATCATGACCTGAACCGAAATCAAGAGTCAGGACACTTAACCGGCTGAGCCACCCAGGCGCCCCAGCTCCTTTATTATTTATGCACTAAGTCTTTATTGACTACTTATTGTATAGAGACGTCCATCCTACTGGGAGATCATCTGACCCCGGAAGAAGAGTGCAGACCCCAGCGATTCCACTCTTGAATGTTGATCCAACAGAAGCATTCAACATCCAGCAGAAGACACGGGCTAGAATGTTCGTGACACCCTATTCATGATGGCCCCCAGCTGGAAACTACCCATCAGGCGTAGAATGGATGGAGAGCATGCAGTATATTCGTGCAAGGGAATAATACCAAGCTGTGATGAGAAGAAATGCACTGTTGTTACCTGCAGCAACATGGATATCGCGAGAATCAGCGTAACGGGGAACGGCGGGGCCCAGTACCTCCAGCCGTGAGTTTCGGTGGGGGTTAGTCTGATTTTCACCTGTGACCTGCGCCCCCAAAACAACCTCCTCTTCTTTACAAACAAGAAAACTCCAGCCTTTGCCTCGTATCTTTCCCTGACTTGCCGAAGAATCGTGGAGGTAGGATAACAATAATAGCTTATATATCAGGTGAACACAGAGGAATTACTGTGGGAACTCATCAACACAGTGATCCTGGGGTGGGCACTGCTCTTTATGCCCATCTTACAGATGAAAACACTAAAGCACTAAAAGGCCAAGTCAAGAGAATGATAGCTAAAACTGTTATTTCAATCGCAGAATACTCAACAACCCTCTGTTTAGAGCACTGCTATCATGCCCATTTTAGAGAAGAGGACGCTGAGGCGCAAAGAAGTTAGGTCCCTTGCCTAAAATGGCACTAGGAAACAGCAGAGCTGGGCTGGGGCAGGTGGCCAAGCCCAGTCTGTGCAGCTCTGTTCACAGCTGCTTGGTAGTGAGGTCACGGGCCTTGCAGCCAGATGGCCCAGGGTCCAGCACCACAGTCCTAGGACAACTCGCTCATTACTCTGGGTCTCAGTTTACCCATCTCTAAAATGGGACTATCAACAGCACTCTCCTTTCGGGCTGTCCCAAGGGCAACATGCCATTGTGGGTAAAGCGCCCGGAAGCAAGGGCCCCACATGCCGGAATCATTCCACACGCGTCTGTTGTTCTCATCCTCGCCCTCACCGTTCCTAGGGATATTCTCCGAATTTCCCCCGGCAATGTGTTCAGAGCTTACCCTTGTGGAGCCGGACCCCCTGAAACGCTCAGCCCGTAAGAGAGCATCCATCCAGTCTTGAGTCGGGTGAACGTGGCGTGGGCTAAAGTCTCTCCCCAGCTGCAGAGCAGCTTTTGGACGCATCAGCCTTCCAAGCAGCTTTCTCTTCTGCGAACTCGAGTTAGTTGTATTCTGGGAGGATTCGGGGGCCCAGATGCTGCCCGGGATTCTGTCTGGGGCTTTCGGAGGAGGTGGTACCTGCGTGAAGTGCTGGAGGCGGCTGTCCCGAGGGGCAGGTCAGGTACCTTCTGGGCTCTGCCCTCCCTCAAAGCCTCCATCCCAGCAGCTGGTGCGGAGTGAAAGAAGCCATTCACAAGAGAACACCGACTGCGCGATGCTGTTTACGTGAGGTTCAAGAACAGGCAGTTAGCTGCCCGTCTTCTAAGGTGCTGGAACTCAGAACAGGGGTTGCCTTCAGGGGTGGAGGGGATGGCCGGGAAGGGGGAAGGTATGGCCGGGAAGGGCGAGGGGATGACTGGGAAGGGGGAGGGGTTGGCCGGGAAGGGGGAGGGGATGACACGGAAGGGGCCGTAGGAAAGTTCCTGAGATGATGGAAATATTTTGTACCTTGATGGAGGTATTGATTACACAGGCGTGTACATTTTAAAGACTCGTTAAACCATGTGTTAGGACCTGTGTGTTTCACTGTGCGTAAGCCATGCCTCCATAAAATTAGTTTAATAAAAAGAAACCCCTGTTTAAGTACTGAGAGCATTTTCGAATTTCCTGGCTGGAGTGTGATGAGAACACAGTTTTTCTTTTTAAACTCACAGATGTAGAGCACAGAGGAGGAAAGAAAATTTCTGTGTAGGTTTAAAAAAAACCAATAAAACGGGAGACTTCAAACAGATTTTCACACTTGGGTGGGTTTATTTCAGGCCGTGTTCCCCAGTCCCCGGGGGCCAGCCTTCATTCTCCCCTGATTTTCTCTGGTCTTAAATGTTGCGAAGCACCAACCGCTATATAAAGTGTCTAGCTCAGTGCCTGGCACATTGCAGGTGCTCGCGGAAGGTTCATTCTTATTAATACAAGTTGGGTTTAACGGATCCCTGAAAGGGGCCTGTTTTCTGACTTTCTTCAAGACAGTGTGATTTCACCTTGCGATTTTCACAAAGAAGGCAGCCTCTGAATTCTGCCCAGTGGGTGGGGAGGGCTTTCTCAGACAGCACAAGCAGGACCTACAAGCTCTTGCATAGGCATGTATCTGGGGACGTTTCTGTGTCAACCCCAGGAAAGGGAGCAGGAGACTCAGAATATCTGTGTGCCCCTCGTCACCACCCCCAGAAAAATAGCCAGTCCAGGCCAGCCTTGGCCTAATGATTAAGGGACAGCTGGTTGCCTTATCTGCTGGAAAGCCTGCCCATGCATGTGTTTGGTAAAGGCCGCGTGGAGGCTGGGAACCGACCAGAAGACCCTGGAAACCTTGGCCAGCCCCCTGGGCTGTGAGGTAGAGGAAGGGAGACTGGGGCATACATCCCAGCTCTATCTCAGGGTCCAGATGGACCTACGGCTTGTGAACATTTCTTGTACCCCAGGGCCTGGATGCCGTTGCCCCAGTCGAGGGGGTGGGGAGGGGCCGTCCGCCGTCTGCTCAGGGCCCAGGCTCGGCGCTGCCTGCTGGGCAGGGTGGGCACTGAGCCTCCGTTCCCAGCCCTGCTCTAAAAGGCACTGTTCCGAGGGCCGAGGCCCCCCGCAGGTGGGCAGGGCGCAGGCAGGCACAGGCGGCGCTGGGTCTCCAGGCGGCAGAGGCGGTTCTGGTTGGACACCCGGGTGGCCACGCCCAGCCCGCAGGTGGTTGAGCAGGGGCCCCAGGCTGTGCTCCATTCTGGGCAGGGGATGCCAGGGGGTGGGGGCGCGACAAGGCCAGAAAACTGGGGTCCTGGGAGGGGGGAGAAAGAGGGGTCAGCACTGCGAGGTCAGGGCTCGGCAGCCAAGTCAACCCAACTGCTAGCGGCGCCCTCTCGGTCACGTTGCTTAACCTCTCTGGACCTCGGTCTCTTCCTATGTAAATTTTCTACTGGCCGATTGTCAGGGCTAAATAAAATAATGCAAGGGAGGTGCTCAGCACAGTGCCCCTCCTTGTAAGCACCTCGTATGTGTGGGTCACTAGGCAGCAATGATGGTGCTGGCCGTGAGGGTCCCCCAGTGAGTGGCGGGTTTCTCATTTCTGCACCCCTCCCCCCTGTGGCATCTTACAGGAAGGAGGCTGTGGCCTGCGGTCAGTGATGCCTTGACCCTGCGGCAAAGGTGCTAGAGGTTCCTAGGCTGTACCTGGAACAAGATGGGGGACTCACCACCGTCTAGCTTTTCCTCCTCTCACAACTGATTCTGTTCTAATGTGTTGGTGTCCTTTCATCTGGTCCTTTTTAACCAACTGGTTCTCAACTGGGGGTGATTTTCCCCCCCGCCCCAGGGACATTTGGCAATGTCCAGAGACATTTTGGTGGTCACGACCGGGAGTGGGAGTACTGGAATCTAACTGGGTGCCCCCAAACATCCCATCGGCTCCCACACGACTGAGAATCACCCAGCCCACGTGTCACTAGTGCGGAGTTGAGAAACCCTGCGTGATATGAACCTGTGTGCGGCGTGTGTGTGCACACACACATGTACCCACATAATGGAGAGCAAATTGCATAGACAGGGCCCTATCCTGCTCTTTATACAGAAGATGAGCTCCCTGGCATCCTGCTGTGCATTTACGCTGATGTGTCCCATTCCATCATAGGGATAATTACCGCCACCACGGATGGGGTGCTGCGTGCCAGGCACTGCCCTGACTCCTCTCCTTGTGTTTCCTCGTCCCGTCTCACAACAACTCTGCGAGGTGGATGCCCTTATTCTCATTTTACAGTTGGAGGAACTGAGGCACAGAGAAGTTGGGCAACTTTCTCAGAGTCCCACAGCTAGGAAATAGTGAGGCTGGGCTTAGAACCCGGGCAGACTCCGTGCTGAACCCACCATGCTCTACTCTCAATGTAGAGAAGCCAATGGACCAATGGCTTCTTTTCAGCTGCTTTTCTCTAAAAACATCACGTTCATATAATAATCATAACAACTCAGTGATGTAGCAATAACAAAATCTCTAAAACTAAAGAGTTTATAGCCCGAGGTAACTGTCTTTCCTTCACCTCCACCCACCCCTAAGCCCACGTCCCAGAGGCAACTACAATGCCTGGTTCAGTTTTGAGCTCCTCTTTGGATAAGCCCAGATCATTGCCTATTAATAATATTATATGATATTTAAACTATATAAATATAATACACATCGGTATATTAGAACCATAATAATAGTATATGTCATAATAGCATTCCTCTGCTAGGAAATGTGAGCATTTGGCTCAAGGATCCTAGTCCTCCATTCCCTTCCCCCCTCTGCCACCAATTTTTATTTTTCATTATTTAGGATTTAAAATTATATTACTTCATGTTTTGTCAGTTTGAAAGAGGCCTTGTGACTCCCCACTCTGCTCACCCCGTCTCCTCAGCCCCTACCCCCTCCCGGGTCCTGTCGGGGAAACTTGTGCTTTGACCTGTCCGAAGTCCTGGCTCCTGAGAAGCCCCCCGCCTCCTGCCCCCAGGTGGCCCTGCCCCTGGCCTGGACCAACCCTGCGCTCACCTTGGGCTGGGAGGGGCTGGACCCCCAGCCCCCCTCCCTGGTCGCACACCCACTCAGGGCAGCACTTGCCGGGGACCTCAACCCTCCTGGGATGCGGGCAGTCCCAGCTGGGCAGCCGGACGTCATCACTGCACAGTGGCACACAGGTGAAGCCGCCGTCCTCACAGCGACAGCGAACCCTGCAGTGGGGCTGGAAGGTCTCCCCGTCTCGGTACAGGCGGCCGTTCACCTCACAGCTCCCGTCATCCTCTCCCCCTGCAGAGGAGAAACCAGACCCCCATCTGTGACCCCCAGCTTTTCCCCAGGCAAGCCCGGGCCAGCCACATCCTCCACGTGGTCTCTCTACAGAGCTGGCCCAGATCCTGCTGCGTGCGGAGTGGTGCCCTTACAGTGTCTGGGCACTGCCAAGGGGACCCAGCCCGCGATATGCACCCCGTCCCCACTGCCAGCCTGCCCTGGCGCCGGCAGGAACACGGCGTGTCGTACTGCATCCTGACACAGGGGATGTGGGGGCGCTGGCCTGACCTGAGCCCCACTCTGCTTAATTAGCTGTGGACCCGGGCCAAGCGACTTCACTTCTTGCCTCAGTTTCCTCACCTGCAAGATGGGTTATAATGGTACTCACTTCACAGGGTTGAGGTATAGACAAAATGAAATGATATATGTAATGAATCCAACACAAAAGAGATCTTCGATAGATCCTAGCTGCTCTGTTGTTACTATTAATATAATTACTGTATATTAATAATATATAACTTACATACACAATGAGGGTTTCTGCAACAAACTTCCATTGTACACCTGCTATGTCGTAGTCACCCCTATTAGGCCAGGGCTTAACTTGCTGCCTGTGTGACTTTGGGTAAGTTACTTAACTTATCTGAGTCGCCTTAACAATAGCATCGATGAGAACAGCTCAGTACCTTAAGTAACATGAGAGAATATGTACAAAACGTCTAGCACAGTGCTAAGCATATAGTAGGTGTTCAAGAAACACTCTTCGAATGCTATTCCCACTTCCCCCGCTGGAAAAGCACTGCTTGAGGGCTGGGGCTGAGAGTGCTCCTGCTGGCACACCCCCACCCCCCAGGCCGGCTCAGAGCACGGATGGGACACACAGAACCTCGGGAAATGCCCTTTGCAATGCCTGGTGCAAGGCCCAGCATGTGAGAGACACTGATATGAGTTCCGACCTCCTATAAATTCCAGAGATACGGAGTGTGCCATCCGCTGTGCTCCTAGACAAGACTAAGATACAGCCCTTGCCTTGAGGGAGTGCAGAGAGCTGGGAGGAGTCAGGAGGTTCTGGGGAAGGACTTGCTGGAAGGCAGGTTTTCCCAGGACTTCAAAGAGAAATCTCTAGAAAGCCTATAATGCAGGAATTTGGGAACCCCACAGATGTGGAGGGCAGCCCCTGCTCCCACTTGCTAGCTGTGGAAACTGAGGCAAGTTACTGCAGCTCTCTGAGCCACCAGACCCTGCTCGCAGGGCCGCTGAGGACTGAACGAGCCAGTGTACTTAAAGCGTTTCCCCCCAAGTCTGGAACGTAGCAGGTGAATGCGAGCGGGTGACGCCCATTCCTCTGAGGACCGCAGGAGGGCGCCAGCTCTCTCCCCGCTCCTTCCAGGCCACAGCCCTTTGGCTCCAAGCCCCTGGCCTCTTGGCCCGGATCACATGGCCGCTGGTTTCCTGGAAACTGTAAGGGGCAGCTGGGCCTTCATCCGCACCCCAAGCCTGGCCAAGCCTGGGTCTCCCCCCAGACTCCCGATGCCACAGCCCTGGGGCCTCCTGGTCGCTGGGATGACTGGTAAACAGAGGGATTGTTTAGGAAAGTCAGCGGAGTGGTGGTAATTTTAGCAAGGTTTCCTGGCACCCCTCCTGGGTCCTCCAGCTCAGAGCCGCGTGGGGTGGGGGCAATGATCCCTGGGCCGCCACCGCCTGCGCTGTGGTCTGTGCACACCCTGGCACGTGGTCCCAAGCACAGGAGGGGCCTCGAACTTACTCATCCTTGGATCCCCACCCCCCATGTACACACAGAGTTGCCTCCTCCAGGCCTTTCCAATACCTGCTTGTCCAGCAACCTCCCTCAAATAACTTTAGAGCCCGGGGCGCCTGGGGGCTCAGTCGTTAAGCAGCCGACTCTTGATTTTGGCTCAGGTCACAATCTCATGGTTTGTGAGATTGAGCCCCGTGTCGGGCTCTGCGCTGACAGCATGGAGACAACTTGGGATTCTCTCCGCCTTGCTCTCTGCCCCTCCCCGCTTCCCCCCCTCATCTCTCTCTCTCTCTCTCTCTCTCTCTCTCTCTCGTGCTCTTTCTCTCTAAATAAATAAATAAACATTAAACAACTAAAGAAAAAAAAAAAACTTCAGAGCCCAGTCTTCTTATCTGGCGATTTCTGCATCTTTCTTTCCCTCTGAGAGTCCCTTACAGGAGAAGGAATGACAGGGTTTGTTTGTTTGTTTATTTGTTTACCTTTAGCCACTTGCACACTGTGTGACCTCAGGCAGGTGATTTAACCTCTCTGAGCCCCAGTTCCTTCATCTGCAAAATAGGTTTAATAATAGGACCTACCTCATTATTAAGGGTAAAGTGAAATCAAGTATGTAAAGGGCTTGCTCACAGGACATGCTCAATAAACAGTGCCCATTCCTGCTAGCTTCTCTGGAACTATCACCATTATTTATTCATCAAACACTTATTTATCGGGTGCCTAGTATGCATCAGGCACTGTTCTGGGTACTTGTGATATAGCAATGATTAAAACAGGCAAAAATCCTGCCATCATTGGAGCTTTCGCTCTAGTGGAAATCAACACAATAAGCAAGTAGCGTTTATGATGTCAGATGGTGATTAGAGCCAGAAAAATAATGGAGGGAAGGGTTCAGGAGAGGGCTGTTGAAAATGGTGACTGAGGAAGTCCTCACCAAAAGGGTGATATCTGAGTGAAGTTGTGAAGGAGGTGCAGGAACTTGCCAAGCATGTAGCTGGGCGGGGAAGAACATTGGTAGAGCAAACAGCCAGCGCAAAGGCCCTGAGGTAGGAGCCCCCCCCCCACGGGGAAATTTAAGGAACAAAATAGGCCAGTGCGGCTGAAGTAGGAACGGGACCCTGTGGGGTCTCATAGCCACCGAGAGGACTTTGGCTTTTACTCAGAGGAGGTGGGAAGCTCTTAGAGGCCTTGAGGCTGAGGAGGGATGCGATCTGATGTTGTGGGCCCTGTGGCTGCTGCGGCGGGAACAGACTGGAGGCAAGGACAGAAGCAGGCAGACCGTTATGCGGCCCCCACAACATCCAGCCCGTGATGATGGGGCTCAGACCAGGCTGGTAGCAGTGGCTGGACTAGGAAGGGACTAGAACTTCAGGTTCTAGAAACATTCTGAAGACTTTGCTGGTGGGAAGCGTGCGGGATGTGCAAAAGTGAGAGACGTCGGGAACGACTGCGGGGTCTGGAGGTCCAGCCGCGGGAAGGGTGGAGACGCCCTCGGCTGAGCTGCGGAGGCGACGCCTGCGTGCAGATCGGAGCCTACCGCGGACGCGCACACGGGCCGCAGCCGGCCGGGGGTCTGTCCAGCGGGGAGTGACAGGACGCTGTTGGCAGCATGTTGCCCCCAGCGCTGAGACCTAGACTCAGCGCCCGTGAGGGCTTAGCTGGCTCTGGCTCGCGTGCGGGGTTCACCGCCTCCAGATCTGGTTCATGGACCCCCACTAGGTTGCCCGCCCAGCGCCGCTAGTTGTAGGAAGAAGCAGAGCCTTTAAAAATACGTTTTTGACCTCCAGCTGTTTGAAGTCGGAACCAAGATGGACTAAGAAAAGCCCCTTAACAAACTTAGTGACAATAACAGCCAATATGTACTAATCATATGCTGCGTGTTGGGCAGCAGAGTGATGGGAAGGAAGAGTGTGCAGCCACCTCCCCGAGTTCAAATCCTAGCTCAGCTCCTTATGAGCTGTGTGACCCTGGGGAAGTTGCCTAACCTCTCCGTGCCTGTTTCCCGCCCCCCCCCCCCCGCCTTTATAAAATGCGGATGACATCAGGACCAACCTCCTATGGTTGTTGTGAGATTAAATGAGGTGATATTTGTGAAGCCCTCAGTTCATAGCCATGATAAGCGCTATGTGGATGTTCAACAAGTAAAGCTTTGCCAAGCGCTTTCCGTGTGTCCTGGCTAATGTGTCCTCACACCGGCCTGGCGAGCTCAACGTCGCTGCTCTCATTTTTCCCGTCAGCCGTCATCTAAGAGTTTACAAAACAAATCACTACTTTCCCGTGCTTCGACTCCCCTGATCATAAAAAGCATTTAACAAGGATTTAGTATTGACAAGTTTATGTCCTCTAGTCTTGTTGCTTTTCTTTAAGCCTGTTTTTTTTCTATACATGGACTCGTTAACAATGATTCACGAGCCCCTCGCTTGTTGCTATTTTCTTAAAATGATTCACGCAAATAGATGAAAGAGGTCGATTGCTCTACAAGACTTCCTGTGAACAGGAAAAAGAACAGCCTCACATTTTCCTGTTTCTCTAAGGCAGTGGTTCTCAAATGGAGGCGATTTTGTTCCCCGGGGGACGTTTGGCAGAGTCTGAGACAGACTGCCATGGCTTGAGGGTGGGGGACATGCTGCTGGCATCCAGTGAGCAGGGCCCAGGGATACTGCTCAGTGTCCTTCCGTGTGCAGGACAGCCCCCCTCCCTAAGAATTATAACAAACAATAATCTGGCCCCAAAGAGGAAAGTTGAGAAACTCTGATCTAAAGCGCCGGAGGGCACCAAGGCCTAAAATGCTGAGAGATGTAACGTGCTCAAGGTCACTAGTAAATGGCAAACTCAGGACTCAAATGATAGCCCATGGGCTCCCAATCCAGGAGGAAGACAGAACAAAATGGTGCTTTCGAACCTGTGTGACCTGGTCCCAAGCTGTGGAACAGTAATCTTGCCGGTTACTCTTACTGAGCCTCAGTTTGCTCATCTATAAAATGGGTCTGAAAGTACTTACCACATAGGATCGTTGTGAGGACTATGTGGCAAGTTTCAGCACTGCCTGAGATGTACTATGCCCTAAATAAACAGCTATATTTTTATTTTCCCGAAAGGGTGTGAAGGTCCGGAGAAAGGCTAGTGACATCTGGTTTGAATAATCTGGGAGAGCTTCTCAGGGGAGGAGTGTCTGAGCTCACCTTTGATAGTGGGTGTGACCCGGACAGGTAGGAATGGAGGGAGCTGCTCAGGTGGAGGGCACGGTTGGATCAAAGACAAGGTTGGGGGGAGAGCAGAGGGAGGGCCCAGGGAACCACGGGTCACCAGGTTTGGCCGGAATGGCCGGTGAGCCTGACGTAAGGAGGTAGAGAGAGAAGAGCTCTCTTTGACTCAGGTGCCCTCAGCCTCGACCCTCCCAAACACATCCACCATCGGTCCCGCAAACCTGCTTACAGAGGCACACGGCCCCTCGGCCACCAGGGCCCGCCCTGGGCTGGCAGATCAGGCCCTGGCTGGGGTCGCAGACGTGGAGATGGTCGCAGGGCTCCCCCAGCCGCCGTGCACATACCCGGCAACAGCGGCAGCCGTCCAGCACCAGGGGCGCCCCCGGTGGGCATCGGGGTGGCGGCCAGGGGCAGACACACGGTGTTGGGCACAGCTGGGCACACACCTGCAGAGACAGAGATGTCACTCAGCCGTGGCTGTACAAGGCGGGCAGTGAGAGGTCCACACTTTGGCCCCAGGGTCACACAGACCTGGCCTTGAACCTCGTGACGCTCCTTCCTGAGAGACAGTGTGGCACTGTGGTCATGAGTGAGAACTTTGGACTACAGTTCCAGTCCTGACTCTGCCTCTTATTAGCTGAGTGACCTTGGGCAAGTTACTTAAGTTCTCTGAGCCTCAGTTTCCCGATCTGTAAAGGGGGCGATAACAGTGTTTAACTCAGAGGATTGTTTGGAAGGGTACATAAAGTGAGGCAGGTTAAACCCTGAGCATGCAGCCTGGCATGGAGTAGGTGCTCAGTGCATTTAGCAAATGATGATCACTGTTGGGAATGACAAGGAAGGGCTGAGCCCCCCACCCCCCACCCCAGACACGTACAGAAAGGCAAGCATTGCAACACAAAGGATTAAAATGACAGGGCACTGTACGTTTTCTAGCACGTAGACTGCAAATATTTATCTTGACAGCTAAATAAATCAAACCATATCATAGATGTTTTTGATCGTTGGAACAATCCAGAATATGTTTCTGGACACTTATCAAATGAGCCAGGAAACTTGGGAAAATACTGGTCTGCAGGCCTCCACGAGGACTTACCAAACAGAACTTCCAGAGGCAGGGCCCTGGAATCTGTATTTGTACCAGGCCGCCAGGGACTTCTGATGCACAGCTAGGCTTTTGGCCCCTCCGCTCCAGTTCTAAGCCCCATCCCCCTGCCGTGGAGAGGTGGGGACCCTCAGCTCCAGAGAGAGCAAGGGTCTTGCCAAAGGTCACAGTGCGTTAGCCACAGAGCTGGGAGCCTGCTTCCTCCTTAAGGATGCTGTCATAGGGGAAAGCCGGAGCCAGGGACCCACCCCCCAGGTGGGTATCGACCCGTGTCCTGGCTGCACCTCTCCGCTCAGGACAGAGAAACAGCCAAACCAGAAACCGGATATCATGGTCTCCCCATATGTCCATTTGAAGGTGGGGACCAAGAGGCAGGCATAACTCAAGATGTTCCCAGTGACCCCCTCCGTGAGGGACCGATCTTTAGTTCAGTAGGATTCTTGGAGGCCCAGAGGGCTTTACCTGGAGAATGGAAGACTTACAGTTTACACAGATCGAACTAATAACCTCCTGTCTTTGGTGTGGCCCCAAAGCAGGCAATGACCCCTTTGCCCCAGGCCCCACTTTGCCCCAAACCCCACGACCCTCCGGTCCTGCAAACCTGCATTCAGGGGCCTGCAGCTCACACCTTGGCCACCAGGGGCCGCCCAGAACTGGCCAACCAGCCTTGGGTGGGAGGGGGCGTCACAGACCCGGGAGGTCCTCTCACGTTCCAGGCTAGGGCAGCACCGGTAACAGGTTCAAGTGTGCAGCTCTGGCCTGGAGCGTCACAGGGGAGAAAGTCCCCGTCTCTGCAGGAGTTCCAAGCAGGAGACTGGGTGATAGCAAAGAGATTCTAGAGAAGATGGCCTCGCCTCGCTCCTCAAAGCGCGGTCTGGGCCAGCAGCAGCAGCACCCCTGGAAGTCTGTTGCGGTATCTGGGGTCCCACTTTATGAGTCTAATTCTGCATTTTAATAAATCTAGAAATTATTCACATGGGATTGACCCGGCGAGCAGTCCGTCGGACTCTGGGGTTCCCTTTCAGACCAGAGAGGATGGGCTCCCTTGCTTACTGGGAAGTGGGGACTCTGACCAGAACTGGCTCTTGGGCCCCTCCCGCCTGAAAGCCGGAGTGCCAGGCCACAGACCTTCTGATTTGCACCCAGGTTCCTACTTTGGGTCTCCACGGGGCAAGTGTGGCCAGGGCCAGATGTGTGGGGCCAGCGGGGGCCACTAATAATATCAGTGATCATGGCTAACAGTCACCGTGAGCCATAATGTGTCATCTCATTTAGCCCTACGAGATGAGGTAGTGGCATTGAGCCCGCTGTAGAGACAAGGAAAGAGAGCTCAAAACCGTATAGTGACATCACCAGTGAGGGCAGAGCCAGGACCAGAGTCCAGGTTCACGGGAACCCAAGGCCCAGGCTCTTAATTACCACACTTCCTCTCAGCCTTGGGCAGCTGTTTGCCAGCTTAGCCTCTGCCTCAGTTTATCCATTTGTTCAGGACAGACAGTGACAGGTCAAGGGAGCACGCCAAGCAGAGATGGGCCCTCTCTGTTCTCCCCTTATCCCCGTGCCCTGCCTAACCACGCCCTGCACACGCGGTTTTTCCAGACCCTTGCTGCGGTCTCCAGGGGGAAGAGCCCTGGACACGGAGTATTCCAGGGAAGAGCTGAAATCCAAGTTCTACCACTGAGTGGCTGTGTGACCTTCCGTACGCTGCTGAACTGCTTCGCGGGGGAGGGAGCCGTTTCCTCCTGAGTAAAACAGGGTGGGGACCACCTGTCTTGAAATTGTGACAGGGATAACAGGTCACGGCTAGCTCCTGGTCACCGTGATTTTGTCCGTTTCCAGGTCTCTGCCACCTGCCCCTGGTCACAGGCCTGAGCCCAGGAGCCCACAGCTGGCCGGTAGCCTTGGGATTCTAAGTCTGAGGATTGTTAGAGCTTTCTGGGTTCTTGATGACCAGGTCCCTGAGTCCTGTGCAGGATGTTCCCTGGCTCCCTGGGACCAGGAGGACCGGAGGGTGAGTGGACAGACACTGGACAGTGAGTCCAGGACGGCTCCATTTTGGTCTTTGATATAAGCCTGGGCCCAGAACCCCAAGTCTTCAAGCTACCCTCCTAAGTGTGATGCTCTGCTGGGCCCCTTCAGGAGAGCAAATGGTGGGACTGAGATGTCGGCGGGGTCTCAGCCTTGCCCACCGCTGAGATCATGGCTTGTGGTGGGGCCAACCTCCATGGCGTCGGGAACTCAGCACCTGCTGAGGAAATGACAGGGCTCAGCAGCTGTGGCCCTGGTCCAGGTAGGGGAGACACACAGGCAGGAGAGGCACAAACAGAAGTGCCCCTTCCCTACCCCACCCTGCACACACTCAAGCCTATCCTGGGCTCCACTTCCTCTATTAACTCTGCTGTTTCTTTGCTGTGTGATGTTAATCAAGTTGCTTGCCCTCTCTGAGCCTTGCTTGACTGAAACCAGGGGATAATAATTCCTTATGAGGTTGTTGGATATGTTAGACAAGGAAATGTTCCATAAACCTTCTGAAAAAATGTCCCCTAAGAGAAGATCCTTATTCCACGAGGTGTCTCCCTGTCCCCTTTCAGCCAGGGTCTGCAGGCCATCACTCCCTGCCAACAGCGTTAATGCCCCTGCAGTATGAACTTTTCCAATCAGTTAGACACCAACATCCATTCAAACCCTGGCTCACAGGTAGGCAAATCAGGTTATATGTTGTGTCTCCCTATTGATAATGAGGACACCCACCTCAGCTTTGTTGGGCCCTGGGGACTGCCAGTAGTCACGACCCTCTTGTTTCTAACACCTGCCACGTTCCTTCCAGGTCCCGTGCTGAGCACTTTTGATGAATTACCATAAATGACCTTCACAAAGGCCTCATGATCATTATGCCCATTTATCAGAGGAAGCAGCTGAGGCTCAGAGAGGAGAAGGGACTTACCCGAGGTCACACAGCAGAGCTGGCCAGAGGCAGCTCTCTGGGCGCCCGGGAGGGAAGCGGGGCTGTGCCCAACAGAAGGGGATCTGGGCAGTGATTTCACACCTCCCCAACACACCAAGCAAGTCGGCAGGATGTTTTGGGGCCCAGGGCCCCCTTACCTTTGAGAGGAGGCAGAGGAGGGAGAAGGCCAGAAGGTGGGTCTGTGGTGTGACTCTCATGTCACTGTGTCCCCCACGGAGGCGGCTTTGAGCCTGGGAGGCAGGACCTGTAAGTCTTTATGTTCCGGCAGCTGTGAGGTCACTCCCAGGCACACACACGCACACAGACACACACACACACAGATGCACACGCACACACAAATACATACACATGCTGGTCTCTGCTCTCCTGCTTCTCTCCCCAGCCTCATCCTCCCACTGATGAGCCCATTTACCTGAAGATGAGACCGTGGAGGCCACCAAGAGGGTGCCTGCCAGTGTGTGTGTGTGTGTGTGTGTGTGTGTGTGTGTGTGTGGCGCGCGCGCAAGCCTGTGTGTGAAAGCCAGAACCAATGCCAGTGCCAGGAGCCTGTGACAGGCTGGCAGGGGCCTCTCTGGCTCCTCCCAGCCCAGGAAGGGGGCCTTTCTGAGCTGCTGCTGCTGAGTCCTGGCCTGACCCCTGCCCGCCCCCCCCCCCAGAGGGCTGTGGATCCAGAAAGAGTTCAGCAGATACCCCCTTTGCAGCGCTGACACAAGTCCTCCGAAGCCCCGTGGCCCGGACTCTGGGTAGTTTCGGCTGGGCCTGTGGTTTCTGGCGGGAAGATTGGCAGCCATCCAGAGGCGGGTGTGACCCAGAGCAAAACTTCTGGGCGGCCTGTTTGCTTTTGGCAACAAGGGGCCTCCCCAGGGCCTGCTTCCCTGGGCTCCGAAGGTGGCCCCTGGTGGATGAGCCTGTGCAGGCTGGACCTACTGTGTGCTGGCGCTTGCTGGGTCCCTTCCCAATGACCTAGAAGAACCAGATCCATTTTGTTTAATTCAGCCATCTCTGAGGTCCCCTCTGCAGGGGCTGGAGACCCAAGAGTGACCTTGGGACAAAGCCTAGAGGTCGTGACGATGAGGGAAACCAGGTGGAATTCCGGGGCATTCTGAGGAGGGGTCCTTGTTCAGACCGAAGGTGAGGGGCGGCTTTCTGGGGGAGGCACCTTTACAGAGAGCTGTGGAAAGAGGGGGTGAGAGAAGGAGAATGCTGCAGACAGAGGGCAAACCCCTCAGGGGTGAGCATGATAGCATGCCGATTCTGAGAGCCAAAGGAGTGGCCGGAGTGACGGAGGTGGGGAGTGGGGTTCTCCATGGCGAATGGGACGCCTAATTCGTCCTCACCTCAGTATCTGGGGGCGTCTCCAATGATCCAGCCACCGGGGCTGACGGGTGTGAGCACAAGTGCTTGGACTGTGGTGTTTGGCAAAGATAATCACAGGTGGTATCAAGGGGTGGCTGGGGAGGGTTTTGGCCTCCATAATCTCCACCAGTGCCCCAAACCTTGAAGTGAAGGCGCTGGGTTCCAGAATGGGCGGTCGGGGAGGAAGAAGGGTGACCTGATATAGGGGGAACCCCCTCCCAGCTGCAGTCCTGGGGGAGGAGGTGATGGGGAAGGCTGACGAAGACGGAAATGTACGACCGGTCTCGGTCTCTGTGGGTTCTGGGTGGAGAGGAGAGCAGGGTGTCCCTTGGGCTGCAGGGAAGGAGATGCAGTGTTTGTTTATAAACGCTTATATTTCAGCCAGAGGCGTGCCTAGGGGACTCCACACAGGGACTGGGTCATCGCTGAGCACCCCCTCCCTCGGACAATAGAATTATTTTCCATAATAATCATAAGATGAAACAAATACTTTTCATATATGAGCCAAAGTTTGCACTTACCAAACAAAAACACCACCATCCACAGTTCACACTGTTTCACAGTTTTAATGTTTATTTATTTTTGAGAAAGAGCGGGGGAGGAGAAGCAGAGAGAGAGGGAGACACAGAATCCAAAGCAGACTCCAGGCTCTGAGCTGTCAACACAGAGCCCGACAAGGGGCTCGAACTCACGGACCGCGAGATCATGACCTGAGCCGAAGTTGGATGCTTAACCGACTGAGCCACCCAGGCGCCCCTCACCGTTTTAAATTTTAAGCACAAACTCAAACTCCAAGGAGTCACATAGAACGAGACAATTAAGGGGCACCTGGGTGGCTCAGTTGGTTAAGCATCCGACTTCAGCTCAGGTCCCGATCTCACGGTTCGTGGGTTCGAGCCCCGCGTCGGGCTCTGTGCTGACAGCTCGGAGCCTGGAGCCTGCTTCAGATTCTGTGCCTCTCTCTGCCTCTCCCCTGCTCTCTCTCCCTCTCAAAAGTAAATAAACATTAAAAATTAAAAAAAAAAAAGAACGAGACAATTAAAATCACTCAGCATCCATTGCTGTTTTTCATCTACTGTCAGGGTGCAGAACCGTCACCCCCAGGATTAGAGACAGGTGCTGTGCAAGATTCCAAACTGTCAGGCGCTTCTGCTCTTGCTGAAGGTGTGCTCCTGAGCTCATGTGCACTGGGCACCTGTCTTCCTAACGTTCAAGTTCACTTCCACAAAGGATAGGTTTATTCAAGGATAAGAAATGAAAATGGGCTGATTCGAAGCTTACATACACATTATTAAAATTCAACAGTTGCCGCATCAATTGTTTAGAACTTGGACCAAAAAAAGATATTTTCAGGACAGAGTACTTTGTCATGAATTTATCATGATTGACATGATTTATATTTATATACTGACATGATTTATAGTTATATCCCAACTTCTCATCAATTTTATCTTTTTTAAAAATGTTTATTTTATTTATTTTGAGAGAGAGAGAGAGAGAGAGAGAGAGAGAGAATCCCAAGCAGGCTCTGCACTGTCAGCAGAGTCAATGCAGGACTTGATCTCACAAACCGTGAGATTATGCTCTGAGCCGAAATCAAGAGTTGAACTCAGCCAACTGAGCCACCCAGGTGCTCCCCATCAATTTTATTTTTAAATTCTCTACAGACAGTGTGTCCTTCTTATTGCCCGCACCCAGGGAAGACACTCCCCTGCCCTGGCTTTGCTGGGACCACTGATTTTAACAACAGTGAAAGTGAGTAAATAAAGGGCCCTCAGAAGGAGCCAGCCCCGTGCTAAGTAGTGTTTCTAATCCTCACAGTCTATGCCTCAATAAGAAAGTGAGGTTCAGAGAGGTTAAGTAATGTGTCTAAGATTATACAGCTAGAAACTAGAGCCAGGTTTTCAGTTGCAGGTCCATTTGACTCCAGAACCTTCTATTGTGGTTTCTGAAGTTATTTATTTCGGCTACTGCTCCTAAAGCTCTCTGTGGCGTATGTCTTTTAGATCGAGGGGTGACGTGCTAGTGTGAAGTGTACATCTCGACAGCTCTCTGCATGTGTGCACATCCATGTAACCACCACCCAGAGCGGGATACATTTCCAGAAGGTTCTTCATGCCCCTTCCGGATACTCACTCTTCTGACCTCTATCACCACTGATTCGTTTTTCCTGGGAGGAGCAGGTGGGAGCACTTCTCTCCCTGAGGCAAGAAGACAGGAGGGTTTTTGTGTGAGGAGGAGCTGGCGAGAGGCACGCTGCTTGTGGCAACATCGGAGGCGAGGCTCCACGGCCAGTGAGGAGGTGAGGCCGCTGTGGGGTCCCGGGGTGGGGGGTGAAGAAGGCATGGGCTAGCGCCAGCCAGGGAGGCCACAAGAGATGAGTGGAAATCCTGCTGCCCCAGCCCTCCCCCGGCGGGCCCCTGTGAGTCAGAATGTGGCTGTTTGCTTGGAACTTGTCCGAATAACTGCGGGTGGCAGAGTGTGGACGGGGAGGGGAGGCCCTGGGGCCTGGCCAGTTCCGGAAGCACGCAGGCTGGCATCGGGGCGATTCGTGATGGGAGTGTCAGAGATGAGCCTTCCACACGCAGTTCAGAGTGTTAAAAGCCTGCGGCAGGAACTGCCACTTTGCTGACCAGGTGCAAGTGGGTTGGGCCCCCAAACCACCGAGTTTGGTGCTGGAGGGATGGGACAGTTCAGGGAACCCATGAGTCTCTTAGCTACTGCTCTAGCCCCCCAAAATAAGATCCCAGAATGAGCCAGGCTGCCTTTTGCGTTACCGGAAGGACACACAGCCTTGTAAGTCAAAAGGTCCTGGCTTCAAATCCCAGCTCCCCCGTGACTCACAGTACTGGGATTAGGGTGAGCTAAGGGGTGCTCCTGGATGCCCTGAGGGAGCAAATTTAAGGGCCCCCCCCTCAGGTGCCCACCTGGCACTGCACCACCCGGAGAGCAAGCACCTCCTAAAGAGGGAGGCCCCTGAGGCACAAAATGAGTTCATGGCAGCAACTCAGTAAATACTCGTGGCCTGACTACGTAACAGTCCCCTATCCTAATGTGTCACTAGGGGACATTAGGCTATGCCGAGGTCACAAATCCCCAAATCTCAGTGGCTTAACCCAACGAAGGTTTATCTTTGCCCAAGAAGAGTCCAATGGAGTCGGGCAGGCCGTTCCCTCCCCGCGTGTGTGCTCAGATGTCCGCACCACCAAGTGCTTGTTTGAAAGGAAGAATCCCAGGCCCTGCCCAGAATCAATCCGAGTTTTAATGAGACCCACAGGTGATCTGTATGCGTGGTACAGTTTGGGAATCACCCAAGGTCACCCTGGAGAAGAGGGGTGGGGAAGGCACACCGGGTCTTCACTGCCTCGGACGGGAGGTGATGCTGAGCACTGCTCATGTTTCGCTGGCCAGAACTAGTCTGCATCGTATTCATGCTAGAAGCTTTTGGTTCTGTTGTTCTTCCCCATTCTTCTTTCGTTCTCCCGTTCACTGATTTGTTCCCAGAAGATTTTCTGTTATGTGCAGCTGAACCTTACTTTGGCCCTCAAATACTGAGTAGTTCCATGTCTTCGGCGAGGTCACCTCCATCCAGAAGGTGCACAGAATGGGCCCAGTGCATGGCCATGGCTTGCCCAGGTCTGGGCTCCTGCCCCGGATCCCGAGCCTCCATCTCTCCAAGACCGGCTGCCTCCATGCTGCCCTTGCTGAGGGCCATGGCGGGAGGAGCCAATGGAAATGCTGCTCAGCTGGTCTGCAAATGCCCAGCCCCCAGGCACCTCTTCCCGGCCTCTCCTTCCACACACTCCGGGTCTGGGCAGGAGTTCAGAGGTGTGCACCTGGCCTGAGATCCCAGGTGCCATGATGAGCTCCTCCTCCCACCCCTAGGACAGCTGTGGGCCTTGAACACTTGGCTTCAGTCGGAGCTGGCAAGGTTCTACGTGCAGGGACCCACATGGTTCTCCCCCAAAGGGGAGTTGGAATGTGGAGCTCTCAGCCCATGCATGTGACCGCCTCTGTACACGGCTTCACACAGCAGTGTGAACTGGGGGGCCTGGCAGTGAACCGGTCCTCACTTGCTGGGTGAGGGCATTGGCACGGGGCTGTGCCAAGGGTGCAGCTGGTGAAGCATTGATAAGCCTGGTGGGGAGCTGGGAGGAAGTCATGATGGGACATGAAAAGGGCTTTGGAAATTGGCGTGAGGGTTTATTTACAGACTTGGTATTCCAGGGAGAAGTCACTGTACCTGGCACACGTTAGGTGCTACATATATATTTGTTGCATGCGTACATGAATGAACTGGGGGGACCCAAGCTCTAATCCCAGCTCTATTGTTAGACATTCTTGGGAAAATTCCTTGCCCTTGCTTGGCCTTAGTTTCCTCATTTGTTAAATGGGAGAGGGGCAAACTCTGTGTTTTCTAGAGCCCCCTTGGTTCTACGAATCTGCTTTTGTGCCTGCAAGCATGAGTGACCCAGAAGGAAGTATGGGGGGAGGGCCCTCAGGAGACAGAATGTCAGGAGGCAGAGCTGGTTCTAGAGACTCACTGATGTCTGACTAGTTAGCAGAGTTCAGGAGACCTCGTTGAGTTGGAACCAGTTGTTGGTCACGAGGGACTGGGTCCCAGGATAGAGGTGGATTTGCTCTTTGCTGGACACCTCTTGGAGGAGGCAGATCATAGGTTATTCCCTCCCCATCAAAGAGCTCCTCCCTCCTTCAGGACATCCAGTCTCGAGGGACTTAGCTCTCACTGAGTCCCTTCAGGTGCCATTACCTGTTCATATCCATACCTAATCCATCCATCCATCCATTTGTCCATCAATCCAGCTGTTCACCTGTTTGTCCATTCACCTAGTCATCTGTTGACCCACCCACCTACCAATCTGTCAGTCCATCCATCCATCCATGCATTCATTCAACAAGCACTGAATGTAGTGGGCCATGCCCTGTGGGTACATAAAGAATTAAAATAAGGTCTCTGCTCTGTGAGCTCATAGATTGGAGGGGAAGAGAGAGACAAAGAGGTGATTAAAGCACGGAAACTGGGAAGGCAATGAGAGAAGAGGACCCAGCCCAGTGTGGAAGGTGGGAGAGGTGGCTTTGGAAGTCTTACTGGAGGAGGTGACATCTGAGCCAAGTCTTGAAGCAAGAGGAGGAGGAGTGGCTGAGTCTGGAGAAAGCCTGGAAAGGCCTGGTCATGGGGGCCCCTGTGTCACTTGGGGAGGATTTTTGTGGCTGGGGGTAGGAAGAGGGATAGCCTTGGGAAATCCAGGGACTGTCGGGACATGTAGAAAAGCTCTGGGTCAGGCATCAGAATGCCAGCTTCCTTCCTCTTCTCTACTCCTGAGTGGCCTCAGGGCAGTCACCTGCCCTCTCTGGGCTTTAGTTCCCCCACTGTGACAGGACAGGCTGGCCCTCTGTGGCCTCTTGGGAGATGTCCAGCTCTGAGGGAGCCCTTGAGTCACATGTGGTTAGCAAACCCGATACCCACGTGAACATCTGGCCTGGCTGAGGCGCGAGCTAATTGTTCCCAGTCCTTATGTGTGTGGGGGGTGGGGAGGGTATTTGTTAGGGGGACCCTGGTTGGGGGCCGCCCCCACAGGGCTCTCAGTCATGGGACAGGAGGATGTGCTAAAAAGGGAGTGAGTCACTAGCCGGTCATCAGTTTGGGCCCCAGGGTCCCCAGGTAGGGGGAGGGGAAGCTCCACTCCCAACTCCTTGTTGCCCCAGAGCCCCCTTCTCAAGACAGCAGACCCCTGTTCAGAATAAACTCCCACACAAAACTAATATTTAAAATAGGCCGAGGGAAAATGGTTTGGGATGAAGCAGAGGTGTGGGGGCCCTCAGCTGGGGCTCCGGGCCCACCCCCACCCCCCGAAGCCCCCAGGGCCTGACCACTATGCCTTCCTGCCTCTTAAAAGATGGCCCAGAAGCCTCTCCCAGTTCCTACTGCCTGGGATTCAGACCATAAGATAGAAGTGATTCAGGGGGCAGGGAGAGACCCGGTCACGTCCTGGCTCTGCCACTCACTGTGTGACCTTGGGTGAGTCACTTCACCTCTCTGGGCCTCAGTTTCCAAGCAGAGCTGTCATGAGAAATAAAGGGCCGGGCGTAGTTGCATTTCAGGAGATGGCACGCTGCTTGTGCTAAATGCCCCCTCCGTCTCTGTCCCCTCCCCCACAGCCCCTCGCAGCCGCTTGCTGGCGGGAGGGAGGAGGCCGTGGCCGCAGCTGAGACTTGCCTCTCCGTCTCCGAGCTGCCTGGCTGTTTCTCTGACCCCGCAGCCCCTCCCAAAGGACCAGCCACACCCTCCCGCTGGGCACGGCTCCTGCTCTCAGGAACCCCAAGACTGCCTCCATAGAGGTAATTTCACTCTCAGACGCCAGATGGGCAGATGGGCCGCCCGGGCTGCAGCGAGGGGCACCCAGACCGGCTCCCGGGAGGCCCCCAGCGCCCCGTCCAGCCGGCCCCAGAGAAAACACTTCATTACTGGAAGCCCAGCCAGGCAGAGGGGGCGGAAGCGGTGGTGCTACAGGAAACCTCACAGGGTCAGCCAAACCTCGGCCTTCGAGGCCAGCAGCCCACGGACCGGCCACGTGGGGCTGGCTCACTGAGGGTGTTTACGGAAAGCCTGGCCCTGAGGCCGCCCCAGCTGCCGGGCTGGGGTCCCCTGAGGCACCCCAGGCCTCAAAGTGCCAGCTTGGCAGGGGACATCAGAGCTGCAGCTGAGGCCTTGTTTTCCTCGTGGTCCACCTGGGGAGTGGAGAGCTGAGCTCCTCTCCCCGCCCCCCCCCCACCCCACCGCCAGGGAACAGGGTGTGCTAGAGATGGGTGAGGTCTTGAGGCCGGCCCTGGGCCTCCTGGTCCAGCTCCCTGAGCTGGGTCAGGGGGCCAGGCCCTTTCTGGACACCCCGGGAAAATGGCATCAACTTATAAGAAGCAAGTAGCCAGTGGATTCTGGAGCTAGGCTTCCCAGGTTCAAATCCTGACGTTGCCCCTCACTGGCTGTATGGCTCTGGACAGTTGGCTCAACTTGCCTGTGCCTCGGTTTCCCCCTCTGAAAAATGAGGGTGATGATAATAGTCCACACTACACAGAGATGTTGCTATAATGAAATGATCTCATACATGGAAAGTGCTCCGGAGTCTCTCTCCCATGCTCAGTGCCCTGTTTGTTATGGAAATGTTTTCAACTGAAATATTTACTGGACATCCACACCATGATTGAGGAGCTGAAGTTATGCAGATAAATCAGATTTGGTTCCTGCCCCAGGGAGCTTCAAGGTCAAGGTGAGGATTTGGGGGGTTAAGAGGTCGGGCAGTGATCTACCCAATTACCGTAGTCACAGTGGAAATGGATTGGTGAACGTCAGCCTCTCTAGTGTCTCTGTGGGAACAAGGGCCACACAAGTCCTGTCCCGTCACTGCTCTATCCCAGCACCCAGCACAGAGACTGCCACCAACTCAGGGTTTAAACCTGGGGGCAGGGCAAGCAGAGGAACTGGAGGCTTTCTGAGCGCAGAGCTTCAAGTGCATGACCTCCTTCTGGTTCCCCAGCATGGAGTCGGGTGTGTCTTTCTTCCTGTGATCAGAGAAGCAAACGGAGGCTCAGAGAAGCCAGCCCGATGTCTCCCAGCTGGTGAGTGGCGAAGCCAGGACTGAGCCTGCGCCTCCGTTCAAAGCCTCCATTTTTAACCACTAAGCTACCCATTGTCCGCGTGGTATCAAACTGCCCAGCAGCCCTGGTGCCTGGGAGTTCAGAGTTCCGCCCGGCCTGGCTTGAGATGATCCAGAAGGATCTTGAGGGAGGGAGGACCCTCTAGGCAGAGGGCCTCGCCTGTGGAAAGGCAAAGAGGCAGGGCCAGGCCACTGTCCTGGTCTCAGCAGCACAACCTGTTTGTGGAATAGCAAACATGCAGGGCTGGGGCACATGAATGATGGGAGCAACAGGTGGCAGGACTGAGGGATGTCTGCAAACAGCCCTGAAGGCCAGGAAAAGGTTTAGACTGTCCTGTGGGGGTACAGAACCCCTGAGCAGTCCCCAGCGGTGTTTGCATGCGACCGATGTATGACTGGGATCCAAGATGAATGACCAAAGGAAGGGGGTAGGAGGCAGGGGGGAGACCAATTTGTACAAATGACAACCTCAGCATTGTTCCTGGCGCTGAGCTATCTCCCCCAGATCAAAACTCACCTGCCCCACATTCCACTTCATCCAAAGCAATGTGTGCGTGCCATTGGGGCACAGGGCGTGGGCATGGAGTGCACAGGCTTGGAGTCCTTCGAGCCCAGAAACGTGCCTTCCTCCCCAGCCCAGCCTCAGCCCTAGCCCCGTCAACGACCTACTTTGGGGGTGAATCCCATTTTGCCCACAGTGGCTGCCAGCAGCAGGAGGAGACACAGATGGTAGTAGAGACGGGGGGCGGGGGGGGGGGAGTGCCCACAAGGCCCTCAAAAGCCACGCCTTCGCCTCCAGCCCACCCGGCATTCAGAGTTCAGATCTCGGACCTGCCCCATGCTTGGGCTGTGTCCCCCGCCAGGTGCCTTGAGGTCTCCCCCATTCATAACATAGATAATCATGAAAGAGAGGCACACTGTGAGGGTTGTTTGGGGTTTTGACTGTGGGGCACGAGCACGGGGCTGATTTGGGGTGAGTGCTCCACAAATAAGAGCTCAATGTGAAAGGCAGAAGGAGCCGCGTCTAGGCTCCGTCGTGTGGGCTGGGGGCTTAGACCACTTTGGCCTGCCCTGAGCTCTGGGCCTCCCATCCTAGGACAGGTCACTTACCGTTTCAGCATCTCGGTTTCCTCATTTGCAAAATGGGCACATCATAGTTCCTACCTCCCGGGGTCATGGTAAAGATTAGCTGGGAGGTGGCGTATACGTGCTTAGCACAGTGCTCGGCACACGCAAAGCACACGGTAAATATTGGCACATGTTTGTGTGTCAAGGCAGAGCAGGAGCTGCAGGACAAGGAAAGTCATGAAATTTGTAGGGATTAGAGACTGCAAGAAGGGGATAAATCATGAAAACGGCGCAGTATACACAGGCGGAAGAGATGCGGGTTGCTGAGAGAGACGGGAAATGGGACCGTGACTGGGAAAGGGCCCGGCCTCCTTCTGAAAAGCCTTCAGTAAGAATAACGACAACAGCATTTCCCAAAGAGTGAGGCGTGTGCCCGGCACTGTGCTAATTTGCCCCGCACAGAATATGTCACTTCTTTGCTATGACAACCCTGGGAGGAAGGGTGGGGACCAGGGTTGGCAGCGAGGTAACAGGGGCACATACTCTCTCCTGCCTGAGAGCACCTCCTTAAATGTTGTGTCCTGGACTCCTGGCCTGCCTCGTCCTAGTCCCAGACCTGCTGTGAGTTGGGATGATAATTCTCCCCATTTGATAGATGCGCAAGCTGAGGCTTCGCCAGCCTGGGCACCTGTCCAGTGTCACACGGCTAGGAAGGGGCAGACCCCAGGATTTTTTGATTTTGAAACCTGGACCTCTTTTTATGAAGCTGCCTCCCAGTCCAGGAATAAAAGGTCCCGATCCACCTCCCCAGAAGGCCCAGCAACCGGGAGAGCTGCCTAGGACCGCCCTCCTCTGGCTGGCCCAAGGCGGCCCAGAGAGCTGGCCTGCGGGGCAGAGGCCTGGAGATTCCTCCCCACATTCCTGTGGGTTAAGTCTGGGGACCCAGGCTCCCAGCATCAGCCATCACGTTCCCCAGAAGGAATCTCTACTCATAACAAACCCCAAAGGTCACTCAGCTGGGAAGGAGCGTTCTGTCTCCACCCCTGGGCAAGAGAGAGGGCCCCAGCTTTTTACAGAGACCACCCAGGTGCCCAGATAGGTGATGCCCTGCTTCTGGCTAGTCTGTGAACGCTCTCCCTCCTCTGGGTCTCCTCTGTGGCTGGTGGTTGGATGGGACAGGTGGGCAGAGAAGATGAAGGAACATCCAGGTCGAAGAAGCCCCCTAGAGGTCTAGTGCAGGAAATGCTGGGCTCTAGTTCCCCTTTCGCCGCTTCCTAGCTGTGTGGCCTTGGATAAGTTATTTGACTTCTCTGTGCCTGTTTCCTCTTCCAAAAATGGGGATAATAATAATACCTACTTGCATGAGGATTAAATGAGATCCATTCATTCAATAGCTATTTACCGGGGGCCTACCAGCTTCCAGGCAGCGAATCATAAAGCAATGAATAAAAGACAAACCCCTCTGGTTTCAAGCTTTTAAATTTTTTTTTAATTTTTCATTTATTTTTGAGAGACCGAGACAGAACGAGCAGGGGAGGGTCAGAGAGAGAGGGAGATACAGAATCCAAAGACAGTCTCCAGGCTCTGAGCTAGCTGTCAGCACAGAGCCCAACACGGGCTTGAACCCACGAACCGTGAGATCATGACCTGAGCCGAAGTCAGACAATCAACTGAGCCACCCAGCCACCCCTGGTTTCAAGCTTTTAAAGAGGAAATATCATGATGAATAATGTTTACTTTAGAAAATGCTGGTACCAAAACAAAAATGAAGCAAATAGAGTAAAATTTTAACAGTTGTTAAATCTAGCGAATGGGCAAATGGGTGTTCATGATATGTTTTCTATGCTTTTCTGTAAGTTTATTTTATAAATACATGGAAAGAAAGAGAGAAAAAAATGAGAAAAAGAACGGACAGAAGGAAGGAGTCTCTGCCCTTTTGAAACTTACAGTCAAGTGGAAGAAATAGACAATAAAGGAATAAATAAAATGAGCAGTGTGTCCGTTGATGCTAGTATTTTGGAGAAAAATGAAGAAGAATGGAGAATGCCCAGGTGGTGGGGAGAGTTCCATTTTTGAGCCAGGGAGGTGTCCCTGGGAAGGTGACATTTGAGAGTTGGCCTCGGTTCTTCTGGTTTCCAAGCCCAGCTGCTGTCATGTCCGTGTACATACAACCTCCCACCCGGGGAAGGAGTCACAGTAAAAACCCAGAATCCAAGACTCTGGGGACCGTGAAACCTTAGGAGTATGTGTAGCAGGTACAAATCTCAGTTAATTCAGATAAGCAGGAAATTATGTACCTTGAATGTTTGTTATGACATCCCACTTCACAAGTGGGCAGAAAATCAATCTTGATCAGTTTGTTTTTCCCCCAGCTCTTCTCTCTCACGTGCACACACACGTGTGCGTGCATGTTCCCTGTGGTTGGGTCTCGGTGTGAGGGTGTCTCGGGCCCTCTTGGCTTAGACATACAGCATGACCATTTCATCTTTCGATGGCTTCCTTGCTCTACTTTTGGATTCCTCAGAACCATCTGGGGTCATGTTGACCCACAAAATTCAAAAAAAATGTTCATAGCTTTTTCTCTGGCTCCCTTCCCAGCTTTCTTATTTGGGAGAAGGAGGAGGGGGAGGGGCGTGCATCGGTCAGGGTCAGCCAGGTCACGGTGCAGTAACAACCACCCCCAAATCTTGGTTCTCAGTTATTCATGCTGCGTGTCCCCCCGGGCCACGGCAGCTGGCTTCGTGTCCCCTCGCTCCAGCATCCAGACGGATGGAGCAGCCACCATCCCAAAGGTTGTAGAGAAAAGGGATGGAGAAAGGAAAGAAGCATGCCCTTCTCTGATTCATGATGTACTCACTACGCCCCAAGTCCCTTCAGGTGTGGTCTTTTGGGGAGGAGGGGAGGGTCTTTTGAAACATAAAAAGTTATTCTCTACTTTCACTGAAATATTCCTTCCCTGAGTCAGTAGGTGCTCACAGTCCAACTGCCTGAAGCGGGGACAGAAACCATGGAGGAGGGCAGAGGCACACAATCTTAGATTCCTAGATTCTGAGCATTGTGCTCGGAATCTGGGAATCTTACAATCACAGATTTTCAAAACAAAGCTCTTTGAGTCCAGTATCACTTTCCATGCAGGAACTGCCTCTAAAACCTTCTTCACAGAAGAAGACTAGCCACCAGTCTTTCCTTGTACTCTCCCAGGACCGGGGAGCTCACCCCAAGGCAGGCTACCCCGTTATGGATCAACTTATAAAGTTCTGCTTTATAAAGTGAGCCAAGCATTCTCTCTCTCTCGGGATCTTCTGCTCCAGGTCCTGGTTATTTTCCTGGCAGAGCAAGGGGACGACCATAGCCAGGAAAACCTTGGAGATAGGCTGAACTGGCAGCCAGCTTTGGGGAATGAGTTCAGGAGACCCCGATAGGCCTGGAGGCCAAGTGTATTATTCCTCCAATGCCTGAGGATCTACCACCATAGTCTGTGGGTCTCTGCGAGGGAGGTTTATGAATGGTGGAGAGAATAAAGGCTTAGATCCAGGCCTACGTTCAAATGCTGACATCCTGACCCTACTTGTAGGCAACTTTCATTACCTCTGTGATGGGAATAAATAGTAGGAATAAATAGTAATAACCGCACCACCTCCTATGCAGAGCTGCTGGTGCAAATCCAATGGGCTAATGTAACTAAACACCTGCCACAACGCCTGGCACATAGTAGGTGCTCAGCTAGACGTGGGTTCAAATCCAGGTTCTGTCCCTTCTTATTTGTATGCTCTTAGGCTTCACTTCCTTGAACCTCAGGTTTCCCATCTCTTAAATGGGGTTAATATTCTTCATACCCCTCAGGGTCTGGTCAGGATTTTTAAGCTCATGTATACTGATAATGTGCTAGACTCATACATGGACTGGACATTTACTCCTCTACCGAGTAGGTGGAATATTTAAAAGCACCCCAATGTTAGTCATAGAGTAACTGTGGCACAGAGAGGCTGAGTGACTTGCCCAAGGTCACGGGCTGGTGAGGTGATGGAGCCAAGATTTGAATCCAGGCAGTTTATCCCCATGTAGACCCTCTGTGTGTCGGGGGCCTGGCACATAGTAGTTGCTCATTTTGTGTTTGAACTGCTGCGCCTTCCCCACCCTTTCCCCTGAAATAAGCACATCAGCCTGTGCGATGGCCTGGCTGTTTTCAGCGTTCACTCCTGAGTGTCCATCAGGAGGTTTGACTGCAAATAGCAGAATACCCTGCTAGTCCTGACTTCAACAGTCAGGGACCTCTGTGGTCAAGCAATCTGCAGGCTGGGTCGTTCCAGGATTGGTTAGTCCTGGGGCTCAGCGATGTCATCCAGTTCCCATACTTCAGCTCCAGCGTCTTCAACGTGCCGGCTTTAGTGCTCAGGCTTGGCTCCTCATGGTCTCAACACGGCTGCCAAAGTTTCAGACATCATATCCTCACACAACCACCTAAAGGGGAAGAACAGAGGAACGTCTCCCTACATGGCTTATTATAATCGAGGCAAGCCCTCCTCAGAACCCCCCGGCAGATTTTGAGTCTCCTCAGCAAGACCTGGGTCACATTCCCATCCCATGGAAGTCTGCTAGTGCTCACCGACAGCCATCTTCTTTCTAGGAGCACAGCCAGACTACAGTTCCCAGCCTCCTGTGCAGGTAGGTGTGGCCATGTGACTGAGTCTGGCCAATGGGATACGAGCAAAAGTCAATGCATCGTTTTCAGGTCTGGCCTAGGATCCTTGCTGTCTTTCCCCATCTGCCCGCTGAAGGAGGAGGAGGAAGGCCAAGTCACAAGACAGGAGGGGTCTCCGTCCCTAAATGGCTGCACAGAGCATAACGCTTCTGTCAACACTGCTCATATTGGCATGTGAGAAAGAACCAAACGTGTGATGGAAAGCCACTGGAGTCTTGGAGGCACTTGTTGCGGCGGCCAGAATGACTTAACCCAACCGATACACCTGCCCATCCCTGCAAATCAGCCAAGGGGACTGGAGAACCTTGAATGGCTTGGCCCCTGGGGCCGGGGAAGAGATTTCCTGAACACATTGGCCGCCCCTATAGCAGAGCAAAGGCAAAGCTCTCGAGAGAAGGGCTGGAGGCGGGAAAGAGAACGGGCAGTAGTTTTTGGATCTGAGCTGGATCAAGGGCCCCAAAAAGATGGGGCCTAGGAGATGCTGCCTTCCTCCCTGGCCAGTGCTAAGAGCAGCATGTACAGGGAGGGGAAGCCAAATTTGCCTGGGCTGACCTGCTGTCAGTGGGGTCACCAGCCCCTCTTTGGCTCAGCCCTCTGGCCACACCCCGTGGATCACCTATGTTGTGGATGGCAGAGAATCGGCAGGGGCGGGAGGGGGCTGTTGAATCACGATGTGTGGTGGCTCCATTTGAGGAACATGGGTTGCGGAGAACAGTGTACTTGGGGACCCTTGGCAAATGGAACCTCGGGGGCCTTGGCCCTGGTGGGCTGTGCAGGGCTCCCCCAGGCTGCTCCTCTCTCCTCTCCTTGGGGAGGGGAACTTGCAGGGTGGGTAAGAGGCCAGGCTTTAGCATATCAGTTCCACAACTTTCGAGCCTGGCCAGCTGGACAAGGGAGCTCACCTCCCTGAACCAAAACGTTTCCATCTACAAAGTGGGGAGAGGAAGGTGAATTCCTTCAATACGGGTGAAGGTGAAACAATCAAGATGAGGTGTTAAACTGACGACCATGAGGCCAGTTAGCGCTCCTTGAGTGCTGGGTGGAGGGGGCCCATGTTAGGTCCCGTCACTGCTCCCTCCCTATC